>CM039133.1:41111430-41711430 GCA_022036555.1 Microstegium vimineum
TGTTGACACCGTTTTTTAGCACGTGTCAAATGAGCTAAGGCTTGTGACTAGTCAGCAGCTGTTCTCCATCGGCATCGGGAAATCATGAGCCAGTATTGCCGATGGGAGTATGCTACGGGAAGATTAAGTGTGCTGCTGATGGAAGCTGGAGGTTTTGGATGTTGCGATGCCGATTGCTGGTTAATTGGTGAAGTTAGGTTGCCTGGGCTGTAGAATTGTCATTGCTGATTGCCGATGAGACATTGCCGATTGCCGATGAGGAGACGTTGCCGATTGCTGATAGGAACTGATTGGTGAAGACAGTTACCAGTATAAGTGGCCGATCGGGAAATATTGCCGATGCTGATAGGCATAGGTGCCGATGGGTACAGGATGACTTAGCGCTTGATGTTAGCAGAAGGCTGCCGGTGGTCAAAGAAGGAAGTCGCGGATTGAAGGGATCTGCCGATGGAAAGTTTCTATCAAAGGGAGACATAAGGAAACTGGTAATTTTATACCAGTATTATTATAGCAGTTTGAGTCCGACTCTTGCATGAGTCGTTTGTTTTCCTTTTAAATAGGTGTATTTTTTAGGAAAATAATATTATTGTTTTAGATCCGACTTCTGCGCGAGTCAGTTTCCTTAAAGTTAGGAGTTTGTTTTAGGAAGGATATGAGTCGTGTCTGTGTACAACTCTCCATGTGGGAGTATAAATATGTGCCCGAGGGCTACGTATAGAAGAATCAATGCAATATCAAACAAACCAATTTTATTCTTACTCTACTTTTATCGCAATTTCCCTTTTACTGCATTAGTCATAGTTCATCAATGAGTTCTTCAAGCTTCGACGGGCTGTATCATCTTGATCTCCGTCAAATCCTTGCAAGTTCCGTGTGGGAGTACTTCTGAGCTTTGGCATCTGGGCACATCGCTGTTGCCTCGTTCAGCTCTGCTCTAGTTATCCTGATCAAGCCTCAATCCCAGCATCCGGGCGCATCGCTGTTGTCTGGATTGAATCTTGTTCTAGTTATCGTCCTTGTTGATTAACTGGTCAAATCGACTGGCACGCCTCCGGATATCGAATTTCGGGTATAAGCCCGAGGTGTTCGCAGATCCTGACGCTTTTTGTGTCAACACCTCTTTTGGCACGCTCGGTGGGACATGATTATACAAATCTACACATCTATCATGGGTGATGGCGCCGACGTTAACTAGAGGAACGTCATTGAAGTCTCTGAGGCCGATCTGAAAGATGATCAGAAGCAGGCCATGGAGCGGGCTATGGAGGAATACAAGTAGTTATATCTCAAATCCTTCAGCCTTAGCAGGAGTGGCGAAGCAATCCAGAAGCAAGATTCGCCGTTGCCATGGCAGGTCACATACGACGCCAATCCTGGTAAGCTACAGGAGATGGTTAATGCTGCTGTAAGTCAAGCATTAATTAGCCACTCCAACGTGCTGTCTAATACTGTCTACAATGCTGTTACGCAATCATTCAAAGAAGGACGTACGCCGCAATATGTTGGTCCAGCGTACCATCAACTTGGATCGGCATTTATAAGCCCATCGGCAGTCCCAATGGCGTCCTCCACTCCTGTGGAACCGTCTGCCGATGCGGCTACATCGCCAAGACCGAACCCTGGCAGCGTCACCAAGCTCACCACAGATCCAGCGGCATCGGCAATTTCAGGACCTGCTATCCAAAGTCAGCCAGCCCCTGCTAACTGGTGGGGATACGGTATGCCTCCGAATCTATATGCTGGCTCTAATCTGGTGCAGGGAAACAGCTCAATTTGGACGAGCCCTACGGCATCGCCAACGCAATCACAGCCGGTGGCCCCTATGGTGCATCACTCTGCGCCTTCTCCAACTGCACATGTGCCATCAGAAGATCTTCAAGTAATTCCTAAGATACCTCTGATGCCACCATCGGCAAGCTCTGTGCCGATGCAACACATCATAGCGGCTGACAGTCAACCTCTGGTGGCAAACCCTCAAACTGGAATGCTGGTTCCCCAAGGTAATCTGGTGGTTGATTGCTCCAGAATACAAGAGCCACATGCTCCAGTCAGCTATCAGCCATCGGTAAATTATATGCCGATGATTTATAATCCTGGATGGTCCAACCAGCTGCCAGTTCAACAGCCTGGCGCGTCAATGTATCATTGTGGAGGCCCAGCAAACACTCAGAGCAGACCATCGGTGCAACAACCGGTGAATACGGTGACTCAACCTAATCTGCTAAGTGTGCAAAACTATCCATTGGTAAACCAACCGATGCATAGTGTTCAGATGACTGGTGCTGCGCCTGCAACTACTCCGCATCATCTTCAAGAGGCGCATCAGCCGACTCCACCAGTCAACAACTAGCCAATGAGTCGGCCAGAGCAGGATGCATATTGGGTCGGTAAGATTGCCGAAGTTATGAAAGAACAATTCGGCATCAAACCCAAGGTCAATACATACTCTTACCGGACTCCGTATCCTCCTGCGTATGACTTGATTCCTCTCCCAAATCGGTACAAAGTGCCTGATTTTACTAAGTTCTCCGGCCAAGACGACACATCAACAATGGAGCACATCAACTGCTTCATTATCCAGTGCGGGGAAGCTGCCAGCAGGGAGGAGTTAAGGGTGAGATGTTCTCTTCATCATTGTCTGGATTGGCATTCACATGGTTCATATCATTGCCTCCAAATTCTGTAATCACATGGGCCGATCTGGAGAGGCAATTTCATAAATACTTCTTTGCTGGTATACATGAGAAAAAGCTTACCGATTTGGTCAAAATGAGGCAACGCAATGATGAATCGGTAGAAAGCTTTGTTCAGAGGCTACGGGACGTGAAGAACAAATGCTACAGTTTGGTGCTTGATGATCGACAATTGGCGGATTTGGCCTTCCAAGGATTACTGCCGCACATCAAGGACAAGTATGTGTCCCAAGAGTTTGAAAGCCTAAGTCATCTGGTGCAAAGGATTGCCGATCAGGACATCAAAACCTTTGAACCCAGGAAAACATGGAACAAGAAGGTGACCTTTATCGGGCAAGAGGACTCTGGGTCAGATGAGGAGCTGAGCGTCGATGCGGCCGAATGGGTGAAGGATAAGAAGCCTATGTCTTGTCCGTTCGGCCAGAAAGAAGCTGAAAGGTTCACCTTTGACATCACCAAGGCTGACAGGATGTTTGACTTGTTACTTCAAGAGGGGCGAATCAAGTTGGCGCCCAACCAAGTGATTCCATCGGCCGAAGAGCTCAAGAAGATTATGTACTGCAAGTGGCATAATGCAACCTCACACAGTACCAATGACTGCAAAGTGTTCAGGCAGCAGTTGCAGTCAGAGATTGAATCTGGACGTATTAAGTTTGAAAATTCTAAAGTCCAGAAACCGATGAAGATAGATCAGCACCCGTTCCCAAACAATATGGTGGAAATCAGTGAAAAAATTAGAGTGCTGACATCGGAAACTGCCAGGAAGAACACATCGGTAGATCCTAACCACCAAGTACCTGAGCGCTACACAGGAAGGTTTGCCGATGACAGAAAGGGCAAGAAGATTGCCAATGAAGTAGGAGTGTCAATAGGGCTCCCGGTGTTATAATCACGCATAAGAAGCCAAGGCAAGGCTATCGGCAATCACATGAAGAGCGATATTGGCAAGAAGAAGAGGAACATCGGGAATGGCTCCGACATAAGAACCACTGGAGGTGTCCTTTCTTCGTTCACTGCTGGGAAGAAGGCATCAAGCTGCCCACCGCCGATAATTGCCCAGAGTGCAATGGACATTACACTGCCGATCGGTCAGGTAAGAGACCTTGTTTTGATGATCAGGCACCTAAGTACGCTAAACCACTCGGAGAGAAGAGGTCGGCACATGACCAACTGGGGGGCAAGCCCAGTGCCCATAACAGGCTTGGGCGACGTGTCGATCAAGAAGAGCTGGAGGAGATGGCCAATGCAAGAGTGCCTGACGAAGAGATATTCTCTAGAAATCCCGACATCAGAAGAAGTGCCGATGCAAGCAGTGGGAAGCAGCACCAGCCTGTCTGGAAAACTAAGCTTCCTCAGTGGTGCCCTAAGGGTCTGACCAAGACTCAGAAGAGGAGAATTCAGCGCGAACGCCGCAACGACCTGCATAACAATGAAGAACCCTCAAGGGAGAAGCAGTGGAGGCCAAAGCGCAAGGACAGGGACCCATTGGCGGACATTAACATGGTCGTCATGCTGCCGATGGAGTTCATGGCACCTGTCAGTGATGATGAAGAGACTGCTGACATGGCACAATTGGTGCTGGACCCGATGACGGCTGTCTTCGAAAAGCCTGCCGATGATGAGAGGCAGCATCTGAGAGCTTTGTTTATTAAGGGCAAAGTGGATGGACAGCCGATGACGAAGATGCTGGTAGATGGCGGCGCGTCGATCAATATAACGCCGTATGTCGTGTTCAGAAAGCTTGGGAAAGGCGACCAGGACTTAGTCAAGACCGACCTGAAGCTCAAAGACTTCGAAGACAATGTGTCGACGGCTATGGGAGCCGTATGTGTTGACTTAACCATCGGCAGTAAAACTTTGCCGACAACGTTCTTTGTAATCAGTGGCAAAGGCACTTACAACCTGCTCCTCGGAAGGGATTAGATCCACGCCAATTGCTGCATTCCTTCTACTATGCACCAAAGCCTCGTACAGTGGATTGGGGATAGAATTGAAGTCGTCCGAAGTGAAGTCCCATCTACTGTCGCATCGGCAGAATTGGAAACTTATGAGCAAACCAGGTGCATATCTGGTGAAGCCTGGGATGCTGAATTCCTCAAAGTTGTTGATTACCGCATCTAACCGATCCAAGCAGTCGGTTCTGAAGAAGAGTTTTGATGGATTAGTTCGCTGATGATGGAAAAACTGGGACAGAGCTTCACGTCCGCCGATCATTTACTTGAGATCGATATCGGCGATGGTAGTAAACCTAGGCCTACTTTCATTAGTGCTAAGTTAGATTCCCAATGTAAGAAGCAGTTAACCGATTTATTGAAAGAAAATAAAGATTGTTTTGCTTGGGATTATACGGAGATGCCCGGTTTAGACCGATCGATAGTTGAACATCGGTTACCTATCAAGTCTGGTTTCCAACCACATCGGCAACCTGCGCGCCGATGCAATCCTACTATTTTGCCCGACATCAAGGCTGAGATTACAAAGTTAATCGAAGCTAGATTTATTTGGCAATGCCGATATGCCGATTGGATTTCTAATGTGGTTCCTGTGTATAAAAAGAATGGAAAACCTCGTGTTTGTATTGATTTCAGGAATCTCAACAAGGCTACGCCGATGGATGGCTACCCGATGCCCGTTGCCGATCTGCTGATTGATGCTGCTGCTGGACATCAAATCATTAGCTTTATGGATGGTAATGCTGGGTATAATCAAATATTCATGGCTGAAGAAGACATATCCAAGACTGCTTTCAGATGTCCAGGTCATGTCGGTTTATTTGAGTGGGTTGTCATGACTTTTGGCTTGAAAAATGCCGGTGCTACTTATCAGAGAGCAATGAATTTCATTTTTCATAAGTATATCGGCACGATAGTCGAAATCTACATCGATGATGTGGTTGTTAAGTCTGGAAACTTTGAGAAGCACCTTGCCGATTTGCGCAAGATATTGGAATGCACAAGGGAACATGGGTTGAAGATGAATCCTAACAAGTGTGCGTTTGGTGTATCGGCAGGGCAGTTTCTGGGTTTTATGGTGCATCAGAGAGGCATTGAAATCGACAGAAAGTCCATCGATGCAATCAACAAAGTGGTTGCTCCTACGAACAAGACCGAGCTGCAATCTTTGATCGGCAAGATTAATTTTATCAGAAGGTTTATATCTAACTTATCTGGTAAGATTAAGTCCTTTAGCCCTTTGTTAAAATTGAAAGTCGATCAAGAGTTTACATGGAAAGAAGAACAGCAATTAGCCTTGGAGGAAATCAAGAGATATCTGGTGAATCCTCCAGTCTTAGTTCCACCTCAACACGGGAAGCCTTTCAGGTTATATTTGTCTGCCAATGACGGTGTTATCGGGTCAGCCTTAATTCAAGAATTTGAAGGGAAGGAGCGTGTAATATATTACCTGAGCAGAAGGTTAGTGGATGCTGAAACCAGGTATTCGGCCATAGAGAGATTGTGCTTATGTTTGTATTTCTCTTGCATTAAATTAAGACATTATCTGTTGTCGGTTGAATGCACTGTCATCTGCAAAGAGCTAAAGACGATTTGGTTAAATACATGTTGTCAAAGCCGATTTTGAGTGGACGAATTGGTAAGTGGATTTTGGCACTTTCAGAGTTTGGCCTAAGGTATGAATCGGCTAAAGCAGTTAAGGGTCAGGTAATGGCCAATTTTGTTACTCAACATTGTAATGTGGTGAGCTCTGTGGAGATTGCTCCTTGGACTTTATTCTTTGATGGGTCTACATGCAAGGATGGAGCAGGCATTGGTATTCTCTTGATTTCACCCCGAGGGCGGAAGTATGAAATTTCGTTGCCAATTGTTGCTACTTCAACAAACAATCAGGCTAAATACCAGGCTTTACTTAAGGGGTTCGAATTGCTCAGAGAAGTACGTGCCGATGCTGTTGAAATCTTTGGTGATTCTATGTTGGTAATCAACCAGTTGATTGGGACGTATGAATGCCGAAGTGAAGCTTTAATTGCAGCTCATGGAAAATGTTTGCAATTATTGAAGGAGTTCAAAGAGTACCGCCTTGAGCATATTTCTAGATTGCACAATGAAGAGGACAATCGGTTAGCATAGAGTGCTTCAGGGTATCAACTGATTCAAGAAGTCATGACATCGGTAACAGTTGCCGATGACTGGAAAAAGGAAATTGCCGATTACTTAAGGAACCCATCTAAGAAAGTTGAGAGGCGTCTAAGGTTCCAAGCCACTAAGTATGTGCTCCTTGACAATGAATTGTATTATCGGATGATTGATAGAGTTTTGCTTAGATGCCTTAGTAAAGAGGAATCAAAAGAGTTGATGGGTGAAATTCATGAAGGTGTGTGTGGAGCACATCAGTCAGCATTCAAGATGAAGTGGATGATTAGGCGGAATGGATATTATTGGCCGACAATCCTTGAAGATTGTTTCAACTATTTCAAAGGGTGTAAGGGCTGTCAGAAGTTTGGTAATGTGCAAAGGGCACCTGCATTGGCAATGAATCCTATAATTAAGCCTTGGCCGTTCAGAGGATGGGCTATTGATCTCATCGGTCAGATTTATCCGCCATCGAGTAAGGGGCATAAGTTTATACTTGTTGCTACCGATTACTTTACTAAATGGGTTGAAGCAATTCCTTTGAAGAAGGTGACATCGGCAAACATGGTGGATTTCGTTAAAGAACACATTGTTTACCGATTTGGTATTCCTCAGACTATTACTACCGATCAAGGGACCATGTTCACATCGGGAGAGTTTGATGAGTTTGCTGCTAGCATGGGTTTCAAGGTGTTAAACTCTTCTCCTTATTATGCTCAAGCTAACGGTCAGACTGAAGCAACTAATAAGGGAGTTATTAAGCTTATAAAGCGTAAGATTGAAGAAAACCCTAGAAGGTGGCACGTGGTGTTAAACGAAGCCTTATGGTCATATCGGATGGCTTGTCATGGCGCAACCAAAGTATCGCCATATCAGTTGGTCTATGGACACGATGCTATCCTGCCTTGGGAGATTAAAACTGGTTTTAGCCGATTATCTTTCCAGGATCAATTGACAACCAATGATTATGCTACTCTGATGAAAGATGGGTTAGAGGATTTAGCAGGTCATCGGTTGAGGGCATTGATTAGTATTGAAGAGAATAAGAAGAGGGTTGCCAGATGGTATGACAAGAAAGTAAAGGTGAAGGAGTTTGCCGATGGCGATCTAGTATGGAAGTTGATTTTACCGATCGGGACCAAGAGCTCTAAGTTTGGAAAGTGGTCTCCTAATTGCGAGGGTCCTTATCAGATAAAACAGTATGCCCCTGGCAATGCCTACATTTTGGAAACTCTCGAAGGAGTTGCATTCTCTAGAGCGATCAACGGCAAATACTTAAAGAGGTATTACCCTAGCATATGGGTAGACGCCTAGCATGCTCGTTTGAATGCCGATGAAAGAAATTATGATACATCGGTAAAAGCGTGTAAATGTTATATTACAAGAACCAAAATCAAGTATCAGAGTTATAATTGCCGATACAACAAATGGATTACAACAAAGAGTGGATGACTGATATCGCACGTAGGCGAATTTGTTCTATCTCGTCCATCTCCTTGGCATCGGCATTGGCAGAGCCCTCGACTGGCTTGATCTTCTTCTTCAGCATAATAGCTTATCGGGCATTCTGGTCCCTTTCTTGCCGCAGAACCCTGATGGTGTCGGACAGTTGGGTTTTCTGCTGGTTGGCTGCAGTCAAGGCTTCCTCAACCTTTTGTAACTCAGCCAGTAGCTCCTCCTTCTTTGCCGATAGCTGAGAAATTGTCTGATCAAGGTTGGAACTGGAGACTTCTGCCTGGCCGATGCCCTTGTGCTTTTCATCGGCAATACTTTTGAACTTAAGCTTCTCTTCCTCGGTCTTGGATTGGGCAACCCTATCGGCAATGCGACGGGAAAGCCTTTGGTACTGGATTTGTTTGCTGTTGAGGAAGGTTTCCTGGAAAAGAATTTCTTTCGCATCGGCAGGTAGGTGGCCTTGGACATCCTTAAAAGCGGTCCTTGCTGCGGATGAATCTTGAATGAGCTGGGACATGTCTTGTAGCAGCAAGGATAGCAATGCTTCAAGCTTGGTCTTGACCTCTGCCGATAGAGCTGGGACAGAGCTCTCTTCCTCCTCGTCGTCATCAGGGATGTCGATCGCGAAAGAAAACAGGCTGTCCGCTCGAACGGGGCCTTGGTGTCATCTTCATCCTGGGGGTTGAGGCCGAAGGAGAAGAGACTGTCCGGGGAGTCTTGGGCCTGAAAACAGAAGAGTTAAAATATGCTGATCGCAAGATTATACTATGGATTTTTAGGTGACTGACTTACCATCTTGAAGCGAATCTCTTGCCTGGGACTTGGCATGGTGGACAGTCCAGCTTCATCCTGAAGATCGGCAGCAGTTGCCGATGAAGGAGCTCTTGTTGGGAAGCAGTGGACATCATCAGTGATATTGGCGTTGTTACTGGAGTCGTTTCTGTTGTGGTAGCTGGCTCCTGTGGTGGCGACACCGCTCTCTCATCAGGAACTTCGACCGACGGTGTCGATGCCGATGTTGTCTCCGCTACTACGGCGGGTAGAGTTGTCTCCTCGTCAGGAACTTCGGCCAGTGGTACCGATGCCGATGCCGTCCCCGCTGCTGTAGCGGGTGAAGTTGTCTCCTGATCGGGGACGTCGTCCATCGGGTGATCGAGGATGGGAGCCGATGAAGGTTCTGCCGATGACGCGCCGGTGGTTGGTGGAGCAGCTGGAGCCGATGGCAATCCTGCTGGTGGCGTATCGGTAGTTGATGGTACAGTTGGAGCCGACGGCGAAGACGGGCTGGCCAGCCTCAGACGCCTTTTCTTCTTTGGCGTGGCGGCAGGAGATCCAGCCCGCTTCGATGAAGACTGGGGGCATCGGCAATCGAACTTGGAGGTGCTTGTCTGCTGGAAGCAGCTGCCGATGACCACATTGCCTGAGAATACAAAGCAAGTTATACAAAATAGAATGTTGCCGATAAAACAGTATGTAATCGGTACGGGTAAAGATGAGTTTACTGCATGAACCCGCGTCAGGGCAGCAGCAGCGGCCGATGTAGCCTTGACTCTTGCAGGTGTCGGCGTAGGTACCTGTTGAGGGGTGAAGGCAGCCAGCGTAGGGGCTTTGTTGCCGATGATTGATATGGGACCCATTATCCGAAGATTGAAGGGTCTGCCACTGTTGCTTATCGTGGGGATCAGATCATCGGCCTGTCAAGCACAAAAAAGGGTTAAAAACCGATGACGGAAGCAAAGTAGTAAGAATGCATCAGGATGAAGACTTACTGCGTCATCGGGGATGATGTGATCGGCATCAATCATGTGCCGATAATAGTGCGATGACTTAGCAAATAATTGGTGCCTCCATTCTTGCCACCAGGACTTGTATTTGTTCGTGACGAAGGAGGTTGGTGACCAGGAGGACAAGTCAATGTCTGATATATCGGCATCGGGAGGAAGATTGACGACCTTGTTCCAGTCTAGAGCATTGGAAATTGTCTGCCTGGGCTTCACTACTTTGGAGTAGCAGAGTTTGATCGGCAGTTGGCCAAATGCCAGTTGTCTTGCTGCTGCCGATGGGTAGTAGAACTCATAAGATGGAGGGGCATTCTTCCCAGATCCGAAGATGTTCACTGGAATAGCTCGGGGAGTGATGCTGGCCTTCATGATTGCTTGGTTCTCAGGCAAGTTCCCATCGGTTAGGTTGAATAGCAGCGGGAACTGATTGTTTTCGTCAAGATATGGCCACCAGAGCCGTTCCGTGGAGGAAAGTCCAGTATAAAACTTCTGAAAAAATGAGCCAAACTGCTCTGTATCGACATCGGTCCCTGGCAGCACTATGATAGCCTCTCCAAAATTGAGTGGAAGGCGAGTTGCCGATTCATCATCCGCATACTGATGGTCTTCCGATATATCCCTTGGGAATTGTTGGGCGAACAGATCAAACTGAAGGGCCTTGTGCATATGTGCGTTCAACCACATGTTGACAAACCACCAGGGACCCCCAAGATTGCTAATGGGTTCTCCTAGTAGTAACTTCTGGGATACCTGATGTAGAAGGCGATATACCGATCCGAGAAGATATCTGCCTAAAGGAAGTCTTGTCCCATCGGCAAGTAGCTCAACTGCAGGGAGGTGCATGGTGGTCGGTCCGACAGTTTTGCCGCAGAAGATGAACTTTTCCAGCCACATGTTCAGAAACGTGGCGTGCTCCCGTTGGTTTACCGATCCGGTCTTCTGGTACTCGTGGATGTAGCCTGTCCAGCCGCCGATGTTCCGAGTGTTCACCTTGTGCTTGGCTTTCCTGTTGAACAGGGTGAAAGTATCGGGAGAAGAGATGTCCAGGCCGGTCAACATGTGGACATCGGCAAGGGTTGGGGTGGCTGGTCCATGCCTAAATAGGAAGGCATTCATGCTGTCAGACCAGAAGTATGAAGCTGCTATCAACATGTTCTCATTCTTTTCCATGTCGGCAATTGAAAGCCTGATGCACTGATCCAGACTGCGTTCTTGCCAGTACACCTGCTGCGCCCTAGCAACCCTGAGGTACCAGTTTTTCCATCCCTTGGTAGGCGTGGGCCATGATCGGAAAGCATCCTTCCACAGTCCTAGGCCGAAACACTCAGATCTGAAAGGTACCCAGTTGGTTTCTGCATTGATTATGAAGGTGGGATCCGGATTGCCCATGGGGCCTAGGCAGCTGAAGTTGGATTGGGCGAGGGGGATCACTACCTTGTTATACATTTCCTAGGGTTCGAAGAAAAGAAAAGAGAGGATCAGAAAAGGAACGGGGAAAATTCTAGATTCGTGCGGAGAAGAACTAGTAGGAGGTTGGATTAGGAAGTGAAGAAGACTTTACCTTGGGGATGTCGACTTGGATCGCCATTGGAGCTGAAGGAATGCTTGCAGTTCGTCCTTGGATTCTGGAGATGACTGTTGCTCGGGCTCGACAGGTGCTTTTCGGAGGCGCGGCTGGAGGTTGAAGATGAAAGCAAAGGAGGTGAAAGTGAAAATGGACTCGGGGTAAAAAGTAGTGTGGATCCCGGTAACTTTTATAAGCTTACTCAGGGGCATTTTGGGGTTTCGGTTCATACTGTGCGGGAATGTGGAGAGGCCCGCGGTAGATACGCGCGATGATCAAGGGAATTTGCAACTGTTTGTGCTACAATCGAGGGATTTTATTATTAAATTGTGGTTCCACAAGCGGGGATCGAGGAAACTGTGCATTTATCTCGAAGGTAACGGCTACAGCAACGGCTACAGTAGAGAGAATTTCGGCACGTAAAGTATTATACGCTCCGAAACTGGGGGGCATGTGTTGACACCGTTTTTTAGCACGTGTCAAATGAGCTAAGGCTTGTGACTAGTCAGCAGCTGTTCTCCATCGGCATCGGGAAATGTTGAGCCAGTATTGCCGATGGGAGTATGCTACGGGAAGATTAAGTGTGCTGCTGATGGAAGCTAGAGGTTTTGGATGTTGCCGATGCCGATTGCTGGTTAATTGGTGAAGTTAGGTTGCCTGGGCTGTAGAATTGTCATTGCTGATTGCCGATGAGACATTGCCGATTGCCGATGAGGAGACGTTGCCGATTGCTGATAGGAACTGATTGGTGAAGACAGTTACCAATATAAGTGACCGATCGGGAAATATTGCCGATGCTGATAGGCATAGGTGCCGATGGGTACAGGATGACTTAGCACTTGATGTCAGCAGAAGGCTGCCGGTGGTCAAAGAAGGAAGTCGCGGATTGAAGGGATCTGCCGATGGAAAGTTTCTATCAAAGGGGAGACATAAGGAAACTGGTAATTTTATACCAGTATTATTATAGCAGTTTGAGTCCGACTCTTGCATGAGTCGATTGTTTTCCTTTTAAATAGGTGTATTTGTTTAGGAAAATAATATTATTGTTTTAGATCCGACTCCTGCGCGAGTCAGTTTCCTTAAAGTTAGGAGTTTGTTTTAGGAAGGATACGAGTCGTGTCTTTGTACAACTCTCCATGCGGGAGTATAAATATGTGCCCGAGGGCTACGTATAGAAGAATCAATCCAATATCAAACAAACCAATTTTATTCTTACTCTACTTTTATCGCAATTTCCCTTTTACTGCATTAGTCATAGTTCATCAACGAGTTCTTCAAGCTTCGACGGGCTGTATCTTCTTGATCTCCGTCAAATCCTTGCAAGTTCTGTGTGGGAGTACTTCTGAGCTTTGGCATCTGGGCGCATCGCTGTTGCCTCGTTCAGCTCTGCTCTAGTTATCCTGATCAAGCCTCAATCCCAGCATCCGGGCGCATCGCTGTTGTCTGGATTGAATCTTGTTCTAGTTATCGTCCTTGTCGATTAACTGGTCAAATCGACCGGCACGCCTCCGGATATCGAATTTCGGGTATTAGCCCGAGGTGTTCGCAGATCCTGACGCTTTTTGTGTCAACAACCACACTGAGTATATCACATTCGGGGACAAGAGTAAAGGTAAGGTTGTCTCCCGGGGGTCTATCCGAGTCAATTCGTCTTTTGTCCTCAAGGATGTTGCTTTGGTTGCGAATTTGCATTTTAACCTTCTCTCGTTTTCGCAACTCCATGAAGACGGTTTTGAGGTGAGTTTTAAGCCAAACTTGTCTCGGATTTTGGACTCTCGTGGTGAGCTTGTTTGCCGGATTTTACCTTTTAGGAAGGTTTTTCGTGCGGATTTTTCTATCTCTTACGGACCTTCTCATTGTCTTCTTGTTGGTTCTTCTTCCGAGCTTTGGAAGTGGCATAGGAGATTGGGACATTTGAGTTTTGACTTGCTTGCAAGGCTTAGCTCAATGGACCTTATCCAAGGATTGCCAAAGCTGAAGTTCGAGAAGGATTTGGTTTGCCATCCTTGCAGACATGGCAAGATGGTTGCTGCTTCCCATCCTCCCGTAACTCAAATTATGACCTCACATCCTGGCAAGCTTTTACACATGGACACAATTGGTCTAGCTCGGGTTAGGTCGGAAGGAGGGAAGTGGTATGTTGTTGTAGTCGTTGATGACTACTCGAGGTACTCCTGGGTGTTCTTTTTGGAGAGTAAGGATGAGGCTTTTCCACTTGTTCGAGATCTGATTTTGAGATTGCAAAATGAGCTACCTAAGAATGCCATGAGAGCTATCCGCAGTGACAATGGCACAAAATTCAAGAATGCTTACTTTGCAACTCTTTGCTCTTCTTTGGGTCTCGATCACCAGTTTTCCTCTCCTCACACTCCCCAGCAGAACGGTGTTGTTGAGCGCAAGAATCGGACCCTTGTTGAGATGGCCAGGATGATGCTCGATGAGCATAGGACTCCTAGGCGGTATTGAGCCGAAGCACTCAGTTCTGCTTGTTATGTTTCCAATCGCATTTTTCTCCGAGCTTTCAAGAAAAAGACTTCTTATGAGCTGCGATTTGGGAGACCACCCAAGGTAAGTCACCTACGGGTGTTTGGGTGCAGGTGCTTCATCCTCAAAAAGGGCGGTAAGTTGGAAAAATTTGAATCATGGTCTTCTGACGGTATCTTTGTTGGTTACTCTACTCACTCTCGTGCTTATCGTGCACTTAACCTTGAGACTAACCGAGTGATGGAGACTTGTGAGATTACCTTCGATGAGACTATGCCCTGTGTTTCCACTGCTTTTGAGCTTGTAGGTGATGATGAGGTGAACGCTAGCATCTTTGTGGAGGAGGAGCAGGACGACGCCGATTGGGGTGATCCCGAGCCAACTCCACTGGCTGCCCCGTCGACCCTGTGACGTCCACTTCGGCTCACGGTCCCGATCCGACTACTTCCTCTACATGGGGGCCGTTTGAGCAGCTTCCTCATTCGGTGCCCGTTGCACCTGAGGGAGCTCCTGCTGCTATCGAGGGGGAGGCCACTTCGTTCAGGTAGGCTCCCTGCCACATCTAGTGGCAGCACCCGCCGGAGAACATCATCGGTGACATCGACCGTCGAGTCACGCGGTCCAGGTCCTATCTCTCACAGTTTGCTCATTCGGCTTTTGTCGCGTCTTTTGAGCCCCGAGATGTTGGACACGCTTTGATGGATCCGGATTGGGTCAATGCCATGCATGAGGAGTTAGAAAACTTTGAGCGAAACCGCGTTTGGGTCTTAGTGCCACCACCACCAAATTGCCACCCTATAGGAACCAATTGGGTTTTCAAAAACAAAGTGAGGATGGGGTGGTAGTGCGTAACAAGGCTAGGTTGGTAGCTCAAGGCTTTTGTCAAAAGGAGGGAATAGACTATGAGGAAACCTTTGCTCCCGTAGATCGTTTAGAAGCCATTAGAATCCTTCTAGCTTTTGCGGCTTCTAAGGGTTTTAAACTTTTTCAAATGGACGTTAAAAGTGCTTTCTTAAACGGCTACATAGAGGAGGAAGTTTATGTTAAACAACCTCCCGGTTTCGAAAATCCCAAGTTTCCAAACCATGTTTTTAAACTCCACAAAGCTTTGTATGGTTTGAAACAAGCCCCTAGAGCATGGTATGATAGGTTGAAAACATTTTTGCTTGCTAAGGGTTTTAAAATGGGATCGGTAGATAAGACGCTTTTTCTCCTCAAGCAAGGCAAAGACACTCTTCTAGTCCAGATTTACGTGGATGATATCATCTTTGGTGGTTATTCTCATGCTCTTGTTGCCAAGTTTGCAGATATTATGAGCAGGGAGTTCGAGATGAGCATGATGGGAGAGTTGACTTTCTTTCTTGGGTTGCAAATCAAGCAAACCTGGGAAGGGACATTTGTGCACCAAGGCAAGTACACGAAGGATATCTTGAAGAAGTTTGACATGGGTGAGGCAAAGCCTCTTTCGACGCCCATGTCGACTACGACTGCCTTGGATGCTAACGAGGAAGGAGAGGTGGTGGATCAGACGGAGTACCGAAGCATGATCGGGTCGCTCTTGTACCTGACAGCGACTCGACCGGACATTCAGTTCGCTGTCTACTTGTGTGCGCGCTTTTAGGCATCGCCGCGCACTTCGCACAAGCAGGCGGTGAAACGCATAATGAGGTACTTGCGCTTCACTCCCGAATTTGGTCTTTGGTTTTCCGCCTCCTCTCTTGTGCTTTGCGGTTATTCTGATGCCGACTTTGCCGGTTGCCGTCTTGATCGGAAGTCTACTTCTGGGACTTGCCAGTTTCTCGGGTCTTCTCTTGTGTCTTGGTCTTCTCACAAACAGTCTAGCGTGGCACAGTCGACGTGCGAAGCTGAGTACGTTGCCGCAGCTAGCTGTTGCTCTCAGTTGCTTTGGATGATTGCGACTTTGAAGGATTTTGGTCTTGAGCTTACTAAAGTGCCTCTGTTGTGTGATAGCACGAGTTCCATTGATGTTCGCTTTCACTTCTTGTGTGATCATTACGAGAAGGGCGACATTGACCTCCAGCAGGTCGAGACCCAAAACCAGCTTGCGGATATTCTCACAAAACCTCTGGATCAAGTTGCGTTTTTGCGCCTTCGGGGCGAGTTGGGTGTGTGTTTCCCCTTTTAGTTGAGGGAAACCTTTTGTGTATGATATTTCTTTTTGGTTCTTATTTGTCTTTTCTTTCTTTTCTTTGGTGTCTTCTTAGTGTTAATTGGTGTCAATGCATTTTGCATCTCATTTGCATTTGTGACATAGTTCATTTTAAGCTTCATACCTATAGCCAATATAATGAATCTATGCTTTGTTTGAGGTGCTTTATGTGTCTATGGTGTTGCCTAACTTATACTCTTTTTGAACTCTTGATATGCAATAGAGCTAAGTTAGAAAAGCTTTAAAACTGAATTTAATTCCCCATGTCACCTCTGAAATGGCACTAGCATGTGTAGGCTTTTGAAGATCCGTCTTGGCTATTTTGTATATAGCTTGTAACTATGGCTCTTCATTGTTTCATTCACTTCCATTGAGCACCATGATTAAAATTGATCTAAAATGAAATTGCTCTCTGTTTTGTGAATTGGAAAGATCAAGTTGGGTCTACATTGTGAGCACTTCACCGTGTGTTCGAGACTGCTTCCCATATGGGTTGATACTTGAGCGGTGTCGTGTATGACCAAAACTGGTGTGTTAAGTCCTTTAACTTCGCCCGGTTGGTAAGCAGTGACATCACTTTGCTTACAACCACTCGCATACAACTTAAATGTGCCTAAAACTGAATTTTGGCTGCAACACTCTGAAACTTGAAAAATTTATTCAGTTGGGTCATTGGCTTGTTGTATGAACTTTGCTAGGGATAGTTCTACTTGCTATACATGAGATTACTTTGAGATAGATCCTATCTTGTTTGCCATGTTTAGTTGTCTCTAGGAGGTGATACCCATTCCTTGCTCACACATGTAATCTTCTCTAAACTAGCTTCTAGAGTAATCTTTAGCTCAACTAGAGTCTTTGTTAGGCACGTAGAGCTTTTCCTATTCTCACAGGATCACATCACTTAGAGCATCTATTCATTGTCTTAGCTATCTCTTTGAGGTTTGAGCTTTGATGAGCTGCATGTGTCACCAAGGGGGAGAAAATGGTACATTTTCATACTTGCATTAGTCAATGGGGAGAAATTGGAAATTGTGGCTTTGTGAGCTTTGGTCTTTCGATTGGTATCTTTTTTTTCTTGGCTCTCTTCACCCTTTCTTGGTATCTTGAGTGTGCATGTTCCCAGGGGGAGCTTCTGCTAGATGTGTTGAGCCTTTGCCTCTTCTGGAGGGTCTAGCTTGCTTTGATTGGCTTCGATAGGTTTCGATTGCTTCTTGAGCTTTAAGTGTTTTTAATTGGTATCTTTTGAGCTCCCTTAGTGTTTCAATTGGTATTCTAAGCTTTGAGAGCTTTGATTGGTCTCTTTGACTTGCTAGTGTTGTTGAGCCCTTTTCTGCCTCTTCTTGAGGGCTAGCTTTGTTTTGCTTGGTTGCATCGAGCCGTTGCCCATGTCTTTGGGAACCAAGTTTTGGACTCTTTTGCTTCTCTCAAGTGCCCCCGTTTTGGCTTTCTTAGTTTTTTCGTCATTTGGAGAGCTTTACCTTGTGGCTCAAATCTGAAATGCACTTGTGTTGACAATGCACTCATCAAGGGGGAGATTGCGAACACATGGTGGATAAGTACCCATGTAGTTCAGTTTTGTGATGAGTGATTGCCCAACACTTGAGCGTTTCAGTTTGAGTGGCTTAATTCTAACCCTCTGCGAAAGCAAATGTGTGCCTGTCTATCGGCTTGTGGTGTGCAGGTGTTATGCCTAGTGACAGTGGTCAATGGCGTGGAGAAGGTCAAGTAGAGGCTTGCCGTGCCGATGGACTGAGAGCGGTGAAGGGAGGAAGCGGGGCTCGGACCGAGGGACCATGGGCGCTGGCGGACTAGCTGTGGTGGCTAGTGCTTGGCACCGGCGAGTGCGAGAAGACATGGAGGTAGACCGAGTTGACCAAGTCAAGACGGCGGACGAGCGAGTCGAGCTGAGGCTCATGGGACTTGGAGTCCGACCGAGCGAGGACAAGGTGGCTCGAGTCGAGTGGTTTGGTGGTTTGGGCCTCAAAACTTGGGTTCGGTAGTTGAGCCGAAAGCTACCGGTGGCAGGTTTCGCGGGTTTGGGCCTCAAAACCCGGGCGGAGCATTCAAGGAAGCGGGGATGGCACATGGCAGAATCCTGGAGGTTGCGTCGAGGCGACGACAACTCCTGGCAGGAAGTGGGGCCGTCCATTCAAAATGCGGGAGATATTTTCCAGAGCTTGGACTGCAATGCTTAGGCTAGGTAGTTCACTCATGTATCTAGGGGGGTCTTTGGGAAATAGCCAAAGCCCGATAAGTAGGGGGTGAAGGGGTATCCCTCATCCCATCTTTTGAACCCTAATCATTTGCCCCAACTCTCTCTCTCTCTACTCTCTCTCTAGTTCATGAGATCCCTAGGTTGATTTCACCAACCTCTATAAGAACTTGAGTTTGTTGCGAGGAATCGAAGGTCGTAACCTCCGTAAGCCATGGTGGCTTCAATTTTTTGATTGTGTCCCTGTTTTGCTTGTGTTCTTTGTGTTTTGCTTTTGCTCCCTCTTTGTTCCCGAGATGATTTCTCTTTGTAGGGAGTAGCTTTGCAAAATCCATTTGAACCAAGTTGTTTGTATTTGTGAGGAGCATCTTTGCACCGAAGGAATTCTCCTCAAATCTCACGAGTGCGTAGATCGGGCGATTTCTTTGCGGCGTTCTTCGTTTTTCCTTTTGTCCCCCAAATCCGAGTGTTCCCGGTTATTCTCTCCAAATTGAGCGATGATTTCTTCGGGATAGCTCACCAACTGCACAAGGATCACGCAACGACCCCCGAGAAGTTCAGATCCTGGTCCCGGAGCCGCACCAAGCTCCGGAGATCGGGCTCTATCCCAACGAGCTTCTGGGGGGTCAGGCCATAGTGCCAGCTGGGGAGCTCCTCGGCAAAGCGCCGACCCATATAAACCGGGAGCGGCGCCTCGGGGTGGTTCTGGATGTAGAACCACTGCGAGTGCCGTCCCCGGTTCGATGAAATCGCCCGCGCCGACATGTAGAGATGCGAATTCACCAAGCGGAGGCTGATGGCGCATCCCCCGCACAGCGCCACCCATCTCACGCCGCCAGAGTAGAGGAGGAACACACTCGCCTTGAAGAAGAACTTCCACAAGATGAAGTCCGCCTCTGTCGCCAGCATCCCCTCCGACATGGCCGCGAAGGCCGTAAGGTGAAGGACGGAGTTGGGATTGAGATTGTGGAGCTCAATCCCGTAGTGGTGGAGGATCCCATGGAAGAAACGGGATGGCGGGGTTCCGAATCCGCGCTCGTGGAACGGGAGGAAGGAGACCACATACCCCTCTGGCGGATCCGGAACATCGACGTTCGTGGGAACGATCCACTCGACGTCATCGTTGGCAGAAACCTCGGGGCGGAGCAGTCCCGCATCCATGAGCTCGAGCACCCGCTCATATTCGAGCATGCAGCGGGCCCAGCTCCTCTCCGGGTGCTCACTAGCCATGGAGGACGCACCCAAAAAGCGGCTCACAGCGCAGCGGAAGGCGTGGCTACGGCGGAGAAGAGGCGGCGCAGACCCTAGATCTGAAAGGAGACCGAACAAGCAAGCTAGAAGACGAAGGAGGTGAACAGTGCGAGCGTAAGGGGGGTGACGCGACGCACGGATACTTATAGGGACCTGGAAGGCGGAGCGCCGCCTTCTCGGCTCTCCACGCCACGACCCCACGACCCGAGTCGCATTAAATGCGGCCGCTCGGTTACATCCTCTCCACTGTCCTCGGAAATCCTGGGAGTTGCGCGCACGACGGTAGGTAACTGACACCACCCGCCTTTTTCCTCGCTCCGATATACGCACCCCGTATCTATCTTCACCATAGGATCCATCGTGGGCCCACCACACTGCGCGCATTGATTTTCTCTTATGCATCCCCAACCGAGGCACACACCCTCCGAATACGAGCATGCCTCGGGAGAACTCCCAACTCATCTGAGCTCATCCAACACGCGCGGAGGTCAGAGGAACGCCCACGTGGCACGACCAGCGGCAACGGCCCATGGGCCCAGGTAAGTCAAAGGGATAAGGGCTATAGACGCCCCAACGACCCATTATGGTCCAGAGATACGGAGGCCGACCCGGCGGGGTTCGAAGCGGCCGACTCAGGACACAGAGTGAGGGGCGAATAGGGGATGGACACACTAGCGGTCATCAGCCTGGCAATCGGATGGTAAGGTCATTCCCAGATTTCGTATTTGAGTCCGTCTTTACGGATGATTGGTTCATGGTATTCCTCTGAAGGAAGGCAACAGGCCCCCGGGACCCATCGAATGGACCCGGGTACTAAATGAAATTGATTTGGGGTGAGCCACGACATGGGCCACTAGTCGGAACCTTATCGAACGGGAACCAACACCCCACTCAGATTTGCCCATTAACAACTCGACGAGTATTCCATGGTTCGTCCGCTCTGAGGATAGCATGGATCGGCTCATATTCCCCCTTCTCGCGGAGAGATGCGCAGGGAGCGCATAGAAAGACGGTACAGACCCGAGACGGTTCCTTACGCTGAGTAAGGACTCGGGGGCTGCCACCGCACCCCCGCCCCAGTTCAAGCAACCAGGTAACCAGAATGAGGAAATGCGCCGAGCCTCACTCGTTAGAGGTCCGCACAGGTAAACATGAAACACTCATTTCATTTTCATATACTAATCCTTGTAGGGTTACACGCTTACATGCTTTCTAAGAGCCACGGGGGCTAAGCCCAATCATCAGACACCAAAAAACACAGAAACGTTTACAAGGTGGACTGAAGGGAAATCCCTGGCCAAAGGACCAAAAGCTAGAAATACTACGCGGACGCCCACGATAAGGGCACCGCCGCCCGACGTACGTATTATCCAGGTCAGGCAACCCAGCCATGGGGCCCGGGGAGTGCCTGCCTAGTCACCAGGACCGCGTCGGACGGCGGCGTCACGACACACCGGTCACCCTGGCCTAGCATGCTGCAGCTGTGGGAGAACAGCGACCGCCTCATCTTCCGGAAACACTAGGTCGTGATGACGCTACTCCCTCCCCGGGTGTTGGTTGGTCACTTTACAGCTAAGTCACCCTAGCTGCTCCATGATCAAGGACGCCGCCGATGAGTGACTCCGAGCCCGCCATGCATTGGCAGCCTCGAGTCTACCCATCTCGCCGACGGCGACATCGCCATCAACAAACAACTAAGGATGAGCCAACTCCTGGGGCCATGCAGGCGAACTGCCATGGTTTTCCCAGTGGACACATCCTCGGCTGCCCTCCGGGAAGGGATAGCACGCAACCGCTCCCCAAAAAAGGAGAGCAGGATCCATCCGGAGAAGGGATGGACTCTACACCTGCCGCCCCTAGGGGAAATGCGTGCACGGGGGTGACAACCTCTCAACCTGCCAGCGGCTAGAATAAGAGAAAGCTCTGCGCACCTCGCAGAGCTTCCTCTGATCCCCGTCACTGGCCGAGACGGGACACCTACACTCCTAACGCAGAACTTCCTCTGATCTCGATGCGCTCTCAAAAAGGCTGCTCGCCAGGGCGGCTCGAGGCTATCTCCGACGAGGTCTCGGGGGTAGAAGATGGGGCGTGCCATGCGGCGGGATTGCGTGTCTTACCCCGCAGATGACCATCCCTATTTATAGCTGCCGGGGCACCCGCGCAGCAAATGGCCTGCAAAGGCTGCACCACTCGCCTTCCCCAATTAAACTGCACTACGCGCAGGCACCAGCTTCTCAGGGAACACGGCGGGGCTATAAATGGCAAAACAGTCCCAAGGTTCAGGGCTCGCCGCTCGAAGTTTGACCAACAGGGAGGGGCGTCCTATGCCGTACTCCGACGGAAAAACATGGCACACCCGTATTGGACCGACAAGGGGCATCGTCAGATTTTCCAGACGATCGCACGGTATCGATCCGTCCACTTGACTCCACCATCAAGTAGCAGCACAGTGCAACGCCGACTCGTCGCGTCAAAGCACACCAGTCAAAGATCAACAGTGTACCCCGTAGCAGGGCTAGCGTGCAAGCAAAAGTCTTGAAGGACCGGAAACGGTGACCAGAGGGGGGTGAATGGGAGCCAAATAAAAATTCTTTTCAGAAGATCTTGACCCTTGTCCCAATCACGAACCCAAGAGCAAAAACTAGGCTCACGACCCACAAGTGGGTGGATGTTCTAGGAGATGTCCTAGGAACACAGCGGAGCTAGCCAAGAACTCAGAGAAACAAACCCCGAAGCGATCGGACCAAAACTGCAAATAGCAGAGGCAACGGACGCTGGAAGATAGGGCGACGGACGCTCCGACAGGAGGCGTCGGACGCTGGCGACGGACGCTTAAGCGAGCATCCGTCGGCCTTCCAGAGAGCCCTGCAAAGAGGCCAAACAGCAGCTGAGCGTCTATTGACACAAAAAGCATCAGAATCTGCGAACACCTCGGGCTTATACCCGAATTCGATATCCAAGGTGTGCCAGTCGATTTGACTAGTTAATCGACAAGGACGATAACTAGAACAAAGCTGAACGAGACGACGGCGATACGCCCGGACGCCAAGGCTCAGATTGATCAAGGATAACTAGAACAATAGTAGAACGAGATGACAGCGATGCGCCCGGACGTCAAAGCTCTGATTGCTCAAAACGCAGAACTTGCAAGGTTCATGGAGATCTAGTAGATGCAGCCCATCAAAGCGTTGAAAGAACTCGTAGATAATTAAACCTAATGTGGTAAATGTAAATTGCTGGTAAAGTAGATAAAAAGTAATTGATTTGTATTTTGATTGGATTGTCTCCTTTTTTCTCACGACCTCTAGGTACATATTTATACTCCGCCAAAAGGAGTTGTAGATAGACACGACTTGTACCTTTCCTAAACAAAAACCTCTATTATTAAGGAAATAACTGACCCGCGCAAGAGTCGGACCCAAATAACAATAATCTTTCCCTAAACAAACACTCCTATTTTTAAGGAAATAAACGACTCGTGCAAGAGTCGGACTCAAACTATAATAATACTAGCATAAAAGCACCAGCTTTCTTATCCGTCTTCTTTACGATGAAACTTTCCATCGGCAACTTGCTTCCATCGGTAGCTTTTTACTTTCATTGGCCACTCGCTTTTATCAATCAACCCTTACCGGCAACAAACCTGCTTTATCGTTCAGCCTCCATCGGCAACATTCCCACTTTCATCGGCAATCTTAACCGATGACCTTCCAATGCCAATAGAAAACGGCTACCGATCAACGCGAGTCTTGGCCCATTTAACACATGCTGAAAAATGGTGCCGGACGTCAAAACTTATCGGCAGTCTAATCAATGACATTCTGATGCCGATAAGAAACAATCACCTTGCCGATCGACACAATCCTTAGATCATATTGACACGTGCCAAAAAACGGTGTCAACACATGCCCCCCAATTTTGGAGTATAAAACATTTTATGCACCGAAATTTCCTTAACTGCAACCCATCATCGACAATTGGTAATAGGGCCCCTCCATTGGCTTTCCTCATACATCAAAGGGCATCCCCAAAGAGAATCACTATTAAGCCAAAGCCAACTGAAATTAGAACCACTCCATCGACCACCGCTGCTATTCTGGCACAAGCTTTTAAATTCCAGCTTGCCGATGCCCCCAAGTGCAATAGTCAAAACGCAAGGGCTCATTAAGCACTGCTCCCAGACCAAAATGCCCAAGGCCATCGACTCTAGTTACGCCATTGACAACATATTGATATCTGCCGATGAATCCCCATCTTTGCGCTTTGGCCTCCATCGCTTGTCTGAAGATCTCCCTCTTGAAGGATTTTCATCATAACACAAATCTTCTTGGCGCTCGCGCTGCATCCTCCTTCTTTGAGTCTTTGTAAGACCCTTAGGGCACCATTGAGGAAGCTTAGTTTTCCAAACAGGCTGATGCTGCTTCTCATCGCTTGTATCGGCACCACTCCTTATGTTTGGATCTCTAGAGAATATCTCCTCATCGGGCACTCTTGCATTGGCCATCTCCTCGAGCTCTTCTTGACCAACACGCCTGCCAATCCTATCATGTGCGCTGAGCTTACCCCCTAGCCTTTTCCTTTGATTGGCCTGCCGTAGCTTGATGCTCGATCGTCAAAACAAGGTTTCTTTTCTGACCGATCGACAGGGTAGTACCCATTACATTCAGGGCAATTATAAGCAGTGGGCAGCTTGATGCCTTCTTCCCAGCAATGAACGAAGAAGGGGCACTTCCAATGATCTTTATGTCGAAGCCATTCTTGACGCCTTTCTTCCTCCTGCTGCCGATATCGCTCCTCCTGCGATTGCCGATAGTCTTGCCGTGGCCGCCTATTATTAAGGAAATAACTGATCCGCGCAAGAGTCGGACCCAAATAACAATAATCTTTCCCTAAACACTCCTATTTTAAAGAAAATAAACGACTCGTGCAAGAGTTGGACTCAAACTATAATAATACTGGCATAAAAGCACTAGCTTCCTTATCCGTCTTCTTTACGATGAAACTTTCTATCGGCAGCTTTTTATTTTCATTGGCAACTCGCTTTTATCAATCAACCCTTACCGGCAACAAACCTGCTTTATCGTTCAGCCTCCATCGGCAACATTCCCACATTCATCGGCAATCTTAACCGATGACCTTCCAATGCCGATAGAAAACGGCTACCGATCAACACGAGTCTTGGCCCATTTAACACATGCTGAAAACGGTGCTGGACATCAAAACTTATCGGCAGTCTAATCAATGACATTCTGATGCCGGTAAGAAACAATCACCTTGCCGATCGACACAATCCTTAGATCATATTGACACGTGCCAAAAAACAGTGTCAACAGCATCGGACGCCTCCGACGTGTAACCGACGGACGCTCACAGCAAACAGAGAGCCTGCCAAAACCAAAATCCGACGGACGCTCTGACGGACTGGCGATGGACGATGAAGAGCGTCCGGTGCCAACTTAAGTCATGCAGACAAGAGACGCGATGGACGCTGACGTCAGCACGCCCCAGCGCCCGACGCAAAATCTCAGAGCGTCCGACGCTCACGAGCAGAGCGTAGGAACGTGAAACATGATTTTCTCTACACCAAATCTTCCCAAAACTTGACCAAATGGTCACCAACTGCAACCAAACTTTGTAGGCATGATCCTAGTGCAGTTGGGGAGGTATCCCAAAGAAATCATCGCTCAATTTGGTCTATAGTGAAGGGAAGAAGAGAAATTCGGGGGAAACCTCAAGAACGAAGAACCTCACAAAGAAATCGCCCGATTTGCGTACTCAAGAGGTTTGAGGATGGATCCTTTGGTTCAAGGATGCTCCTCTCGAATACGAACAACTTGGTTCAAACAGATTTGCAAGAGCTACTCCTCACAAAGAGATCTCATCTCGGGAACAAGAGGGAGTAAAAAGCAAAACATGAAGAACACAAGCAAAATGCGGGACACGATCAAGAAATCGAAGCGCCGTGGCTTACGGAGGTTACGGCCTCTGATTCCTCGCAACAATCACAAGTTCTTACACCGGTGACTCAGTGGATCTCAAGCAAGAAGAAGCTAGAGGAAGGGAAACCCTAGGAATTAGGTGGGAGAGAGGAAATGCAAGAGATAGGATGAGGGATACCCCTTCATCCCTTATTTATCGGGCTTTGGCTATTTCCCAAAGACCCCCCTAGATACAAGAGTGAACTACCTAGCCTAAGCATTGCAGTCCAAGCTCTGGAAAATATCTTCCTCGATTTGAATGGACGGCCTCGCTTCCTTCCAGGAGTTGCCGTCGCCTCGATGCAACCTCCAGGATTCCGCCACGTGCCACCCCTGCTTCCTCGGAAGCTCCACCCGGGTTTTGAGGCCCAAACCTGCGAAACCCGCCACCGGTAGCTTTGGGCTCAACTACCGAACCCCGAGTTTTGAGGCCCAAACTCGGAAACCGTCCTCCGATGGTTTTGAGGCCAAAACCACCAAACCGCTCGACTCGAGCCACCTTGTCCTCGCCCGGCCGAGTCCCATGAGCCTCCTCTCGACCCGCTCATTTGCCGTCTTGACTTGGTCAACTCGGTCTACCTCCATGTCTTCCCTCGCTCGCTGGTGCCAAGTACTAGCCACCATAGCTAGTCCGCCGGCGCCCATGGTCCCTCGGTCCGAGCCCCGCTTCCACCCTTAACCGCTCTCAGTCCATCGGCACGACAAGCCTCTACTCGACCTTCTCCACACCATTGACCACTGTCACTAGGCATAGCACCTGCACACCACAGCCGATAGACATGCACACATTTGCTTTCGCAAAGAGGTTAGGGTAAGCCACTCAAACTGAAACACTCAAGTGTTGGTCAATCACTCATCATCAAAACTGAACATTCATGGGTACTTATCTACTATGTGTTCGCAATCTCCCCCTTGATGAGTGCATTGTCAACACAAGTGCATTTCAGATTTGAGCCACAAGGTAAAGCTCTCCAAATGACCAAAAAGCTAAGAAAGCCAAAACGGGGTCACTTGAGAGAAGCAAAGCGATTCCAAAACTTGGTTCCCAAAGACATGGGCAACGGCTCGACGCAACCAAGCAAAACAAAGCTAGCCCTCAAGAAGAGGCAGAAAGCGGGCTCAACACCGCTAGCAAAGCAAGATACCAATCGAAACCTATCAAAGCTCAAGAAGCCAATGTTGGCACAAGTTATGACCAACTTTTCTATAATTAAAATGATGCCACCAACCTCCGGATCAGGGATAAAACAAACACATCATGAGCATAGTTTATCAAATAACTAGTTCCACATGTCCATGAGTGTTTGAGTACAGGAATGACGAAATGGAGCAAAGGAGAGCTGGTGGGACCCACATAGGGGGTTGGCCGACCACCCTATGGGCCCACCAGGCTCTCCCCTCTCGGCCATGATCCAAGAGAGGCACCCAAGAGTGATTTCCAACCACTGGATCACTCTGTGCTTTCTCTCAACGGCTCACAAGCAAAGCACAAGGATTCATGGGCCCACATCAAGGAGATAAACATGACAACCATCTGAGAATCAACACCCAACGTCCATGACAGGTGGGGCTAGCAGCTGGGAAGACCGAGGTGGGCTAGACACCCCAAGGGATAAAATAAATTATGATACCTTGGAATACTCCTTGGTGAAGTGCTACAGCAGTATAATCTGTGCGCTTGTGGATTTATCCAATAGTCATAAGAAATACCACGAGCATTTCTGGTGCCATGCCGGGGATAGGGATTTATCTCTATTTTTTGTACGACGCTAAGAAGTATCAACAGCCAACAGAGATACCAAAATGCCTTAAGCCAAAAGACTTCTCAAGAAACCAATTGGAAGACCTAAAAAGGCTCACAACGCACAAATTCTCCCCCTAGATCAAAAACTCCCCCTTGGATGGATAAGAGGATGAAATGCACACTTTCTCCCCCTTGTTGATACATGCAGCTCATCAAAAACTCCAAAGACAAGATTTTTGCGATAGAAACCATGATATGCAAAAAGAGTGCAAGCAACTTCATACTTAGAGTTAAGACAATGAAAAGATGCTCTAAGTGATGTGATCCTGTGAGAATAGAAAAAGCTCTACTTGCCTAACATGGACTCAAGTTGAGCTTAAGATCACTTTAGAAGCTATTTTAGGGAGCATTACTTGTGAGAGCAGAGAAAGGGTATCACCTCCTAGAGACAACTAGACATGGAAAATAAGATAGGATCTATCTCAAAGCAATCTCATGTATAGCAAGTAAAACCATCCCTAGCAAAGTTCATACAACAAGCCAATGACCCAACTGAATGAACTTTTCAAGTTTTAGAGTTTTGCAACCAAATTTCAGTTTTAGGCACATGTAAAGTTGTATGTGAGTGGTTGTAATCAAAGTGATGCCACTTACCAACCGGGTGAAGCCAAAGAGCTTGACACACCGGTTTCGGTCATACACGACACCGCTCAAGTTCAACCCTTATGGGAAGCAGTCTCGAACACACGGTAAAGTGCTCACAATGCAAACCCAACTCGATCTTCTCAATTCACAATTCAGAGAGCTATTTCATTTTAGATCAAATTTAATCATGGTGCTCAATGGAAGTGAATGAAACAATGAAGAGCCATAGTTACAAGCTATATACAAAATAGCCAAGAAGGATCTTCAAAAGCCTACACATGCTAGTGCCATTTCAGAGGTGACATGGGGAATTAAGTTCAGTTTTAAAGCTTTTCTAACTTAGCTCTATTGCATATCATGAGATCAAAGAGAGTCTAATTTAGGCAACACCATAGACACATAAAGCACCTCGAACAGAGCATAGTTTCATTATGTCGGCTATAGGTATGAAGCTTAAAATGAACTAAGTTACAAATGCAATGCAAAATGCAATGACACCAATTGAAAGCTAAACACACCCAAAGGATGAAAAGAAAAGTCAAATAAGAAGAAAAAAGAACTATGATACACAAAGAGCTTCCCTTAAGAAGAAAAAAGAACTATGATACACAAAGAGCTTCCCTTAACTAAAAAGGGAAGCAAACACCCAACTCGCCCCGAAGGAGAGAAAACGCAACTTGATCGAGAGGTTTTGTGAGAATATCCGCAAGCTGGTTTTGGGTCTCGACATGCCGGAGGTCAATGCCGCCCTTCTCATAGTGGTCTCTCAGAAAATAAAATCGAACATCAATGTGCTTGGTCTTAGAATGAAGCACAGGGTTTTTGGCCACACTAATGGCACTCGTGCTATCACACAGCAGAGGAACTTTAGTAAGCTCAAGACCAAAATCCTTCAAAGTTGCAATTATCCAAAGCAACTGAGAGCAACAGCTAGCGGCAGCCACATACTCAGTCTCACAAGTAGACTGAGCCACGCTAGACTGTTTGCGAGAAGACAAAGAAACCAGAGAAGACCCGAGAAACTGGCAAGTCCCAGAAGTGGACTTCCGATCAAGACGGCAACTGACAAAGTCAGCATCAGAATAACCATAAAGACCAAGAGAAGAGGAGGCGGAAAACCAAAGACCAAATTCAGGAGTGAAGTGCAAGTACCTCATGATGCGTTTCACCGCCTACTTGTGCGAAGTGCGCGGCGATGCCTGAAAGCGCGTACACAAGCAGACGGCGAACTGAATGTCTGGCCGGATCGCTGTCAGGTACAAGAGCGACCCGATCATGCTTTGGTACTCCGTCTGATCCACCGCCTCTCCTTCCTCGTCTGCATCCAAGGCAGTCGTAGTCGACATGGGCGTTGAAAGAAGCTTTGCCACACCCATGCCAAACTTCTTCAAGATATCCTTCGTGTACTTGCCTTGGTGCACAAACATCCCTTCTCGGGTTTTCTTGATTTGCAACCCGAGAAAGAAAGTCAACTCTCCCATCATGCTCATATCAAATTCCCTGCTCATAAGATCTGTAAACTTGACAACAAGAGCATGAGAAGAACCACCAAAGATGATATCATCCACCTAAATCTGGACTAGGAGAGTGTCTTTGCCTTGCTTGAGGAGAAACAACGTCTTATCTACCAATCCCATTTTAAAACCCTTAGCAAGCAAAAATGTTTTCAACCTATCATACCATGCTTTAGGGGCTTGTTTCAAACCATACAAAGCTTTGTGAAGTTTAAAAACATGGTTTGGAAACTTGGGATTTTCAAAACTGAGAGGTTGTCTAACATACACTTCCTTCTCTATGTAGCCATTTAAGAAATCACTTTTAACGTCCATTTGAAAAAGTTTAAAACCCTTAGAAGCCGCAAAAGCTAGAAGGATTCTAATGGCTTCTAAACGAGCTACGGGAGCAAAGGTTTCATCATAATCTATTCCCTCCTTTTGACAAAAGCCTTGCGCTACCAACCTAGCCTTGTTGTGCACTACCACCCCATCCTCACTTTGTTTGTTTTTGAAAACCCACTTGGTTCCTATAGGGTGGCAACTTGGTGGTGGTGGCACTAAGACCCAGACGTGATTTCGCTCAAAGTTTTCTAGCTCCTCATGCAAGGCATTGACCCAATCCGGATCCATCAAAGCGTGTCCAACATCCCGGGGCTCAAAAGAAGCAACAAAAGCTGAATGAGCAAAGTGAGAGAGATAGGACCTAGATCGCGTGACTCGACGGTCGATGTCGCCAATGATGTTCTCCGGCGGGTGCTGCTTCTGGATGTAGCGGGGAGCTTGCCTGGATGAAGTAGCCTCCCCCTCAACAGCAGCTAGGGCTCCCTTAGGTGCAACAGGCATCGACTGAGGAAGCTGTTCGAACGGCCCCCACGTAGAGGAAGTAGACGGGTCGGGACCGTGAGCCGAAGTAGACATCGCAGGGTCGACGGGGGCAGCTAGTGGAGTCGGCTCAGGATCACCCCAATCGGCATCATCCTGCTCCTCCTCCACAAAGATGCTAGTGTTCACCTCATCATCACCTGCAAGCTCAAAAGCAGTGGAACTACAAGGCATAGTCTCATCGAAACTAATCTCACAAGTCTCCATCATTTGGTTAGTTTCAAGGTTAAGTGCACAATAAGCACGAGAGTGAGTAGAGTAACCAAGAAAGATACCGTTAGAAGATCGAGACTCAAATTTTTCCAACTTACCGCCCTTCTTGAGGATAAAACACTTGCACCCAAACACCCGTAGGTGACTTACCTTGGGTGGTCTCCCAAAACACAACTCATAAGAGGTCTTTTTCTTGAAGGCTCGGAGAAAAATGCGATTGGAAACATAGCAAGCAGAATTGATCGCTTTAGCCCAATACCTCCTAGGAGTCCTATGCTCATCGAGCATCGTCCTGTCCATTCTGCTGGGAGTGTAAGGAGAGGAAAACTGGTGGTCGAGACCCAAAGAAGAGCAAAGAGATGAAAATTGAGCATTCTTGAATTTTGTGCCATTGTCACTGCGTATCGCTCTCATGGCATGTTTGGGTAGCTCATTTTGCAATCTCAAAATCAGATCTCGAACATGCGAAAAAGCCTCATCCTTACTCTCCAAAAAGAACACCCAAGAATATCTCGAGTAGTCATCACGACTACAACCACATACCACTTCCCTCCCTCCGACCTAACCCGAGCTGGACCAACTGTGTCCATGTGTAATAGATCGCCGGGTTGTTTGGTCATAATCTCCGTCACCGGAGAATGGGAAGCAGCAACCATCTTGTCGTGCCTGCAAGGATGGCAAACCAAATCCTTCTCGAACTTTAGCTTTGGCAATCCTTGGATAAGGTCCATTGAGCTAAGCCTTGCAAGCAAGTCAAAACTCAAATGTCCCAATCTCCTATGCCACTTCCAAAGATCGGAAGAAGAACCGGCAAGAAGACAACGAGAAGGTCCAGAAGAGATCGAAAAATCCACACAAAAAACCTTCCCGAAGGGTAAAATTCGGCAGACAAGCTCACCCCGAGAGTCCAAAATCCGAGAGAGGTTGGGCTTAAAGCTCACCTCAAAACCGTCATCAAGGAGTTGTAAAACCGAGAGAAGGTTAAAATGCAAATTTGCAACCAAAGCAACATCCTTGAGGACAAAAGACGAATTGACTCGGATCGACCCTCGGGACACAACCTTACCTTTACTCTTATCCCCAAATGTGCTTCACACTTCCGGTCATATGGCGTGACCATCCGGAATCCACAAGCCAAGTCTCCTCCAGTCCTCCTTCCTACATCAATAAAAAGACATAGGGTGAGCAAACGGCGCAACACTGGGGTTAGTAAACTGTGAAGGATACCAGTGTTGTCCCATTTGCCCAAAGAAAGGGTTATGAGGCATACAAAACATCTCCCTTCCCATAGGGGGATAGCGATCACTACCATAGGAAAAAGGTGGTCCGCTAAAGGTGTGGGGAGTGAAGCCACCGCCACGAGGCCCGTAGTCATATGGGTCACGACCGATACCTCGTCGGGCACGACCACCATGTGGTCTCGCCTCCTGAGGCCTAGCACCTTGAGGCATTGCACCTCTAGGCCTAGTAGTGTGCCTCTGAACTTCTGGTTCACGCACCCCAACCAGTGGGTGGTACATGTCCCGGTTGTTCAACTCAACCTGCCGTCGAGCATCTCTCTTCCTTCTAAAGCAAAACTCTGCCAAGTGCCCATCCCACTCACAATACTCACAGTGGTACCTCATCGCACTCTTGGTAGGCACTCTCTTGGTGGGTTGGGGGGCTCTAGCTTTCTTAGGAAGGGGATCACTAGATATATCTGGCAGGGTGTCAAGTGGGTTGCAAAGATGATTTGGTTTGGCAATCCACACTTGCTTCTGTGGAGTGGTTTTGGGTGGTTCCACAAACACACCATCTCTCACAGGAAACTCAGAGGGGTTGGTAGGCTTAGGTCGGGTGATCTTGGTAAACTTGGGAGCTGTGGTGGGTTTTTTCACTCTCACTCAAACCACTGCACTCACCGATCTTACCGAACATGCTATCGTCCTTCCCACCTATAGCAAAGCCAACTCCCATGCTGCTAGCCCTTTTGCATTGGCTAAACAACATCCCCAACTGCGGCTCTCGGCAAGACACCTAGCTCAAGATGGACCGAAGGTATGTGTTTTCCTCCTCGGTACACATCTTGTCATGTCTGCTCAACGTGATATCAAGCTCCAAAGCCTCAAAGCGATCTGACTCTCTAGTGCTATCTGAGCTAACCTTCTCTAACACAGAGATCCTAGCATCCTTCTGTGCCAGCTCAGAACGCAAGCCTAAGCAAGACTTGCATGCACCAAGTAAGCTAGGCCTAGCCTTCAGCTCACTAACCTCCTCAAGTAGAGTGCCATACCTGTCCTGGAGAGTGACAAGATCAGACATGTGGATGACACAAGCATCGCACTCTACCTCCTTGGTAACCACCACTTGTGCCTTAGCAAACTCTAGCTCATGAAGCGTGCTAAGGTACTTCGCCTTGAAATCGTTCCTCTCACATGCGGCACGCTTGAGCAAAGCATCCTGACTAAGCAAGGTGTCATTCAGAGAATCAAGCTCGAGAGAGAGGGATTCGATGGTGGGTGATACCTCGGGTGTGTCGGAGTCGTAGCCCGAGTCATCCTTGCGCTTGCCGACCTTGCCTTCTTCAATCGCCATAGTGCAAAAGCCACCGTGCTTGGTGTCGGCATAGAAGCAGAGGCCGTTGAGCTTGTCCTCAATCTTTCCCTTCGACTCATCGTCGCTTGAGGAGGAGCCCCCGTCGGAGGAGGCATCGATGTCGTTGAGGGAGGAAAGGAAGGCTAGGTGCTTGCTCTTCACCTTGTCGATCACCTTCTTCGAGGATCTTCGGTTGTAGCCGCCCTTGGCCTTGTTCTTGTCCTCGAAGCGGTGCTCGCGCTTATCCTTGCACTTGGTGAAGTCACCCGTAGCTTTCTTGGGGCAGTTTGCGATGAAGTGATCCTCATCACCGCAACGGTAGTATCCCTTGGCCGCGCCACCACGTCGTCGGTTGAAACGGTTGTTGTGAAACCGTGAGAACTTAGTGATGACCAAAGCCAGCTCGTCATCTCCAAGCACCTCCGCTTGTTCCTCTATCACAGACATCAAAGACAAAGTGAACGAAGAGTGTGAAGGGTTAGAGGAAGAAGAGGACACACCGCCGGGGCCGGAAACCAACGGCATGGATGGGTTTGACGGGTTCTCAAGCTTGGCCCGGGTCTGGTGGTCAATCTTTGAGGACTTGAGCTTGCTGAACAGCTCGTCCACGGTCAAGGCATCATAGTCCAGTGACTCCTGGATGGCAGCCACCTTCATCTCCCACACCCTCCGATCACTAGTACCAAATTTCTTTTAGGAGACACTACCTATTTGTGATTGGAGGCGGTCACATAGCCCACCCGCCTCCATTAATCGAGGCCTGGCCGCCACCGTCTGTGGAAGACGGTCGTCCTAAATGCCCGCCTCCGTTAATGATTAACGAAGGTGGGCATATAAGGATTGACCGCCTCAGTTAATACAGATTAACCGAGGCGGTCAGCATAACACGCCTGCCTCCGTTAATAGATTAATGGAGGCGGGCGCCCTAACGCGACCACCTCTATTAATCTATATTAACCGAGGCGGTTTTGTTAGATTTGCTTGCCTCCATTAATCTTTTCCTATTTAATGCTACAACACCGCCCCTTCTTCCTCCTCTCGACGGCTCCTTCCATTTTTTTAGGGTTTAAAACCCTATAAATTAAGGAAACTTAGGGGAGGAGGTTTTGCTCTTGATTTGTTGGAGGAGGACATCCCAAACGGTACACATGCTCTCCAAACATCATTTACCCTTCTATTTGGGCTCTTTTAGATCTAGTCTAGATCTACAATCATGGAGGAGAGTGAAAACTGCTATTTTCATTCACTCTAGATCTAATATCTTCTTTCTAATCCTTTGTTCTTTGATGGTTACATGATTTGTTGAAGATTGGACCCCAAAAATTAAGGAAAAACTAGGGCGAAGAAGTTTTGCTCTCTTGATTTGGGAGAAGACATCACAAAAGGGTAAACACATGCTCTCCAAACTTCATTTTACCCTTCTATTTGGGCTCTTTGAGATCTAGATCTACTGCACTAAATTTGTTTATCTATCTTCTTTGTAAACTTTGTTCTTTGATATGATGGTCATATATGATTTGTAGGGGGGCAATATGGAGAGGTCTCAATGGATGTACGAGATAAAGAGAATGGAACCACAATACCTCCTTCATGTCCGGAAGTTTATTGCAGTTGCGAAAGCTCACCATGAGCGTCTGGATAGGACAACAACTACTTGTCCGTGTTCTCACTATAAGAACATGAAAGCTTATTCCAGAGAGTCGTTCACACATATGGGATGAGCCATACCTCTTTCGAGTATGCTCTGATGGCTTACTCAGGAGATGTGTGACCATTGAAGAAGGAATGAAGATCATTGAAAGATGCCACTCATCACCATATGGAGGTCATTTTGGAGCTTTCCACACACATGCAAAGATTTGGCAATGTGGATTTTATTGGCCAGCAATGTATGAAGACACCAGAGAATTTATCAGAAGATGCAGGCCATGTCAAAGACACGGCAACATAAACTCAAGGGATGTCATGCCACTCACCAGCAATTTGCAGATAGAGCTCTTTGATGTCTGGGGAATTGACTATATACGACCATCCCCCCATAAAAGAAATGTGAGTATATCTTGGTGGCAGCTGACTATGTCTCCAAGTGGGTGGAAGCATTACCTTGTGTTGGCACAAGTTATTACTATCTTTTACATATCTAAAATGTTGCCACCAACCTCTGGATCAGGGATAAAACAAACACATCATGAGCATAGTTTATCAAATAACTAGTTCCACATGTCCATGAGTGTTTGAGTGCAGGAATGAACAAAGAATCAAAGGAGAGCCAGTGGGACCCACATAGGGGGTCGGCCGACCACCCTATGGGGCCACCAGGCTCTCCCCTCTTGGCCATGATCCAAGAGAAGCATCCCAGAGTGATTTCCAACCATTGGATCACTCTGTGCTTTCTCTCAACAGCTCACATGCAAAGCACGTGGATCCATGGGCCCACACCAAGGAGATAAACATGACAACCAACTCAGAACCAACAATCAACATGTATGACAAGTGGGACCAGCACCTGGGAAGCCAAGGTGGGCCAGAGCCCCCAAGGGGGATCGGCCGACCCCCCATCTGGCCCCACCAGGGCCCACTCAGTCTCTGACCAGTGGGACTTCATCCAAGGAGGCAAGGGAGGGCCCATTGGCCATAGGGGGGATCAGCCGATCCACCCCCTAGGTCAGTTCGCTCCCCCCAACCGCCATACTCCTTCCCCACGTGTTGGATCACATCGATCCATCCTTTGGTCGGTTGCAAGGTCGGATGGATCCAATGGTGGAGGATGGAAGGCCCTGGATCGCTGACGTGGCACTGGAGTAGCCCTACTCCACCTCCTACTATAAATAGAGGGTCACACCCCCCTCTCTACTAATGAAGAAGAAGCCTACAAGCTCCATTCCGTAGAATTGTTCTAGTAGTTAGAATAGAGTGGGAGTTAGAGTTGAGTCGAGCTTGCTCGGGATTCCGGAGTTGTCTTCTAGAAAGTCTAGTATAGCTCTTGTATCTTTCCTTCTTTGTAAGACTTATCTTTATTAATATATTATCCTTTCTCTTTACTTTACTTAGTATTTACTTTGAGCATTACTATACTAGATATAGTATTGTTATATGCTTTTGCTCTTTAATAGCCTTTACATTTATAGTCTGTGATCCTTGTGACCTTTCTGTATGCGATCATTGTCTGTCATAGGGTGCTTTGATTAGTGATCATAGTCAAAGTATTAAGTTGTGTGTAAGCGTGGTGCTTATACATTAGCTTATCCTTGGTTACCGCTTATTGCGTGGAATGTTCGTGGATGCTAGTAGAAGGTGACAGCTCTATCTAGCCTTTGTATTCCACCACGCGTGTCAGATAAGTTATTAAAAGGTAGGGCTTCAAGACAACAGGAGGGCGCGGTCCGGTAGGAGTTTTGTCCTCCTACTGATCTATCCCCTCGCCTAGCATACTTGTATTGAGGAGACAAACTATAGTGTTTAGTCTAGTTAATTAGCTAAGTATACTGAAGTAAAGTGAATTGCTTAGGAGTCCCTTGTACTCTCTCGTTGTCCTCCCACCTAGCAAATCTGTCTAGTCCGTTTTAAGTATCATTTACCTAGGCTCTTTCATTCATCAACCCGTTCCTATCACATTTATCATTTACCCCCCTATACTAGTTGGTACTCAGTTAAGGTACTTCCTAGGATCTCTCTCTAATTATCATTTCTAGCTCAGCTTTCCCTTGGGATAAAATAAATTACGATACCTTGGAATACTCCTAGGTGAAGTGCTACAGCGGTATAATTTGTGCGCTTGTGGATTTATCCAATAGTCATAAGAAATACCCACGAGCATTTCTAGCGCTGTGCCGGGAGTAGGGATTTATCTCTATTTGTGGTACGACGCTAAGAAGTGTCAACACCTTGCAAACATGCCGACAACATGAACTCAAAAAGGATGTTTGAAGAAACTATCTTTCCAAGATTTGGAGTCCCCAGAATAGTGATAAGTGATGGAGGATCACATTTCATCGACAAACAATTTGAACAGTATCTAGCGAGGCATGGGATCCGCCACAACGTCGCTACACCTTATCATCCTCAGACAAGTGGCCAAGCAGAAACCTCAAACAAACAGATTAAGAATATTCTTCAGCAAATAGTGAATGAAATGGGAACAGCATGGAAGGACAAGTTACCCGATGCACTCTGGGCATATCGGATTGCATACAAAACCCCAATTGGAATGTCTCCATATCAACTCGTATATGGGAAGACTTGTGACCTACTTGTTGAACTAGAGTTCAAAGCACACTGTGCTATAAAAAGATGGAATATGGACTTTGATGCCGCTGGAGAGAATCGAAAAATGCAATTATCAGAGTTAGAGGAGTGGAGAGAAAAAGCATATCACAATTCGAAGATCTACAAAGAAAGAGTTAACCGATGGCATGACAAGAAGATCAAGAAGAAGGAGTTCACAACTGGAGATAAGGTATTACTTTTTAATTCCAGGGTGAAGCTCTTCGGACACGGAAAGCTATGAAGCAAATGGGAAGGACCATATAAGGTAATCAATTCATCATCCCACGGAGCAATCACACTTCAAAATGACGAAGGTACGTTATTCAAGGTAAATGATCAACGTCTTAAAATATTTCTAGAGCCTAATGAAGAATTAGAAGAAATAGACGTAATTAATTTCTACCTTTTAAGTGAATTTTAAGGCCCAATCACTTTATCTTTACATTTCTGGGCCATGCTTATGGGTTTTTTCGGTATAGAGAACCTTCTAGAAACGAGTGAGCAGAAGAGGCCCAGTAGCAGAGCCCAAGCCAGGGTTGGCGCCCTAGCCCTTAGGGCGGCCGCCCCACTCCTGTAACCTCTTGCCTCCGCCTTTTGCTCACCCGAACCTTCTAGTCTCCCTTATCTGATAAACCTTGCAGAACACTTATCCAACCATTTCTCCATGAGATTTGCTCCGTAGATGCTTCTAGAGGCTGTTTTCCACCCCTATATAAAGAACCCCTGACGTTAGCCATCATCATCGTCATCATCATCTTTCAATCTTTCCTTTAGCTCTCGCTTGCTAGATCTCCTTGCTCCAATGGCCAGCAACAACAACGCCGATAGGAGGATGGTCCCCTATGGATTCATCCCCGACCAGCTCCCCAAAGAAGATCAAGATTCCAAGGCCTTAGTATTAGTCCACGATGAGCTCCCGCTAGCCACCATTCCACCAAAGCAGCAGCGCTATAGTAAATCTTTCTATGCTCAGCCTGTCCTTGTTGCACCACCGCAACCGCTCTTGCTCAAAGGGCCAAAGGAAGAGCCCATCATCGAGGTACCTGCTGGCACCAAGGTTCTCCCACCAAGACCCAAGGAGAGGGTTGTAGGAGTGAAGACCCATCGAAATGGAGAGCTCAACAACATCAAGTACACCACTGAGGAGGAACATCCCTACTTCGAGGGAATCCGGGCACCCAAAGTCAGACTCGTGCCGCCAAAGGAAGCCCCGAAGCACTCCCTCAATTCCTTCGAGTCATCTCCCAAACGCCGCAAGACCGTAGCGGATTTAGAAAAAGACTTCCATCTAGAGATGACACGATCATCAATCTACAAAGCTCTCTAGACATCTACACTAGGCAGGTCACGAACCTGAACACCACAGTAGGTGGCCTTAGGTGCGATGTAGATGAGCTTAAGAAGAAGATGAACTTTTTAGAACGTCGCTAGACGCCTTAGCGAGTTAAATAGTACTTGAGGCATGATTAGATCCATTAGCTAGAAGTTAGCTTGTTTCCATTTTCCCTTTGTATGCATGCCTCGGAATAAATAATAAATAAAGATCATTTTCTATTATTATTGTACCTTGCTTGTCTCCACTATGTTGTTATCAAAAGAAAACAGGAAACAAGTATGGAGAAGACCCCCGATGACGAGATGAACAGATTCAACCACAACGAGCAAAAATTTCAGAAACAAACAGAGCAACAACCACACATGCCGAAGCAGAGGCCAAGGGGTCACCCCAGCTGGGCGGCCGCCCTGCTACCCAGGGCGCCCGCCCTGGGCATTACACCCCCTGCTCCATCCTTCGACCACGGTCAGGTTTGCACCCTGCACGCTACATTTTTCATACACATATCTAAATTTCAATTCGTGCAATGAGTTTCCATAAATAAATGCTTTAAACATGATAAAATGATAAAATAAAACATCTTCATGGAATAGACTCTCTGTATGAAGTTTTCTAGAGTCCTTCTAATGCTGGGAATTAAGTTAGAGTCTCCATGTTGCTTAAGTCGTTGTGGAATATAAGATGGTAGAATATGAGAACTTAATTCTTGATAATCTCTGTCACTTGGAGAATTTCTTTAAAATAAATAACTACCATCTCCTATATACTTTACACTTACCAATCAAAAGCCAAAAGGGCTACTTATTTTGTATTGAGTTTGTTCGAATCGTGTGGATCCTTGTTAGAATTTTATCATACTCCGAAGGTCAAGGCTTCATTCATACATTACAAACACAAAAGATTCTCTCTTCAGAAGTAGTGTTGCATTAGAGGCATGGGCTATGCAAAAATAATTAATTCGAGGAAATAAAAATGGGCAAAAAGTCCGACAACCTCGCAGTAGAATTAGGGGTACTTCAAGCACCCACTCAAAAAAAACATATATACAAAGATAGCCCATGGTTCCTCTAATAGCAATGCACCATCAAGAGATGACATTATAATAAAACTTGACCAACAGTCTTGATCTAAGAGTATGGCATTATTCTCCTCAGATCCCGGTTTGACCAGGCAATAGATGCAAGGTAAGTATGCCACATCTACCTACATTTTCCAAGATTCATAAGTGATCTGAGAGCACCAGTAAGAGGAAAGAAGTAAGCTAAACTTGCAAAAACTCCAAGTGACAAGATTGATAGATGAAGGATCTCTTCTTCTAGCTACTTTATTCCTGAATTACTCATAGCTTTATGGTGACTCTGCTGAGAACTCCCGCAGTACATGTAAAAAGGAATCTTTCTACTTTTGATGTCTAAACCTTAAGCTTATGTTTTCACCATCCTTTTCTCGAGGACGAGTAAAAACCTAAGTATGGGGGAGCTTGTTGACACCTCTTAAGTATCAATTCTATGTGTCAACTAAGCAGAAGAAAGGATATATTTGCAACACACCACCTAGACATAGGGTCTTAACTAACAGAATTCCACAAGTTTTGTTGTTTATCTGTTTTTGCAGGGAGACAACTGCAAAAGAGCAAAAGAGGCCCACAAGTAAGGATTACATAGACACATAACACCTCCGTATGAAAAAGACTAATCTAGAAGACTCCAGAACCATTCCCGAGGAAGGAGGGGCCCACCTGTCAGTAGAGTAGGGCGGGCGCCCTCCCCCCTAGGGCGGCCGCCCTAGGCCCAGAGCCAATGAGGCTCTGCCTCGTGAATTAGGGTTCCACCGCCTTTGAGGATCAATCTAAACCCTCCATTAAGGTCGGTTTGATCCGACGGTTGACGATCATTTGAGGGGGCTATATAAGGAGGACCCCTTCCCCTGGCAAAAAGGCAATCCATTATTCATTTACATATTTTCCAGAGAGGATTCTCTAGAGAGGATCCCTTATGGATCTATTCTCTAGGGCTTAGCATACATGTGAGATTAAATTGAGAGAGTTAGAGTGGAGGTGTGGATTGGAGGAAGCCCGTCCTGTCGGTGTCTCTTCTACAGTTCGTATCGACGGGATCAAGTCTCCTAACCCGAGGCTTGCTCCTAGGATTTCTTTGGTAATTCGACTTCTAATTCTAGTAAGTTCCCTATTTATTAATTCTTTGGTTTGTGAGTTTACTTTATTCTCTTCGCGTAGAGAGTAGGGTAATCATCTCTAGTGTAAACGTGGTGTTTGGGCTAGGATACTCATAAATATCCCCTGTCTAGCTGGATCTGTGGTAGTAGCTCGGAAAGTGACAATTCCGTAGATACCTTTGGAACCCACAATCCCGTTAGAAGGACTGGTAGGGTTTTATAGGCCGCGTGGTAAGCATTCTCTGAGGTGTCTCTTATCAGTACGGTTCTCCCCAATAGAATAATAACTCATATCTTATCTAGACTAGAAAGATACTATAGTCGCGATCTTCTCTAATCGACCATATCAAGATCACCTTGTTAATAGCCTGAAGGTTAATAGCATATATTGGTTAGTCAGATACACCCTTTCTCCCTCTGGAAATATAAATTACGATACTCTGGATAACCTCCCGGGTGAAGTGCTCACCGATATCCGTGTGCTTGCGGATTACTTCCAAGTGATTTCTCTATTTGCGTTAACAAATATCAACAGGCCTCGGGGGCTACACCCGGCGGGTGCACTCGCGCGCACCCACCGGAATCCAAAAACTAGCCAACCACCATAAGTAGCTCTCGGAAGCATCTAGTGTAGTCCATCACTACATCGTAGGCTCGGGGGCTACTGTCGGATACCTGGAAATAGAGTACCCTAAACAACGTACTTTGCAAAAAAAAATCACCATCGGAGGCTCGTCGTCCCGTGGCGCCCTGGCTTATAGTCAAAAGGTCCACAGTACCCCTCGTCCTTAGGGATGGGGCTTCAAGGCGTGAGCCGCCATGCTTGCCCCTATGCACTCCCTACGGTACATGCTCCTGTGCTGCCTAACCGCCGATCGACACTCGCCATGCTCACGCCATGGCTCCGGCGGACACCTGAACAGGGATCAGGGCGTACTCGGCCCTGCATGAAGGGACACGGGGGTGCCTGGCCCTATGCTGCCAACCTTCGCCCATGCCCTAATATGGCAACAGGGGCATCGCCGATTACAAGACACATGGCTACAACTACGGCAAGGACGAACAGGACCCGGGCAGCGTGCCTACAGGCGCAGTCTTCCCCGGGAAGGAATGCGAATAGGAGCCAAAACCATCCTCAAGTCAGCAGCCCATATCGGGCCCATGTTTCCTCTCTCTCCCTCTAATATACTCCTCCATCTCTCCCTACGTATAAAGGGGGAGAATGGACCCTCAATCTGAACTCTCTCGACTCATTCCCACACACGTGCGCCCGCATTCACGCGAGCCCTCACCAGAACCAAGAACCTCATACGCACGAGACCTGGGAACCAGCGTCCCTCTCTCCCCATAGCTTGTAGCTCCCTCTACGAGCTCTCTACGCTTGGTAACACGACTCCACAGCAAACTGGACGTAGGGCATTCGTGCCTGAACCAGTATAAACCCTGTGTTCTCCGAGTGTATCCATCTGATCTCTGACACGCTTAGAAATTTACTCGTTGGCTGTCTAGACCCCGCCATTTTAGACACCGACAACCACACTTACACACAACTTACTTCTTTGACTACAATCAATAATCAAAGCTCCCTATGACAGGCAATGATCGCATACAGGAAAGGTCACAAGGATCACAGACTATTGATGTAAAGGCTATTAAAGAGCAAAAGCATATAGCAAGACTATATCTAGTATAGAAATACTCAAAGTAATACTAAGTAAAGTAGAGAGAAAAGATAATATATTGATAAATATAAAGTCTTACAAAGAAGTAAAGATACAAGAGCTATACCAGACTTTCCAGAAGACAACTCCGAAAGTCCCGAGCGCAGCTCGACTCAATTCTAACTCCCACTCTAGACTAACTCCTAGAACAATCTAAGGAATAGAGCTTGTAGGCTTCTTCACCATGTCTAGAGAGGGGAGTGTGACCCTCTATTTATAGTGAGGGTGGAGTAGGGGCTACTCCATCGCCACGTCAGCGATCCAGGGGGCTTCAATCCTCCACCCTTGGATCCAACCGACCCTTGAACCGACCAAGGGTCGATGGTGTGGATTTCCACCATGTGGAAATGGGTATGGCGGTTGGAGGGGCCCAAACCGACCTAGGGGGTGGTTAGCCGACCCCCCTATGGCAGGTGGGCCCCCCCTCTGACCTCTGGAAATGGCCCCACTAGTCAGGGGACCAGGTGGGAGCCAGGTGGGCCCAGGGGGTGGTCGGTCGATCCCCACTTGGGGTCCTTGGCCCACTTCCTCCTCCCTGGTGCTGGTCCCACTAGTCATTGAGGTTGGGTGTCAGTTCTGAGGTGGTTGTCATGTTTATCTCCTTGGTGTGGGCCCATGCATCCATGTGCTATGCATGTGAGCCATTGAGAGAAATCACAGAGTGATCCAAGGGTTGGAAATCACTCTGGGATGCTTCTCCTGGATCATGGCCGAGAGGGGAGCCAGGTGGGCCCATAGGGTGGTCGGCCGACCCCCCCTATGTGGGTCCCACTAGCTCTCCTTTGCTCCATTTCTTCATTCCTACACTCAAACACTCATGGACATGTGGAACTAGTTATTTGATAAAATATGCTCATGATTTGTTTGTTTATCCTTGAACCTGAGGTTGGTGGCATCATTTTAGTTATATAAAAGTGGTCCATATTTTGGGTCAACAAGATCCCCCAAGGTTAACCTTTGCTCATCCCGAGCAAACAATCAAACTTAGCTCGATGGATCAGGAGTTGCTACTATGCTTCATATTTCAAGAGTAATAAATCTACAACAATCATAATTCTCTTTTGAATGGAAAAGTTAGCAATAAAGACTCACCCATATTACCTTAGTCCTTCATGGGGCTTATAGCTTTATCTTTTGTCCTGGGAGGTTGAGAGATAGAACAACTTGACTTGAGCACTAGTTTTCTCATTCTTTCAAAAGATTCATATCGGAGGTTTTGCAATATTTTGTAAAAGAAAACTTAGTGTTCCTCAAATGGTACTCTTGAGTCACTCATAAGGTGTATGATTCCTCACCAAGGCATATATCAAAGATTGCCTTCTTTCATCCTATCTCTAAAGCTTATGTGGAGCTATAGGTAGGGATCAAAGATGTAGCACACTTACCTTGCATATATTGTAAAGTCAAATTCCGGATCCAAGGAGAGAAGTGTCATACTCTTAGATCAAGACGTGAAAGTGTGTGGAAACATGGCAAATGATCGATACTCCTATATTTGGATGATCTCTCTTTCCTAACTTATTATTTTGAGACATAGCTATTTTTTCAAAGAGCTTTTGAATGCTCATAAGTTTGGGACTTAGGATGCCCCTGTATTTTTTTCATAATTTTGCATAGTCTAAGTCTCATTTGATAGCAACAAACTAGAAAGAGTTTTTCTACTTAGAGCATGGAGTATGAACTATGTGGAAATGTAAGGCATGTTTTTGCGTACTTCCAGTGTAGAAGCAGCATGTATATGTGGCGTGTACGTGATCTTGATCTTGGGAGCATGATAAATCTCTCAACAAGGGTCACAAAACTTGACCAAACTCAACAGAAAGCAAGCAACTTATGTAGAAAGCTTATATCATGAAAGAACATGTATGGCTTTGGTAGGAATTTTCATCATTGAGGAACAAGAAGTGTTTTTATCATTTTTAATAAATAAAACTCCGATAGTCATTCTTGCTTAGAACAATATTATAGTAGCTCTTATCTTGTCATATCATGTCTCACAACAACTTAGACTTAGTTACAGTATTTGCAACCCACAAAAGTTTGAGGTTCATGATGTTTTCTTTTAAGCCAAGTAATCCATACTTAAAGAAGTACCAAGTTGTAAACTAAGTACTAGAGAAGTATTTAGCAGAGCAACTATTCATCATTTCCATAGGAGATATTAATTTTCATGGAACATGTGAGAGTGGATTAGAGAAAGTCTTTTTATTCTTATCATATGCAGATTTTTTTAAAAAAAATGCAAAGCAAAAGATAAGCAAGGAAGTGCATACGTATAAATGCTGAAATTAAAAACTTACCTTAGTGGGGGAGGGAACCTCCCCCAAGCTTGTCCTTTGCTCAGTAATGCGGCGGATGTGGATGTTGTAGCCGCCACAAGTCCCAATGCCGGTGTTGTTCTTCTTGCATTGCTTGAATGTTCTCGGCAGTTTGCTGGACGATGCGTGTTGTCTCATCGTGCTCAACACGCAACTCACCAAAGGTGTTGGTGAGATGATCAAATTGCTACCGCAATTCATGATGCTCCCTTTCCCGTGTGGACAAGAAGGATGCTCGTGCTCATTGCAGACGAGATGGTTGAGGAGGCATGCCACTAGAAGTGTGCATGGGATCGGAAGATGCATCGTCTTCCTCCTCACCAATAGCTCCTCGGGAAGGTCCACCTTGCTCAAGATGAACAAAGTATCGCCCTTCCTGAGCTCTCCTATCTGAACCTACAAAACCTCTTTGTCCCATTCCTTGATCTTAATCAAGGGTTAGCTTATGGGTCCTATACAACTGAAGTTGCCTATTTCGAAGAGGTGCCTCAATTGTATGGCCACTGTAAATCATTTTAAGTTCACCATTGGCATCTATTTTTAGCATTTGGGTAGATGTAAGATATTCTTTTGAGATTACAGCTATAGGAGCAGAGATGTAAACAAAGGGTTGAGAGCCATTTAGCAGGTTCATGGATTCGGCAAGACGAGTAATTAAAGATGTGAATTGAATAGATTCATTACTCTCAATTGAACTTTGCCAAAACTCCACTAAGCATTTTACAGGAGAGATTCGAATTTTGTTTACCTTGGCATAAAGCAATTTTAATTCCATGTCACTTATCAAGCTAGTATTACTTCCAGGAAACAAAATTATTTTCATCCAAAGATGCATGAAATGAAGAGTTGGATTATGAATTTCCTTAGGTTTAGGATTTGAGCAATCTTTTAGAGGAGAGATAGAGAACCAGAATTTCCTCTTGTTAAATCTACGCATGGCAAGGTCTACATCTATCAAGCATGAGTTTTCAAAGCCAAGAGCAATATTTAGATGACTCCAAGTTAAACTATGGCTTTGATTAAACATGTCAAAGGAAATTCCAACATTAGAGACTTGGAGAGAGCATAGGAATTCTATGGTAAGCAACTCAATTCCAAGATCTTCTACTTGCCAAAAGCCAGACCAACCAATAGAAGAGAAGATAGTGTCGAATTCGGTGGTCATACCTACGTTGGAGAGAAGACTCGGATCCAATATCCTGGTGTGCTCGAAAGATCGATCTCAGAGAGAGAGATATCTTTGGTACTCTACTTGGTTGAACCCGAGACCGCTTTGTTGGTCATACGTCCTCATCGGGGGCACCATGAATGCCTCAATATGAGGTACCTCCTCCGGCACTTCTTCTTCCTCCTGAGGGAGTTCTTCGGTTTGGAGGTTCTCCCAAGTGTATCGGGCAGAACCTCCCCTTCTTCTTTCTTGGGAAGTATCCTCGGATTGGTGGGAGCGACAAGATGAGCTCCAACTCATAGCTTGCTTCATTTTCTTGAATGCGGATGTCAACGGGTTCTTCATCTTTAGAGATGAAGAGGCAAGACTAGGACAAGGTTGTGTGTGGAGAGAGTTTCCTAGTTTTCCTTGCAGGGATAGGCATGAGTTAAGAGAAGCTTGATGAAGAGAAGATATCTTCTTGTGGACTAGTGAGAGAACTACTTCTCTTGAGAGCTACGAACTTCTCTTAAATGAAGAGATGAGAGAGCAAGGCAAGGAGAGGCTTGAGCTAGAACTGGGTGTGAGGTGTGAGGGATTGAGCTCTCCTTGCCTGGGGTTTTATAGGGGAAGGAAGTGGCACCAAGGGGGTGCCATGGAGTGGTCGGCCGACCACCCTTGGGCATGCCCCTTGGGTGCCATGATCACAAGCTTACAAGATGCCTTACACAAAGCAAAAAGAGAGAGGGAAGTGACCAAAGCATGGTCGGCCGACCCCTAAAGTGGGGATTCCACTCATGATTTGTCTAGTTCTTGGTGAAAGGTGAGAGATGCTATGTGATGTGATCAAAAGCTGAGCTAAAGTGGTCAAGATTCTCCTCTTTAAACAAAGAGTAGTGGGGGACAAATGTATGTCATGCTTTGATGGAAGGTGATTGATGTGTTTTCTTTTTTCAAAGCATGACAAAGTGGAAGTGATGGGTGTCATGATTCCCTACTTTGTACAAGGAGTAGTGGGAGAAAAGGATGTGTCATGCTCTAACCAAAAGTGATTGATGTACTTTAAAGCATGACAAGACAAAAGGGATGTCCCCTAAAGATAAATCTGATTTTTGAAAGTCCCACTACTCAAATCATGAGATTCTTGGACAAAGGATGGTGGGGGAGAAAGAGGGATGATCATGGGGTCCCTAGGGTGGTCGGTCGACCCCCTAGTCCTCCATTTTTTTCTTTTATAAAGGTCCCTAAATGTTCCCTAATTAACTAAGCCAAGATAGGGTGCATATGGGTGGTCGGCCGACCACCCCTATGACCCTACCTTTTGTCAAGTTTTAGTGCTAAACTAATTCTCAATTTTTATTTAATCAAACTTTATTATTTCTAGATTTTGAGTATGAAAGAAATCGACGGTTTGAGCTAAATGAAAAAAAAGAAATAAAAGATAACTACCGACTTACCTTTCGACGAAGGCTCCCTAGTTTTAAGTCCTCGGAGTAGGACTCTCCTTCTGGTTCATTCTTCGGGTGCACTTGATGACTCCGGAGATGGAGACTATGGTGTGTGCACCTCCTTTGCTTTCCAGACCTGCCTTGGGTTGGCGGGTTTGTCCTCCTTGAGTTCATTAATCTTGGCCTTCGGGTATTGTTTCTTTTGGCGCGGGGCTCGAACTCTTCTTCTTGGTGGTTGTGCTTTAACCTGTTTGTTAAGTTTATAACCATTGAAAGCACATTTTACATTATGGCTTGGAAACTGGAAGTGGATCTGGCCCAATCCCACGTTGATGACCGCGTTGGTGGTGTTGAGGAAGGGCCTTCCCAAGATGACGGGGACTTCCACGTTAGCTCCCATGTCCAGGATGATGAAGTCTGTGGGGATGTATTCATCTTGGATGTTTACCAAGATATCCCTCGCAAGTCCCTCGGGAAACCTTATTGTTTGATCTGCCATCTGCAAGCGAACACATGTAGGGACCAAAGGTCCTCCTAAAAAGTTATCATAAGTTACCTTAGACATGATGTTGACTCCCGATCCGAGATCGCAGAAGGCGGTGTGGAAGGTTTGTTGTCCAATTGAGCACTTGATCGTCGGGTGACCTGGATCTTCCTTCTTCATGATGAAGGGAGGATCGAGAAGATAGCCCCAATACGAGCGAAGTGGAGGCTTACCGAACCTTGTTGTTACCATGTTCACATGCTCAATTGAATCCTCTGGTTTCCCAGGGATCTTACCTTGTTCTAGAGATGGCATGGCTGCTTCTACTTGAGCTAGTTGGGTTTCTAGCATTTTATTAAAGCTCAATTGATTTTTCATGGCAGTTGTGAAGCTATCCATTTTCTCACCAAAGCTTTCAAGAACTTTATCAGTGGCAATCATCTTTTTATTAATACCATCATTAATCTTAGATTGACCAAGAACAAGATCTTTCAATGAAGGTTGATTATTATAAGAATTGTAATTATTGTAATTGCTATTACCTCCATTACCTTGGTAGAAGGGGCGCGAGTTCCATCCTCCTTGTTGTTGGGGTCGATACCCGTTGTTGTTGTTGTTGTTGTTGTTGTTGCGGATGAAGTTCACGTCTTCCTTCGATGTCTCGGGGCAATTGTTGCTCGAGTGATCATTGCCTCCGCACACCTCGCACCATGGATCAGCTTCAATAGCTTGTGTGGCGGCGATGGGGTAGATGGCCTCTCGTTCCTTCTTGGAACCTTCTTCTATCTTCTCTATCAAGAGGTCCATCTTCTAGGTGGTGGCTTCTTCTTTGTGAGCATAGAACCATTGCTTCGCCTTTCCCAACAATGAGAACGGGAAAAGGTGAAGACAAATGGTGGCAAATGCCACTCCTTTGATCATGCCACACACCTCCATGAAATGTTTGAGATGGGAAGTAATATCCTTATTGGACTTCCCACCAAATGGGTTGGCATGCACTAGGTTAATCAAGGCTGGCTTCATCTCGAGGGTAGCACTCCCTGTATTAACTTCAGGTCCTCGCGCCACGTGAGCGACTGACAGGACCGAAAAGTCGGAAATAGCCTCCTAAGCCATAGCTTGCTTGATAAACGAAGTGGAGCCTCCTTCCTTGAGTGGATCCAAATTTGAGATGAACTTTTGAGGGGACACTAGATGATGTCTAGAGTTCTTTCAAAAGCTCTCAAGATTTTCTAATGTGGTTGCTCGAAAGTGGAACTCACTCATACAATGCCTTGCTTCACAATTAAGATAAACACAGGCAAGGGGTAAACCCGTATGACTAATTGATAACTAAGTTAACGAGAATCTCTGGATTTAATCTAATTAAAATTTCTTGGCTAAGCTATCCCCGGCAACGGTGTCAGAAATGTTTGCTGGTATTTCTTATGACTATTGTATAAATCCGCAAGCGCACAGATTATACCATTGTAGCACTTCACCTAGGAGTATTCCAAGGTATCGTAATTCATATTTTCCCAAGGGAAAGATGGGCTAGAAATGATAATCAGAGAGAGATCCTAGAGAGCACCTTAACTCAGTACCAACTAGTATAGAGGGGTAAACGATATATGTGATAGGAAGGGGTTGATGCATGAAGAAGCTACGGTAAATGATACTTAGAACGGACTAGGTAGAATAGCTAGGTGGGAGGACAACAAGAGAGTAAAGGGACTCCTAAGCAAATCACTCTACTTCAATATACTTAGCTAATTAACTAGTCTAAACACTATAGTTTGTCTCCTCAATACAAGTATGCTAGGCGAGGGGATAGATCAGTAGGAGGACAAAACTCCTACCGGACCGTGCCCTCCTGTTATCTTGAAGCCCTACCTTTTAATAACTTATCTGACACACGTGGTGGAATACAAAGGCTAGATAGAGCTGTCACCTTCTACTAGCATCCATGAACAATCCACGCAATAAGTTGTCACCTTCTACTAGCATCCACGAACAATCCACGCGTGTTGAATATTCCTAATCTGTTTGTTTGAGGTTTCTGCTTGGCCACTTGTCTGAGGATGATAAGGTGTAGCGACGTTGTGGCGGATCCCATGCCTCGCTAGATACTGTTCAAATCATTTGTCGATGAAATGTGATCCTCCATCACTTATCACTATTCTGGGGACTCCAAATCTTGGAAAGATAGTTTCTTCAAACATCCTTTTTGAGTTCACGTTGTCGGCATGTTTGCAAGGTGTTGACACTTCTTAGCGTCGTACCACAAATAGAGATAAATCCCTACTCCCGGCACGGCGCCAGAAATGCTCGTGGGTATTTCTTATGACTATTGGATAAATCTGTAAGCACACAAATTATACCGCTGTAGCACTTCACCTAGGAGTATTCCAAGGTATCGTAATTTATTTTATCCCAAGGGAAAGCTGAGCTAGAAATGATAATTAGAGAGAGATCCTAGGAAGTACCTTAACTGTGTACCAACTAGTATAGGGGGGTAAATGATAAATGTGATAGGAAGGGGTTGATGAATGAAAGAGCCTAGGTAAATGATACTTTAAATGGACTAGACAGATTAGCTAGGTGGGAGGACAACGAGAGAGTACAAGGGACTCCTAAGCAATTCACTTTACTTCAATATACTTAGCTAATTAACTAGACTAAACACTATAGTTTGTCTCCTCAATACAAGTATGCTAGGCGAGGGGATAGATCAGTAGGAGGACAAAACTCCTACCGGGCCGCAGCCTCTTCTTACGGGGGCCTTACCTTTTAAGAACTTGCCTAAAAACACGTGGTGGAATACAACGACTAGACAAGGCTGTCACCTCTTGCTAGCTACCACAAACAATCCGTGCAGCAAGCGATAACCAAAGATAAGATGATGTATAAGCACCACGCTTACACACAACTTACTACTTTGACTACGATCAATAATCAAAGCACCCTATGACAGGCAATGATCGCATACAAGAAAGGTCACAAGGATCACAGACTATTGATGTAAAGGCTATTAAAGAGCAAAAGCATATAGCATGACTATATCTAGTATAGAAATACTCAAAGTAATACTAAGTAAAGTAGAGAGAAAAGATAATATATTAATAAAGGTAAAGTCTTACAAAGAAGGAAAGATACAAGAGCTATACCAGACTTTCCAGAAGACAACTCCGGAAGTCCCGAGCGCAGCTCGACTCAACTGTAACCCCCACTCTAGACTAACTCCTAGAACAATCTAAGGAATAGAGCTTGTAGGCTTCTTCACCATGTCTAGAGAGGGGAGTGTGACCCTCTATTTATAGTGGGGTGGTGTAGGGGCTAGTTCATCGCCACGTTAGCGATCCAGGGGGCTTCAATCCTCCACCCTTGGATCCAACAAACCCTTGAACCGACCAAGGGTGGATGGTGTGGACTTCCACCATGTGGAAATGGGTATGGCGGTTGGAGGGGGCCAAACCGACCTAGGGGGCGGTCGGCCAACCCCCCTATGGCAGGTGCCCCCCCGCTGACCTCTATAAATGGCCCCACTGGTCAGGGGACCAGGTGGGAGCCAGGTGGGCCCAGAGGGTGGTCGGCCGATCCCCCCTTGGGGTCCCTAGCCCACATCCTCCTCCCTGGTGCTGGTCCCACTGGTCATTGAGGTTGGGTGTCGGTTATGAGGTGGTTGTCATGTTTATCTCCTTGGTGTGGGCCCATGGATCCATGTGCTATGCATGTGAGCCGTTGAGAGAAATCACAGAGTGATCCAAGGGTTGGAAATCACTCTAGGATGCTTCTCCTGGATCATGGCCGAGAGGGGAGCTAGGTGGTCCCATAGGGTGGTCGGCCGACCCCCCTATGTGGGTCCCACTAGCTCTCCTTTGCTCCATTTCTTCATTCCTACACTCAAACACTCATGGACATGTGGAACTAGTTATTTGATAAAATATGCTCATGATGTGTTTGTTTATCCCTGAACCTGAGGTTGGTGGCATCATTTTGATTATATAAAAGTGGTCCATATTTTGTGCCAACAGATGCCTCCAAGTGGAACCAAAAGAGTGAGGGCAACTCGAGCCAGTGAGAAGACAACTCTTGGTGTTTTCACAAGGTCTGGGAAAAAGTACACCACCACCCACCCACCTATGGATGAAGAACAGTTGAATCTGCCAGCAGACCACCCACCCTCTATGGCACAAGACCAAGCCCAAGAAGATCATCCCTAAAGTCCTCATCTGTACTTTTCAGTTTTTGATGAACCAATTAATGGAATTGAAGCTGAGGACAGTGAAGAGTTGGAGTTAGTTCTTGAAGGCAAGTAACATTTCCTGAATCCTACTTGATAATGTCAATGTCATCTGGGACTGTAGCTTTTGTTGGACAACATGGGTGTGTATACTTGTCTTGTAGGTGGACAACGTGCTCCAAGAAAATCAAGACTGCCAGCAAAGGACACACTGCTGGACAATTTGACAAAAGCATTGGGTAGAAGGCTCCCAATTGAAATTGCTCTAGGGAAGAAAAGGCCTAAGAAGCCTTTACAGGCTGCTAAGCTAGCATCAGAGGCTGGCATTGTCATTAGGTCCAGCGTGTCTATCCTACTCCACTAGAAATAATACAAGAAGGATGAAGACAATCATGTGAACGAATTCATGGGTTAGTTAGTTGTAAGTATTTTTCTTTCGCCCATGGCAATTAGTTTTCTGCCATTTGACTTAGCAATAATGTGACAACAAATTGGGATCTATAATAAGTTTAACAATTTGGGATATATAATAAGTTTAATTTTGCGTGTTTGATAAGGGTCGTGGAGGGTGGCCTGAGCCCAGCAGCTGCAGCGGCCCGTGTTTGGTTCTCTTGCTTTTAATTGTTGGTTTTGATTTATTGATTTGGTGTATATTGTGGGATGACAACTGGCCTATGATGCAAGGTTATTAAAAATATGAGTTGCCTACAATAAAATATGTTGTTTTTCTTGCTATTTTCAGGATTGCCATCAAATCCATCCGAACCATGCTTTCTCTTGCAACTCCTTTAGGCTGCTGGTAGAGATGCATGGATTTGATGACAGTCCTGAAAACAGCAAGAAAAATTCCGTTTGGAGTTAACTCATACATGTGTAGCTAGCAATGACTAACTTTTATTGAATTTAAGCATCAAATTGTATAGCTGAGGCCTAGCTATTTTGAATCTATCCTATGATGTCCTTGTACCCGTTTCTATGTTGCTGATATAGCTTGATCTTTGGCCATGAAACTCAGTCATATAGTGGTAGCACCATAGATGAACTATGGTACTGTAGTTGTATGGATGTGTTGCATGGACAAAGCTGAACTGTTAGCATGTGTTAATGGTAATCTTATTTATGAACTCTTTGTATGGCCAATGATGCAAACAATAATAGATTACAGTGGCACTCTTATGTAAAAAAATTCAATTTTTTTCATGACTGTTATGAAGCCCTACTTGTACACATCCTTTCAGTAGCAAGATCATCATATACCTCCTGATATGTGATGGCAACAGGCCTATGATGTAAACTTATTGAAAATATGAGGTGGCTACGATCAAATATGTGGTTTTTCTTGTTGTTTTTAGGACTATCATCAAATCCATCTGAACCATCCATTCTCTTGCAACTCCTTTAGGTTGGTGCTAGAGAATGGATGGACAGATGGATTCCATGGTTGTCTTGTATTTAGATTGGTATTTGTGTTGAGTTCATTTGGAGTTAATTCATACCTGTGTAGCCACCAATGACTAACTTTTATTGAATTTAGGCACCAAATTCTATAGTTGAGGCCTACCTATTTTCAATCCAGCCTGTGATGTCTTTGTACCCATTTCAGTGTTGTTGATACAGTGTGATCTTTCGCCATGAAACTTAGCCATATAGTGGTAGCACCATAGATGAACTATGGTACTGCAGTTGTATAGCTGTGTTTTATGGAGAAAGCTGAACTGGTCAGCACAATTGATAAGGTAAGCTAAGGCCATACATGTTGAATTTCAAAAAATGAGCACTTGCTATGTTACAATGACTATTTCTTGCACCACCTCCTCCCCCTTGTTGTCAATGATGCAAATGACTACTAATCTAAGGTGGACTTTTATGTTACTCTCATGTTTGTCATCAAATCATGAGACACGTCCATACCTAAGTAACTTAGATATTGGCGTGTCCCATGGTTCCATGGCTACCATGATATTGTGGAAGGTTGTATTGTTACTTGTTGTCACCAATGATGATTAGCATATAGTCCCGTTGGTTGGGACATGTTAGCTGAGGCAATTTGTTTGTTCCTTTTTCGGTTATGTCAATGATGATGAGCTTTGCCAGGTTTATTGATCTCCCCCTTGTCGTCAATGATGCAAATGACTAATAATTTATGGTGTACTTTTATGTTACTCTCATGTTTGTCATCAAATCGTGGGAGACGTCCATACCCAAGTCACTTGGGTATGGACGTGTCCGACGGTTCCATGGCTACCATGATCTTGTGCGAGCTTGTATTGTTACCTGCTGCCACCAATGATGATTATCATTTAGTCCTGTTGTTTGGGATATGTTAGCTGAGGCATTTGTTTCTTCCTATTTGGGTTATGCCAATGATGATGAACTTTGCTAGGTATATTGATGGGTTGGCTAGATGATGACCTTGGCCTTTTGAGGAACTGGAGGTGTTTTTATGGGTGGCATCAAGCCGTGTGAGACATCCATGCTAAGCTCCATGTCTTGTGAGGATTTGATGCCTTGTATGGATGTCTCACATGGCTCCATGCCGGTCATGATATTTCTTAGCCACACTTAATCCTAATCTTCCTTAAGCTCCAAGTCGAAGCACTTACACAAAAGGCAGTTCTATCTGAGGCAAATCTATTGTAGTAGACCTTTTTTTGTAACTAAGTATGATAGTTGCCTTGTGTCACACCCCAAAATTTCAATTTTGGGTTGTGAATAGAAAACACCAAAGAAAATAAAAGAATTTATGATTTTCCTAAAATTGATAATATTTAATTAGGTTTTTAGTAAATAAAAATGTGCAAAATGTGGATTTTAAAACTGTTTTCAATAGAATATGTATGGGGTGTTGCATTCATGCCTTTGCATTTAATTTTTATTGAGTGAAAAACAATTTAATAAAACTTAGTTTTTGGTCCAAAGCAATTTTGATCTATTTATAAAATAAATAGAGTTTTAAAAGATTTTATTAAAAACAACTTCAAAGTTTGATTTTCAAAACTCAGAAAATGATTTATAAAGTGTTTCAAAACTTATTTGGATTCAAAAGGATTTGAAAATGGCTTTCAAAATGGATTAGCAAAACAAAATAAAGGGGCTTTCTTTCTTTCTCTTTACCCTCTCTCCCTTCTGGCCCAGCTCAGAAATGAGCCCAGCTCGCCTCTCTCCCACATGCACTTCCTCTTTCTCCACCTCGGCCCAGCTAGCCGGCCCAACAAATCCGGCCCACGCGGGCACCCTCCCTCCTTTTCTCCCACTGCCAAACGGGCCCGCGCGTCAGCTCTCTCTCCCTCCTCTGGTCCCTCGAATCCGGAGCTGGGAACCGCCACGCCCGCGCTCGGCCACGAGCCCCCGACGTGGGAGCGTCCCACAACCCCCTTGGCTTCATAAACGGCCCCAACACTCCTCCCTCTCCCTTTTCCCCAACTCAATTGCGCTCGAACTACTCCCAAGAGCCTTGCAGCGCCGCCGCCGAACCCGTGCTCCGCCCGCCGCCGTCGTCTCGCCGCTGAGGAGCTTCGCCGGTCAATTCACCGCCGGGAAGCCCCTCTTCGTGCGGTAAGGATCCTCCCCGTCCCTTTATTCTTCTGGGTTAGCCCTTTCATCGCGCTAACGTGCTCGTCGGTTGTCGCAGAGCCACCACCGCCAGCTCCGCACCGGCACCCGCCGTCTCCGACGCGTCGCCGGCCCTCTCGTCGCCGCTGGTGAGCGCGGATTCCACTCCTCTCTCTCTCCCCGTCTACTTTCCGACGAGTTTAGGCCACTGGAGCTCCCGGAGAGGCCAAGCCGAGGCCTCCCGGCCATGACACCGCCGTGCTCGCGCCGCCCCGACGACCGAACCGTCCCCAACCCTCTCCCACCATTCAATCCAAAGCCAACGCCCAGGATTAGAACCCCACCCCCGAACCGGTATGCACCGCCGTGGACTCGGTCCACCGTGCCAGTGCACGCGGGTCCACATGCCCTCTGTGGACCGCGCCTGTCACGCAGTGCCACGTAGCACCACACGTCAGCGTGACGTCGACACGACGTCATCGCTACCACCGCAACAGCCATGCTCCTTTGCAGTTTAGCCCTTGTAGTTTCTAGAAATAAACCCGCAATCCAAGTTAGTTCATCTCCTTTTAATTCCAGTCCTGTTTTCTTCTGATCTAGCCCCTGAGCTTTCGGATAATGGAACCCGCACTCCAGATCCCTTTTCTTTTTCTGTTTTATTTATTTAAAATCCAAAAAAAAATGAGTTCCTTTTATTCACAGTTTTGCCATCCAAATTCAAAAGCTCATATCTTGTTCATTTTAACTCCATTTTGATCCAAACAAATTGCATTAGATTCGTAAAATCATAATCTACAGTATAGAGTCCTTTAATTCCATGTTAATAGTTTTGTAATTTCATGATAAATCCCTAACTTGATTAAATACTACGCGATTGCTTGTAAATAAAATAAATAGTTCTACTTTAGCTTTCCAATTCAAATATAAGTTGACTTAATCCAACTTAGGAATTTCTTTAAAATACCTTACTCATCCTTTTTCATATATAAAACCAATAAAGCCCTTAGTTCTCTTTTTAAAATCTAATCTTCTGTTAGTTGTATCTTGCAAACCGTAGCTCCGTTTTTGGTGGTTTTCGCGCTCACAAGTTCGTAGCAATGCGTAGAATACGTTAGTTACCTTTATAGTATGCTTTTGTAATGTTTGATGTACTGTTTTTAGGTTCTTTTGTGATGCTTGTGACGTTAGATGTGGAGCTTTGCAAGGATGATCAGAAAGGAAAGTTGGAAAGTTGAGCAAGCTTATGGAAGGCAAGTATAGCATGGGACCAACCTTGTCATCCTATTCACCATAATCATGATTTCATATGCATGTGTTAAATTGATACCCGTAGAATATTTCCATAGAATTGAAATCCTTTACCTTGACTCCTATGGTTTATGCATATGGGTAGATGGCTAGTGCAAAATGAAATGATACATGATCCCTGCCAAATGTTTAATGTTTTGAATGAATTGGTGAACTTGATTATGGCAATTGGAACATAACCTTTATAACAACTCACTGTTGGCAAAAGCTAGGACTGATAGTGCAACCGTGAGAGCTACATGGCTTTGGCTTTAACTCAGTAATAGGCTCTTTTCTAGCTCGTTAGCGGTTACCCGAAAGGGCACATTAGGCTCTTGCCGAGCTGGTTATAGTGCGGCCTCTGTCTGGGTTTGAGCATAGGCTGCGGTCTTTATGCTACTCGGAAGGGGGGCTCTATCACCCCTAATCTTGTTAGACAAGATACTATGAAAGGTTTCATAGTGAACCCTGCCGACCTTCCTTGGAAGAGGGTCAAGAGGCTGATCCCCTCGGGCAAAAGGGTAAATCACGACTCACGGGTAAAGATGCACAACCTCTGTAGAGTGTTAAAACTGATATATCAGTCGTGCTCACGGTTACGAGCGGTCCGGAAAACTGACGGTTTAATTATAATTAACTTGACCATCCTTTATGTTCCTATTGCCACTATAATGATGATGTTTATGTTCCTTTAAACTTTGGCAAGGTTATAAGTGGGATCATTTGGGGCTTAAGCAAAACTTGATGTTACTTAATAAATAAAACTTTGATTAACTAAAAGTGCTAAACGCAGTAAGCCAGTTTCAACCTTTTGAGCTTCATAACCCCATGTTATTCTGCTGAGTACGAATGTGCTCACGCTTGCTTTATTTTTTTCAATATTTGGATAAAAATCCCGGATGGGTACCAGTTTGCAAGAGTTTGGAGAAAATAGGCTTGTGATCAACCAGTCAGTTGGTCCCTGTGGACTTGGAGTCTTCACCCGAAGATCGAAGTGGTCGTTCCGTTGTTTGCTGCTTTAAGGTTATCCTTTGACCTTATATGTTATATATTTTAGGTATTGTCTTTTGATATTACCTTGTTCTATGGCTATATGTGAGATTTGACTTCTCTGTTCTTTCTATTTTGTCTGCAACTTACAAGTCTTCCTTTCATGAAGTAGATGAGAAGAACAAGGACAATCGTTCCAAGGTCAAGCACCATCAGTCCACGGGATCTCGCAGCTAGGTCTCACAGTTGTACGAATATGTAAGTGCTCAGAAACTGACATTACACATTTTCTATTTCTGTTTGTGGACATGAAAGCTAATTTTTATGAACTTTGTGAAACTAAATAAAGCGTGAGAAAAACAATGTCACTTCAGACGATGCAGTGGAGATATTCAAGGTATTACATACTAGCAAGATGAAGGGTATGACTGATCAAGTCAAGGAGACAATGGTAAGTCTGTACACATCATTGCTGGATATGTTGATTAGTACATGTCAATTTATATTCATAATCGGTCGTTGGATGGGATTAACACATTGGTTGTGTGCTACTTAAAACACTAAATGTATCGGGGCAATTTAATGTAAAGTCAGCTCAAGTTGTATGATGATTTTCATATTTGTGGTTATATCCTTGCTGCAATGAGAAGTTATTGGATAGGATGTTCACATCTTTAAAGTGTCATGACAAGTTAATGTAAATTTAGCTATAGTGATCACAGACACACACTTTTATCTGATAATTTCCATACATTTGCTTGAAATATGTATTCTCTGATGATTTACATATCTTTGCTTGTAACTTAGATTTTGTATAATGAACTTATCATTTTTGCATCTTTGTACTGTAGGCTGCTATGGAAACTATGTTAGCTAAACCTGCTCAAGGTTTAGAGACTCCAAGATCTAGTACTGAAGTTATTTCCAAGGTCTTGTCTCAAACCTGTGTTGCTTCTACATTCCTGAAGAATGTTGGTCTTGAAACTCCAGGGTCAAAATCAGCTGCATCAGTTGCAAGAGAAGTGCAACTTCGGGAACAGCTAAACGAAGAGAAGGCACGGGTTGATCTTCTTGAACGAGAAGTGGACACCCTAAAGAAGAAAGGTCAAGAAACAGAAGAAACATTGTCGAAGACCTAAGAACAGGTGCTCAGGACCCAGCAAGAGATGGAGGAGTTCAAGAAGAAACAAGAAGCCAATGATCAGACCCTTAAGGCCATCTTGAACCTCAACTCAGGTAATAGAGGTACTTAGCTCATTTGTTCCTTCTTGCTGGGCTCCTCTTGCAGTGCTTGTGGACTTTGTTGATTGTCGTCATCGCTTGTGCACTTGTGTACTATTGGATTGAGGTTCTTTGGGTGGTGAAACAATAATGACTGAGTTTCAGTTTGGGGTTCCCATGTGTTTGGGAACTTCATTGTATTATAAACATTGAATTTGTGATGTATGAACCAGTCTGCGGAATAATGTTTGTGCTGTATGAATCAGTTCGTTCTTGTGAACTGTTGTGGAATAATTTGCTGTGAGTGGGCATGAATGTGACCAAAATCAGTGACAAATCTGTCATTTTTTATGACGAAAACCGTCATTATATGAAAACCACGTGTCCACCTCACAGAGATACACGTGGCAAAATCTCAGGGTAACACGTGGCAATAGCACAGCGTTGCACGTGTCAGCTCATAGCGAACCACATGTTGAACTCAGAGAGAAACACGTGTCGAACTCACAGCGTGACACATGGCAACCTCACAGTGCGACACGTGGTAGTCCCTAAGCGACACACGTGGCCAACTCAAAGACAAACACGTGTCGAACTCACAGCGTGGCACGTGGCAACCTCACAGTGCGACACATGGCATTCCTCGCAGCATGACATGTGGCAGTCCCTAAGCAGAACATGTGTCCTCATCTTAGCGAACCACGTGGCCAACACAGAGAGAAACACGTGGCGAACTCACAGGTTACCACGTGGCGACCTCACAGCGTGATACGTGTCGACCTATGCAGCATACACGTGTACTCTGAACGGCGGCTGAAACAGATCTCTGACGGTGCAAAAATCATCATTGATGAAACGATATCTATGACGAAAGTTTTAAAATCGTCACTATTTTATATTTATGACGCGACAAAGATGACAAACAGAATTTCATCATAAACTCGTCATAGAAATGTATCCATGACGTTTTTGGGATTTCCATGACAAAAGTGGAGCGTCATGGATGTGGGATTTTCTTGTAGTGTATGGGATGCCTCCAGGGGGTATGCCCTCCTATTTATAGTCTGGTGGGATGCACGATAGCCGTTGGATCAAACCAACTTCACGTAGGGCTGAGATGACTCCTCATAGGCGGTGGAGGAAACTTCCAGAAGACGGCGGGCAGTAGACCCAGGGGGGTGCCGCCCGGCCCCACCCCATGCCGGCTGGACTCACCTGGCTGGCTCTGATGCCCTGCTTTGCTCCGGTGTCTTTGGGATCCTCCTTGAGTCGAATGACAGGTGTTTCTCCGCGGGATTTATTCAATATCTTCTCTGATTTGCTTTCCTTTATTCTCTTTTCTAGAATAGTCCCTGAAAAATAATGAAACACCAAAACTCGTGGAAATTGTTAATTAAAGCTCTATATTTCTAGATATTATATTTGATTGATCCATTTATTCTATTTAGAATTGCTTAAAAAGTTGACCCCCAAGCTTACCGTTTGCTAGTCCCTAAGCAAAGCCTTTCTAATAAACTTGGATCAGGAGTTGCTGCAATGCTTTCACACCTCAAAAGTTCACATATTTTCAAACAAAAATTCTTCTATGAATTAGAAAAAAATTACTCTAACTTTCAAACTCACCCGTATTACCTTTAACCATGGGGCTTTTACTATCACTTGGGTCTTGAGCAATCGAAAGACAGAGTAATCGAGTCAAGCACTATGTCTCAAACTCTTCACTCTACCAAACTCTTCACTATGATCACAAATCTGTAATTATTATTTACACAACAATGGATCAGTTTGAGCTGAAACAAACGTCCAATGTGAACAACATTATGTGAATTCAGCCTGATGATATGTTAACAGGTGCGGTCCAATGACATGAGTTCCATAAGTTACATTGCACGATAAAGAAATCAGTGAGAAATGACTATACCTCCGCCGTATCGTCCTGGTCTATCCCTAATACTTGACAAATTTTCTATCAATTTTAGATTTTCGCCCAACCAATCATCCACTTGGTTTTGGCCTAAATTTGATCAGACTCGTGTTGGGCTCAATTCTATTCAGGGCTGTTTGGGGAGAGCTCTAGCTCTAACTTCTCTAAAGTGATTCACTCCCAACTAGACAAACGTCCAAAATAACAAATGATTCAGGTGGGGAACACTAGAGTATTACTAATTCATTTACACTACTAGCTGGAAGCTAAAAAAACTGACGAGCTGGAAGCTAAAAATATTGTTTCACCCTACTTTCTGTTATATTCTCGTGGGGATTAGCAGAGAAGCAATTCTCATCTACTCCCCCACTTGGCTCCCTCACTAAAATCCAATGAATCACTCCATTAAACAATTAAGGTGCAGGGCTGAAGAATCATGGAGCCAAGGAGCCTTAGAGTCCAATCTAGCCCATGACTTTTCATCTTTCTAATCCCTCCATATGTAGTGCCGCCGTCTGCACCGTATCACTCTGAGTCTCGCTCGTTCTTTGCTTTGTGTCTAATGTAGCGGCCCCCAAAAGTCCCTCGGCCGTCCGCACACAATGCAATCAATGCAAGCACATATGGTATGCTACAAATCGTGACCACCATGGATCGGATTATTTGAGACAAAAATTAAGGCAAAAGACGAGGAACCCAGATTAAATAAAAACCAAATCCGGATAACCATCAACACAATTGAGAGCAAACAACTCGACTAGACATGCCGACGAGGTTGCCGTGCAGGAGGGGATTCGGCCGCGGCAAGCGATTATCGTAGAGGGTCTCGAAGCCGTGCACAGGCATATACTTATTGTCAAGACAAAAATCAAAGGAATTCAAGACCAGATCGAGGCCAGCAAGGTGGAGCTCAAAAAGAAAAAGGAGAAGATAAAATATAAAAAGCTATTATAGACATTCCGAATCTATATATTGTATTTAGTTTTCGTTTTCCTTTTATGAAAATTTTATTTACTACTGATGTTAGAGCTACTGTGATTTGCAAAGAACAACACATTTTCTAATAAGAAATACAAAATTTGCAAGTTGCACAAACATCTCTTACGTTTAATTATTTAATAATTCATGTCCACTTAGATTATATTTTATTGTATTTTCCATATATACGAGGTAGAGTGGGGGGTTCTCTCTCATATCTTTGTCTCTGTTTTTTCAGAGAGAGGGCCACCTTGAAAATTGACATAGGGGGCATTGGATTTCTCAAGGGTTGACGATTAGAACACTATGTTAATAATCTCTCCGTCGTAAATTATAAGTTGTTCTGAGTTTCTTAGGTGAGAGATTAAAATGATCAACCAACAGTCTGATTCTTTAATGTATTAGAACAAATAACAAGATGAAAATCCGGTCGCAACATACAGATATCGTTGCTAGTACGTACAATTCACGCAAAAAGAAAAGCCTAGTTTCACACGGGCATGCAGTAGTCGCTTGGACAAAGAAAAATCTTTTTTGGGGGCAGAATCAAGATCAATAGTTTTAATAGGCCTTAGAAATCAATTCTTTTGGGTGATTTTATTAAATCAACCGTCCTTCAAAATCTATATTGAGGAGTCATTTTTAAACTTTTCCAATGAATGCAAGAATTTTTTTTTGTGCAGTACAATACTATTTTTGTCATTTTTAAAGAATTACTAAAAAATTAACTTTAGCAGGTGTTTTACTAAATCAACCATTCTTGAAAGTCTATTTTGTGGAGTAGCTTTTAAACTTTTCCTATGGATACCTCAGTTTTATATTCGACGTCAAACAAATGTTTTTAAAAAACCGTCCTTGAAAATTGATTTGGACTGCGTGCAAAAATCGTTTGTCTTGAAGCAGCATATATCGTTATCAGTAGTAGTTTATTCTTTGGAACTTATACTAATTAATTAATATAAAATCGTATAGATTTAGCTATAGTTGGCTTCAGCGCAGACTATACCACTCCATATCTTGGATAACAAATAGTGTACATTTAAGTTAATTTAATTAATTGAAAACTTGTACATTTTGTACACGACTTAAATGGCAGGGAAGGAAACTTCCCCACTCACGTCGGCTAAATATATCGCCATGGGGGAGGAAAAAGGCAACGAGGTGAGATGTATGAAACTTGAAGCATATCAGAGTTTCATAATGTGTTGTATTTTGACCAAAGACTGTTCTAAGATGTATTGCAAATGGCTATCTGGCACCTTGAGATGCTTGTAAGTTGTAACAATCACACACCACACATTTTGTTTATTAATGAAAAGTGTTCAAACAATCATACGACGTATCAAAAAAGGAAAAAGCTAGTTCCTAGCTAGCTTAGGGGACACCGATGTGCCTGGAGGATTTTGGGTTGCAGCAGCAGGAGGAGCCGTTGCATGACCCGACGCCGTTGAAACCTAAGACGGCGCACAGTCCGCCGCACACCTCTGGAGTACAGGGACCTTCCGGTACATTTTGGCAGACCGCTCCGAGCTTCTCTTGAGTTGCGCCATCTTCAGCCGTAGCAAGGAGTGCAATCAGCAGCCATATGACGGCGAAAACCAAAACATTCTTGGTGCTTGTCCTGAGTATCCCAAAAGATATAATAAAAATAAAAAACTATATTACAAAGGTATCCCAAAAGGCTAAAGATCGTCCACGGTTCAGATGCTTTATTTCTTATTTATTTACAATCAGTTGTGACTAGTTCTTCAATGTTGTCTATTTGTACTAATATATACGAATTTTTTAATCAATATTTTAACTCATAAACAATGTTAAATGAGAAAATTTTAACTATAAAGTTTTAGATCTCGTCGAGCACTACAACTTTCATATAGAACATTTCTCCATCCAAGGTTATTTGAAAAATTCAAAAATTTGAAATTCAAAATCTAAGACTTAATTTATATATTTGGAACCCTAAATGATCTCAAACAAAAAAATTATCAGCAATAAAATTTTAGATAGCTCTCGAAACTTAGAAACAGGTGTGTGTTTGATGGTATCCCTCCTACCTTTGGCCAGTGGCTACAAAACTTTAAGGGAGAAGCTTCCCTGCAGTCTTATAGACTTCACGATTCGGATAGACAGCTTGTTTGTTTTTGGCTTGACTCTCTGTAATTCTCGGCTACTGTTGAAACCCCTTGTTGACACCAAAGGTGGCACAAAGGGTAAACCGTAAGCGCACGGCTGTCAAGGTAGCTTTCACTCAAGAGTATTCTAGGGGTATCGAATCAATGGGGAACGTGAAGTGTACTTAACAAATAACTATGTTCGTCTTATGATGACACAATAGGTTTATGATAGGTTGGGTAGAGAGGATCTCTATGGTTATGAAACTAGCAAGGCAAGGTAAGATACAAAGGTTGTTCACTTCGTGCCACTAAGCCACTTAGCAATAGAAGGGTGCTAAACCGCCTAGCACAAGAAGGCCTACACTTTAAGAACTTGGCCGAATGTGGTGGGATCAAAGCCTAGATAGCTTTGTCACCCCTACTAGGTACCACAAACAAACCATTAGACAAGCCGCAGACATAGGTAAGTGTATAGCCTAGACACCACGTCTACACTATATCTTACTACTCTAATCCGGATCCCTGTGAAATTGATTAGAGTACCGGTTTAAGGGCGGTGAACCAATGAACAACAAAAGTAAATACTTTACCAGAACTAAAGATCAATTACCATAGAAGAATCTCAAATGTAGACTTACAAAAGAGAAGCTCGTATCTGTAGAGGTACAGCTTGGAGAAGACACCAGACAGGCCCGACTCTTCTCCGAACTCTCCTCACTCACTCTCTATTTTCTATGCTACTAGTAGAACAGGGCTTCGCCTATGTGTAGAATGAGTAGCTCCTCCTTGGTGTGTTGAATGAGAGGGAGTGAGGGGGTATTTATAGTGGAGGGGTGGAGTAGGGGCTACTCCACCACCATGTCATCGATCCGCGTGATGGGTGATGAGAGCCCTTGGATCCCAACCGCCTTCAAATCAAGGGTGGAGAGAAATTGCCCATGTACTTCTTTAATTTAGCATGTGCATCTTTGCATGCAACATGTGCTTCTTTGCATAGAGTCATGCAAATGATGGTGGGATAAAGGAGTGACCACCAAGCCACCTTGGGGGTCGGCCGACCCCCCTATGACATGTGGGCCACTGCTAACCTTCTAGAAGCAAGGCCCACCTGTCATGGAGTGGCTGGAAAACTTGGTGGTTTCCATTTATGGGTCGGCTGACATGCACAAGAGGGGTAGTGATCCTCTTACTATGACAGGTGGGCCCTCCTATCATGTGGGTGCTTGGGATGGCTGGTGGGCCCCATAGGGTGGTCGGCCGACCCCCCTATGGTGGGTCCTACTAGCTCATTTCTCTCCATTTCCTGTTGTCCTACAAGAAATACTCCATGGACATGTGGAACTATTTATTGGATAAAATATACTCATGATATGCTTATGTCCCTTCATTATGAGGTTGTTGATGGTGATTTTGAGTATAGAAAATTATGACATTTTCACCGTCAACAAGACCCCCCACACTTAATTCTTTGCTCGTCCTCGAGTAAAGGTTAAAAGCTAACATGGCTATAACATCATTAAGGCATATAGCAGGGATAAAGTTTCCTTCGAGACATTTCTTATACAAGTGGGATATGTGGCATTATCTAACATATATCCTTTAGAAGTTGAAGAATGGAATAGTTCTTAAGGCAAAGTCATCTTCCCATTTTCATATTCTAGTACTTGGAGTTTTTAATAAGTTTTTCAAAGGAAATCACATAGATCATCTTACTCCTCATATAGCACTCTCAGATCACTCAAGAGTGTTTGATTCCTTACCAAGGCATATCATGAGTTTGCCTTCTTTTGTTTCCTCCTACTTCTATATGGCTTATGTGGAGTTTAGGTAGGGGTAAACATGATAGCATACTTGCATTCCGTATATTGTAAAGTTAAAACAAGGATCCAAGGAGATAACTGTCATAATCCTAGATCAAGATGTGCATGTGTATGGAAAATGGTACATGGAAAAAGTAATGCTTCTTTATTGAATTGATCTCTCTCTCTCTCTAACTTATTCTATTGAGACATGGCTATCATTTTGTCATGAGCCTTCATGTGCTCACATTTTTTTTTCTTTTCTTTCTCTTTTTTTCAATACTTGGGACCTTCATGTGTCCCTATTTTGTTTTCTTTTTTATACTTTAGAATAGACCATGCCTTTTCTACTAACATAATACTACAGAGAGATCAAACTTTTTTTTAAAAAAACATGAAGCATTTATTTGTGGAAAATGAAAGGCATGTTGATGAGTACTTCTAGTGTAGAAGCATCATATATATGTGGTGTGTATGTGATCTTGATCTTGAGACTATGACAAAATTCTCAACAATGGGAATGAATGCGTTAAAATAAGACGAGGGGAATGATTGGAAAACTAGTCGAGAAGTAGGTTGACAACGTGTGGATGCTGACTGGTGGGACCAGGGTCCATATGTGGGTCGGCCGACCCCACTTTGGTGCCTCTGGCCATTCTGGTGCCTGCATTGTGAAGGTTGGGGGTCAACTGACCCCCCCACACTTCGTTGAAGGTGTACCTGATTTCTTTTTTTCATAGAGAACAACCGTGAAAACATAAGGGACTCTACTGGTGGGACATACCGGCGAGTCAAATTTTATTTGAATGGAGAAATACATAGAATAATGTTGGAAAGAGAAACATGACTAAGCCAAAGAGATAAAGAAACAAGGGACTAGACAAGTTTTTTAAAGTTAGATCATGGAAAGGTTTGAATTCAATCATGTCTATTTCCTCATCTAGTTTATCAGGATCAAAGAATACTTTTAATCGTTGGCCATTTACCTTAAATACCTTACCTTCATCATCTTGAAGTGTAATAGCTCCATGAGGTGAAGTGTCGATGACTTGAAATGACCCTTCCCATTTGCATCGAAGTTTTCCATGTCCAAATAACCTTACTCTTGATTTGAACATGAGTACCTTGTCTCCTGGCTTGAACTCCTTTTTATTTATCCTTTTGTCATGTTATCTCTTTGTTCTTTCCTTGTAGATTTTGGCATTGTGGTATGTTTTCTCCCTCCATTCTTCTAATTCCTAAATTTGCATTTTTCTATGCCTTCCTGCAGCTTGTAGATCCATATTCCAATTCTTTATGGCCCAATGTGCTCGAAACTCCAACTCGACTAGGAGGTGGCAAGTCTTCCCATATACTATTTGGTATGGTGACATGCCAATGGGTGTCTTGAATGTAGTCCTATATGCCCATAGTGCATCATGTAGCTTGTCCCTCCATCTTTTCCCTATCTCATCTACTATCTTCTGCAGTATGTTCTTGATTTGTTTGTTCGATGTTTCTGCTTGTCCACTTGTTTGGGGGATGGTATGGAGTTTCAACATTGTGTCAGATGCCTTGTTCTTCTATTAAGCGTCGGAAGCCCCCTTCAATGAAGTGGGAGCCCCCGTCACTTATCACTAGCCTTGGGGTTCCAAACCGTGGAAAGATGGTTTCTTCAAACATCTTTCTTAAGCTTTTGGCATCTGCTGCTTTGCATGGCATTGCTTCAACCCACTTGGACACATAGTCCACAGCCACTAGGATGTACTCACATCCACGGGACTTTGGAAAAGGTCCCATGAAGTCAATGGCCCATACGTCAAAAAGCTCCACTTGAAGGTTGTTTGTTAGTGTCATTACATCTCGAGCATTGATGTTCCCATGCTTTTGGTACCTCACACATCTCTTCATGAAGTTCTTTGTATCTTCATACATGGTTGGCCAGAAGAAACCACTTTGCCAAATCTTTGCATGGGTTCTGATTGCTCCATAGTGCCCTCCGTATGGTGCAGCATGACACCTTTCAATGATCTTGATTGATTCTGTTTTAGGGACACATTTCCTTAACATACCATCATTGCAGACTCTACACAGGTAAGGCTCATCCCAGAGATGTACTTGACTTTCTTGTATGAGCTTTTTCTTGTTTGCTCCTTGTGGTACATGTCCTACAACCATAAAGTTCACAATACTCGCATACCATGGGCTGGAGTCTATGATCTTGAGGAGCATGTCGTCCCTTAGGAAGTCATTGATCGGCATGTCCTCTGCATCTTGGAATTGCATTCTGGACAAGTGATCGGCTACATAATTTTCTACTCATTTTTTATCTTTTATTTCCAAATCAAATTCTTGGAGTAGCAAAATCCATCTTATTACACGTGGTTTAGCACCTTTCTTAGTGAGCAAGTATTTCAAGGCAGCATGATCGGTGTAAATAATAACTTTTGCTCCAACTAAGTAAGATCAAAACATTTCTATAGAAAAAACAATAGCAAGGAGCTCTTTTTAAGTTGTTTCATAATTAAGTTGAGGTCCTGCCAAAGTTTTGCTAGCATATGAAATTTCATGATGTTTTTTATCTTTTGTTTGGCCAAGAACGGCACCAACAGCATAATCACTTGCATCACACATTATTTCAAAAGGGAGTGTCCAATCAGGGGGTTGGATGATTGGAGCAGAGACAAGTGCTTTCTTGAGAAAATAAAAAGCATTTAAGCACTCATCATCAAAATCAAAGGGTGCATCTTTAGCAAGTAGGTTTGTTAAAGGTCGAGCAATTTGAGAGAAATCTTTTATGAAGCGTCTATAAAAACCAGCATGCCCAAGAAAACTTCTAACACCCTTGACATTTGTGGGAAGTGGAAGTTGCTCTATGACTTCTATCTTAGCTCTATCCACCTTGATCCCACGCTCGGACACTCTATGTCCTAGCACTATGCCTTCCTGAACCATGAAATGGCATTTTTCCCAGTTTAGGACTAAGTGCTTTTCCTCACATCTTTGTAAGACCTTGTCCAAATTTTCAAGGCAATCATCAAAGGTTTTTCCATAGACAGAGAAATCATCCATGAAAACCTCACATCTTGATTGTTAGGACTAAGCGCCTTGGACTTTGTTTTTTGATGGTTCATCCTGTAGCAAAGGTGGTGGTGATGGTATTTTCTTGATTTCTCCACGAGGGGTGATTTTTAAGTATGCCATCCCTATTGAATTCTATGTTACTAACAATCAAGCGGAGTATGAAGCATTGCTTAGAGGGCTTCGGCTTCTTGTTGAAATAAAGGCCGTTGTTGTTGAGATCTTTGGGGATTCTGAGTTGGTAATTAACCAACTGGTCGGCCAATATGAATGCAATAGTGATGTATTAAGGGAATATTATGAAGAATGCCGAGAGCTTTTGAAGAATTTCCAGGTAGCAACCTTGCATCATATCCCTAGGGGCATAATGAAGAAGCCAATAAACTGGCTCAAGCTGCTTCGGGATACCGAGAGGACCAAGGGATTAATGCTTTGGATGAGAATCGGGTAGTTGATGACTGGAGAAACGAAATTGCCGATTACTTAAAGAATCCGTCACAAAAGGTTTCTCGAAAACTCAGATACAAAGCTCTCAAGTTTGTGCTCCTTGATGACCAGTTGTACTATAAATCCATAGATGGGGTACTCCTCAAATGTTTGGGTCAAGAAGAAGCTAGAAAGCTAATGTATGAAGTGCATGAGGGGATATGTGGTGCACATCAATCGGCTTACCGAATGAAGTGGATAATCAGGAGAACTGGTTATTTTTGGCCGACCATGCTTGAAGATTATTTTGAATATTACAAGGGGTGTCAAGATTGTCAGAGATTCAGCAACATCCAAAGAGCTCTAGCATCAACTATGAACCCGATTATCAAACCTTGGTCGTTTAGAGGATGGGGCATAGATTTGATTGGTCAGATTCATCCTCCTTCTAGCAAAGGGCATAAGTTTGTGCTATTGGCTATAGATTATTTTACAAAATGGGTTGAAGCTATCCCTTTGAAGAAGGTTACATCAGAAAACATGGTCAATTTTGTTAAGGAGCATATAATTCACAGATTCGGGATTCCTCAAACTATAACAACAGATCAAGGAACTCGGTTCACTTCATCCAAATTTTGTGATTTTGCTGAAGAGATGGGAATCAAGTTGTACAATTCTTCTCCTGATTATGCACAAGCTAATGGCCAGGCTGAAGCATCAAATAAGATCATGATTAAGATCATTCAGAAGAAGATTGATGAGAAGCCGAAGAAGTGGCATTCAGTTCTTAATGAGGCTTTATGGGCTTACCGAATGGCTTGTCATGGGTCTACTCAAGCGTCTCCCTAAGAGTTGGTTTATGGGCATCATGCTGTGCTGCCGTGGGAGTTGCAATCGGGTTCGAGATGAGTTACATTACAAAATGATTTGAAGAAAGAAGATTATAAGGATCTGATGATGGATGAATTGGAAGATTTGCATTTAGTTCATCTCAAAGCATTGGAAAATATTGAGAAAAACAAATTACGTGTTGCCAAATATTATAACAAAAAGGTCAGAGAAAAGCAATTCACAGAAGGAGATTTGGTTTGGAAAGCTATATTGCCGATTGGAACAAAAGATAAAGCGTTCGGCAAGTGGTCTCCGAATTGGGAAGGACCTTTTCGGATAGAGAGGTGTGCACCTGGCAATGCATATATCTTAAAGACTCTACTAGGAGAAGAGTTTACTAGAGCTATTAATGGAAGATTTCTTAAAAGATTTCATCCCAGTGTTGAGGTTGGTGCATAAACAGACTTAAGAAGTTTTGTGCACAAATAGCCAATGTAGAGGCATCGCCTTTAGCCGAAAAAAATACTCTGAGAAACTTGGAGAATAGCCGACGCGGTATGTGTCACCTTTAGAAAAAATAATAATATATAAACACAATCATGCAGTTTAGAAAGCATTCTTCAGAGTTGCTATTCTCAGAAAGATTCAAAAGGGGAAATAAGTGGAAACCACAAGTGATATTTCACAAGATAAGTAGTTTTTACATGGAATTCCTAGATACAAACTACTCCTCGAACAACTTGTTGAGAACAGACTGGGCATCTGTGGCTTGGGCGAGAACAGTTGCATGGTCCTCATAGCTTTCTAGGAGCTCGTCGATGTTCTCGACGTCTTCCGAAGGTCCGCCACCGAGGAAGCCGACTGGCATGAAGGAGAGGTCTTCACGAGTCTGGGTGGACATTGCTACCAACCCCAGAGCTATGATGTGATGTACACTGTGGATGGCGACTTGGTCGATACGGCCGTCCGCATCATCAAGGCGTGCCTCGGCGGTTTCTCCCTGGGCATTCACCTTGTTGGCAATCTTGTTCGCCACAATCTTCAGGCGCTCAACCTTTGTAGAGAGCGCTGAACAAAAGAATACGAATCGGGTGAACAGATGGAATCAGAAGGGGGGAAATCGAGTGAGATTTATTACTAACCGGCAATGGCATCGCAGAATTGCTTCCGTTGGTCCTCCCATTCAAGTTGGTCGATGTCGTATTGCTTGGAGATCTTCTCCAATTCTCCTCGGGCTTCGTTCCTTTCCTTGATAAAGGTGACCGCCTCTCTGTGGGTGTAAGGGGCATCCATGACACCCGAATCCAAATCCCAGGGATTGGAGTGGTAGGAGCCTGAAAAATCGGTGGAGCCGGATGACGGAGTCCCCGGCTAAGCTGTTGTTGCCGCAGGGAAAGGAATGCTCTGGCTGGTGGAGATAACCCTTATCCTGATAAGTAAGAACAGAAATCAGAGCTAGAAAGATGAACAAGGAGTGGAACTGCAAGGGGGCAAGAAGTCGATTCTCACCCGCGTTGTCAACAACGCCATGCTCGGCTTCCTTCGGCTTCTCCTTCGGTAGGGCGCTTGCTGCGACCGTTGCCTCCCGCCATTGCTACTGTAGAGGTTAGGGTTTCCCTCTGGATTGGTTTGAGCAGAGAGAGTGAGGTGACGGAGATGAGAATGCTTAACTTGAGTTGTTGATGGAGGCCGAGAAAGAGGGTTTATTTATAGGCCGAGTGAAAGGCAGTGGTGTATGTCTCGGAGTAGTGGGATGAGAATGTCAAACGACGAGCTAGGGTTTTTCCCTCTTAGATGGGCCGTTACTAGACTGGGCCAAGCTCGGATAAGTCAAGAGTCGCTCGGCTATATCCCTGAATCGGAAAGACGAGAACAATCGGCTATCTCAAGGCAGTCGGCTATGTTCTAATCGGGAAAATAAAGGAGCTGATTATATTCTCATATAGACAGAAGTGTATAAAGATGAAGAGTAAAACATTCGATTGTTCAGAGACCGAATGTGTCATGGTTAATCTATTACAAGCCTATGATTCTACTCGCTCAGAAGCTGGTTAATGGTGTCTAAGGCCTCGGCTTTGATTCGGCTGACATTGTTCAACACTTTCTGATCTTCATCTTTAGAGCTTTGGATACTGAACAACTTTGCTTTGATCTGTTGGTCTTCTTTGAGGATAGTTGATATCTTAGATGAAGTTGCCTCTATGGAATTCGGCAGATCTTTCATCTTGGCTTTGTGAGATTGAATTCTAGCATTCAGTTCGGTTAACTGAGCCTCCAGTCTGATTTTCTCATCATCTATGACTTTCAGCTCAGGCTCCAAAGTTGCTAGTGAATTCTTGGCAGCTTGAATTTGGGAATGCAAGAATCTAGCTTCTTGTTTCTTTAGGGATCTATTATGCTGCACGACAGCTCTGGAGGCTATATTTTTATTGGCTCTCTTCACCACAGCAAAATGATCATCAAGGTGAGCTGCAGATTCTAGAGAAGCTTTGAGATCAGATGGGAGGTCCTAGTTGATAAGCTCGAGAAGGTCTCTTATCTGATCTGAGTCTTGGACCAGAGTGTTGATATCCTTGTTCAGCAGATTAGCTATATCTTTTAGCCGAGCTTGATTCTCCGTTGACAGAGTTTGTTGAGAGGTAGCTTCTTCACCCTTTTCACTGATGTAATCCTCAACAGTGAAAGAGTAGCTGGTAGTCGGCTTAAAGGTGATCTTGAAGGAGAGAGAAGTGTTAGCTGACTGGATGAGTGTACTAAAAGAATAGCTTAAGGCAAGATGTTACCTGCTGTGTTGATTGATCATCAAGATGGGCGGTGCTCTGGTTGAGGGTTTGATTGGGTATTCAGAGATGGTGAACCTGGAGTTAGACCAGAGGAGGGTTCTTCTGCTAAATTATCTATAATTTTATCTATTTCCAATAATGCAGATGATAAAGTATAAGAGCAGGAAGTAGGTATCATATAAAGAGAAAGAAGTGATCAGCCGAATGATGTTACCAATGTGCCTGGCAGTTTCATGGGCATGTATGCCTTCGGCTTCATGAGCTTCTGTATATTCAGCTTCGTGAACTTCTGCATCTTCAGTAGAGGCTTGAGGAGGAATATCCACTATTGTTGATACATTGCTTGATCCTGGAATTTCAACATGTGGCTGCAGTAGAGGTGATTGGTATGAAGACGGTCAGAGTTGTTGCCGAATGAGATTTATTGCCGAATGAAAGATTCATACCTTGGGAGACCGCTTGACTATTTTGGACCTTGTCTTTCTGGACACACTAATATTCTCAAATGCCTTCCTTTTACCTTTTCCTCCTGAAGGTGCAATAGCCAAGACTGCAGGGATCTTTATGAAGGTTGCTAGAATTGGAGCATCAAAACTCAGGGTAGGTTTGGGCCCAGCTGGGTAGTACAGGGTTACTTTGGTAAGAGGAATAGGCTCAAAATCCTGTGCATAACAAGATGTTGAAGTGAGAAGTAAATTCAATGCAGAAAGTGATAAGTACAATGAAATTACCTCATTATCAGAGGCAAATTGGAGTTGTAGGTCCTAGCATAGAGAGTGCACTGGTGTGTTGAAGATATGAGTGTGCCATTCTTGCCACCAAACAAAAGGGGATGAGCAGCATCTACTAGCCCAAATGGAGAGGGTTCATATATTGGCAATTCTCATCCAAACTCAGACTTTTTTGGCTTCTATTTCATTTTTTATCAACTCCCTGAATCTTATGGTTGTTGAAAAGAAAGGTCTTGGGGGCAATTGTCCACATCCTAATTGCCTGGCTACCATGTTTGGGTGATAAAATTCATAGGTAGATTGCACTAATCTCCCATGATGGAATTCGGCTGGTAAGATGCAGGGTTTGATGAAGTAGTTGAAAACCTCTGTGGATACCTTATCAGAACAGTCAGATTCATAACTGAATTTGTAGGGGAGAGTTAAGTTATCATTTTCTCTGTAAAGGAGCCAAAGCACGTTGTCAAAACCCTTGAAGAACAGCTTGAAGAAGTGACCAACATCCATGTCAATACTGATGGAAGATGTTGCTTCTCCATAGGTCTGACAACCCTTAACTCTTGTTGTGCTGCCTTCAACATAGTTTACTGAAGGGAAGCTCAGGTTATGAAGGGGCACAGAGATTATCTGATGCATGTACAGTTCAACCACATCTGAACAAACCACCAAGGGCCACTTACACAAGAAATCTCCCCACCGTGGTACATCTGGGCAGTGATCTGGTGCATCATGTGATAAACAGATCCTAAGAGATATTTACCCAGGGGAATCAGAGCGCCTGCAGCTAGGTTCTCAGCCATCACCATGTGATTTAAGGTTGGCTCATTGGATTTTCCACAGAAGATGAATCTGCACAGCCACATGTTCATGAAGGCCCTGCACTCTTTGTCAAGAATAGCACCGGATGTGTCCATATAGGTCTGAATATACCTAACCCATCCACCTTCGGATTTAACAGCTTTCTGGCTACTTTTGATCTTGTACTTGAAGGGGTATACTGGTTGTGACACATTTAGGCCGGTCATCATGAAGACATCGGCCAAAGTGAAAGTCTCATACCATGGCCAAAGACAAAGGCATTGATAGCATCAGACCAAAAGTGAGAAGCTGCTATCAGAAGGGATTCATTTCTAGGCGTTTCTGACAGAGACAATTCCAAACAGTGGTTGATGTCCTGATTATGCCAGTAGCTACTACTCTTATCCAGCATCCTTCGGTACCAGTTTCACCATCCGGCGATTGGGGGAAACGGCCATGTCTTGAAGGTATTTGGCCATTGGTTTGGTGAAGTGACTCTAGACTTGAAGGGAATTCTCGAGGTTTCCTTCTCAATGATCTCAGTTGGGTTGGGATCTCCCATTGGACCAAGAAGGTAGGAATCAGGGTTTGCAGCATAGGGGATCAAAATCTGGCTCTTGTATTCCTTCAAAGAGATCGAGAAGTAAAATGAATCGGGAAAGAAGCAAGAAAATCAATCAAGAATTGTCAAATGAGTGGAGGTGAATGATTTACCTCTGGAATTTCATCCTGGGTCGCCATTGAAGATTCGAGGTGAATTCGAGAACGTGCTGGAGCTTGGATTTTTTGAGTGGCGGCTGCGGAATTGAACAGTGTTGACCTAGAAGAAAGGGGAAGCGTGTGGTCAATTTTAGAATAAAATGACTTTTATCCCAAAATTGAGGGGGCATGTGTTAACACTGGATTTTGGCACGCTTAAGAAGATGACAGGTGGGACAGTGCGTAGTGAATTTTACAGAGACAAATGTTCAGAGCAATCGGCAAGTGTTCGTGCGGTCGGCTGATTTCCAAGGATTCGGCAAGTGTTGATGCGGTCGACTGATTTCCAAAGATTCGGCAAGTGTTCGTGCGATTCGGCAAATGATCGTGTGGTCGGCTATTCTGAGGAAGGGCAATTTTCCATTGAAGAAGCGATGAAAACGGCAAGTAAGAGCCGATCGGGCAACGAAGATCGCGACAATTAAGGCAATAAAGACTCCAAGGAAAAACTAGAGTCAAAGATGTCGTGTTTTTCCTTTAATGTTTTGTAGTTGTGTCCTTTTAGGACTCATGTCATGACCAGGGTATAAATATAAACCCTTAGCCATTGTAAAACTGTTCACAACCAAATCAATACAACCGGCCCCGTGCCAACTTCGAGTCCTTGTCGCGTCGTCGAGTTCTTCGAGAGGAATCATCGATCCATCGACCTCCGTAAGTCCCGGCAACCTTGTTATCATGTCTAGTATCATGCAGTGGATTTAGACGCTGATGCAAGTAGTCTTGTTTGTTTTCAATGATCATGCGTCGGATCCTTGCTTGACAATCAAAAAGTAGTCGCTTATGTTTCATTTACGAGTAGATACCGTGCGGCAGGCGTTTGCTCGATATGCTTAGCAAAAGCAAGATAGTTATCGGCTCTATTAGATTTGGCAAGATCTAGTAGATTCATTAAGTTATCACGTGTTGCATGTTTTCAGATATTTTATATATTTGTAACACTCTTTTGCCCAATCTAGATTTGATACGGTTCGGCTCTATTCTTTCTTATAGATCTATTTATGCATTAACAGTTATTGCTCTATAAATAGATCTTATGTTCATAATAGCCGAATTAGTTTAATCTAGATCGCTACGTGTTGCGGGTTCATGTATGTTAACTACATTTAAGCTTTTGATAAGGTTGGGTGTCGTGCGGCAAATACAAACTTTGGATTAGTTTGATTGTGTTTGCTTACATGTTCCTTCATCATGGATCCCAACTCGGTTGGATTGCCGAGCTTGGTTACGCTTTAGCTCATAGTTAATTATGATTTCGTCCAAACGTACTTTTCTTATGCATGCATGTTCGGCAATCAACGTTTTACGTGCTCTGTGTTTGTTTTAGCCGAATGATCTATAAGACTTGTTGGCAGACAGCTTCTATAGTTGTATGTCGTCGTAAGTGGCTTCAGGGCCGTATATATGGAACTGTCTGGTCTCACCCGGCATGTTCCAGTTTTGTATCTAATGATTTTGTCCCTTGTTAGTTTCAGGTCAAACTGAATGGCACGTTTCCGGATTTCGAAACACCCGGGCACCCGATTGAAGCCACGCTTTCCGGCTTGTTGTGTATTAGGCACAGTGCGCCACATTTTGTGTCAACAATTTGTATAGTTCTAGTTTAGCCCCCCCCCCCTCTCTCCCAAACTTGTAAGTTCGTTTGTTTTCTTCTTTATAAAATCGTTTTGCCTGCCGTAGGGAACTCACCCATGGTTATTTGCGTCAAAAAAATTTAGATCTAGCTGAGCTCTACAATTTTGATATATATTTTTTCTTCATGTGACTTCAATAAAACATATGAACACTATGTTAATAATCTCTCCGTCGTAAATTATAAATCGTTCTGACATTCTTAGGTAAGTGTTGGGGATATTACCTCGGCATATCCCCAGGGACCTTATGGGCTTGCCGACCAGGACACGGCCCAACCCGCAAGGCCTTGCGGCACACGACCAGCCCACCGTGCTCGCTAGGGACTCCAAAGAAGTCTTGCTCGCCAAGGAAGGTCCTAGTAGATAGACTCGGATATCTTGCCATAGGGAACCGATCGTAATCTGTTAGGATATGGAAATTGTAACCCTGCTCCCCGGCTATATAAGGCGAGCAGGGACCCCCCCTCAAAAACTCACACATAACCTCTCTCAGATCATCTACAGATCTTGTAACCTAATACGCAAGATCAATCCAGCCACCAAAACACAGGGCGTAGGGTATTACGGCGACTTGCCGACCTGAACCTGTATAAATTGTCGTGTCTACGCTCTCTGTGTTACGCTTGATTGCCGTCGCCACACCTGCGCCTAAAATCTACTACCGTAGGGTACCCCTAGGTAGACTGTGACACGTATTTCGTCGACAGTTGGTGCGCCAGTAGGGGGTGTGTGCATCGACTTCATGGCTCGTCAACCGGTTACTTTTCCGGATTCGATGGTCCTCCCGGCGACCGGAACCGTGCTCCAGATCGGATCTATGTCCTGGACCGTCGGATCTACTCCACGCGGCGCAGACGCGCCGCTGCCCGTACGTCGCTCCGCTGCGCCGACACACCATCTGCGAAAGAAGATCGACATCGATGACCTGGTCGACGCCATCGATCGCTCCAGCAGCGGTATCATGGATTGCCTCGACCTCGTGCAGGTGGCACGACGCCGACTCTCCGGCCACCACGACCGCCGACCATGCCGCCGCCGGTCTTCGCCGAAGACGATGGCCACGACGACCAGGGACACTCGCCCCTCTCAACCAATGCCTTATGGGCTCAGTAATCAGGCCGCTGCTTTCCAGCGCCAAATGTACCGATCGGTCTCCGACCAGATCCCGGTAGCTCCGATCGTGAACACCGTCGTCATCTCTGCGATCTCCAGTGACTCCGACTAGGCAGTATCCCTCGGTGGCGCGGTCTCTTCAGGCTCGGTCGCTACCACGAGGCCTGAAATAGCGGATTCCTCCGGATCGACCAGCGAATTCCCAGAGTTCCCCCCATGCTTCGGGGGATGATTTTTCAAGTCTCCACCGATAGCGCTCCCCGCGACAATGAGATGGAGGCCGATCATATCGCAAGAGAGCAGCGCAACATCGAGCGTGCACAACGACGTGAACAGGAACGACTTCCACGTGAACAGCGCGAGCGGGACCAGAGAAACGGAGGTCGCATGCCAGGATGCAATCTCCAGCACGAGTTTGACCAGATAGGTAATGTTCCAGTATACCCAACCCTAAGCGCCAATCTGGCCGCAGCAACCTGCAAGTTGTCCAAACTCCCAACCACGCCAGAGGTCGAGAAGATAGGAGCCCATCTCATGGCAGCAGTGGTCTAGGTAAACAAAGCGGCTTGCCCAACAGAATTCTCTGACCAGTCTCACAGCAGAAACCACTCCAGAAGCCCTCTGCAGGAGTACAGGCGAAGATCTCCACCGCGCGACAGTGAAGCCCACGACAACCCTCGGTGCGAGCGAACACTGGAGCAGGCACGCCGAAGTCCTCCACGGGAGTACACGTGAAGATCCCCCCACGAGACGACGGGGAACGCGGCAACCCGTGGCGTGAACGAACACCGGAGCCGGCGCGATGAAGCCCTCCGAGGGAGTACGGACACAGATCTCCGCGGTATGACGATAATCGTCGACGCGACCTAACACCACCACCTATTGGGAAGTTGCGTCCTCTCTCCCCTCGCCTGCGCGCTATCCGGTGGCCCCTAAATTTCAGAGTAATGTCCGTGGACAAGTACGATGGCAAGGTAAACCTAGAGCAATGGGCATCCACCTACGAGATCGCCGTATACGCTTTGGGAGGAAACCAAGACGTCATGGCAAACTACCTACCGGTGATGTTGTTGACCTCAACCAACAGTTGGCTCCAGAAGATCCCCGAAGGCACAATCAATAGCTAGGAACAGCTCAAGGAAATCTTCATCAAGACGTCCAAAGCCACGTGTGTCCAGCCAGGGACACGTTATGACTTGGAAAACGTCCGCTAGAGGAGCAACGAGAGTCTCCGCGAGTACATCAGGCGTTTCTCCGATAAACGCTTAAGCATCAGAGATCTCCGATCCGGAGGCCATCGCCATCTTCTCCAACGGTCTACGAGCCGACGAGCTCAGAAACAAATTGGCACGGAAGAACGTGACAACCATAGAAGAACTCATGACGATTGCGAATCCTTATGCCAACCAAGATGACGTAGCACGAAGTAGGGAGAACAGGCGACGCTACTCCCGCTCCTCGGAGCGCGAAAGGGATAGGGACCACCGATCAGACTACCGTACCGATGAAAGGGCCGGTGACTACCGGGACTACCGATCGGGCAACTCCGAGCGTTACCCATAGAGGTACGATCATAGGCGAGACAACTGCTACGTCGCCAACACGAACGCCTGGCCAAAGAAGAACTACGACGCCAGCTACGAGAAGATCCTCGACGGCCCCTGTCCCATACACAAGAACTCCAAGAACTCCATGCGTCACTGCAATCTCCTTGAGTCGGCGGTAAAGGGAAGAAACGACAAGAGAGCAAGAAAAGACGACCCTGACAAGGGAAGCGACCAAGAACCACCAACACCGGAGTTTCGCCCACCATCAACGACGTACTCCATCTTCGGAGGCATCGTGGTTGTTGAAGGAGAAAGGAGACGTCGTCAGGTACGCAAGGATGTCTACTCGGTAGCAGCAACAGGTGAAGGTTCGAACAACACCCGCCACTTAGACTGGTCAGAACAACCCATCAGCTTCTCCGGAGAAGACGAGTAGACAGATTACAGATACCATGGCCGTTTCCCGCTCATCGTCGATCCAACCATCGCCACGTGCCGCTTCAGGAAGGTATTGGTCGACGGCGGCAGTGCCCTCAACATTATATTCGCCGATGCCTTCCACCAACTCGAATACTCCAAGAAGGACCTCATGCCCACGAACTTCTCCTTCTGGGGCATTATCTCGAATAAGGCGTCAACACCGGTAGGCCGGATCACCCTCCCTGTACAGTTCGGCAATCAAGACCACTTCAGGGTGGAACACATCACCTTCATCGTCGCCGACTTCGAAACGGCCTACCATGCAATATTTGGTCGACCAGCACTCGCCAAGCTTATGGCGGTCCCGCACTACACTGTTGACGGTAATTTCACCATGTTTTTATACCATCAAAACCGTCAACAAAACACTCTTTCTAGGAGCTAGAAAGCAAATACATAATGATTTTTATCAAATAAACAGTTCCACATGTCCATGGAGTATTTCTTGTAGGACTATAAGAAATGGAGAGATATGAGCTAGTGGACCCACATAGGGCGGTCGGCCGACCACCCTATGGGGCCCACCAGCCATCCCAAGCATCCACATGGTAGGAGGGCCCACCTGTCATAGTAAGAGGGTCATTACCCCACTTGTGCAGGTCGGCCGACCTATAAATGGCACCCACCAAGATCTCTAGCCACTCCATGACATGTGGGCCATGCTTCTAGAAGGTTGGCAGTGGTCCACATGTCATAGGGGGGTCGGCCGACCCCCCCAAGGTGACTTGGCGGCCACTCCTCTCTCCCACGCTGGCCATGATCCAGAAAAAACACTCCCAAGTGATCCTCCACCATTGGATCAACTTCACATGGATCCATGGGCCCGCAAGAGTACAAATCGACGTCCAGAAGAGGTCCAACTTGTGCACACCCACTCCAAGACAGGTGGGCCATCTTCTAGAAGGACTGGGGTGGTCCCACCACCCATAGGGGGGTCGGCCGACCCCCCCTAAGGCCCATGGGGCGTCCACCTCCTTTGCATGACACCATGCAAAGAAGCACATGCTCAATTCCTCTCCTCCCTTGATCTGAAGGCGGTTGGGATCCAAGGGCTCTCATCACCCATCACGTGGATCGATGGCGTGGCGGTGGAGTAGCCCCTACTCCACCTCTCCACTATAAATACCCCCTCACTCCCTCTCATTCAAACCACACCACAAGGAGGAGCTCTCCACTCTCTCTCAAGATGTAGCACTTGTAGTAGTGTTAGTGTTGTTAGGAGTTAGAGTGAGCCTCTGGTCTTCAGCTCTAGTCTTCCAGGAGGTCTGGTATGCTTCTAGTATTTATTTCTCTCTTTGTAAGACTTGAGTTATTTTATATAGTTATCTTCTCTACTTTGCCTTAGTACTTTAATTTATTGCAACATGACTAGTTATGTTGTATTGGTTGTTAGCATAGTCATAGTTGTTTGATAGTAAGATAATGGTAGTATACCTTTGCACTGGTTCACCTCCCTTAACCCGGTGCTCTAATCAATTTCACCGAACATCAGATTAGAGTAGTGAGATATAGTGTAGACATGGTGTCTAGACTATACGCTTACCTGTGTCTGCGGCTTGTCCAACGGTTTGTTTGTGGTACCTAGTAGGGGTGACAGACCTATCTAGGCTTTGATCCCACCACATTCGGCCAAGTTCTTAAAGCATAGGCCTTCTTGTGCTAGGCGGTTTAGCACCCTTCTCATCCCTTTCTGTTGCTAAGTGGCCTAGTGGCCCGACGTGCAATTGTGTATGAATATTGTTCTTGCTTGATATGACTTGTCTTGCTAAGTTAGAACCATGCAAGTAGAGATAGATAGTTGGAAACCTTATGCTCGCTCGATGTCCTCCTCGCTCACTAAACTACTCTGTATCATTGGAACTTCTCCTGTGTGTCATTGCACTTATCATATATATCATTTACCCCTACCATAGTTTAGTTGGTATATTAGTTAGTGGATCACCATGGTTAGCTATCATATTCTTTAACCATTGCTTCCCTGAGGATAAATACGATACCCTGGAATACTCCTGGGTGAAATGCTACAACGGTATTTCTGTGCGCTTGTGGAATATTCTACATGAGCATAATAAATACCAACAAACATTTCTGGCGTCATTGCTAGGGAAGCAATTGGCGAAAGATGTTGATACTAACTTTGATGTCTGTTGACACTTCTTAGCATCGTACCACAAATAGAGATAAATGCCTACTCCCGGCGCGGCGCCAGAAATGCTCGTGGGTATTTCTTATGACTATTGGATAATCCGCAAGCGCACAGATTATACCGCTGTAAAACTTAACCTAGGAGTATTCCAAGGTATCGTAATTTATTTTATCCCAAGGGAAAGTTGAGCTAGAAATGATAATTAGAGAGAGATCCTAGGAAGTACCTTAACTGAGTACCAACTAGTATAGGGGGGTAAATGATAAATGTGATAGGAAGGGGTTGATCAATGAAAGAGCCTAGGTAAATGATACTTAAAATGGACTAGACAGATTAGCTAGGTGGGAGGACAACGAGAGAGTACAAGGGACTCCAAAGCAATTCACTTACTTCAATATACTTAGCTAATTAACTAGACTAAACACTATAGTTTGTCTTCTCAATACAAGTATGCTAGGCGAGGGGATAGATCAGTAGGAGGACAAAACTCCTACCGGACCGCGCCCTCCTGTTGTCTTGAAGCCCTACCTTTTAATAACTTATCTGACACGCGTGGTGGAATACAAAGGCTAGATAGAGTTGTCACCTTCTACTATCATCCAAGAACAATCCACGCAATAAGCGGTAACGAAGGATAAGCTAATGTATAAGCACCACGCTTACACACAACTTAATACTTTTACTACGATCACTAATCAAAGCACCCTATGACAAGCAATGATCGCATACAGAAAAGGTCACAAGGATCACAGACTATAAATGTAAAGGCTATTAAAGAGCAAAAGTATATAACAATACTATATCTAGTATAGTAATGCTCAAAGTAAATACTAAGTAAAGTAAAGGAAAAGGATAATATATTAATAAATATAAAGTCTTACAAAGAAGGAAAGATACAAGAGCTATACCAGACTTTCCAGAAGACAACTCCGGAATCCCAAGCAAGCTCGACTCAACTCTAACTCCCACTCTAGACTAACTACTAGAACAATTCTAAGGAATGGAGCTTGTAGGCTTCTTCTTCATGAGTAGAGAGGGGGGTGTGACCCTCTATTTATAGTAGGAGGTGGAGTAGGGGCTACTCCAGTGCCACGTCAGCAATCCAGGGCCTTCCATCCTCCACCGTTGGATCCAACCGACCTTGCAACCGACCAAAGGATGGATGGATGTGATCCAACACGTGGGGAAGGAGTATGGCAGTTGGGGGAAGCCAACCGACCTAGGGGTGGATCGGCTAATCCCCCTATGGCCAGTGGGCCCTCCCTTGCCTCCTTGGATGAAGTCCCACTGGTCAGGGATTGAGTGGGCCCTGGTGGGGCCAGATGGGGGGTCAGCCGATCCCCCTTGGGGGCTCTGGCCCACCTCGGCTTCCCAAGTGCTGGTCCCACTTGTCATACATGTTGATTGCTGGTTCTGAGTTGGTTGTCACGTTTATCTCCTTGGGGTGGGCTCATGGATCCATGTGCTTTGCTTGTGAGCCGTTGAGAGAAAGCACAGAGTGATCCAATGGTTGGAAATCACTCTGGGATGCTTCTCTTGGATCATGGCCGAGAGGGGAGAGCCTGGTGGGCCCATAGGGTGGTCGGCCGACCCCCTATGTGGGTCCCACTGGCTCTCCTCTAGTTCATTTGTTCATTCTTGCACTCAAACACTCATGGACATGTGGAACTGGTTATTTGATAAACTATGCTCATGATGTGTTTGTTTTATCCCTGATCCAGACGTTGGTGGCCACATTTTAGATATGTAAAAGATAGTCATAACTTGTGCCAACAAGATCCCCAAGCTTAACCTTTGCTTGTCCCGAGCAAACAATCAAACTTAGCTCGATGGATCAGGAGTTGCTACTATGTTTTATATTTCAAGAGTACTAAGGTTACAACAATCATACTTCTCTTTTGAATGGAAACATTAGCAATAAAGACTCTCCCATATTACCTTAGTCCTTCATGGGGCTTATGGCTTTATCCCTTGTCTTGAGAGGTTGAGAGATAGAACAACTTGACATGAGCACTAGTTTTCTCATTCTTTCACAAGTTTCATATCGGAGGTTTTGTAAGATTTTGTAAAATAAAGACTTAGTGTTCCTCGAATGGTTCTCTCGAGTCGCTCATATGGTGTATGATTCCTCACCAAGGCACAAATCAAAGTTTGCTTTCTTTCATCCTATCTCTAAAGCTTATGTGGAGCTATAGGTAGGGATCAAAGATGTAGCAAACTCGAAGGATAGCAATGAAGGATAGCAAGCGTCTCCGGATTCACCGAATTAGCGTAATACAGCATCATGGCCCTGAAGTACATCGCAACATCATCTCTAGTAGCCACCTCCCTACCAATAAGCTCCTGCCCAACAGGATCCTGTCCCTACAACATCAACCGCTCCAAACTGCGAAAGAACAAGGCCTCCCGGTGGTAGACATTGAGGAAGCGCTGCTCGAAGGCAGTCTCCAGGAAAGGATAGTAAGGCCGGCAAAAGTCTTGAACACGCTGAAGAGACACGAGCCGAATCGTCGAAGCGTCGTCGCAAAATTGGCGGAAGAGACGGCAGATTGGACGAATCTTTGCATACTCACGCACATTGTCTCCGCTGTCGATCACATGAAGAAGAATCTGAAAGACCAAGTCCTCCGGCAAAGCCAGCAAGGTGGCGAAACCCACCGCAAGGCACGCGCTGTCACCCTCCATCTTCGCCGACCAAACCCTAGCACCGACGAACTCTCCTACTCTTCGCCTAAACCTTGCTGGCGGCACGCGTGGGGATGATTAACAAAACGGATTGGAATCCTCTTGGATCACCAAGAATATATGGCACCGAATCGTCGGCTATTTGAATCCTAATCGCCGGCTATTGGAATCCTAATAGTCTTTTATACCAAGCGGCGCGGCGCTTCGACTTTAAGGGTTTTTGGGAAACCGCAACGATCAAATACGGAACCGCCACGCCGCCTACCTTTTGCGCCTCAAAAACGGGCCGATAATCACGCAGATAAAACACGGCCCATTTACTTCCTTCTCCTTACATATTTACTTAAAGTCAATTACATGATTTACGGCTAATAATTTTTCTTTGCAATATCACCAACGCTACAGTCCCGAGGACTGGGCGCGCATCTTTGTTATTTTTGCAGCAACAGTAGAATGGCTACAGTAACCTGATCGACAAGATTCACAGAGCTGGTGGCACAAACAAACTCGGGGACTCCGTCGACAGCAACTACCGCCCGAGTACTGATCGCATTCCCGACCAGGATCGGGGGCTTCATCCAACTACACGCCAAGCAAGCCTCGGGGACTGCGGCTAAGGCATCGAAGGACAACACCCGGGGACTTACGCCCGGGGACTGCGAATAAAAATCAAATGGCCCCGATGCAAGAACCTCTTCAAGCCCTTCCATCAGGCTCGGGGACTACGGGTATTCGCAGTCGTTTCTTACTAAACTAGTATTCCAATTCTTTATTCTCTACATACATGACCCTGATACAAGAAGCTTCTAGTTTCTTACATCAGGCTCGGGGATTACGGGTATTTGCAGTCATTTTTTACAAACTTATGCTTCAATCTTACATACTTTATGCACCATTTTATAAAGCATGGCACCACGTGCATACTTCACCTGCTACCATGCTCGGGGACTAAGTGGGTACACTTCACCTTGCGGTAAATGTACTAATTTTCTTCTCGACAAAGCTCTGCTGTTTTGTTTTGCAGATCCTAAGTGGGTACACTTCACCAGGGAAGGACTTTCTAAAAGTTTTTTCTTCTTCAGCACGTCACATTCTTCCAACAAGCAGTCGCAACATCCGGCAGGGCGACCAGCTCACGCATCAAGCTACGACGACCAGCTCGACCTGGTCGGGAGGCTTCTCCGAGCAGCACCTCGACCAGTCACCCTGGTCGGGACTCTACGACGACCACTCCGTATGATGGCGACCAGCTGAACACCTCCGAGGATGAAGCTGCGGGCTTGCCAGAAGAATGCAATGTGCTCAGGGACTTGTTGTGGATATTACCTCGGCATATCCCCAGAGACCTTATGGGCCTGCCGACCAGGAGATGGCCCAGCCCGCGAGGCCTTGCGGCACGTGACCAGCCCGCCGTGCTCGCCAAGGACTCTAAAGAAGTCTTGCTCGCCAATGAAGATCCTAGTAGATAGACTCGGATCCCTTACCATACGGAACCGATCGTAATCTGTTAGGATATGGAAATTGTAACACTGCTCCCCGGCTATATAAGGCGAGCAGGGACCCCCCTCAAAAACTCACACACAACCTCTCTCAAATCATCTACAGATCTTGTAACCTAATACGCAAGATTAATCCAGCCACCAAAACACAGGACGTAGGGTATTACGGCGACTTACCGGCCTAAACCTGTATAAATAGCCGTGTCTATGCTCTCTGTGTTACGCTTGATCGCCGTCGTCACACAGATAAGAGATTAAAATGACCAACCAAACAGTCTGATTGTTTAACGTATTAGAACAAATAACAAGATCAAAATCCGGTGGCAAACATTCAGATATGGTTGCTAGTATGTACAACTAACGCAAAAAGAAAAGTCTTGTTTCACATGGCTATGCAGTGGTCGCTTGGACAAAGAAAAATCTTGTTTGGGGGCACAATCATTAACTTTCTGTAGTTTTAATAGGCCTTAGATATCAATTATTTTGGGTGATTTTATTGAATCAACCGTCCTTCAAAATCTATATTGAGGAGTCCATTTTTAAATTTTCCTATGAATGCAAGAGAAATCTTTTTTTTTTTGCAGTTCAATATTATTTTTGTGATTTTTAAAGAATTCCTAACAAATTTACCTTTTAGCAGGTGTTTTACTAAATCAAACGTTCTTGAATGTCTATTTTGTGGAGTAGCTTTTAAACTTTTCCTATGGATACCTCAGTTTTATATTCGACGTCAAAGAAATGTTTTTAAAAAACCGTCCTTGAAAACTGATTTGGACTGCATGCAAAAATCGTTTGTCTTGAAGCAGCATATGTCGTTATCAATAGTAGTTTATTCTTTGGAACTTATACTAATTAATTAATATAAAATCATATAGATTTAGCTATAGTTGGCTTCAGGGCTGACTATACCGCTCCATATCTTGGATAACAAATAGTGTACATTTAATTTAATTTAATTTAATTAATTGAAAACTTGTACATTTTGTACACGACTTAAATGGCAGGGAAGGAAAATTCCCCACTCACGTCGGCTAAATGTATCGCCATGGGCGAGGAAAAAGGAAACGAGGTGAGATCTATGAACCTTAAAGTATACCAGAGTCTCAGAGTGTGTTGTATTTTGATCAAAGACTGTTCTAAGATGTATTGCAAATGGCTATCTTGCACCTTGAGAGGCTTGTAAGTTGTAACAATCACGCATCACACGTACTGTTTATTAATGAAAATTTTTCAAACAATCATACGACGTATCAAAAAGGAAAAAGCTAGTTCCTAGCTAGCTTAAGGGACACCGATGTGCCTGGAGGATTTTGGGTTGCAGCAGCAGGAGGAGCCGTTGCATGATCCGACGCCGTTGAAACCTAAGACGGCGCACGGTCCGCCGTACACCTCTGGAGTACAGGGACCTTCCGGTACATTTTGGCAGACCGCTCCGAGCTTCTCATGAGTTGCGCCATGTTCAGCCGTAGCAAGGAGTGCAATCAGCAGCCATATGACGGCGAAAACCAGAACACTCTTGGTGCTTGTCCTGAGTATCGCCATGAATCTAGCTAAAGTCTTCTGCGCTGAGAGAATAATGGTTTCTTGATGCTCTATCATGGTGCGGGGTCCTTGCTTATATAGATTGGAACCACGCGCAAGTAATCATGGCTAGTCAATTTCTACCATATTAAAACCAAAACATTATGGTACACACCTATCTTCTAATGCATTGTCTCTAGGTGCATATTTATTAGTCGTTAATAGTGCTCCTGTATCGCTGAGGCAACATCAAGTTCTTGTTTGGTAGGGCACCTACTCCGGTTTCTCATGGCTTATTGCAAGGAGCCCTGCTAATTGGTCATTAAAAACGGCTTTGCTGCATTGACCCAGAGCACTAGTACACAAAACATTTCTTAGAAGACGCTAAAATCAGTTTTCAGAGGTAGTTTGAAATACCATTACAATGTCAACGATTGTAAAAATAAATCAATTTTAGGCGATCTTAAACAGTCTCTCAAAATGGATTTTAAGGACGGTTCTCTTTAAGACAATCACCCCTAAAAATATATTTTTAGAGTTTTTTAATAAATCATTTAGGGTCTAATAAAAAATAAAAAACTATATTACAAAGGTATCCCAAAAGGCTAAAGATCGTCCATGGTTCACATGCTTTATTTCTTAGTTGTTTACAATCAGTTGTGACTAGTTCTTCGATGTTGTCTATTTGTACTAATGTATAAGAATCTTTTAATCAATATTTTAACTCATAAACAATATTAAATGAGAAAACTTTAACTATAAAGTTTTAGATCTCGTCGAGCACTACAACTTTCATATAGAACATTTCTCCATCCAAGGTTATTTGTAAAATTCAAAAATTTGAAATTCAAAATCTAAGACTTAATTTATATATTTGGAACCCTAAATGATCTTAAACAAAAAAAATATCAGCTATAAAATTTTAGATCTCGTTGAGCTCTACAATTTTGATATATATTTTTCTTCATGTGACTTCAATAAAAAATATGAACACTATGTTAATAATCTCTCCGTCATAAATTATAAATCGTTCTGACATTCTTAGGTAAGAGATTAAAATGACCAACCAACAGTCTGATTCTTTAACGTATTAGAACAAATAACAAGATTAAAATCTGGTCGCAACATACAAATATGGTTGCTAGTATGTACAACTCACGCAAAAAGAAAAGTCTTGTTTCACACGGCTATGCAGTGGTCGCTTGGACAAAGAAAAATCTTGTTTGGGGGCACAATCATTAACTTTTTGTAGTTTTATTAGGCCTTAGATATCAATTTATTTGGGTGATTTTATTAAATCAACTGTCCTACAAAATCTATATTGAGGAGTCCTTTTTAAAATTTTCCTATGAATGCAAGAGAAATCTTTTTTTTTTGTGCAGTTCAATATTATTTTCGTGATTTTTAAAGAATTCCTAACAAATTTACCTTTTAGCAGGTGTTTTACTAAATCAAACGTTCTTGAATGTCTATTTTGTGGAGTAGCTTTTAAACTTTTCTTATGGATACCTCAGTTTTATATTCGACGTCAAAGAAATGTTTTTAAAAAACCGTCCTTGAAAATTGATTTGGACTGCATGCAAAAATCGTTTGTCTTGAAGCAGCATATATCGTTATCAATAGTAGTTTATTCTTTGGAACTTATACTAATTAATTAATATAAAATCATATAGATTTATCTATAGTTGGCTTCAGCGCAGACTTAAATGGCAGGGAAGGAAAATTCCCCACTCACGTCGGCTAAATGTATCGCCATGGGCGAGGAAAAAGGAAACGAGGTGAGATGTATGAACCTTAAAGCGTACCAGAATTTCAGAATGTGTTGTATTTTGATCAAAGACTGTTCTAAGATGTATTGCAAATGTCTATCTGGCACCTTGAGAGGCTTGTAAGTTGAAACAATCACGCACCACACGTACTGTTTATTAATGAAAATTTTTCAAACAATCATACGACGTATCAAAAAGGAAAAAGCGCACAGTCCGCCGCACACCTCTGGAGTACAGGGACCTTCCGGTACATTTTAGCAGACCGCTCCGAGCTTCTCTTGAGTTGCGCCATGTTCAGCCGTAGCAAGGAGTGCAATCAGCAGCCATATGATGGCGAAAACCAGAACAATCTTGGTGCTTGTCCTGAGTATCGCCATGAATCTAGCTAAAGTCTTCTGCGCTGAGAGAATAATGGTTTATTGATGCTCTTTCATGGTGCGGGGTCCAAGCTTATATAGATCGGAACCACACGCAAGTAATCATGGCTAGTCAATCTCTACCATATTAAAACCAACACATTATGGTACACAACTATCTGCTAATGCATTGTCTCTAGGTGCATATTTATTGGTTGCTAATAGTGTTCCTGTATCGCTGAGGCAGCATCAAGTTCTTGTTTGGTAGGGCTCCTACTCCGGTTTCTCATGGCTTATTGCAAGGAGCCCTGCTAATTGGTCATTAAAACGGCTTTGTTGCAATAACCCAGAGCACTAGTACACAAAACATTTTTTAAAAGACGCTAGAATCAGTTTTCAGAGGTTGTTTGAAATACCACTACAATGTCAACGATTGTAAAATTAAGTGAATTTCAGGCGATCTTAAATAGTCTCTAAAAATGGATTTTAAGAACGGTTCTCCATAAGACAATCACCCCTAAAAATATATTTTTAGAGTTTTTTAATAAATCATTTAGGGTCTAATAAAAATAAAAAACTATATTACAAAGGTATCCCAAAAGGCTAAAGATCATCCATGGTTCACATGCTTTATTTCTTAGTAGTTTACAATCAGTTGTGACTAGTTCTTCGATGTTGTCTATTTGTACTAATGTATAAGAATCATTAAATCGATATTTTAATTCATAAACAATATTAAATGAGAAAACTTTAACTATAAAGTTTTAGATCTCGTCGAGCACTACAACTTTCATATAGAACATTTCTCCATCCAAGGTTATTTGAAAAATTCAAAAATTTGAAATTCAAAATCTAAGACTTAATTTATATATTTTGAACCCTAAATGATCTCAAACAAAAAAATTATCAGCTATAAAATTTTAGATCTCGTTGAGCTCTACAATTTTGATATATATTTTTCTTCATGTGACTTCAATAAAAAATATGAACACTATGTTAATAATCTCTCCGTCGTAAATTATAAATCGTTCTGACATTCTTAGGTAAGAGATTAAAATGACCAACCAACAGTCTGATTCTTTAACGTATTAGAACAAATAACAAGATTAAAATCTGGTTGCAACATACAGATATGGTTGCTAGTATGTACAACTCACGCAAAAAGAAAAGTCTTGTTTCACACGGCTATGCAGTGGTCGCTTGGTCAAAGAAAAATCTTGTTTGGGGGCACAAACATTAACTTTCTGTAGTTTTAATAGGCCTTAGATATCAATTATTTTGGGTGATTTTATTAAATCAACCGTCCTTCAAAATCTATATTGAGGAGTCCTTTTTTAAATTTTCCTATGAATGCAAGAGAAATCTTTTTTTTGTGCAGTTCAATATTATTTTTGTGATTTTTAAAGAATTCCTAACAAATTTATCCTTTAACAGGTGTTTTACTAAATCAAACGTTCTTGAATGTCTATTTCGTGGAGTAGCTTTTAAAGTTTTTTCCTATGGATAGCTCAGTTTTATATTCGGCGTCAAAGAAATGTTTTTAAAAAACCGTCCTTGAAAATTGATTTGGACTGCATGCAAAAATCATTTGTCTTGAAGTAGCATATGTCGTTATCAGTAGTAGTTTATTCTTTGGAACTTATAATAATTAATTAATATAAAATCATATAGATTTAGCTATAGTTGGCTTCAGTGCAGACTATACCGCTCCATATCTAGGATAACAAATAGTGTACATTTAATTTAATTTAATTAATTGAAAACTTGTACATTTTGTACACGACTTAAATGGTAGGGAAGGAAACTTCCCCACTCACGTGGGCTAAATATATTGCCATGGGGGAGGAAAAAGGCAACGAGGTGAGATGTATGAATCTTGAAGCATATCAGAGTTTCAGAATGTGTTGTATTTTGACCAAAGACTGTTCTAAGATGTATTGCAAATTGCTATCTGGCACCTTGAGAGGCTTGTAAGTTGTAACAATCACGCACCACACATATTGTTTATTAATGAAATTTTTTCAAACAATCATACGACGTATCAAAAAGGAAAAAGCTAGTTCCTAGCTAGCTTAGGGGACACCGATGTGCCCGGAGGATTTTGGGTCGCAGCAGCAGGAGGAGCCGTTGCATGACCCAACGCCGTTGAAACCTAAGATGGCGCACAGTCCGCGGCACACCTCTGGAGTACAGGGACCTTCCGGTACATTTTGGCAGACCGCTCCGAGCTTCTCTTGAGGTGTGCCATCTTCAGCCGTAGCAAGGAGTGCAATCAGCAGCCATACGATGGTGAAAACCAGAACACTCTTGGTGCTTGTCCTGAGTAGCGCCATGAATCTAGCTAATGTCTTCTGCGCTGAGAGATTAATTGTTTCTTGATGGTCTTTCATGGTGCGGGGTCCTTGCTTATATAGATCGGAATCACGCGCAAGTAATCATGGCTAGTCAATTTCTACCATATTAACACCAAAACATTATGGTACACACCTATCTGCTAATGCATTGTCTCTAGGTGCATATTTATTGGTTGCTAATAGTGCTCCTGTATCACTGAGGCAGCATCAAGTTCTTGTTTGGTAGGGCTCCTACTCGGGTTTCTCATGGCTTATTGCAAGGAGACCTGCTAATTAGTCATTAAACACGGCTTTGTTGCAATGACCAAGAGCACTAGTACACAAAACATTTCTTAGAGGACGCTAAAATCAGTTTTCAGAGGTTGTTTGAAATACCACTACAATGTCAACGATTGTAAAAATAAGTGAATTTCAGGCGATCTTAAACAGTCTCTAAAACTGGATTTTAAGGACGGTTCTCTTTAAGACAATCACCCCTAAAAATATATTTTTAGAGTTTTAAAAAAATCATTTAGGGTCTAATAAAAATAAAAAAACCATATTGCAAAGGTATCCCAAAAGTCTAAAGATCGTCCACGGTTCACATGCTTTATTTCTTAGTTGTTTACAATCAGCTGTGACTAGTTGGTCGATGTTGTCTATTTGTACTAATATATACGAATCTTCTAATCATTATTTTAACTCATAAACAATGTTAAATGAGAAAACTTTAACTATAAAGTTTTAGATCTCGTCGAGCACTACAACTTTCATATAGAACATTTCTCCATCCAAGGTTATTTGAAAAATTCAAAAATTTGAAATTCAAAATCTAAGACTTGATTTGTATATTTGGAGCCCTAAATGATCTCAAACAAAAAAATTATCAGCTATAAAATTTTAGATCTCGTTGAGCTCTACAATTTTGATATATATTTTTTCTTCATGTGACTTCAATAAAAAGTATGAACGCTATGTTAATAATCTCTCTGTCGTAAATTATAAATCGTTCTGACTTTCATAGGTAAGACATTAAAATGACCAACCAACAGTCTGATTCTTTAACCCGTATTAGAAATAACAAGATTAAAATCTAGTTGCAACATACAGATATGGTTCCTAGTATGTACGATTAACGCAAAAAGAAAAGTCTTTTTTCACACGGCCATGTAGTGGTCGCTTGGACAAAGAAAAATCTTTTTTGAGGGCACAATCGTTAACTTTCTGTAGTTTTAATAGGCCTTAGAAATCAATTATTTTGGGTGATTTTATTAAATCAACCGTCCTTCAAAATCTATATTGAGGAGTCATTTTTCAAATTTTCCTATGAATGCAAGAGAAATATTTTTTATGTGCAGTTCAATATTATTTTTGTGGTTTTTATAGAATTCATAAAAAAATTACCTTTCATATATAACAAATAGTGTACATTTAATTTAATTTAATTAATTGAACACTACAACTTTCATATAGAACATTTCTCCATCCAAGGTCATTTGAAAAATTCGAAAATTTGAAATTCAAAATCTGAGAGTTAATTTATATATTTTGAATCCTAAATGATCTCAAACAAAAAAATTATGAGCTACAAAATTTTAGATCTCGTTGAGCTCTACAGTTTTGATATATATTTTGTCTTCATGTGACTTCATTAAAAAAAATGAATTCATTTGTGTTGCGGCTATTTTTAAGGGCGGATGACCTATTGACCTATACATGAAAATCCTTTTTTAGGTACGGTTGACCTAATAAAATGCATCTAAAAATTACTCATTTTCAATGATAGTTGACATAAAAATCCATCCTTACAAATATTATTTTTAGAGGCGGGACCAGCCTTTTATAGAAGCGCTCCTAAAAATATATGTTCAACGAGGCCTAGCGACGTTAGTGGTGGTGTGATAGTTTAATCGCCTCTAATATAAAAGGGAGGCATCCCTAGTGGAGGAAAGAATCCCTTATTTGGAACGTGGGATTTTTTCTTGTTCCTGTACTTTTTTCTGTGAAAATGAACTAATTCCTATAAACTTTCTACGCAATTCCTGTGAAATTCCTGCGTTTCAAACAGACTCCAAGCCAATATCATCTTGCCGCGTGTGTCCCGTCGATGGTCTTTCATGGTGCGGTGTCCTTTCTTATATAGATCCAAACCACAAGCAAATAATCATGGCCACTTAAATTCTACCATACTGAACCCAAAACATTATGGTACACACTTAGCTGATATATAGGTGTGCATTTATCCGTGGCTAGCTAAAGCATTATGTATCTAGGTGCATATTTATTGGTTGCTAATAGTACTCCTATATCGGTGTGGCAGCGTTAATTCCCTATTCAGTAGGCCTCCTACTCCAACTTCTCGTGGCTTGCTTACAAGAAGCCCAGCTAGTTGCCCATTAGAAATGGCTTCTTGCAATGAGCCCGGAGGAGCCGAAGCGTGGCTTCTTTTGACTCTTCACAAACCTAATATGAATTATTATAAAACTGTCACTAGCTACAGAGGATAAGATCAGGGGGAGCTCTATCAAACAAACCCTAAGAGCATGTTGGGAATGTATAATAGCTATATAAATAAGATAGAGGTTGCCCCCAACTAGCTATCTCTAGTTTTTGCAACATTCTAGACTGTCTTAGCTTAAGTTCCGTTAGCAGTATAATCATTCCTCTTGTTTTAGACATTGAGATCCACAGATCAGGAGATTGATACATTATCTATGCTTTAGTCTTTTCATCTATAAAGAACCTGAATTGGTTGATTCAGAGCAATAAAGAAGGCATTCCTCTAATATCCAAGTATTATTCACATATTATTTGGTTTTGAGTTTTTCCCCTCCCAGTCTTCCTCTCTTTGCTCTTTTGTTGGATCTTTGGTTCCTAACATTTTGGGGTTGTTTTGATTGGATGAATTCGTGCAGGGACATTTGATTCTCGTCGAATCAGGCAAATTCATCACGAGCACGATTCTCCCTATTTGAGAGCAAAGTTTAAGAATCAATTTTAGAAAGTTTGGGAAATTTTGGAGTCCGTTTGATCGCTATTTGTTTTTTTTTGGAGAAGTTTTGCGCTAGTGTGCACGTTGAGCACCCCAAGCCGGTTCGACCCGTCGGCCAAACCGATTGGGGTGGCAGAGGCAGCGCCGATGGGCCTCCTTGCCGCATAGCAGGCGCCCAACGGGTGGACCGTGCCAGCGCCGCTGGCTTTCCAGCCAAGTGGGCCATCCACTCAGCGCGCTTGCGTGGTAGCCCAAGACGGCAGCGCACTCGCTGGGCTAGCTAAGCCTCGCGCCACCAGCACAACAAGGAGCATCTCGTGGGCCGCTTGGGCCAAGCAGCTGTTGGGCTGAATCGGCCAGGCCGAGTGGCCTCTCAGCTGAGCCGATTTGATCCTTTTTCCGTATCCTGTGTTTCATCTCTCCGTTTCACGTGCCGTTTGCTGCATTGGTTAGCTGTTCTTCCAAGGAAATTTTCTCAGCTCTCTCTGGTCACCGGTTGGCTTGAGAGTTTCGAGTCGGACTCTTGCTTCTCCGTGATAGAAGTGGAATCGTGGAGAGTAGGTTTTCGTTGTTGCGTCTGTGCATTGAGGTTGTCCGGTTGTGTTTCTAGCAAACATCCAACCTCTAGATGGCTCGAGGACATCTTGCTTAAAGTGTGTGGTGATTTTGTTACAACGGTCATTTAGAAAGAAATTTTGATGTACTCCCTCTGTCTAAAAAAGAATTAATTTCTAAAACTCGTATCAGTTAAATGTTTTTTAACTTTGACTAAATTTATAAAAAAATATAATAACATCTGTGACTTAAAATGAGTACTATGTAAAAATATGTTCTATGATAAACCTATTGATACTAATTTGATATCATAAATTTTAATATTTTTTTCTATAAATTTGGTTAAAGTTCTGACTTAGGACAATTCCAAAAATCTATTTAATGAAACACAAGATATGGAAAAAAAGATGTGGACGGCAGATGTTGACTTAGGCCGCACCTCACCAGATGTGGACGGCAGCCGCGGCCTCGCTAGAAGCAGGGGCGGGGCCTCGCCAACCGGGTTGACGGAGGACTCGCGAAGAGGGGGAAGAAAAAAGAAAATAAATGAACCCATACGACAGGGCGCGTAACCAGTGATAGTGTTAGGGTAATTTTCATTAACTTCACTAATTCAAGTTCCATTTTAGTGAATGTGATCCCGAGATTCACTATTCTATTGGTGTCGCGAATCTAGAGTCAAGGGAGCTGTCGCAAACATGAGTCTCAACTAAACTCTACTAAGTCAGAGAATCTGAAGCTGGACTTGCTCTACCGGCCCAGCTTCTTTTACTATCTGTCTTTGTGTATGCATGTACGAGAGGCAAGTGGGAAAACGTGCGCGTAGGTGTCACTGTTGACATAACGTGCTACTGCGGGCCGTGCCGACGCCCAACCGGCTTCAACTTTTTTTTTGTGACTTGCCCAACCGGCTTCAACTGGTGGAGTACTCCTACACGCTGTAGGCTTCAACCGGCCGGCCCATGTACGCGCGAGTGCCACGCACTAATTTAATTATTAATGGGTTAGTTAGTTAGTTTGACTAGCAAACGCGCACGACTCCAGACGTCTCATCAACGTATAATTAGCTTAGCTTTACTTGCACTGCGAGTGCATGTCACTCAGATGAACACCTTAATAAGATGGATGTATCGAGAGATTATTTGGCCAACAAGATATATGCTTGTGATGCATAGATCGATGTATATATATATATGCTTCGCACTGTAAAGAACATAAACCAAATTAATTAACCACACTCAATTAAATAGTGGGATTCTAGCTAAATACAAACCCTCCTCCAACAAGAAATGGTGGAATTCTTCCAATATGCGATGCATAGCCGGGGTGTACTAAATTTACTTTTTTTAGATAATAGATAAAAAAATCCGGTTTCGTCTATCTTTGGATAGAATCTGGTCACTTATTACAGACTTTGCTAACAAGTTCACACCCACGTTCACTGGAAAACTGAATAAGAAAAAAAAATTGACTAAACCAAACCAATATGTCTATGCCGAAGCTATCCATTGGAACTAAAAAAATCTAACGCCGACGTCTCAATATGCCGCACCGTAGAGGTCAAAAGATCTTTGATATCTTCACACCGCTGCAAGTTCGCCAATTGACGAAGCCAGTGAGTTCCTCTGAAAAGTACCTGCAAAAGTGATTTTGGTCTACATTTGTCAAACACCACCTCATTCCTAGTGATCCAAATAGCCCACGGTAGTACTGCGGCTGCTATTAATACCAAGGAGTTATACTTTTTGTTCTCCAATTTAGACTAATTTAAAAATAAATCATCTATATTGGACGGAGGTTGTAAACCAAAAAGTATATGAACCGAACGCCATAAAAACTTAGCATAAAAGCAACCAAAAAAGAGATGATTAATTGACTCTTGAAGATGACAAAAACAGCAACGAGTATCGCCGTTCCAATTTCTCCTCGCCAAATTATCTTTGGTTAGAGTAACCTTTCTTTTTAAATACCACAAAAAAATTAATCTTCATTGGTAGCTTTGTTTGTCAAATATCCTGTGACACTCGCATTCCATTATTAATTAAAGCAATATACATCGACTTGACTGTAAAAACCCCAGAGGCCTTAAAGCCCCAAATGAAAGCATCTCTTCCCTGTGATAAGTTAACAGTTTACAAGGAGGCTACAATACAATGCCAATTTGTCAAGTTCGCACCCACAAGATTCCTTCTAAAAGAGATATTAAGGGTCGGTGAACTCATGACTGCGGCAATGGAGTCTTGTTTCCTTCTAACAATATTGTACAACCCAGAAAATTTGACTTTGAGAGGCTTATTTCTTAGCCAAGTATCACACCAGAACCTAGTTTGTGACCCATCTTTGACATTAAAATTTCCTAATTGTATGAAAATATCCTTAATATTCATAAGACTCTTCTAGAAATGTGAGTCCGTAGGTTTCTTTTCACAACTACCCAAAGTCTTACTTTCAATATACTTATTTCGTAACAATTGTTGTCATAACCCATCTTCATTTAGTAACTTGAACAACCACTTACTCAGTAAGCATTTATTTTGAATTTCTAAATTTTGAATGCCTAGACCACCCTGGTCCTTAGGCTGACACATGACTTCCCACTTTACTAATCTATATTTTCTTTTATGGTTGTCGCCTTGCCAATAAAACCGAGACTGGAAACCGTCTATTTTTTCCAAAACTCCTTTCGTCAGTTAAAAAAAAGACATCATAAACATCAGTAAGCTTGAAAGCACCGAGTTTATAAGAATTAACCGACCGCCTACTGTGAGTAACTTGCCCTTCCATCCACTCAATCTTTTTTCAATTCTTTCTTCGATGATCTTCCAGTCTTTACCGAGTAATTTTCTGAAGTGCATAGGAATACCCAGATAGCGAAAAGGGTACGTTCCAATGGTACATCCAAAAAGGTGGGAGTAAAACTTCTCATGATCCTTGGCTTTCCCAAAACAAAAAATTTCGCTTTTGTGAAAGTTAATCTTTAATCCTGATAATTTTTCGAAAGTGGTTAGCAGTAGTTTCATGTTTACTGCCTTTTCGACATCATGACTCATAAAGATAATTGTATCATCTGCGTACTGTAGTATGGACAAACCATCTTCCAGTAAATGTGGAATTACCCCTTCTATCTGTCATGATTCCTTTGCTCTGGCAATCAGTACGGCCAGCATATCACCCACTATATTAAATAGTATGGGTGACATGGGGTCGCCTTGTCTAAGGCCTTTTTTTTGTTTGAAAGTAAGGTCCTAAATGATCATTTATTTTTATATTTACATTACCTCCTTGTGTAAAATTTCTTACCCATTGACACCATTTTTGTGAGAAACCTTTCATCCTTAAGGTTTGTTGTAGAAAATCACAGTTAACTTTGTCATAAGCCTTTTCAAAATCTATTTTAAATATTACTCCTTCCCTCTTTTTCGAATGCAGTTCGTGGAGCGTTTCATGTAAGATGACGGCTCCTTCCATAATGTTTCGACCAGACATGAAGGTTGTCTGAGTCGATCTTATCAGTTTCTGGGCAATAGTACAAAGTCTATTTGTCGTCACTTTGGTGAAGATCTTGAAAGAGACATTCAACAAACAGATAGGCCGGTATTGTTGAATAACTCTTGCATCTTTCTTTTTGGGCAGCAAAATTAAATTACCAAAATTGAGACGATTAAGTGGTAATGTACCTTGATGGAAATAAAAAAAACATAGTCATCAGATCGTCCTTAATTAACTCCTAGAAAAGTTGATAAAACTCCGATGGAAAGCCATCCGGACCAGGCGCCTTATTGTGCTCCATCTGGAATATAGTTGTTCGGACCTCAGCTTGTGTAAAAGGTTCGGTTAATATCTCATTTTCCAGATCTGAGACTTGAGGAATGTCCTCCCTCTGAGTTTCATCCAGAAAAACACTAGAGACCTCAGATGGGCCGAATAGGTTTTTGTAATAACTGGTAATATGCTCCTTAAGCTGAGCATCACCTGTTATAATACTATTACCCTACTCAAGTTGCAAAATCCTGGTCTTCCTATGTCTGCCATTGGCAAGTAAGTGATAGTATTTCGTATTGGCATCACCCTCAAGCAGATGTTTCACTTTAGCCCTCTGGTACCATTTGAGTTCCTCTTCTCTAAGTAATTCAGCAAGTCTTTCACTTAGGACGTGCTTCAAATTCCTTTCTGTGTCATCCAACAGTATGTTTTCTGCTTTTTTGTCAAGCTCATCTAATTTATTTAAGATTGTTGTTTCTTCTTTTTTGTACACACCGCTAACGTGTTTTGCCCAACCTCTTAGATATTGACGTAGCCTACTGATTTTAGTTTGCCACCTCTGGATAGATGATCCTGAAGGCTGAGTGTTCTGCCACACCTCTGTAACCATCTCACAAAACCCATCTCTTAACAACGAACCAAGATCAAATTTGAACTGAGACTGTTGATTTAAAGATGTATTATTTGTAGAGAATAAAAGAGGTGTATGATCAGAGATCTCTCTTGTCAATGCCTGAACTGTTGTATGCCCATAGAAGGAATCGAACTCAGTGTACACAAGAATTATATCCAGTTTTTCAAAGGTCGGATTGGGCAAGTTATTAGCCCAAGTAAAGTTCCTTCCCGGCAGATCTATTTCCTTTAGATTCAAAGAATCAATAACTGTATTAAACAGAAAAGGTTATCTGTCGCTATAATTGGTATTATTTTTCTCAGATGGACTCTGAATAATGTTAAAGTCCCCACCTAACATAATAGGTATGGAGTCGTTTGAACATACTCGAACCATTTCAGATAAGAACTTGGCTTTTTGATCTTCCTGCGCTGGGCCATAAACCAAAATAAGATTAAAATAGAAATCATGATCCTTATGTCTCAGCTTAAAACGAATAAAGAAATCACCTTCTTCAATTTCCCCAATTTCAAACGTCAACAAATGAACACCTAGAATCATGCCACCAAATCGACCTCTAGGAGACAAACAATGCCAAATAAAATCTCTTGCAGCACAGATGGATCTCAAGGTATGCTGGGGAAAAGTAGCTCTACCAGTTTCTGATAAAGCAATAAAATCTAGATTTTGTTTTTTTGTTAAGTCTGACAAGAATCTATATTTCTTGCTATCTGCAAACCCATTACAGTTCCAAAAAACACCTTTCATCTTGCACTTAGTTTTTTTATTTAAAGTATTAGAGTGGCCCTTCAACTTGTGTGATACAGGGGTATGTAAAATCAAAGGATCACAACCCCCATCACTTAGGCCTTCTACAATCTCAGAACAAATAAGATTTAAAGTGTACTAAATTTACTTGTGGTATAAAATGTAAGGATGCAAATGGACTAGCCCGAAAATCCGTATATAGCCTTAATTTTATATGACCCAATACGGGTTCGTGGGTTAGACCACTCTAAGTCATTGCAGGTGCCCTAACAAGTTTTGAAAGTTAAAAGTGCACATTCCATTTTACCATTTTTATATTTACCCCGTCCTTGATTTTGTGTGCGTGTAAGCAGGAGACAAATACGTATGACTTCGGGTTGAGAGGAAATTAGTTCACACATAGGACATGCTAGGTAACAGACATTTGCAGTAGATTAGTCGAAACCTCTTGACATGTATATACATGAGAGTCAACTCACCTCTCTCCCCTAGCTCATTAGTCAGGAATTGAAGTAAAACCTAACATAGTCAATGTTCTAACATTAGTTTGGTCAACATGTTACTTCATTTGTCCTTCAAATTCAAAGGACTTCTATTAACTAGGAATTTGGCTTAACCACAGTTCACTTCAGATGGGTAGACTTTCAACGGAAAAAAAAAACACAACCTTGATATGTACTACCTCTCCGTAAAGGAAAAGTGACTCTAGATATATATTACTAGTTAAAATGTCTAAAGTTAATCAAATGTACATAAAAATATTAATGTTTATGATGATAAATAAGTATATTATAAAAATATATCTCATAACAAACTTATCATACTTATTTCATATTATAAATATTGGTGTCGCTTTTAGTATCCTCAATTCTTCTCTTTGACTTGCTTTTTTTATTATACACACACTTAAACAAAGAAAAACCAACACAAGATCACACTTATGTACACTACTACAAAAATCATTTTAGAGGCATCTCTATTTTATGGAAGAGATGACTCTATTAAAATCTGCCTATAAAAATAATTTCTAGGCTAGCCTATCTCTATAAATTGATTTTTAGAGATAGCTCGCAAGCTGAACTGCCCTTTAAATGGCATTTTCACGGGTGGTTGAGCCATACTTTGAAGCCGTCTTAGAAATAGATTCGTAGAGCATTACTAGAGAATCCAGCATCACTGACGGCCCATCACTGTCAGTTTTTTTTGGCCGACGGTGATGCACATTCACTGCCGGTTTAGGGTCTAACAGATCCCGATTTATTGGGGCTGGGAACGAACCTTCACTGCCATTTCACTGACGGTTCAAGCCACGAACCGGCAGTGATGATGAGCTTCACTGTCGGTTCGTGGCTTGAACCGGCAGTGATATGTCGCGGTTATTATTTAAGCAGGCACTGGCGCGCTCCAAAATGTTCAGACGCGCGTCAGTACCCACTCAGCCGCAGCACACCGTCGCCAAAAGCTCCACACCGCCGCCGCCGCCGCCGCGTGAAGGCCGCAGGAGGACGGCGCTCCATGCCAGCGTCCTCACCACCGCCAGGACCTCCCTCCACGACGCCAAGCACCGCGGAATCCAGCCCCTAACCTCCACGCGGTGAGCTCCATGTTCATGCAACCAAGGTGGTCGACGAAATGCCTATTTGGGATTTTTCTAGCTGGGAGATAGATAGATAGAGATAGAAATATTCATGCAATGTCTATTTAGGATTTTTCTAGCTGAGAGATAGAAATATAATCTTAGTATATAAGCCCTTTATCAGATTTGAACTTGGATATAATATATCTCTATATATGCTATGAAATATAATCTTAGTATATGTCATTTAATATATAGATGGTTGGACGTCAAAATCTCCCACCACCGGAAGTCATTGGTTGGAATGGTTATTGTACTTGGATGGGTTTCGATCCGGTATTGCTGGTAGTACCGTGGAATCAACCAAGCATAGTAAGTTAATCAGTATATGTTTGATATGTACGAAACAAGATGATCCAAGTTAATTAGCATGTCTTATATGTATTGTAGATAATTGATCCAATTGTTTGGCTTAAAGGAACACTTGCCTATTTCGGGGTTCACAATGTGGATGTTTAGATTTATCATGTAGATAATGGTTCACTACTCCAATGTCGTATTTCATTTTCAATTACCGTTAGGATGAGTCATTGTCGTGGTCGTGGTCGTGGTAGTAGTCGTGGTCGCGGTAGTGTTGGCGGTCGCAATGTGTTACAAATCTCAGAGGTGGGAATCAAGGCACCCCAATGGGGTGTTTCTATTAAGTATGTTGTCATGGCATGTGCAACTACACTCTCAAGAAATGGGATCACACTTTCTACTCTGTCCTCAGTGAAGATTCAAGCTATTAATCACAACATGTATCATGATCTTCGGGGTTTCAATGAAAGAATGGCTCAGAACTCACCAATGGTAAGTCTAAGACTCATAACTTATACCTAGATTTGTTGTTGTATGTTTTCAATATTGCTCTCATAATTAACTCTATCTTTTGTCAATACTTATAGGTAGAGGAGTACGACATGACCTACGCAGGGTGTACTTTGAAGCCATTTTGAACGAAGCAATGGATGCATTGGGTTATGAGTGGAAATATGCAGATGAAGAGGCAACACTAACTACTGCAGGATTTCAAGCAAAGTTGGTTGCGACTAAGAAGGGAGACCCACCAACTACTCGACCACCGTTAACCGTTGTTAGTACACCATGTGCTCGTAGTTGTGAAGCAACGGAGAGTGCACTATTTAATACGTTGTTGTTCCTCGATGAGGTTTTTGGTTACAAGATGGGTGACCTACACTTCACCGAATTGATAGTACTGAATCATTGAGCTATTGTACAATAAGATTGACACTTCACTGAATTTTTATAATATAAATGTTGATGGTTTTGTATTATAATATAACTATTGTACAATAAGATTGACACTTCACTTAATCAAATGGTTCGATTATTACTACAAAACAATTATTAAAATGCAAATTGTAAAAATTAATTAAATCCGGCAGTGATATAAAGCATACACTACATCACTGCCGGTTTGTAACACAAACCGGCAGTGATGCTTGAGTCATCACTGCCGGTTTGGCATAACCGGCAGTGATGTGATCAATTCATCACTGCCGAGTTGGTTCTGGCAGTTCAAAATCCGTCAGTGAAGTTTGAACCCCTAGTGATATGCTGTTTTGGCGTAGTGGAGGCAGCTGTCAATTTAGCGTGTCTATGAAAATAGGTGGAGCATGGTAAAATTTAAACTTTTGTAAATAAAGTCATATGAAGACAAACTTTATATTAATGCTATAGTACTCAAAATATCTACAATTTTGTTGTGATGACTTCTCCATTTTGAAATCATTTAAGTCTAGAAAATATTTTCTAAAGTTTTCATACTTTGAAATTCAATATTTTAAAGTTTTTGAAATGATATCTGATGGAGAAACAACATAAATTAAAGTTATGGTACTCGAAGGGATTTGCAACTTTATAGTTTACTACTTTTTTCATACAAAATTTAGGACCCGGGAATTCTATTTTAAGTTCTCAGATTTTGAAAAAAAAATTGAAAAAAATTCTAAAGTACTTTGAATGGACAAACGATCTAAACCAAAGTTGTAGTAGTCGAAGAGGTATGCAACTTTATAATTGATGTCTTCCATTTAAAATCACATTTGGGAGCAACAAATTATCTTTTAAGTTTAATGATTTAAAAATTCATTATTTTAAAAATATAAAAAGATCTAGGATGGACAAATGACCAAAACCGAAGTTCTAGTACTCAAAGAGATCTAAAACCACTACGCAAAAGGTTGTTGTTGTCAAACTACATTGTCAGTTTGTGATTTCAGCTGGCAGTGATATAGTCAGTGTACTATCACTCTCAGTTGAGGCCACAAACCAACAATGATTGGTCTGTGGGGTTGTGGTGGGTTTGAACAGCCAATTATATGCTATTTTGCACACAAAAATCATCACTTTTCATATGAGGTCGCTTTAAGATAAACTTTATATAAAAATTGTAGAAGCCAAAGATATCTAAAACTTTTTAGTTGACAACTAATTCTAAATTTGAAATGGTTTATAAGTCCAAATGACCAAATACTTAGTATAAATTCTTAGATTGTATTTGATATGGTTAATAATATCAAATCGAGACATAGTCTACAACTTTGCAGTTATGCAATTTTCATTTAAGATTATTTAGAGTGTTAAATATGCAATATAGCATTAGTTGTCATGTATCGTAAATGGTATGGATGCTTAAGAGGACATATACAATATAGAAATAGTTGTCGTGTATCGTAAATGGTATGTACGCTTAAGAAGAGCTAAATATAAATATCAAGGTCATGAGTTCTAATTTTGAGAACATACATATTTTTTTATCACTTATCACTCCCGGATTGATGCCGAGTTTAGACACGGTAGTGATGTACTAATTTATGATAGTTAACTTAGTTCAAGTTTTAAAATAAATGATTTGCAAAGAGATTGCTGCTAGAAATCGCTAATTTCTAAAGACGGACCCAGTTGGTTTCACATAGACAATTTTTACGATAGGACAACATTTTCAAGAAGAGACTCAAGCAATAAGTTAGATTGCACTGTAGATTATTGAAAAGGAGGACTTTATTTGTGGTTATCGGGTCTACCGACTATTAACTAAGAGCATCTTCAAGAGTCACCTAAACATTTTTTTCTAAAAACTCCATGTTTTTCAACTCCAAAAAATATATTAGGAGAAAAAAAAAGCCCCTCTCTAAAAGATTCTAATAATTTACTATGATTTTACATCAGGAATTCTATACTATTTATATATTATCTTAACCATTTTTATATATTGTTTATCTCTTGTACATTTGCATTAGCAAACCATACCTACCTTCTTATTTTTTTCACACCCCTTCTGCCTCTAGATTGGCCGATTTTACGCGCGACTAAGAAGTGTCTAACTTTACATGGAACATGGTTACTTTTTCTATGTTCTAAAAGATTAGGAGGATGAATTACGAGTTGTTGGAGACGATTTTTTTCATCTAGCTAAAAACCAAGGATTAAAAAAGAATTTAGGGAAATCTTGATATGCTCTAACCTCGATAACCTTGAGGATGTTTCTAGCTAGATGCATGCTTCATGTAGTTAATTGTTACGGACAGATTATATAAATAATAAAATAAAGCAGTGCATAATTAGGACTGGTTGTTTTATCTAGATGTTCTTATATTTCACTTCCTCCATTCCAAATTTTAAATCATCTCAAGAATCTTTAAAAGTAAATGCATCTCAAGTTTGACTAAAAATATAAAATTTTTAGCTTAAATTAGTATATTATGATAATATAATTGATGAAGAATCTAAATATATTTTTTTTAGATAAAGGAAATTATATTTTCGGCTTCAGTCATCCTCTCACGAGAATGCATCAGGCCAAATTATTACAACAGGAAATTAAAAAACAAGAACTGACGGAGAAGAATTACATCCCCAACAAGGGGCTCGACTAGTCCTACGCGACACATGATTTGCTACGTGATGTCCACTCGTCAAGAATAAGACCACCAACATCGATACACTGTCGCCAAACGTCTGTCAGACCAAGAAAAAGTACTGAGAGATCGTCGAACATCGGCCACCATTGAAGACACGGGTATTGAAACTTGGCAACAACACGAAACCTCTGGTTCAACTGCAGGGGAGCGACCATTCAAGGGGTCTTCCAAAAGCGACGTCTCCAACGAGAAAACTGACATCCACAGACGCCATCATCGCCCCACCAGATACACTAGAGATGGGTTTTCACCCGGAGATCCCCCAAACATGGAAGACAGACACTGCTCACCATTAGCCGAGCTGTTACGCCTTGATTGACACCTCCGTCTTAAAACTTCGCTGTCCCCTGCCCAAACGGCGGCACGGCCAAAACCCGATTGCTGCCCCGGCAATCCGTTGACAGACTACGAAGACGACGCCTCTATGGAGGTGATGACGCGGGTACGCCACCGTCGTCAGCCCAAAGGGCAGGGTTTTCACCCCTGTCTGTCGCAGGACCAGAGCCACCGTTAGGTAGCAGACCGCCCAGCCACGGGCGACGGCGACCTCCCCGAGATCGACCTGCCGCCGCCGCTGATCCGGAAGTATAGCCGCTGGAGCGAGATTTGGCCTCGGCGCCCCAGATCCGATCCCAAGAGGGCGAATCCGATTGGCCACCGCTGCCTCCCGCCGCCGATCACCTCCGAACTCGCCGTGCACACCAGTGCCGAGGCCGGCCATGGCCTCACCGCCGCCCGATCTGACCCTCTGGCCTGCCGTCGACCTGCGCCTTGGAGTGCCACACCACCCCACCGCATCCACCACCGGAGAAGCCACGCCCCCGCCATCCCGGTATGCCGCGCAGCCATGCTGGCGATCTACTCCGGCGGAGGCGCGGCACGAGAAGGGATGGAGAAGAGGCGGCGGCGGTAGGGTTTGTCGCCACCCGTGTCGCCCAGCGTGGGGAGCGACGCGGGGCCAGTTGCATCTCAATCTAAATATATTTAGTTGACATCGTAAATGTTATTATCTTATTATATAAATTTAGTTAAACTTAAGATATTTTCACTTTTCAAAATCCGTAGAATGTCTTATTATAATTTAGAATGGAGAGGGGGTAGTTAATATAATAGTCTTAGAAATAAAACACCATGTAATTTTAGAGTAATATTAAATGGTCTTATAGAAAGACGCAAGAAATTTATGATTTATATATGCAAGTCAACTCATCCCATCCTCGTCATCGGAGAAGAAAAATCTGGACTAGCTAGAGATCGAGCTCTATACTATACACGTTTGCATTGCGTAGCGCACGGTGTACGTAGTCTAACAGTAAGATGCACACTTTGCCGGCTGCCGCGAGCGTACGTACGACGACATACGTGCCAAGATTTCCGCCACCTTGACGATCGAGCTCGCAGGCCGCGCGCGAGACGGACGACCCCTTAAATTCCGGCGAGGCGAACGGAAGGACGACGAATGCACGCCTGCACTGTCACTTTGCAGCCTACTAAGCCACTTTCCTCTCAAGCCACTTGACCTCCAATCCATCCAGATCCACCCTGGAAAGTCACGACGCCTCGCTCAATTGCCGGTCCTCTTGCTGGCCTCGATCGTGTATATATATATATATATGACAATGCTATGATACTCTCTTTACTTCTTAGGAGGTAATATGTCAAATAAATTTAAACCCTTAATTTTTTAGACTTTTTAGTTTTTTAAAATCATTTAATCAACTAGTTAATTAGTCTAGAAAAGGAAACAATATTGCCAAATCTAAATCATGGAAACAAAAGCCGCATATGCCTTGGCCCTTTATTTTCTGTTGCTCCTACTTTACAAGCACGGAAATCAACTCATGTGAAAAAAGCTTTCTTGATTTACCTCTGTGCTACCGTGAGAATAAAGGTAATATGTGATGAAGTTGTTTTCTAGAATAAAAATACGTGTCAAAATGTTTCACTGAAAAAAGAAATAAAGGGCATCCACATATTACCTCTATGCTATCGTGAGAACAAAAAAATATTCATAAATACATTTCTAGATTTTTAGAATCATATTTTTAATTTGTATACATCCAAAATTATTTTAGATCTTTATGAACGTACTATTGCACTAAAATGGTTAGACAGTACAGTCGAGTGAGAAACAAATTGTTATCTAATAAAATCTATTAAACAACATTAAACAATTCATATAATTTACACATGATGTCACGTCACACAGAAATCAAGTACACGTCACGTTTGTCAACATGCAAGTTTAAATGTATTATTGTGACATGTTAAATTACACGGCAATCAAAACATATCAAGTTCAAAATTGTAAAGTAAAAAAGATCTATCATATCCGCAAGATCACACATGTACCAATCAAATCTAGAAAAAAGATTTCTTATATCTAAAACTTTCCTAATTTATCTTACTTTCCAAAATGAATAAATAAATGAAATATATATCACATATTGAGGTAATATGTGACTAGAACCGTACGATCAAAATAAATGAAGGACTCACAGTCATTTGGAAGTACCATAGCATATATATATATATATACACACTATGTAGCAAGAGTCCCTGCTCGATCTCCATATATGTATATATGATCAGAGAGCTAGCACAACGCAAGTTCAATTCATCTCAGCTCGATCGACCTCAAGCAATAATCATCGTCATCATCCGTCGTCTTGTCTACATACATATAGCAGCAGCAGCTAGCTAGCTAGCTAGCTAGAAACAATGGCGGCGGTCCGTGCAGAAGCCATTGCGGCTCTGCTGGTGGTGACCCTGGCGGCGCTGGCGCTGTCATCCAGCACGGCCTCGGCGTTGCAGCTATTCTCCCGGAGGCCCATGCCGCCCCCCAAGGTGTCGTCGAAGCCGGGGGACCCCAAGAGGCCCCCCAGCAACGGCAAGCTCACCACCATCGTCAACAGGTTCCACAAGCGCGACTACGAGGTCGCCTGTTACACCTCCTGGGGCGCCAGCTGCTACATCAAGTGCCCCGACCGCTGCCCCAACAAGTGCCTCGGCTACTGCGCCTACTGCCTCACCTTCTGCGGTCAGTACACTACTCTCTCTTTTATTTTCTGCCCTTGTTGTTGTTCTGGATTCTGATTTCATGGTGACATGACATGACATGGCCGCCACGCCACGTACGCACGCCAGTGTGTGATTTCATGCCGAGCACGTCGTGCGCCGACCCACGCTTCACGGGCGCCGACGGAAACACCTTCTACTTCCACGGGAAGAAGGACGAGAGCTTCTGCGTCGTGTCCGACGCCGGCCTCCACGTCAACGCGCGCTTCATGGGCAACCACAACGCCGGCTCCGGCCGCGACTTCACCTGGGTGCAGGCGCTCGGCATCACCTTCGGCGACAGCGCCAACACCCACAGGCTCTACGTGGGCGCGCGCAGGGCCACCGAGTGGGACGAGGACGAGGACCACGTGGCGGTGGTGTTGGACGGCGAGCCCGTGGACGTCGAGCCCGCCGCCAGGGACGCGCGCTGGGTGTCGACGACCGTGCCAGGGCTCACCGTCACCCGCACCGACGTCGCCAACGCCGTCGCCGTGGAGCTCGACGGCGTGTTCGCCATCACCGCCAACGCCGTGCCCATCACCGACGAGGAATCCCGCGTCCACGCCTACGGCAAGACGAGCAACGACTCGCTTGTGCACCTCGACATCTCCTACCAGTTCCACGCCCTCACTGACCATGTCGACGGCGTGCTCGGCCAGACTTACCGCCCTGACTATGTCAACAAGCTCGATATCAGCGCCAAGATGCCCGTCATGGGCGGCGCCGACAAGTACCGCTCGTCGGGCCTCTTCGCCACGGACTGCGCCGTCTCCCGGTTCCACCGCGTTGGCGGCGCCGGCGCTGACGCCGGATTCACCTCCTTCGCCTCGTAAATGCATAGTACCCCCACGCGCGCGCGCTGATCCGGAATTCCGGTCGTCTCATGAAATAAATGTACCACGTCTTGCTTATAGTGTACGCTGGGCATATATATACACATAACAAAAGTCTTGAATTGTGTTTGTATTTGTGACGGAAATTTATAATATGCTAAATGCAACTATTGTTCGGATTGTAATCTTGCTGACGAATAAATTGCTGCACTTGCAGAGTGTGTGTACGTGTAATATAGAAAAGAAGAAAGAAAGTAAAACAATACAAAAAAAAAATGGAAAGGAAAAGTAATTAAGAGAAATATAACTCACCTAGACAACTGCACACGTAGACGGAATCCCGCACGCGTCATCATTTCAGGGACATTGGGCCACTGGCTACAGAGACACCCAACAAATTAATCACTGATGCCACCGCCGCTCCCTCCCTCGGCAATTCCATTCCCAAACCGCGTATCATTAAAAGAAGAAAAAAAACGCAGCACACGCTGTGTGTAGTTAGTGACTTAGTGCCAGTCAGTCCACGCGGACGAGACTCCGCGTTACGTATGAGACTAGACTGGACTCTGCTGGTAGGCAGTGTGTAGTTAGTGCCAGTCAGTCTACACGGACGAGCTGGACTCCGACCGATATGATGGCGACGAGATCCATCCCGTCCAACTCCCACGCGCCATCCTAACAATGCCGACCATCGACCATGGTCAAGAATCCACCACCACCACGGGGATGAGGAAGAAGGGCTTCCTCGTCCTCCTCCTCTCGTGCTGCTGCTGCCTTGGTGCAGCGGCGGCAGTGGGAATGCAGCCCTCAGATGCCAGCGCCATCGCCGACCTCGTCCAATTCCTCGAGACGCCGCCCTCCTCCTGGACCGCCGGTGGCGACGCCTGCACCACCTTCGAGGGGATCACCTGCTCCGCCTCCGTCCGCGTCACCGGCATCGACCTTGTCGGGAAGCGCCTGTTATGGACGCTGCCGCCCTCCCTCTCCTCGCTCACCGCGCTAGAGTCGCTCCAGCTCCGGGGCAACTTGCTCACCGGGGTGGTGCCGCTGGGCCTGGGCGAGATCGCGACTCTCCGGAACGTCTCCCTGTCAGGCAACTTGCTCCAGGGGCCGGTGCCGCGGTTCGCCAAGGGTGTCGTGGCCGCCGCCGACGACGTGGTCGACGGCAACAGCTTCTGCTCGGACGAGCCCGGGAGGCCGTGCAGCGCGCAGGTGAGCATTCTGCTCCGGGTGGCCGAGGCCGAGGGGTTGGGCTACCCCGTTTATCTTGCGAGGACATGGAGGGGGAACGACCCTTGCCGGTGATGGCAGGGCCTGGTCTGCGGCACCGGCACCGGGCCAGATGTGACCACAATCATCCTGCATGCCACAAACTTTTCAGGGACCATCTCGCCGGCCATGGCGAACCTGACGGAGCTTCGAAGACTTGACCTGGCCGAAAACCGCCTCGCCGGGGAGATACATGATGCTCTCGCGACATTGCCAAAGCTTGTGTTTCTTGATGTTACCAACAATCGTCTCACCGGCCAGCTGCCCAAGTTTCGGTCGTCGGTTAGTGTGTTTTCAGATGGGAACGAGTTTTGGGCACCATCGCCCTCACCCTCGCTCGATCTCTCACGTGATGCTGCCGCCTCATCAAAGTTGAATGCAGGAAGTATCCTGATTGTAATTGGTGTTCTTGTGTCTCTTCTTGTTACCAGAATGAAAGGGGGCAATATATATCCTATATATTGGCGTACGTGATCAATAAATAAAATAAATAAACTCAATATCGATCATGTGCTAGGTTGTCATCAGAGGCCATGTTAATGTGTTATTATGTCACCAATCTTACTTGGACTAGTGGCTGGGCGCGCGCATCCTTCGCGCGCCAGTGCGGGTACAGCCACAGGGATTTTGTTGGTGTAGCTGAGAACGTAAATGGATAAAGTTGCTGGCTCTCTTAGACCTATTGGGCTCGGGGGTACCCTAAACCAATTGGAAATCATGGAGCCAAACCACGACAACCATGTCATATATACATTCAGAGGAAGTTGTCCATAGCGATGGAGAACAGCCATAGGTGATCAAGGAGGCGACATATCATTGGTCAGAGATGTGTGGAAAGGGAGCTGTGCAAAGTGAGGTTCTTCATTGCTGGCAACAGTCAACCATTTTTCATATACACATACAAACTTGAGGAAATAGAATTACATCGTGGACATTGCGTAGCATAGCAAAGTATGAAATAGTGGAGTCGTTCCAAGATGATTATGTAGCTATTCTACATGGAGCTATTCTTACTGACATCTTGTATTTTAGTAGGTCTAGGTTTTTTTTGTCTCTACGAATAAACAGGGGCTATGTTTGCTAGGTGGAGGTCGAGGAGTATGACATGACCTACGCAGGGTATAGTTTTGAAGTCATTCTGAACAAAGTAATGGATGCATTGAGTTATGATTGGCAATATGCTGATGAAGAGCCAACACTAACTACTGTAAGATTTCAAGCAAATTTGGTTGAGAATAAGAAGGGAGATCCACCAACTACTCGACCATCGTTAACCGTTGTTAGTACACCATGTGCTCGTAGTTGTGAAGCAACGGAGAGTATACTATTTAATACGTTATTGTTCATCGATGAGGATGTTGGTTACAAGATCGGTGACTTACACTTCACCGAATTGATAGTACTGAATCGTTGAACTGTTGTACAATAAGATTGACACTTCAATGAATTTTTGTAATATAAATGTTGATAGTTTTTGTAATATAAATGTTGATGATTTTTTAATAAGATTGACACCAATCACATCACACTACCAGAAAACTTAGATTTCGTGAGTGAAAAAAACGTCACAAAATATGGTTTTACCCTCATGAAAATGATTCGTGAGAGCCAACCGTCACGCATGAGCACCCACGGTATAGTACTGAATCGTTGAACTGTTGTACAATAAGATTGACACTTCAATGAATTTTTGTAATATAAATGTTAATAGTTTTTGTAATATAAATATTGATGATTTTTGTAATAAGATTGACACCAGTCACATCACACTACCAGAAAACTCAGATTTCGAGAGTGAAAAAAACGTCACGAAATATGGTTTTACCCTCATGAAAATGATTCGTGAGCGTCAACCGTCACGCATGAGCACCCACGGTATTGAAGCCAGGGAAATTCAATTTTCATGAGTTGACGCTCACTATTTATTTTCATGACGGGTGATCCTAACGGTCACCTCCATGAAAAAGCTAGTGTCGCCAGGTTGATGTGGTGTTTCTTTGGCGATATTACATGAGTCAAACCGTCATGAAATTAATCCGTGAGATAATAAAAACTCACATGAAAATAGTATTTCATGAGAGGGGTCAACCATCATGAAATTAATTCGTGAGGTAATCAAAACTCCCACGAAAATAGTATTTCATGAGACGAGTCAACCGTCATGAAATTTATTTGTGAGGCTATCAAAACTCACATGAAAATACTATTTTGTGAGAGGGGCATCACCATGAAAAAATGGTTAAACTGTCATGGAATACATGGTCCAAATCCCAGATGCACACATATATATGGTCCAAATGTTAATCCAACACAAAGGCAATCGAATTCCAATGCATGCATATATTCAGCTGATTTTAATCCAAACATATTACAGTGTCCAACCATTACATTGAAATGCCATACTATCTCATAGTCACAGCCAACTAACATAAGCCCAAATGCGCCATACTATCTCATAGTCACAGCCAACTAACATAAGCCTAAGACATGCATATATAGCTCTGAGTTCTTAGTACAACACCAAGGATTGTTGGTTAGCACAATAAGCCTAGCATCCACTAGTTTGGATCAAACTAGAACCCAATAGTATGTGGGTACCATGTTCAGTTTTACTCCCATCCATTGCATCAGGCCATCAGTTGTCCACTTTCTTGGATACAAACTTCATTACAGCATATGCGTTTAAAGCGCTAGCTTTCTCATAGCCAAACATATATTCCTACATGACCACAAAATGAATGAAGTTATAGAATAGGATAAGAATGCGGCTGCAAGGTTCAAATTATAGCAATGGTCAAATTTAGCTCGAGACAAAATTGGTTCATTATCATGATAATGCTAGCTAAAGAACATACTGAGATAAAGGTACTAATAGGCATAAAAAATCACATCTGTAAAGAAAGAAACTAGGACATGAATGACAACAAACTGAACTCAGATTCAGAATAATCACTAAATCTTTTGAAAGCAACATGCAGGCCACAAACTTGTATTCTGAAAGCCTGAGTACTCACGAAATCCAAGCACAGAATTACCCTAATCCATATTTAAACTTGATTTAAACTTGGAGATTAATTTACACTAATACCTATATCGAACTGCACTATCATATGCACGTGGAGATTTAAACTTGATTCTCTTCCAGCTTACCAGAGATGTATGGACGCTAGGGATGGGGCTCGCCGTGGATGTAGCCACCGAGGTCACCGCACCGCCACCAGACTTCATTACAGCATATGCGTTCCAAACACTAGCCTTCTCGGAGCCAAACTTATATCCCTATGTGATCACAAAATGAATGAAGTTACAGAATATGCTAAGAACACGCAGAGTTCAATACTGAGCTTATATGAAAAAAAAAAGACATTCAGATTTCAATAGCCATTTCAGATTACGACACTACACCTAATTTCTCCTTTCTTAAGGTTATAAGATGCATAGTTCAGATAACTGCACCTTCATATTCTTACTCAGTTGTTCAGTTTCAAAGACCATCTGTAAGTACAACAGCATAATGTTCTTAGCCAATTTCTAATCAATACTAGTACATAGCAGATAGAAAGAAAATACAAGTCAAAATCTAATCTCTACTAGTATAGAGACGGTAGTAGCAATATAATATGGATCAATGCCTGATCTGATTTCTGTACTAGCATGTCTCATTTTTGTACAGCTGTGATGTCTTGATTTTTCATATTAATAAGTGGCTAGAACTAATGCAACACCAGTGTTAATTACTTAATCTAAGGTCAAAATGAATTACTGACCTTGTGCTCGGAGACATGCATTGCTAAAAAAGAACCACCTAAAGATCACTGAAAGCAATTTCAAGCATTCGTCATGGTAAAGGAAGTAGGCAGGGGCGTGAGAGTACATGTACCTGTGAGGTCGAGTGTTGTCGGGATGGGTTCAGCGGCGGCCACGGAACGAGGTACCGCCTGCAGAGGAGGAGCGGTCGAGCGCCCTCTGCCGCTGTTGACTCCCGGGCTCGCGTTCGTCGCTGCTACAGCTGCCTCCCCCTGACTGTGTCCTTCCTCACCGGATCCGAGGTGCCTTGAGGAACAGATGGCCGGATCCATACCTCCGTCGACGGATCTACGCCAGAGCACCCCGGGGCTGTAGAGAGAGAGAGCGTGGTGCGCGGCTGCAAGTTGCGGCGAGGAGCGCGTGCAGGGCTGTGGTAAGGACGCGGTGTGGGGTTGGTGGGAGGGCACGGCGTGGTGCAGGGCTGCGGGTTGCGGCGAGGATGGGGCGGCGCGGGGCTGGGAAGAGGATGCGGCGGCTCGGCAGTTGGGGGAGGGGGATAGGGTTTCGGTTCCTTTTTATATTTCGTGGGCGCAAACGAGGGCCGTTGGATCTTGAATCGATGGTCAATAATTAAGCGTTCAGCATAGTAACGGGTCCATTTTGAGGTTTCGGCCCATTACTGGCTTATGTTACTTTTAGTTTTAATTTCTATTGAAGTTCATAGTTATTATTGTAATTGATTTTGTAAACCATAAATTAATTCAAATGAAAAAATTTTCTGCTACAAAGTTTTAGAAATCATCGAGATCTACAACTTTTGTTTTGGTCATCTCTCCATCCGACTTTGTTTCAATAATTCAAAATTTGAATTTCAAAATATGAAAACCTCAAACAATATTTTGAGATAGTAAATGATTTCACATGAAAAAGTTGTAAACAGAAAAGTTGTATGACCCAGTGATATCTACAACTTTTGCATTGGTAATTTCTTGATCTGACAAAGTGGCGATATACATTGTTCACAATTGACACATCCTTCATAATACAACATAACTTTGTGAGGGATCTATCAAAATTCTAAACAAAGTATACTACCACCTTGTTAAAATCATTTGAATTTTTATGTAATTATTATGTACTATAAACATGTTCACATGCAAAATTGCAGAATTTTTTGAAAAAAAATATAATTATTATAATTGTTTTATGGTAATTTAGAAATAAAAGGATGAATTGTCCCTATAAAACAAATGTTTTTCCTCCAACAACTACGGGATATGGGATAGAGTAAAATGTATGATGATAAATATATTTTTTATAAATTTTTATGGAGCCTATTGGAAGTACGTGCAGTTGTATGCCTTTGTGCATCTAGGCCCTTACATGCTAGTTTGTGCATGTGTATGCAATAATTTGAGCCATAACATGAGTTTGTTCTTGTGGTGACGATTAGAGAATGAGTTAGATATTTGGTTGATTCCTCTTGTGGTACTGTCATGAGTTAGTCTCATCTAAGTGAGGTATGAGCCAAATATGCTAACTTCTCAAGAATCTTGACTTAATTTGTTGCATACTTTATTTGGTAGAAAACATAGGAGAGAAATCTTGTGTGCTAAACTTTTACCTACCTCTTGCCCTCACTTGCCTACCATGATTTCTTCCTTTGGTAGAGAGATCCTTTTTGGAGATTAATGTCAAAGGGGGAGAAATATTGTGAGGGAGGAGAGATTGATATGTGGATGTAAAGGGGTAAAAGAGAGGCATATAAGATTTTTCAAATTTGTGTGGTGTGTGTAAGGACTATTTATGATAGTGTGTGACTTTCATGCCTTGAGTGATGCTTGTTTAATCTGTGCTGATTTGGCAAGACGGCAGTGCCGCCCTTTGGGTGCGACAGTGCCGCCCTCTATTGGTCAGCAATCTTTGAGCGCATGATCTGTCATAAGCATCACGGTTATCATGTTACACCTTGCACCCCATGAATGCTAAGATATAGATGAGTTATGACACTTCATCTCAAATATGTGCATTTGGCATTTGAGACCAAAATTTGAATTCCATTCTATGCACATATTTAGGGGGAGCTCACTATATCTTAGGATTTAAAATCTTAATGTTTATCAATCTCTTGTAAGCTTTAATTGTGTTGTCATCAATCACCAAAAAGGGGGAGATTGAAAGTGCATCTAGCCCTTTAGTGGGTTTTGGTGAATTGAGTGACAACACAATTAAAGGTCTAACAAGTTTGCTAAGTGTATCAAAGGTTCAACAAGAAAAGCAAACTTGATGGGATTCCACACAGTGTTGAAATGAAGGCCAAATTGTGTATTGTTGTATTGAAAGACTATGGAAACAATCTAGTTCAAGCAAAAGACAACAATGCAAATGGAATCAATGAAATGGCTTCTATGTTGTGGGATATCATAGTATCACGTGAAAGCAAGCATACTTAACAAATGGAAAATGAGATATGAGTTGATAGTTTTGGATTGGTCTCTATGTTGGCTTGCTTTACATGAATAAAGAGTTGGCAGTGGACTAGCATTGATCAAGGATTGAAGAATAAATCAAGAGTGCATTAGTGAGAAAACACCAAGCAAAGGTCAAATGACAAAGGAGACAATGTATAATGAATACAAGATGGTCACTATTTTGGTTTGCTTGTATGGACAAAGATTTGGAAATCACTTTGCATTAGTATGATCAAGCTAGAAGTATGAAGATAGAGATTGAAGTGAGTTATAGGAGTGTCAAGCCAAAATAAAGAGGATTTAAGGAATTGTGAATTGGCTTGACCATATTGATGTTGATCCATATATGTCTCTGTGTGAGTCAAACTGAAGCTTGATTGATCTCAACATTTATATCTAGAAGATATTCAAGAAAGGATCACAATAGAAGAAATGGTTATTCAATGGATGCTTGATATGATGTGATTTGAGTATGGCTTGATAAGGTGAAGATAGCAAGGAAAGGGCTTCGAGGTACTAAGCAAAGGTGAAGGTCAAGGAGACCGAAGTACTATGGCTAAGGTGAAGAAGAAAGTACTTGCATTGAGTCGAGGTACTAATCGAACTATGAGGAGTCATATTGTGTTGAGGATCAAATCATTAGTGGAAGTGACTTGAAGCCATGAGGTGAACTAACATGTATGGAAATGGTTCAAGTCATATGCTCAAAGTATATTTTCTCAAAGAGAAGAGACAAAGTTGACTACAATCCCTGAAGCAATATTGAAAAGAAATGGCATATGAATATATGGAAACTCAAGTGGTTAACATAGTTAGTTTCTATTATCCTTGAGTATAGGTATGCCGTACTATAAAGAGGGACTTTAGGACAGTTGGTCAATTGTTGAACCAGATGCTCATATTCTCCGAATAACATCCTTTTACTTAGCCCAGTTACCAGTTCAAATCTCAAATCCATCAGAGTAACTTGGCTAGGGCGGCAGTGCCGCCCTCCAACGGTTTAGTATTTTCTAGACTATAAATACTCGTTGGAACGGTCACAACCGGGCCAGCTTAGTACCCCTTCGTCAACCTCGGTTTCTGACCGTTGCAAAACAGACCAAGCTCTCTCTCTCACCCTCCATTGTTGCTCCCTTCCTCTCCAAGCCTTCCCACCATTCCAACCAGCAAAGCTTGAGAGAAAAGGCAGCAAAACACTCCTAGAGAGCAGATCTACTACTTCACAAAGTCTAAAGAGCATTGGTTCATGTTTGGCCGGCGGTTCTAGGGTTTGTTACTCTTGGAGCTTGCTCCTAGCCGGCTAGGCGTCGCCCTAGAGCTTGCCCTCTTCATGTGGCGGCCTAGGAAAGTTTGTAACCATCTATTGCAGCTAAGAAATCACCCCTCACTTCAAGAGTTCATTCTCTTGATTTGAGAACGAGGGAAAGGCAAGCCTTGTGTGGCGAGCCCAAGCCTTGTGTGGCGTACCTCAACAACGTGGACTTAGGCAAGCCTTGGTGGCGAGCTGAACCACGGGATAAATCCTTGTATCTTGTGTGTTGTTTACTTTCAAGTATATCTTGCATAGACATTGCTAGAGTTTGTGGTTTCGATTTGTCATAGAAAGTGATTTCTGTGGTATCCAGTCTTCGTGCTGGACTTTATCGTGAAACTGGGCCTCTATGCTCCTTATAGTATCTAGTTTCTCCCAGTGAAATATGAGCTCGATCTGAGTTATATTTGGAGAGCGGCAGTGCCGCCCTCTATTCTTTTTGAGCTGTGAGCTGAATTTTTGCAGGGTTACTATTGAGCATCTCAGGATCTCGTTCCCACAGTTTGGGCTGAATTGGACCTACGGTCATAGGTCGGCACTGACGACCTCAAAGGGAGGCAGTGCCGCCCTCGGTGCTAATATTTGTTTGAGCTAAATTTTTGTAGGCCTATTCACCCCCCCTCTAGTCCTCCTATGTGACATCAAGGTCCTTTCAATTGGTATCAGAGCTTGGCTCTCTATTTCGGGCTTAACCACCTTGAGAGAACGATGTCGACAAATGAGGAGGTATCTCTAGAACTTCTACTTTTAGATGGCTCAAATTATGCATCTTGGTCTGCTGCTGTACTTAATGTTTTTAGGACCATGGGTCCTCATATAGAGCAGATTGTAGATGTGAGCATTTTACCTCCTAGTGATGATTTGGACTATCTAGAGAGGAAGTGAAATGCTTACAATACAATGCTCAAGCTACTAGTGTCTTATTTAGTGCTTTGAGTGAAGATGTTCTTGATCCTATCATATTTGGAGATGATGAACCACTTGGTGATGCTCATATCATTTGGACCATGCTCAAAGAAAGATATGGCAAGTTCAAATGTGATGAGAAGTTACTCACATTGGAGAATTCACTTGAGGAGTGCTCAACTTCACCAACCAATGATGAGCCTCAAGTGATTCTTTCACAAGTCCTAGCTGATTATGCCACATCCATTCCCTCATCAACATATGACTCAATGAATGGTAATGAAATTGTTGCTGAGAATAATATTTGTATATGTGGCACTTCTACTTCCTGTAGTTCTTGTGAGACTAACATTTTGAAGGAAGAAGAAGCTTGTGATCGGTGGAGGCCAAATGATGAATCAACCTCACCTAGAAGCTCAACTATCCATGCTTCTTCTCCTATCTGTCTCATGGCAAAAGGTGAGAAGGTAAAATCAAAAGCCAAACCTCCACCTCCTCCTAGTGACATCTCTAGTAGTGATCTTAGTGATAGCTCTAGTGATGAAGAGATTGATGACATAATTAAAAATTTGGATCCTAAGACCAAACTCTTCATCTCTAAGCTAATGGAGGATTTAGATAGTGTCCAATCTGAGCTAGCCAATAGAGATGAAAATCTTGAAGAAACTGAAAAGATGTATGTTGGCTGCAAGGAAGCTCTTGCATTAGAGAGAAGTGGGGTGGACTGCTTGCACAAGGCCTTGGCCGAAGATCAAGAAGAACTTGCTCTCATAAGGAAGGCCAATATTGCACTCAATGAAAAGTATTGTGTCTTAGTTAAAAAGCACAAGGAAGTTGAGTTGCAATATAGTCATCTTTGGGAGAGCACCTCACATCCCTCTAAGGCAAAGGATGCCTCTACTCCCTCCACTAGCCAAGGCTGTGGAAAATGTTTTAATCTTGATTTGAATATTTATGCCACTAACCTTGCTAATATGGAGGCTATGAGAAAAGAAATTGCTAGGCTCAATGAAATGATTGCAGAAGGTGTTCAGTTGGAGAGCAAGGGTAAAGTTGGTACAGATCAGCCTGCACAGATGGTGGCACAACAACAGCCCCGAGCAGCACAGCCACCTAAGGGCGGCAGTGCTGCTGTGAAGGGCAGCAGTGCCGCCCCCCATAGAAAAGGGAAGGCTACCACTTCTACCCCTGTTCAAATCAAACCCAACAAGAAGATCACCATGTCAAAGAAAGAGCCTCAGAAACCAAAGAGTACTTCCATCACTTGCTTCAAGTGTAAGAAAGAGGGTCACCATGTGAGAGATTGCTCTTTGAAGAAAGAAGAGAAGGGCACGAGCAAGATCCAAGAGAAGAAGAAGTTGGCTCATATTAAGTGCTCTAAAATAGAACACAATGCCTCTATGTGTTCAAACAAGGTTGATGACCAAGCCACACTTTCAAAGAAGAACACAAGAAGAAGCAATAGGAAGTGTTATGGATGCAATGAGAAGAGACATGAAATTGCATCATGCCCCTACATAAATGATAAAGGCTTGGAATCATCAAGAAAGAGGGTCATCAACAAGGTAGCAAATAAGAAGAAAGATGAGAAGATGTCTTACAAGGACAAGAGGCGCCTATGCTACACTTGCCGAGGAAAGGGACATTTTAGTAAGGATTGTCCCATGGGTAACACTCTTAAGCTTAACTCATCAATTGATTCAAATATGCTTGAGAGACCCAACAATGACACTTGTGCTAGAAAGGTGATTGGTTCACTACATGCTAGCACAAAGGCTATTTGGGTGCCTAAGTCTCTTGTGACTAATCTTAATGGACCCAACATGGTTTGGGTACCAAAGTGTGCTTGATGAGTGTTGTAGGTACTTGAAGGTGATATGAAGCTTTGGGGTGCTTGAGCAAGTTGATTGGAAATATTCACTCAAGCTATCAATCAATTCATATTATATATTCTTATGTGATTGACCCAAAGATGAATCTATAGAAATATTTCAAACTTCATATTCACCTCGGTAACTAGTATCTACCCTTTCTAGCTAGCCACTTGACCTGTGTAGTCTCTAGCAATTCACAAATATGTATGTGTTTGTGACTTGTTAAGAGTGGTTAGAGTACTTCAAATTTAAATGAATCATCTTCCATATGATGCTTTTAATGGCTCTCTAGTAGAGCAAGTTCTTGTTGTGTTGTAGGTTATGAAGTATAGAGACAGGAGATCTTTATGTTGCTGCTGCACCAATTTCCGCTGACATACTCAATGAAGAAGTGTAGCACACGCACCTGCTAGAAATCAGCAGGGCGGCAGTGCCGCCCCTCCTACCTCAGTAGCAGCTGAGATCAGTTCAAGCCATGGACGAAGCCTATAACATGATCATAAGCAATGTGAAGATGAAGAGATCATCTCATTCATTACATTTCAAGAAGGGTGGTAACAACTAAATCTCAAGTGCATGCTATTTTCACATCTTACTCCTTTGTGTCTTGTGTAGCCACTTAGAGAAATAAAGCACTTGAGGTTATATATATTGGTTGTTAGTCATGGAAGAAAAGCATGATTGGAATTGAAATAATCATCTACATCAAATAACATAGATGACTTGAGTTTACTTTGTGGACTTCAAGCCAAGAATTTCAAGATGATGAAAATATACTTTGAGTTGGTTTGATGGATTCAAATACTTGGCTCACATTCAAGAATACAAGTAAATTTTAAGAAGGCCGAGAATGAAGAATCAAGCTCAAGTAAAGACGGAGCTGCTCAAATAAGCCAGGGTTACAACGAAATCAGCCCAAATAAGTAGTCGTGCCTGTATTATTAATTATGGAACTAAAAATACCAATAGAATTCTGCTTTCACGCTCTTCATTTTCATTTCTCAACGATGATGCAAGTATAATTAACAACAAAACTCTGAACTTCTGGACATCGCTTGGCTATTTTAGTTTGTGTGTTTTTTTGTCGAATTTGTCTCGTAAAATCTACTCCAAATTTGTGATGTGCCTTGGGCAATTTTGTGTCCAGGTTGAATGCTTTTGTTCTATGGGCCTGATTGTTGCCTCACCTTGTTGGGCTGATTCATTTTCGGAGTAACTGCTCCACCTCGATAGAAACGTTTTGTTTTTTTAGCAGAATAGACCTTTATTATTATTCATAATAAGTACAGGCGCCATCAGGCGGAGATACAAACTAAAGATGCCTCCCGATACAACTCTTAGCAAGATTAATATGAGCATCCACATTTGATCATCTCCCCTTATGGACAAACTCACAAACCTAAAATCATTCGACGTAGCTCTAATTTCCTGGGCAATGTGCCCATAAGGCATAAGGGCCCATACCACCTTCACGTATGCTTGCGACAACTCCAGCATTGTCACATGCTACTCTGAAGTGCTCAAGTAGCAACAAATTGTTAGCAAGAGCCAGGCCTACTTTACATGATATCACCTGCACCGTCTCTCTGGCTCCAAGCTTCCTTCCATCAATACCACCCGAGGCCCCCAAGAAGCGTCCAGCAAAGTCGCATGCAGCAACGACAGCTCCTGAGTTTTTAGCTAAGCTAGGCTGCAGCAACGTTATGTCCCGCTGGGGGAAGAATCCAGCGGCGTGTTGCTTCTGTGAGCAGTGGGTCGATCCTTCACTACTTTTGGTTGCACCAATTGGAGATCAGCCACAAAACTAGCTAGTGACAAAATTATGAGTCGAGAGCGGGCTTTGGTAGATATCTTGATGAATAGCTTTCCTAGCATACCAAATAGCCCAAAGGGTCGTCACGGTGACCCAGATTAGGTAATCTCGGCTTCAGGGATTGCATCACTGCTACCAACCAGCCCCTTGCATTCTGATCCTCAATGTGACAAATGTGCTTCTTTATCTCATCCCTTTTCCAACGCGCAGATACAGCGAGCCATATTACGTACATTCAAGGAGAGAGTACGTGGCTTTCATGAATCTCCAGCTGAAAGGTTCTAATATAATGGTATGTTTGTTTGGCAGAATTATGCACTGTTCTGACAGGATTATGTACTGTTGGTTGATTTTTTGTGAGAGAAAAACACTGTTCTGGCTGGATTTAAGCCGGCTGAAAAGCCAAGCGAACAGGCTGGCTAGAAGGGGCTGAATAGCCTATTAAAAACTCTACAGAGACCTAGAGCAAACTGATTAGTGCGACAAATTAAATGGCGCGCGTGAAGGAAAATTTTGCCCAAGCTCTATTTTGTGATGTAAGCCACCTATCCACAAGACTAATTAGCTACAACCAGTGAGAAGCTAGCTCAAGATAATTACAAATCAACTCACGCTAGCTAAAAGAGCTACTTCTACACGAGAAGCTATAGAAGGAATAAGTGTAGAGAAGATTATACCGAGCCGGCAACAGACAAATCAATCCCAAAAAATACGAATTGTTAATGTGATTATTTATTCTGAGGTTTACTTGCTTATCGGCAGACTAGCCCCCATTATAACGACACACTCACTTGGAAGCTAACACGCTAATAATAGGGATTACAAGCGTAACCTATACTTGAGTTTCACATAACCAACACAACATGAGGGTACACAAATCACGAGCAATCCACTAGAGGAAGATCAAGAACCCTCTCACAACAATTAATATAAATATGAAGAGTCACATGTAGTTAAACTTATTGCTATTTTTTTGGCTAGGTCTCTTTTAATATTAACATCATCGATTAGGATTTTTACTACATAATTGGCTAAATTCTTTCCACAAAACTGTCTTGTATTTCTGTTGGGCTGCCCATAGACAACCACAACCAACTATTGAAAATTGTTCTCCTTGTTTCTAACTTTGAGTTAATAAAATATTCACCTTTCTCCATTTCACCAATATCAAATATCAAAGGCCGTTAAATCAAAACCTTCAAATAAAGCTTCCGACCTGCGAGGAACAATGATGCCGTCCCCCCACCCTCACCCCCACACACAAAAATAGAATTGTCGCGTCCCGATGCTCAAACAATTCTAAATTTGTTCAGATTTATATAAAATATTTTTAGCATATGTGTCTTTGAATAAAACCACTATAAGAATACAATCTATCATTGATCTAATGATAACTTATTATTAGTACTGTTTTTAATTGTTCATGTCCAGGAAGCGACAATTCTATTCTTTTTGAATTGCAAGAGTAACTAATTGTGCTAAGCATCTTCAAGAGTTTGAAAAATCAACTTGCACTACAGGAAAACGGTGATTTGCCGAGTCCTAAATAAGTTGCCGAGTGTCAAATATCGGGCACTCGACAACTAATTTTTTTGCCCAGTGTCACACTCGGCAACTAATTAAATGCCGAGTACCTAGTACTCGGTAAAAAAAAAACAATCGGCAACTTAATTCTTTTTGCCGAGTGTCGACTCTCGGCAAAAAAAATACACTCGGCGCTTTACCACGAGGGCTAACGCCGTCCCGCTCAGTTTGGTATCCACAAATTTGTGGCAAAACAAGAAAAAACAACTTTCAATAATTTAACATTCCAACTTGATAAATTTCTCAATTTGACAAATTTCTTCCTCGCTTATCTTTATGCGTGCCTATAATACTTGGCATCGGCTTTTTTTTTTTTTGCGGAGGCGCCTCTTCTCCCGCACACGAAGCGGTCGTGCAGATTTTTTCCCCGTGCGCGATGAGCCATGACGGAAGAGCTAGGACGATCGTGCTTTTTGCTTGCTTATGTGCATGCACATCTTGGGGCAGGATTGGTTCAGCACCCGCCAGTCAGGCTCACAGTCACCAGGCTGAGCACATGGCATGCAAGCATGCGCTGCCTGCATGTGGAGGAACAACATCTGTTCCAGCTTTTTGCCAGCGTGAGCAAGGTGACAGCTCAGCACCTGCTTTTTGCCAGCGTCAACTGCTCCTATACTGCTGAAAGGACGGGAGATGGAATGGCCGACCCGGCCTGGATCTTGGACCCGGCTCTATGGCCTCAAGGTCAATTTTAGAGGTCATGGGTCGACCTATTTCACCTAGAGGCTATGACCTCATTGGTTCAATGGGTAATATGGGTCGAACCAAATGTTTTTCTGTTATTATAGACTATAAATACTATCAACATATTTAGAAATGATTAGATAAAAATAGAAGCATTTATACAAATAAAAGGTTGAAAGTTGGTGTTGTTCTCTTCTAGTTGCCTAGCAAAGTCTAGAGTTTTGGTTCATTTTTGTCATCTGTCATCTACTATCATCTCTCAATCCCAATTTATTTGCTTCCGGTTCCACGGGTCTTGGTAAAAAAAAAACCGTATAGTCTGAAATAAATTGAAGCAGGGGTAAGCAGCCAGCAACTAGCTAAGCATATGCACGTACGGTCTTGCACTCTTGCTTGCTAGTGGTCGCATGGGCGACACACACAGTACTTCATCACCTCTCGCTAGTGCATGTAGTAGTTCATCACCTCTGGCTAGTTGCTTCACAGTTCATTATGTCAAGTAACCAAGGCAATGGTCCAGTCCTCACACTCCAACATTGTCATCCGCACGCTACCACTACTATAGAACCGGTTTTTAACCCCGGTCTGTAAGAGGCTTTAGTCCCGGTGCCTGAACCGTGACTAAGAATTCAGGACTAAATGAGTAACATCCCAAAACTTCAATTCTTAAAATCACTTGCTTAAAAATATTTTCAAATCTATTTTGAAAACTAAATTCATATGAGCTCTATCTAAAATCTCATTCCTACCTAATTCCAGTTCATACACACTCTATCCTCTTACCCCAAATTATATCCCGCGCACCATAGCATGAATATCACCAGCCGTCCCCCACCTCTCCTCCTCCTTCTCTCGGCTCGCCTCGCCCGACAGCACCGCACGCGCCGACCCTGCCACCACCAGCGTCGCAGCGCACTCGCGCCCGGACCCCACCACCTCGCCGTGTCGTTTGCACCGTGGGACCCATCTCCCACTCTCTCTCCTTTCTTCATGTATATCAAAAGCACACCGCATTCACCCAGTAAATAAATCAAGGTAAAAATATTTACAAAGCAACACGCAGTAAAAACATGCACACAGACATGCATGCTCATACACTCACGCTTGCATGCAGCAAGATGCATGCTTATCCCCACCGTACCCCAATGCATGCAAAGACTAAAAGAGTACGATGCGTTTAAAGCTAAGTAATAGCATGCAACCTCAACTCTCTCACGCATGCAAAACAACCCAGCACACAAACTTCGTGCATGCATGGAGCAGCATGCATCCTCCTCTCTCTCCCTTCGTACACGATGCATGTATGGATTAGGAACATAGACGAATTAGGCACCGACCATATGGCAAGTTGCACCGACCACCTGCATGCACCGACGCCCAACAGTCAGCCACAGCAATGCCATTGAAGGCCAACAGCGAGACGGATGGCACAGCTTCTCCCCGGCCGCCTATAAAACCCAGCGTCAGGGCAGCTCTCCCTCCACCATGCTTAGCTCGCCACCCTGCTTCAATCGCAGCAACCAACAGCTAGCTTGCTTGTGTTCGTTCTAGTCTTGCTTGACCTCCGTATACGGCGGCCGAGCGTACGAGCCGAGCTTGACTGTCGTCGTCGGACGAGGTGAGCAGCCTATGAGCTCCCCCTTGTCTTCCTCTCTCTATACATACTCCTAGATTCATGAATGGTAGCCTAAATCACCGTACCGAACCTCCAGTAGCCAGCCATGGCGTCCATGCACCAGCAAGAAGAAAGCCTTTGCTAGCTTCTCTCTCCCTCGTCCCATGCATTTGGGTATGACTTGTGAGCCCCACCAATAGCACATGCAGAACCACCCCCACGTGCAAACTAAAGAATATTGGTTAATCACGTATTAATCTTTTACGTGCAATTAAAATGCGGCCACCTCGCACGACCAAATGACAAATCCGTTTCCATCGATTCTTCTTCCTAAATTCATCTAAAATCAAACTCTACATCTCATATAAATTTCATAATTTTTAGAGCTCATTTGAATGTATGTAAATATTTATTTGTGCTTGTTTGTCTGTTCTGTTACGCGTATTTAGCTAATGGAGTGAACGAGCCAGAGAACGAGGACGTTCCGAACTGCCAGCACGAGTTTACCGAGGACGCCGACGGAGGCAAGTTCAGCCTAATCCCCTTTGATGCATATTGATACTATTTTTAAACACAACCCGTAGAAGCCGTTTTAAATATTGTATGTACGAGATATTTTTGCTGCTTAGTTAAATCCATTTAAATAGCCATCCTTGAAATTGATATAACCTGATAATTACCTTGCTTAAACTTAGGAGTGAATATAATGATATACTATTATTTAGTATGCTTAGGACTTGATACTTATCATAATGTTTTCTCAAATACAATGATTTGAAAAGAAAACTGCGTGAGTTGCGATAATAAAATTGTGATATGTGTAAAAGGGTTAATGAACAAATTGGAACTAAGTTGATGATTCATCTTGCCTAACTCATTTATCGTACAACCACTCGACCCTGTATTCGGCAATCACCTGGAGACAGGTGTGCAACGGGAGATTCATCTCGGGATTTACAGACAAACTGTGTAATTAGTTTTATTTTTTACTTATATTTAATACTCTATGCATGCGTTTAAAGATTCGATGTGATGGAAAATCTTTAAAACTTTTGGGATTTCGGGGTGAACTAAACAAGGCCTTAGCTTAATGAACGGCCCTTCCTTTTTGGGAAAAAAATTGTAATTCCTCTCTTCCATTTTTGGCAAGGACACTAATTAGGGCATGTTTGGGTACTTTGTAATATTTTACGCCTGCAAGTAGCTTTCACTTGTAAATTACTGTGCACAAGAATACCATTGATTTTTTTCCCCGAAATCCCAAAAGTTTTAAAGATTCTCCATCACATCTTAGTCTAAATCCCTCTAGTTGGTATGGCAATCACCTGGAGGCAGGTGTGCAACGGGACACTAAGAAATATATGTGATAATGGTGAATTTATGAAATGTAACGAGCTCTGTTAATTATTGTTGTATTATGAGATGGTAGCTTAGTGTTCCCGTGGTGAGTGCTAATACTTAGCTATGGAGGGTAATGGCTTTGATGGATCTGTGCTTGCACCAAGGTGTTAAGTTACGGTACCCTACTTGTGATGAAAGTGTACAACCTCTGCAGAGTGTTAAAACCTATCTTGATAGCTGTGTCCGCAGTCTCGGATGAGTTATGGTTTGGTTTCAGCAACCAGATGGGTTGGGATGGGTGAAAACATGAGTAAGTGTGTTTTTGGAAATAAATGGCCATCGGCCATGTGCTATGGGAACAGAGCGTTCAACAACATTTAAAACTTGATCAACCTCTTTTTCTTAAATGCTCAGATATATGGAAAATGCTTTTGCAAAAAGGATTTATAAAATAAAACCCTGCATGTGTTAAAAATTAGCTTTATGCAAATGAACCAAACCTTATCTTTGATTTATCCATATGCATATACTGATATCCCATTCCGTAGGGTAAGGTTGGATTTGCTGAGTACTTTGTACTCACCCTTGCTTTATTATACAGAGGAAGATCCAGACTTCGATCCCGAAGTAGCGTTCGAGTAAGGTCGTGTCTGCACCCAACTAAGCCTGTGGTATTGGGATTCGTCAGATGACTAATGGCGAATTTATTTTCTGGTTATATTGGACCTATGCTATATTTTGGATATGTATTATTTTAGCATTTCTTCATTGCCCACGCCTGTCAAGACTACTGCGCTGAGATTTATCTGATGTAATAAATGTGTTACTAGCTTCCTGGGACTAGTATTGTATCACATTTGAGTTCCTGGATAATCAGGGGCGCTTCAGATGGTATCAGAACCTTAGTTGGCTGTAGGACACGACCTTAGGATTTCTGGACCCGTATTTTACTTATAAAAGTATTTTACAAAAAGTTCTTACTCTCTTCCCTCTATTCCAAAAATATTTACCATTATCTATTCTATCATAGATGGCAGAAGGAGTTTGGACCAGCAGCTACTGCCTAAATGTTGAAGGTTTTCCCAAGCTTCTATATGCTACCATGCAGAGACTCGGAATCAAGAACCGCCTAGAGTATGAAGGCAGAGAATACGAGGAGCATGGTATGGAGCGATGTGAAGTCACCGTCTATGTCGGAAAAAGTGAGGACTTTCCTGACATTACAGAAGCATGGAGTGTGACTACAACCGGATTTTGGTTTGTAGATACCTATCAAGCTATCGCCCGCAAAGCCTTGAGGTACCTGTGCCAGATCTACAAGGAGCCCATTGCTCGTACACCCATGAGGTTCTTTCCACCTATGGTAAAGAACCGACCGAATTGGATGACCCACATGGAAGCCCTACAAGGACGTAACATGCGCGAGGATGACCCAACTGTGGTATTCATGACCACATATGTGCTTGCCTTGGATGAGCACTATGATAAGCAGGCTTCAAAGTTAAGGAAGTGCATCCACCGAGCGAAAGAAGCTAAGATCATGGCTAGGAAGCTCCATGTACAGCTAGCAAAAGCTCAAGCCCAAGCAGCTGCAGCCGAGAGTCGTGAAACTGCCATTGCAGAAGCCTTGAAGGAAGCCGAGGACCGCCACAACCAGGAGTTGAAGGATGTGTACCTCGTCACAAGGAGCAAGAGAAGGATGCTAGCCTTGGAAGGCCGAGAGTCCATAATTCTAGATGGAATCCCAATCACATCCCTTGGAGGAAGGATGGATGATGCAGGACCATCAGCCCCTCCACCGACAGACGCCTCCCATGAAGCTTCAGAGTCAGAGCCTCTCCTTCCCCTCACCCAACCACCACCAACGGATGGAGAAGACCCTCCCCTTAGTCTAGTGGAAGGACTAGTGCAAATTCCAGAAGTGTGATCATCCCTCAACACCAAGAGAATGAAATCATTCAGTTTGCAGAAGCTGAAGATTAGTTGTACCTAGTTCCACCTTTTGTCTTGGGGAAGTGAAGTTTACTTCACTTTTGTTTACCCCAGAGTAGCTGAAACGTATTGTAGTACGCTTATTTTCCCTACTATGTTATAAACCCCTCTTATTCAAAAAAATATATATTTGTGTTTGTTGGTTGTGCTAATTGAGTGCTCTATGTATGTACCCTTACGGGATAGCAAGTATTAAAGACTTGCAGTTTTTCAAAATATAACGTCTTAACAAAGAAAACATCACTCAAAAGATCCAACCCTCATCTAGTGTTGTCTTTATCATCTTATCCAACAGATGCCTCCCAAGCCAGCTACCCGCTCTCAAGCAAGTGGTCGTGCAGCTAGTAGGCAAAGTCAAAACCCGGTTGAAAGTCAAGCTAATGCTGATGATGTCTGTGGAGATGAAGTTAGTCAAACTGGCGGCAATAACAATGGAGAAGATAACCTTCCACCTCCCCCAGCAATTGATCTTGCACAAGTCATGGCAACACAGACTCGTCTTTTGGAAGAACTTGCCCAAGGAATGAATCGCCCTAGAAATAACCGTGGTGTAGGAGTCCAGGACAAGATGAGTGAGTTCATGAGACTCAAACCACCCACCTTTGCTGGATCTGACAACCCCATGGAAGCAGATGATTGGCTTAAGGTTATTGAAAGGAAATTGGACACAATCCATTGTAATGGAAGGGATAGAGTTCTGTTAGCAACTCACCAGCTGACAGGGATTGCCCTTTATTGGTGGGAATCCTATAGTGGAGCGGTGGAAAATGTCAACACCATCACATGGGAAGAATTTGTGGAAGAATGCCGTAGGTACCACATTCCAGATGGGATCATGAAGTTGAAGGCTGATGAATTTCGTAACTTGAAGCAAGGAAACAAGACTGTGAGTGAGTACATCTTCCAATTCACTGAGTTATCTCGCTACGCCCCAGAATTGGTCAACACTGATGCCAAGAAGCAGACAAAGTTCACATAAGGACTAGTGTGTGAGCTAAGGACCCTTATGACTCCACACATTTACCCAGACTTCAACACCTTGATGAACAAGACCATCCTGACAGATGTAGCCAAGGCTGAAGAAAGGAAGGAAAGCAAGCGCAAGTTCCTAGAGCGCAAAGTTCAAGAAGGAGCTAGGCCCCAGAGGCCAAGGACTTTCAGCCAACCAAGCCAGCAAACTCAAACCCCAATGCAATTTCGTTCTCTTAATAGTGCATCTCATCAGACTCAGCAATCATATCAGCCCAAGACAACCTATTAGAATCAGACATATAACAAATCTCAACAGAACAACACCAGTCAAGTCACTAATAACAACAACAAGGCATGTTTCAAGTGTAATCAGACTGGTCACTTTATTGCCAACTGCCCTTATCAGAATAATCCAGAAATGTCCATCCAGTCCAACACTGTTAATGGACCAAGACCTGTCGTGAATGGAGCCAATCGTGTTAACATCAACACAAACAACAACAACAACAACAATCAGATGATGAGGCAACCTCAACAGTCTTATGGCCGAGCTCGTGTCAATCACATTCATGCTCAGGATGCTCAGACCGCTTTAGGAGTGGTACTTGGTGAGTTCTTAGTCAACTCAGTACTTGCAACAATATTATTTGATTCTGGAGCATCACATTCTTTCATATCATCAAGTTTTGTTGAGGAGCATAAAATACCCACAATACTACTAAAGTCACCCCTAATAACTCGAACACCTGGGTCTGACATCAAATGTCATCTAGGTTATTCACACGTAAGGATCATTTTAAGTGGGGTAGTTTTCCTAGCAGATTTAGTAGTGCTTAAGTCTAAGGGAATAGATGTCATTCTTGGAATGGATTGGTTAACCCGACACAGTGGAGTTATTAGTTGTGCAACCAAGGAAGTATCGTTGGTTAACCATGAAGGGATTAATGTAAAATGCTAGACCCGTGAAACCAGAGTCGACCCGATGGTCTTCCATTTGGAAGCAACCACCATAGAAGCAGTGCCAATAGTACAAGAGTACCCAGATGTATTCCTAGAGGAGCTACCTGGAATGCCACCAGATAGGGATATAGAGTTCGTCATTGACCTTGTCCCTGGAACCGCTCCTATTGCCAAGAGACCATACAGAATGGCCCCAACAGAGTTAACTGAATTGAAAGAGCAAATAAGTGAATTACAGCAGAAAGGTTACATCAGACCAAGTTCTTCACCATGGGGAGCCCCAGTCTTGTTCGTGAAGAAGAAAGATGGAAGTATGAGGATGTGTGTGGATTGTAGATCCTTGAATGAAGTCACCATCAAGAATAAATATCCCCTACGGAGGATAGATGATCTCTTTGATCAGCTTAAAGGAGCCAAGTATTTCTCCAAGATTGATTTGAGATCAGGTTACCACCAGCTCAAGATCAAGAATAGTGATGTCCACAAGACAACTTTTGTAACTAGATATGGACAATATGAGTTTACAGTGATGTCCTTTGGATTAACCAATGCCCCTGCTTATTTCATGAACCTCATGAATAAGGTATTCATGGAGGAGTTAGATAAGTTCGTCGTTGTCTTCATTGATGACATACTTATCTACTCCAAGAGTGCTGAAGAACATGGACAACACCTGAGAGTGGTGTTGGAGAAGCTCAGAACACACAAGTTGTATGCCAAATTCAGCAAGTGTGAATTTTGGCTTGAGAAGGTTGCATTTCTTGGTCATATCCTAACAGCTCAAGGAGTTGTAGTGGATCCTAAAAAGTGGAAGCTGTCTCCCATTGGCAACAACCCACTAATGTGAGTGAGGTTAGAAGCTTTCTTGGATCAGCTGGATATTATAGAAGGTTTATTGAGGGATTTTCCAAGATAGCTAGGCCCATGATAGAACTTCTCAGGAAGTATAAGAAGTTCACTTTGATAGAATCATGTGAGAAGAGTTTCCAAGAGTTGAAGAAGAGACTGACAACAACACCAGTGTTAACTTTGCCAGATATTCACCAAGATTTCATCATATATTGTGATGCATCAAGACAAGGTTTAGGATGTGTTCTCATGCAAGGAGGAAACGTGATTGCTTATGCATCTCGCCAGCTTAAACCTCATGAGCAGAATTATCCTACCCATGATTTGGAATTAGCAGCCGTAGTGCATGCTCTCAAGATTTAGAGACACTATCTCATTGGGAATAAGTGTGAAATATACACAGATCACAAGAGTTTGAAGTATATCTTCACCCAGTCAGACTTGAACTTGAGGCAAACAAGATGGTTGGAGTTAATCAAGGACTACAACCTAGAAATCCTTCACCACCCAGGCAAGGCCAATGTGGTAGCAGATGCCTTAAGCAGAAAGACATATGGTCAACAGTTAGTGCCCAAGAATACTCACCTACAAGAGGAGGTAGCACAGTTGAACATGAACATTGTACGCCAACCTCATGACGACAGTTTAGGTGTACAACCAACTCTGGAGGAAGAAATTAGAAAGACACAACGTAAGGACAAAGACTTAATGAAGATCCGCAAGCACACTGGAGAAAATAAAGCTCCAGACTTTAGAGTGGATGACAAGGGAACCTTGTGGTATAAAGGTAGGATTTGTGTGCCCAAGGGAGGAAAGTTTCAGGAACTAATCCTCGATGAAGCTCATAACTCAGCTTATTCCATTCACCCTGGTGCCACCAAAATGTACATGGATCTAAAAGAAAGATATTGGTGGAATGGCATGAAAGCAGATGTGGCACGATTTGTTGCACGATGTGATGTGTGCCAGCGAGTTAAAGCAGAGCACCAGAGGCGAGCCGGTTTACTTCAGCCGTTGCCGATCCCAGTATGGAAACAAGATGAGATAAGTATGGATTTTGTGAATGGACTACCCAAGACCCAGAAAGGGAATGACTCCATATGGGTAATAGTGGATCGACTTACCAAAGTTGCTCACTTCATACCTGTACGCACCTGTTATGGTGGGAGCAAATTAGCATAGTTATATGTGGATAAGATAGTCAAGCTACATGGCGTTCCCAGCAGGATTGTATCTGACCGAGGTACCCAGTTTACCTCTAAGTTTTGGAAAAGTCTGCATGAAGCTATGGGAACCAAGTTAGATTTTAGCTCAGCTTATCACCCTCAAACAGATGGTCAAACAGAGAGGGTAAATCAGATCATGGAAGATATGCTAAGATCATGTGTGCTTACTTAAGGTAAAGATTGGGAGTCAAGCCTATCTTATGTCACCTTTTGAAGCCCTATATGGAAGGAAATGTAGGACTCCATTAATGTGGTCAGAAGTTGGAGAACGGACTTTGCTTGGACCTGCTTTCATAAAACAAGCGGAAGATCGTGTGGCAGATATCAGAGAAAAATTGAAGGAAGCACAATCACGTCAGAAGAGCTATTCAGATAAGAAAAGAAGGGAGTTAAGTTTTGCAGTTGGAGATTTTGTGTATCTCAAGGTTTCTCCAATTCGAGGGACTCGAAGGTTCCAAGTCAGAGGCAAGCTTGCACCTCAGTATGTTGGACCATACCAAGTATTACAAAGGATTGGAGTTGTAGCTTATCATATTCAACTACCTGAAGAGATGTCAGATATACACAATGTATTCCATGTCTCCCAGTTGAAGAAATGTCTTAGAGTACCAGAGGAACAAATAACACCGGATACTGTTGATTTATAGGATGATTTAAGATATCAAGAAGTTCCTATAATAATCTTAGACACAATCACCAAACAGACCAGATCTACAATGGTCCGAATTTGTCGTGTTCAGTGGAGTAGGCACACTGAAGCAGAGGCAACATGGGAAAGAGAAGAGACTTTAAGAAAAGAGTTTCCTCACCTGTTCCAAACTCAGTCGAATCTCGAGGACAAGATTCCTTTTAAGTGGGGTAGGTTTGTAACATCCCAAAAATTCAACTCCTAAAATCACTCGCTTAAAAATATTTTCAAAATCTATTTTGAAAACTAAATTCATATGAGCTCTATCTAAAATCTCATTCCTATCTAATTCCAGTTCATACACACTCTATCCTCTTGCCCCAAATTATATCCCGCGCACCATAGCATGAATATCACCACCGTCCCCCACCTCTCCTTCGCCTTCTCTCAGCTCGCCTCGCCCGACAGCACCGCACCCGCCGACCCTGCCACCACCAGCGTCGCAGCGCACTTGCGCCCGGACCCCACCACCTCGTCGTGTCGTTTGCACCGTGGGACCCATCTCCCACTCTCTCTCCTTTCTTCATGTATATCAAAAACACACCGCATTCACCCAGTAAATAAATCAAGGTAAAAATATTTACAAAGCAACACGCAGTAAAAACATGCACACAGACATGCATGCTCATACACTCACGCTTGCATGCAGCAACATGCATACTTATCCCCCACCGTACCCCAATGCATGCAAAGACTAAGGATGTGTTTGGTTCATGGGATGGGGTAGGATGGAGCCATTCCATCCTAGTTTCCAGGCTGTTTGGTTCGTGGACAGGAGAATATTCCCTTGAAAAGTAGGACGGACTCGCTCCTAAAATATTGCCGGACGCGCTCGCTCCCGTTTGCTGTGTCTGGTGTTGTCATCCTCTTTGCTGATATCCCTCCAACCAAACACCAAAATACAACCATTCCATTCTTTCAACCAAACACCGAATAGAACCGTCTTGTCCCTAAATTAGGAGCGGAACTGTTCCATTCTACCTCGTTCTCCAACTAAACACATCGTAAAAGAGTACGATGGTTTAAAGCTAAGTAATAGCATGCAACCTCAACTCGCTCACGCATGCAAAACAACCCAGCACACAAACTTCGTGCATGCATGGAGCAGCATGCATCCTCCTCTCTCTCCCTTCGTACACGATGCATGCATGGATTAGGAACATAGACGAATTAGGCACCGACCATATGGCAAGTTGCACCGACCACCTGCATGCACCGACGCCCAACAGCCAGCCACAGCAATGCCATTGAAGGCCAACAGCGAGACGGATGGCACAGCTTCTCCCCGGCCGCCTATAAAACCCAGCGTCAGGCAACTTTCCCTCCACCATGCTTAGCTCGCCACCCTGCTTCAATCGCAGCAACCAACAGTTAGCTTGCTTGTGTTCGTTCTAGTCTTGCTTGACCTCCGTATACGGCGGCCGAGCGTACACTACTACAGAACCTGCAATCACTGTCGGTTCAAAACTCCCCTACAGTGGTGGTTTTTGAACCGACACTGGCACTTCGGCAGTGATGAGCCCATGCCATCACTGTCGGTTATGCCAAACCGACAGTGATGCTTGAGTCATCGCTGCCGGTTTGTTTCACCAACCGACAGTGATGCTTTAGCCATCACTATCGGTTTGTAACACCAACCGACAGTGATATTATTTTTCAAAATTGCATTTATTAATTGTTTTATTTTCATTTGGGGTTACTGGTTTAGGGTTTATGGTAGAGGTGGTGGAGGTGGGAGATCGTGGAGGTGTTTGCTATCGAACCATTTGATATCGATGTGAATTGAAGGTGGTTGTGGACTAGCGACAATACAAACCCATCACACATTTATAATAATTATTACAAAACATCCAAACAAAACTTAAAGTATCGAATTAAATATCGCATTACAATAGCCTTTCGAGGTGGTCTTTTTCATAGTCCTTTTTAAAGTCCTTACTATTCACAATGGATAGACATCCTTTTCTATACACTATATCGTCCAGAATAAGAGCCGTTATCTCCTCTTAAAATCCTTTTATCTCAAAATCTAGCAACCTATTGTGGCCCTGATCTTTGCGTTGTAAATTGATACAAGATGATATTGAGATGCACATACGTAAGACAAAACAATAGAATTAAAATGAGACACGTACGTACAATGCCATCTCCTAATCCTAGTTTTGCGCCAAAGTAGCAAAGCATTGCCCACATCACATAGAACCCGCATTTGTTGTTCCCCATTGGTTGATCTAGGGTCTTGACCTTCTTCGTATAATCCACTCTGAATGGGTCTCTCCATTTCTTTTGCAGCTTAGGCTCCACATTTCTCCAATCAGGTAACGCCTTCATCCTATGTGACAATGTAAATGAAGTGTGAAGGCTGAGGACATTAATTATAATATCATATGTGATTGAAAAGTGTGGTGATATTGGGTTCACTTACATATTTAGCACTTTGACTAGGGGTTCGATAAGTTTAAGTGGCTTCTTTTTTGAGTCTCACACCTCGATAGTTGAATTTTTAAGACTTATATCTACGAGGACGTAATGGTTGCTGCAATCACAAAGTTCATGTTATTGAATGATATATCAAGAAAAAAAAACTTAAGTAAGGGTCGAGAACACATACTCGCAATTGTAGGCTAGCGGTGCGTTTGTTTTCTGGACTGAGAACATTCTTTCGAACTTAATCTTCAAACTTTGTGATACATACGAATCTTCGAGACCCGCTTTGCATGTTGACTCATTTACATAGATGGGGTCCAAGAAGTCAAAATTGCTATTTCGTTTTTGAAGGAAAAATTTTGCTACAGACCTGCAAAATAAACATGCATGGATATATTCAAATGCAGATCACATAGTTTATTATAACATTGTTAGACACATCCAGCGAGCGTCGTTGAAAGAGTTGAAAGAGGTCTTCATAATGAATAGTATACACAATTTCTTCAGGATGATTAAAAATAAAACATGGAGGGATGCATACTTCAAAGGTTGTTATCTTGTCTTTGTTGCTGTTAATATCTATGATGTAATAATCATGCAACTGTCGCATGTTTGTTAGCAATTTTCTATACTCTTCTTCGCTGGCGACCATAGGCTTGTCTAGTTCAAACTTGTATACAACTTTGGTCTTTTCAAATTCGGTTTTTTTTTCAAAATAGAGCTCTTCGGCTGCCTCCATGCTTATGTCCAGGCTCGCCGCCAAGGTTTATATCTCTAGCTGCTGAAAAGTGTGTATTTCTCTAGCTCTTTCTAGATTACCCGGATTTTTGCTTTGCCTTTCAAATTGACTCTGTTTCTCAGGTATATAAGTCAATCGTTCATATAAGGCATGTTTGGCGGCCTTTTCTACAATCTGAGCTCGTAGAATATCGTCCTTAGTCGGCACTGGCTTCCGCCTTTGACTGGTCGTCTTGGGATCTTTGACTGGTCGAGAAGGATCTAGAGCTAGTTCTTCGAGATTCCAGTCCTGAGGACTTTGAAGCTGGTGAAGGAGGAGGAGTCTTCTCCTTTGACGGTGGAGGAGGTGTCGGTGGATCTTGACGAGGAGAGAAACATCTTCGCGGAGGCGACCGAGATGATTCACTATCATCCTCATCATCTGAAGATGGCTGCTCGTCTATCTTGATGAAGCGTTTGCGCTAGGTGACATGAGTGCCCAAGTTGTGAACTAGACGCGACATATCTTCCTCCACTGGGAAATCAATATGTATCTTATTGTACTTCTTGTCTAAGATCTTATCAATGCTGACCCTGGCATACCCGAGTGGCACTGGCTTGCCATGAATGACGTTCTCTCCTCTAGGAAATGCTTGTCCGACCGCCACCTTGTCTTTGGTCCACTGCTGACGGATGTACAACCTGACATTCACAGGTTCTTTGATGTCGTCCACCGGATGAGGAGCATTGACCTCTTCGTTGTCAGGCATAGGGGTTGAACCACAACTACTGCGGCCCTTGTCGGGCACTGGGTGTCACACTCCAAAATTTATGATTTTGGATTGTGCTTGGAAAACAACTAAATAAATAAATGATTTCAATGTTGATATAAAAGTTTCTAAGAGTAGTTTGAGTTTGCACAAATTTAGTATAGGAAAAATGAATTTATAAATTTTTCCTAAATTAATTTGACAGGATTTGATTGTTGTGGTGGTTGTTTGTTGCTTGTCTTGGTGCATGTGAGTGTGTAAAGTTTTTAAAATGTGTTTAGTAAGTCGATTATCGGTCTCCGGCAGTCTCTATCTTTTTCTTTAATCAAATTCTCGCTCTCTCGATCTTAATCTTTCTTTTGGACATTCATAAGATCCTTTGTATCTTGATCCAAATCATTCCCCTTGAGTTCATCATTCATCAACATGTCTCTAAATTCTTTCCGGGAATTTTTCTGGCCTTTTCCAGATAATTTTCCTATTTATCTGTAAGCATATTCTAATCTTTTTATATGCTTCAAAATACTCTTTCATGAGCTCCAAATACTTTATTTGGGTTCATCGTATCACAAAGTGTCTCTGAAAATTATTCCTAAATTTTTGGAGCTTTCAAAGTATTTTTCGTGGCTTAAACATTAATTCTAGATTTTTCTAGAATTATTTGTAAACATGAAATTAAATAATTACAAAAAATAATTAATCTTAATCCTCAATCACCTTCCACCAAATATTTTCCTTTTTTTATGAAGGCCTGTGAAATCCTCTCTATCGTTGATACTTGCCATATCTATTCTTCTCTTTTATTTTCTTTCTAAATCTATTCTTTGACGTGATGCGAAAATCTTTATCACCACCGTCCTTATCGTTGCTCGTCCCTAAGGCTCGGCAGCCTTGGACTCTGGTCGTCGCCTCGTCGGACACATCCGGCAAGGAAGTCGCGCAGCCATCCGATTGCATCTGCTGCCGCTAATCGCCGTGACCGACTGCTGTCGTTTCTTCACCGGCATCAACATCCAAGCAATCAGGAGTCAGATCTTTTTCAGCATCACGTACTAAAGCCTTGTTCCAGGAGCCGCCGCCAAATGAAGAACCAATCCACACCTCGATCGATCTGTTGCCAGTTCGCAATAGTCGAAAGCCATCATCCTGATCTCGTCGCTGACATCGGACCAATGATGAAGCACTGGCGACAAGTTTATCTCTGACCAAGCCTCCAACGAGATCGATCTGCTGCCGAGAAGCTCGCATATGCAGACGTGTGAAGGGCCGCCAAAGCTCTGTTCTGTCTGCTGCTCAAGTGCTCAGCAGAAGCTAGACTCCTCTTGTATGCGTCATCCTGTCCAGCAGCCCCTGTAAGCCTTGCCTGACACCCCTGCTAAATTGAGAAGACGCTAGTCTCCTGGACATCAAGCAGCCGACCAACAAGACAACGATGGTCTTCTGATGCTTGCACCGCTTTTCAGAACAAATTGCTGCCTCAACCTGGATGCAAAGTGAGGTTCCTTTTTTTCCTTGTTTCTGTTTTTCGTGAAAAGCAAAATCCAATGTCAGTTTTAGCGTTTTCAATCTTGCATTCGTCTCAGTTGCGTTAGATTCGTATCGACGTGCTCTTCGTAATAGTGTTAATGATTTTCATATAATCTAATTATAATTTTTCGTTCATCTAAATATTAATCTACTTAATATTTATTCAGTAGCTATTTACTTAATTAAAAGCAATTTAAGTTCAATGCCTTTTTGCATAGTGCTGATGTTTTCATGTCATGTGTTTTTCCTATTATACTTAAATATAACATTAAATAAATATGTTTGCAACTAGTTCAAAAACTAAATCTAAGTAGGTGTTTATGCTCCTGTCTTTCGTATATAAATATTAATATGGTTAATTGCTAATATTAATATTCTCCTAAATTATGTTTTGATTGGTTTAAATATGTATCATATATTTTTATTAGATGCTCTCACATGTTTAAAGATAATGTTTCACTTGCTTAATAAATTTATATGATAATGTTTATAAATAAAATATGATAGCTTCGACATAGTTTTAAAGTCCAAATATGATTTATTTAATGTGAACTAGTAACTTGTCCATTATTTAGTTTATCTAAAATGAATAAAGCATGTAATTGTTTCTTTATAATAAAGTAAAACTCATGATAGTTGTTTCTTTTCAACGATAGTTCCGTTATCAGTGTTTCTTGTGTTCTCTCGGTCGTAGCTTTGAGCTCTCTTTTAATAGACTGTTTTCTTTTGTATGGTGTGGTGTATTGTTCTTAGTTGTCTCTTTTGTTTGCTGTATGTTTTCTATGCGTGGTGCTTGCTACGAGTAGAATGAGAACCGCTTGTGAGTGTTCAAGATCGGAAGGTGATGACCCGAAGCTGATGACGTGAGAGTTGAGCAAGTGTTTAAGGCAAGTATAACATGGGATTATCCTTGTTGTCCTATTCATCATTAATATAACTCATATGCATGATCCCTTGTTTTACCATAGATTGATCCTAGTGATTGTTATCCTGAATACCTTGTCACCTATGTTTTGATCCACCATATATGATTAGCATTGCTAGCGCTCATACCAGATGTTCATGATCTTAATTTGTTAATGACTATATGCAATAATGGTAAAACTCGCTTTTTAGCAACAATGGATTATAGGAGCTTATCTGTCGGCAAAATCTGGGATATACAGTACAACCACGAGGGCTATATGGCTCTGGCTTTAGCTCAGTATAGGGACCTTTTCTAGCTCGTTCAGTGGTTACCTTTATGGCGCGAAAGGGGCGTGCCGAGACGGGTATAGTGTGGTTCCTAATCTATGGGCATAGCCGCGAAGGAGTGTGACCGTAGACAGGTTGGCTCTATATCTCCCTGCCATGGAAACCTTGCGACCCTAACTTGTTAGACGAACCCTTGAAAAGTTTCATAGTGTACCCTGCCCGCTCACCACGGTAGTGTTTTGGGAGTCATGATCCCGGGCAAATGGGCAACACGACTCGTGGGTAAAGTTGTACACCTCTGATCAGAGTTAAAAACTATCATGATAGCCGTGCTCACGGACACGAGCGGCTCGGAAAACTCACAGAATTATTGGGTTCTTATTTCTATGTGGCTTATGCAAGTATTATTTATTTATTGTATCATTGTCATTTACTTTATGATCATGGATATTTGAGCTTATGCAATCACCTTGGCAATTGTTGTTATTAATATGAACTTGATCTACTTAAAATGCTTACCGCTATGAACCATGCATAACCTTTTGAGTTTCATGAACCCCATGTTATCTTGTTGAGTACGATATGTACTTACTCTTGTTTTACTTTTACACTTTGGATAAAAATCCCGGACGGGTAACAGAAGGTGGATCTAGTGAGTTTTTAAGGAGTGCTAGGTGTATGCAACCCCCAGTCAACGAGTCCCTGTGAAGCTGAAGTTGAAGTATGAAGAAAAGTTTAGTAATCATTCCGCTATACTTTGATGTAAGTGTTAATGTATCTATGTTTTTGCTATATAACATTGATTTTGATATTCTCCTTTTCTGTTGTTGTATGTGTGGACTTCCTGGGCACACATATGATGATCCTGGTTTTGTTCTTAAAATCGGGTGTGACACTGGGCTATTCAAAGCCGGGATTGCATGCGGCCCTTGACTCGAACACATGGTTTGCATAGCGCTCGCCACTTGAGCAGTTATCCGTGCTTCCATGCTCTGTTTTAGCTCCTCTCGTATCCTCTGGAACTCCTCTTCTCTTTGCGTTCTAGCCCTCGCCCTGCTCCTATAGGAAGCGGATTCACCTTCAAATACTTTCTCCCAAGGAATTACCCCGGCTCCTCTAGTGCGACCGGGGTGCTCCTTGGTTCCAAGTGCCTGGGTGAGCACGTCATTTTCTCTATCAGACTTGCGGGCCCCTCTATGCACTTCCTCAGTGATCGTGGAAATCTTCTGGAGGAGATCGGTGACGGGTTCAGCGTTGGCGGAAAGGCTCCCGTCAGGATTGTATCGTGCCCCCCTTGCGAGTAGGTAGTTCACTGATCTGGGCTGCCAATCGCTTGTTTGAGGCGTAACGCCGCTCCGCTCTAGTGCTTCGAATTGGGCATCCCAAATTGGAATCTTCCTTACGTACCCACGCGATCCTAGGCGGTGAGGATTGTTTGACTTAAGCGAGTTTGCTTTGTTTCTTTCGCTTGATACCTTGGCCTCTTCGGATAGCTTGTAAGCCTTGAACTCCTCCCAGAAGTCCCTCTGCTTGCTGAGTTCACCTCCCACAAAATTTGGTTCTTTTTCCTCCTTTATTAGCTTGTGCAACTTTCCCTTGAAATTCTTGAAGGAATGACCCATGATTTCCCTAGCCCTCTTCTTGACTGTCGCTTCATCACAATCATTAGGGAAAGTGAAATACCCTCTGAGCTTGTTCCAAACTAGTTCCTTCTCAACTTCTGGAACCCTCCACGGGTCTTGCTCACTGCCATTCCACTTCCTGTATTTGATCGGGATGAAGTCCCTTACAAGTGCACCGATGATACTCTTGTATGGGCCCAATGCTTTAAGTGGCTCCACCGGCTCCCCTAGTTGATCGAACTGAGAGATGTGCCAGTGTCTAGTTGTCTGAGGGAGCTTTGTTGCACCACGCTTAGTCCTTCTGGAACTCTCACCAGTACTTGGACCTTCCGGCGAACCTGCTTCAAAATTTATAAATAAGTCCCCATCAAACTTTTCTGGCTATATCTACCGTGTTTTTAGGTATGACCTAAGTTATTACCTCGTCTCCTTGGCCCTCTTCTAGGTTTAGCATATGGCTAGGGCTTCAAGGTCTTTGATCCCCTTGCTGGTTGTCATCGGATCCTTGGTCACGTTCAACACCACCACCACTAGTTCCTTGGTCACGTTCATCGACTTCGGTCGCAGGGCGACGGGTGGTGAATCGGCGCTTAATTGTCATGTTTCTGGACATGAATTTCGATTATTGGTATTAACTCATAGGTAGATAAGTGAATGTCATAAGTCATGCTAAACACAAATTGTGCTATAAGTCATGCTATGTCACAATATAAAGCCATGTATATATGATATAAAGTCATGCTATCAATATGAATCTCTATCTCTATCTCTCTCAATATGAATCATGGTATCTCTCTATCTCTCTCATAACAAGAATTATACAAGGATGATACAACATCTCTCTCTCCTCTATATCAATATGAATCATGCTATCAATATGAATATCTATCTCTATCTTTCTATCTTTCTATCTCTATCTCTCTATATCATGCTATCTCTATATATATCAATATGAATCATGCTCTCAATATGAATATCTATCTCTAGCTCTCTATCTCTCTATCTCTATCTATCTCTCTATCACTATCTCTAGCTCTCTATCTCTATCTATCTCTCTATCACTATCAATATCTATGATTGTATCTCTCTAACTCTATATCTCTCTATCTCTCTATCATTATCATTATCACTATCTATATGTGTCATGGCATATATATAAGCATTTGAATCAAGCATGAAGAGTGATTGCCATCTATCTAAGCTATCTAAGCTAGCTATCTGTCTAAGCTATGAAAGCATCACTCTTGATGGATGTTCCTCTCCATGCATGCCTAGCAGCAACTAGCTAGCAGTCTTCGATCCACTATGGCATTTCGTTGAACAGGTTGCAGGCATGGCGATTGGAGCTCACCGTGGAGGGTTGGGGGGCGAATTCCGAGCTCCTGTGCCGTCGTGGGGAGGTCCTGGGTGGCGGAAAGGTCACTGGCGAGTCCTGGCGAGGTAGCTCTGGGTCCGTCGCGGGGGGGGGGGGGGGGGGTTCTCGGCGAGTTTGCTGCGGCGTGCACTGGAGCTCTGCCGGAGTTGAGCAGAGTGGCTCGAGCTTCCTCGCGGCGTCGTGGAGGGAGGCACTGGCGGCGTCGAGGTCGTGGAGGAGCCTCCTTCCGGCGTCGATGTCGTCGAGGTGAGGCGGCGGCGTCGTGCAGTGGCGAGCTCTCGGGCGGCGTCGAGAGCGGCAGCGTCCGTGGGTGGCGGCGGCGGCGGCGGGCTACACCGGCGGCGAGCTCGACCGGGGGCGGGGAGGTCGTCGAGGTCGAGCGGGCGGCGGCGGCCTGTAGTGGCGAGCTCGGGCGGCGTCGAAATGGCTAAGTGTGGAACTGGCGCGCGTCTGAAATTTTCGGACGCGCGCCAGTTCTTTAAATAGGGTAGCTCATCACTGCCGGTTCTTATTACAAACCGGCAGTGATGTACCCTATCACTGCCGGTTTATAATAGAAACTGGCAGTGATGAGTGCGCATCACTGCCGGTTAGTAATTAGAACCGGCAGTGATAGAGGAAAATTACTGCCGGTTCCTCTATAGCCCGCAGTGATGTGTGTATTTTTTTTAAATCTGCCTTTTGCTTTAGAATTCAAATTACTCCTGATTTTTACTAGAACTTGAAAAACTGCAAACATAGAAGTTGCATAATTTTTAATTCTCTACAACTTTTGCTGAAGGAGCATATTCAAATTCTTTATAGTTTTTGAATTCCATTTTGAATTTGAATTAGGGTTTAAAATTCAATTACCCCCTTTGTAATTACTCCAAAAATTTGAATAGAAGTTGAAAATCTTCCAACATAGCTTTTGCTAGTTTTGAGGAGCTCTACATTATTGCTTATACACTCAAGGTCTAATTTTTTATATTTTTGAATTCCCTTTTGAATTTGAATAAGGGTTTAAAATTCAATTACCCCCTTTGCAATTACTCCAAAAATTTGAATATAAGTTGAAAATCTTCCAACATAGCTTTTGCTAGTTTTGAGGAGCTCTACATTAATGCTTATACACTCAAGGTCTAATTCTTTATAGTTTTTGAATTCCTTTTAACATGGCATACATCAATCAACAACGTGGTACAACTCATCAATCTAAAACTCCATATGATCTCAAATTTGATGCAAATTACTAAAACAACATTTCATTAAGGATTACATAGTTTATGATACTCTAACAATTCACGGAGCTGGCACGATGATGGCCTCATCGTGATCACTCCGGAGGTAAGCAGGTTCGTCACCCTCTTCAAGGACATGTAGGGTAACGTCCGCCCCAAATGGAACCATTTCTTCATAACCTTTGTACTCTTCTTCGTCTGTCACTCCGTCGACACCGACAATCTTCCTTTTGCCTTGCAATACCACATGTCGTCTTCCATTTGTATTGTTATCCCTTGCATAGAAGATTTGCAAAACATCCTTTGTAAAGACGAAGGGGTCATCTCTGTATGCGGTCTTGGATAGATCAACGGTAGTGAACCCATCCTTGTCGCTGTTGATTTCATTCAGCCAGACCCAAAGACAATGGAAAAGAGCATCTTTCAACTGATGTCCATAGTCTAGCTCCCATATCTCATCTATGAAACCATAGTATGTTGCCACCACCGTGTCATACTCATCGTGGGCGTCGAAACGAACACCACTATTTTGGTTGGTGCTCTTTCCATCCTATTTTTTGTGTAAAATGTAAAACCATTTATTTGATATCCTTGGTACATCATTAGCGTAGTCGAAGGTCTGGGGGCTAAGAGATCTAGTTGACATCCTGTCACCATTCCTAGCCTTTGGCGTTGAAACCAGTCACCGAATTCCTCCTTATGTTTTTTCTCAAGCCAAGCCTGTGACCTACCGATGTGCTTATTTTGCAGTAACTGCTTGTGCTCATCAATGTATACCATCACACCGTCGACTTGCTGGAGAAGAGCGAAGTGTGCTTGTCTGAAGGAGACCACTTTGTCTATGTTGACAGCTTTCTCACCTATTGTTCCTTTGCCTCCTAGTCTTCCAACATGATGAGATACTGGAACTCCGATCCGCTTGATGTCCAGATAATATGTGGAGAACTCAATAGCCTCCTCTGTTGACCATCCTTCTACCATGCTCCCTTCTGGTCTGAATTTATTCCTAACATACCGCCTAAAGACTTTCATCAGCCTCTCGAAAGGAAACATCTGGTGTAGGTACATTGGGCCAAGGGATTTTATTTGATCCACAAGATGGACAAGTAGATGCACTGAAATGTTGAAGTAAGTCGGTGGGAAATGCATCCCAAGCCTGCATATAATCTCGGCTATCTCCTGCTTCAGGTGGTCTAGCCTGCCCACTTCAATGACCTTTTCAGAGATCGCGTTGAAGAACGAACACAACTTTATGATTGGAGCGCGGACCTTGTCAGGGAGGATACCTCGCAGGGCAACTGGAAGCAGCTGAGTCATTATGACATGACAATCATGGGCCTTCATAGAACCATAGTTAAACTTAACTTCTCTCATGTTAACTAGCCTCTTCGGATTCCTACAGTAGTCACTCGGTACTTTGAGATCATTGAAGAAAGAAATAAGCATTTCTTTTTCCTCCTTTTTCAGTGTCCATGATGCCACCGGAAGTTTCAAGTGGTCATTCTCAAGGGTTACCGGGTGCAACTCCTTCTTGAGGCCCAGATGTTGCATGTACAAGCGTGTCGCGAGAGAATCCTTGCTTGTTCCCTCGGTGTTCATCAACGTGTTAAGTGTGTTATCGCACACGTTTTTAGTTATGTGCATTGGATCAAGACAGTGACGTACACTCAAAAGTGACCAATAAGGTAGTTTCTAGAAGATTGATTTTTTCTTCCAGATACTATCGGTTGGCGCTACTACTGCCCCTTCCCCCTTCCCAAGGACAACATTTGTGAGTTTGCATAATTGTTGAAGCATCTGTTTTTCGTCTCGATACTTTGGAGGTCCACGTTTCTCAGTAGTCCTATTAAAATCTTTTGTATTCCTACGGTAAGGGTGATCACGACGTAGGAACCTACGGTGTCCCATGTAGACCATCTTCCTGTTTTCTGGTAGATGTGTAGCATCAGTCTCGTCCAAGCACTCGACACACCCAGTGTATCCTTTTGTATTCTCTCCAGACAAGGAACCTCGCCCTGGTAGGTCGGTGATTGTAACGATAAGTACAACCTTTACCATGACATGTTCTTTCTTGTACTCATCCCAAACATTCTTCACACCCGTCTCCCACATCTATAGTAGTTCATCGATCACTGGTTCGAGAAGCACATCAATATCATTACCAGGTTGTTTTGGTCCTTGGATTAGTAATGACATCTGGACGTATGACCGTTTCATACAAAGCCAGGGTGGAAGGTTGTATATACATAGCGTCACTGGCCAAGTGCTATGATTGGTTCTAACCTGGGGTCAAACGGGTTCATCCCATCCGTGCTCAAAGCTAACCACAGATGCCTTACCTCTCCACCGATGTTCTTATAGAACATAGTGTTGATAGTCCTCCAGTCCGACCCATCGGCGGGGTGTCTCATCATTGAATCTTTCTTTCGCTCTTCGCCGTGCCAACGCAACAGCTTGGCTGACTTTGCATTTGCAAACAACCTATGCACTCGTGGAGCTATAGGAAAATACCACACAGACTTTACGGGTCCTCCTCTGGTCTTGCTTCCATCATTTGTTGGCCCTTGCTTGTATCGGGGAGCTTTACACTTGGGATATGCATCCAAGTCTTTGTATTTCTCTCCACGGTACAATATGCAGTCGTTGAAATACGTGTGGATTTTCTCAACCTCGAGGCCAATTAGGCAAATCATTTGCTTCGCAAGGTAAGTCTTTTCTGCTAACTCGGTATCCTTCGGGAACAATTTATGTAGTATACCTAACAAGTTATCGAAGTCTTTATCACTCAACCCATTCGTTGATTTGAACTCCAATAGCATGATGTTGGCTTTCAGTTTGCTTATTGGGCAGCCCGGATACAATGGTGTTTTTGCATCCTTTCTCATCATCTCTAGTTTTTTCAACTGTAAAGCACTAAGGAATCCCCCATGCACATCATGTAGAAACTGTGAAATGCCATCATTTTTCTCTGTGTCGTCAGCTAATGTATTCACAAACACATCATCATTGGTAGACAGATCTTCTGTGTAATCATGAACTTGCAATAATGCATTCAGGGATACACCAGGCATGGGCACATCATCATTAACATTTTGACCAACCTCCCCATGCAAAGTCCAAATCGTGTAGTTTCTCATGAACCCCCTTGTGATCAAGTGCAAACGTATATGCTCCACGTCGCCCCATTTTCTTGTATTCTTGCAGTCTTTGCATGGACATAATACAAGATGTGAGTCCCCAGCATTGGCTCTAGCTCGCTTGATGAAATCGTCGATGCCCGTCAAGTACCGTGGGTCTGTATGTGATAGATCGTACATCCACCCTCGAGCCATGTCTGCACTGATAAAATAAAATGGATAGAGAAGAGGAAACATAAGAACATATTAATAGGAGCATTTTTGAACAATATTCTTCGATATAATTTGAATTTGGTCGCGCTATAAAAAGTGAGACAACAAATAGATAATAATGAAAGCATGGAGTATTAAATGTAAGTATTAAATGCATGGATGGAGTATTAAATTTAAGTAATAAATATTGAATCTATTCCACATCCCATCAAATCTTTCATGCATGCAAATTTTTATTCATAATTACAATTTTTATCTATAAATACAATTTTTATCCATATTTTTCGAGACGAATCTTTCGAACCTGGCTACTCAATCATTATACAAAAATTACCCAATAAAAACAAAGTGCTACAATTTTTCTAAATAATTTTGGATCTAAAAGCTACAAAAAATTGACACAAATTGCAACATCCCTCTTCTTGATTATGAAAACTAGCATAGCTCTAAACTATGGATTTACACACAAAAACAATGTAAACCAACAATTCTAAAGAATTATGCTTGTTACTAACCAATAGCAAGAATATATGAGGATTCAAGAGTGAAGAGGAGCCAAAAATGGAGATCAAGAAATCCACCAGCCACAACAATGACGAGATAGAGCTCCTCACGCACTGTTCTGCACTGTTGGGACAAAGGAAGGAGAGGAGGGAGCGGAGATCGAAGCTTTATAATGTACGCAACATCACTGCCGGTTCAAGACACGAACCGGCACTGAAACACCACATCACTGCCGGTTGGTGGCTTGAACCGGCAGTGATAGGGCCGAGAGGCATCACTGCCGGTTCAAACATCCAACCGACAGTGATGTGGTGTTTCACTGTCGGTTGAGCGCCTACCCCCAATAATTGGGGGCCTGTCAGAGCCTGAACCGGCAGTGATGAGGCATTACTGTCGGCCCAAACACAACCGGCAGTGATGGGCCATCAGTGATTACCGATTCTGTAGTAGTGGTACGAGCCGAGCTCGACTGAGGTGAGCAGCCTATGAGCTCCCCCTCGTCTTCCTCTCTCTATACATACTCCAGATTCATGAATGGTACCCTAAATCACCGTACCGAACCTCCAGTAGCCAGCCATGGCGTCCATGCACGAGCAAGAAGAAAGCCTTTGCTAGCTTCTCTCTCCTTCTTCCCATGCATGTGGGTATGACTTGTGAGCCCCATCAATAGCACATGCAGAACCACCCCCACGTGCAAACTAAAGAATATTGGTTAATCACGTATTAATCTTTTACGTGCAATTAAAATGCGGCCACCTCGCACGACCAAATGACAAATCCATTTCCATCGATTCTTCTTCATAAATTTATTTAAAATCAAACTCTACATTCCATATAAATTTCATAATTTTTAAAGCTTATTTGAATGTATGTAAATATTTATTTGTGCTTGTTTGTCTGTTCTGTTACGCGTATTTAGCTGACGGAGTGAAGGAGCCAGAGAACGAGGATGTTGGAGACGAGTACCGCGAGTTCGACGTCGAGGACCCGAACTGCCAGCACGAGTTTACCGAGGACGCCGATAGAGGTAAGTCCAGCCTAATCCCCTTTGATGCATATTGATCCTATTTTTAAACACAACCCGTAGAAACCGTTTTAAATATTTCATGTACGATATATGTACGAGATATTTTCGCTGCTTAGTTAAACCCATTTAAATAGCCATCCTTGAAATTGATATAACCTGATAATTACCTTGCTTAAACTTAGGAATGAATAAGTGTTAATACACATAAGATTTAGTTAATAGCAACAAATAAATAAAAATGGATGTATTATATATACATATCACATACTTTTAGTGTCTCATTAAGAGTTCTTCTTGAATACACCGTGAGGAACTCGCAAATGTAGTATCCACACAGATTGTTGCCTGGTGGCTGCTTTATAACTCACTGTAAGATATAAAACGATTATTATCGTCATACGCATATGTTAAAGCATGCTAAGGTAACAGATTATGAGAGCTAGTAGAACTTACACTTAGCAGGACAGGATCACGAAGTGCCACTTCCAGATCCGGACGGTGTTTTCCAACGAACCAAGCCCAAACCCTGCTCAATAATTGGATCATTAGTTAATTAACTCTTGCAGTGTAGTTAAAGAGCCGACCATTGTTGGGACACGCCTTCCCCACTCGGTATAGAAGATCCGACTGTTGTTGGGACCCGCCTTCCCCACTCGGTACTCTTTCACAGTCTTTTGCATACACTTGCCACAGGTAATGAGAGGGAGGTCTGGCCTTAGTCGCTTTGGAACCCGATCAAAGGTCGAGTACTCCGAAGCAGTTGTCATCTACTCTCTATACTCATTTTCCAAACTAGATATTATAAATTCCTCATATTCTAAACAAAGAAAATAAAACAACTAAAATTTACATTTCTCTAAAATCATCAAATGTGGCATGTATACAGCTAAAGTATTCTAGGTAGCTACCTTTTTCATCTAAATATATAATTATTTTGAGCTCAAGTGGCATATATATAAATCAAGAACAATCCACCATAAATTCCTCATTTAATAATATCCTAAAAACTATATTTCTCAAACTAAGCTAAATTAATCTTGAAATGTGGAACATATAATACCCTAAAATCTCTATTAGAAAAAATAAATCTATTTCTATTTTTTCAACTAATTAAATTAATTAATACACTAAAATCTCTATTTTCAACTAATTAAACCATAAAATGTGGTAGACATAGTAGAAATGAAAGGTGTATACTTAGAATACTAGTTTTAGTTGCCTTCTTCAAAATATTCAAATAATGTCAAGTGAAAGAAGCTTAAAATGGCAAAAAAGAGAAAATCATAAATAAAAATCACATATAGACCAAGAAACAATATATGTTGCCGCTAAAACATGAGAGGTTGAAGATAGTAACCTTTCAACAAGTCGATGGAGGCGTAGAAGTGATCAAATGACGCAATGACCGAAGAGGAGATGAAGAACATTGAAGAACAGAGCAAGAACAGAGTGAAGAAATGAGCTCTCGAGCTCGGGGAGGAAGAAGAGTTCAAATAGGGGGGACCTTTAGTCCCGGCCCATATAACCAGCCGTGACTAAAGGCCTACCTTTAGTCTCGGTTGGTGCCACAAACCGGGACTAAAGGTTTAGTCCCGGTTGGTGTTACCAACCTAGACTAAAAGTCCCCCCTGACAATGTCTGACGCCTGTAGCCGTTGGGAGGGGACTGTTACCAACCGGGACTAAAGGTATCTTTAATCTCGGACACAATTTTAGCCGGGACTAAAGCCGATTTGGGAAATCGACGAAATGTGTGTTCTGTAGTAGTGTACCGATCCACTTCTAACTTTGATAGTGCCAAAAATTTCAATTTATTCTATTTTTTATATTTATTCCAAACAATAAAAACATCAAAAAAATTAAGAAAAAATAATTTTATATGATGATTGGGTCGACCCATCATACCCATTGGGTCAATAGGTTCCGGCCCTATTGACCCATTTTAAACTTTAAGGCCGGTCCTCATGGCCCATTGGCCTTGCTTTTATGGGTTGGGTCAACTACCCAACGGGTCGACCCGACCCATTCCCATCTTGAGGGAGATGGCCGTCGCAGGAAAAGATGAAATTGCGGCGGCAGCCACGAAGCGCGAAACAGAAACTGACCGAAAAAACCATGTCTTCTTTTTCCATTATGCCACATCACAAGGTGCTTTTTTACTTACATATATCTTACAGAGTTGATAAATCATAAGATTTGCCAAGTAATTTTTGCCAAACTCTTAAAGATGCTCTAAGTATCACCATCTTCACTAGATTCCAAAAAACATATGAACCTTTTTTATATGAACACACCTACTCACCTAGCATGCGTACTTAAATAAAGTCACCACTCCACTAAAAAATAGTTTGTATTAAGGGTCTGTTTTACACAGCTCAGTTTCACTAATGAACCTGATTTTTTACAAAATAGCTGAAAGCATCTAGGCCCCTAGTGTTTTAGTGATTAACGACAATGCAAGATTACTATGACTAACGTGTGTTTTGCAGAGGCAATGAGAAAGTTAGGTCATGGTAATGGATGGTTGATTGGACTATCATGGTATCCGTGCTCCTTATTGGAATCGTTTCGGTTTTCAAAGGATTGACGACAAGGTTAAAGATTAGACTAGGTCTAAGTGTCGTTTGGAGTTGAGAGACACTTAGAGTAGTTTAGCACCTTTATTTTTCCTTTGGCCGTACTATTAAGAGGGGTTCTATCTAGTAGCTTGACCTAGGAGAGGCTTAGTGATTAGGTGTGGTGCACACTTGTGAAACTAGCACTAGGAAGCTTTAGAAATAGTCCTTGAACCTTGTAGAGCAACTTCCATTTTGGAAGTGTGTTGTTTCAGCTCAAAAAAGAGCTCCGGATGCAAGTATAACCCCGGGTCCGAACCATAGGCTGTGCGTCTGGACCCTAGGGTTTGCTCAGCTTGTATCAGGCGATCCGGACGCTGTGAACAGTGCTGGGTCCGGACATGCTATAGAGTCCGGACCCAATCTAGAGAGCTCCAGTTTGGCTAAATCAATCCGGACGCTGTCCGGTGTGGAAAGTCCGGATTAATGGCTGCGTCCGGACTCTACACAGAGAGTTCCAGAGAGGAGATTTTGATCCGGACGCTGTCCGGATGCTTGCGTCCGGACTGGCTGTGTTTTAGTGCTGAGAACAGAGAGCTAAGGGGGTCCGGACGCATGCTTGATGGTCCGGATCCCACCTTGCAGCAGCGTCCGGAGTGACGCAGAAAGGCACATGTTGTGCCTAACGGTTGGGGCTTGGCTTGGGGGTATTTATACTCCTCCACCAGCCCCATGAGCCCTCTCTTGCTCATTCTAATTGCTGACCAACCCTTGTGAGAGTGCAAGAAGTGCAAGAGCCCTAGTGAGAGTGTGAATTGCAATTCCATGAGTTGATTCTCACTAGTTGCTTAGAGATAGCAAGTGTGCATCCATTCAATCACTAGACTAACTTTGGTCAAGTGAGAGTTAGTGCTTGTTACTCTTGGTGATCGACATCACCTAGACGGCTTTGCAGAGGTTTGCTTGGTGATCATCCGGTGGAGATCATTGTGGATGGCCCAAGTTTCATTGTGATCGGTTGTGGGCGATTCACCAAGCCGGAGTGGCGAATAATCAGCCCGTAGAGAGCACTTAGTCCTTGTGTAGACTAAGGGGGAGCGATACCGTGCGCGGTGCTCCAACGAAGACTAGGGGAGTGTCGACTCCTCGATACCTCGGCAAAATGTCGTCGTGTCAACTTGTTTTCTCCCTTCTCCTTACTTATTGCAATTACATTCAAGCATTACTTTCCGCATTACATTCTTGTTGTTTGAGTAGAATTGCATAGGGCTTTACCGTTTTCATTGCCATGTCTTGCTTGTGTACCTAGGACACATTTGGGAAAAGCACTAGGGGGTTAATTAGCTCTTGATAGGTTTAATTCTTACTTAGAAATTTAAAAGAGCTCAATTCACCCCACTCTTGAGCATCTTGATCCTTTCAATAGCTTTATAAGAAACTCTTTAGGTGGGGCGAAGCTATTTTGAAAAAAAAATGTGCCAAAATAGCTTCGCCAACAACTTTATGCATGCATATGAGAGAGAAACGGAAGAGAGAGCTGTGATAAACTACTTTTTCAGCTTTATCTCTTCACTTCATGCCTTTGTGAGAGGGAAAGAAAATTAACTTCACTCATGAATCTGTTTTAAAAATAGATGATTGACAAAAAAAACAACTCACAACGACTCATAAAACTGTTATGAGCACTTATGTAGAAGGTCAGTCACTCTCAATCCCCAACAAATTCTCTTTAGACCCCGTTCGTTCCTAGATAAATGGACACCAAGAATAACTCTTGGCCGGATTCGTTACTTAATTTAAATAAATTTTCGTTATCTGGAACAATTCCTGGCATCAAAATGCCCCAACCGAACGAGGCCTTAACCGAAGCAAATCCTGGTAAAAGATTTCAATTGTGGCTAGCTGCTATTCTTCTTATCCGTGATGACGACGACGACTACAACCAGGGCATTTAATAGTTGGTATAGTCAATAAAAATGGTTTGTGATGTGTCATTTGCACCCATCGAGACTTGGAATTTGGTATCAACTCTTGATGCATTGTACCTGAATGCATGAGGTCATTTCTTGACAAAACCATGAGCACGCAACAATAGTCGATAGTCAATAAAAATTGTTATCGGAAGTTTCCTAGCTACGTTCATTAAAAAAAGCAATACACACAAGTTGGTGTTTTATCACTTGGCTTGCAGCCTTCCACCGGCACATAATAATTCTGTCTTTCGTACCAGTACTCAGGACATGTTTAATTGTTAGCTAACTAATTTTTAGCTCGAATTAGCTATAAGAGCAACTTTAAGAGATGACCAAAAAGACTAACTAAATTTACTGATTTAGCCACTTCAAAAAATAGATTTGACAAACAAATACTAGAGTACTTTAACAGGCTCTATAAATCAAGAGGCTAAATGACTAGTGAGGTAGCTAGGTTATCTAAGAGTAGAGAGCGAATGAGAAGATATAAAGGGCTACTAAATTTAGAGCATCATTTGTATAGTCGATTAGAGATAATTTTTGTTTAATAATAACTAAATTTACCTTTAGAAAATAATTTGACTAATCTCTTGAAAATACTCATCTAAATAAGAGGACTAACAAGTGGACTAATTATAGCCAATCATAACTAATTTGTTCTAATTTTGAGTCTAACTATCTAACTACTAACAAACATATCCTTAGTAGATTAAGAGCATCTTGAAGAGATTAGAAAAAACATACCCTTTGTAGATTAAGAGCATCTCCAAAAGATTAGGAAAAAAAACTAACTAAATTTACTGAATTCGTTACTCCCTAAAATAGATAAAATCAGAGTACTCCAACAAACTCAATAAAATAAAATATGAATGACTAGTGAGGTAGACTATCTAAAATTAGAGACCGAATGAGGTACAACGAAAACCTATTAGATTTAAAGAGTTATTTATAGAGTCTATTGAAAACATTTTTTTCAGTAACAATAACTAAATTTATCTTTAGAAAACAATTTTCCCAATCTCTTAAATATGCTCTAAACATAATAAAATTCATTTGCCAAAATATTCACCAAAATACAAATAATAGTTTTCTTTGCGCGTTGACTTTTTCCAAAGACAGTGACTAGCGGAGCAGGGTGGGCCAATGGCATCCATGTCCGAGTCCCATCTTTAAAAGCCGAGCCGGGCCTCAACCTATCTTGAGATTCCGCAGCCCACGACCTTGCCGGAGCACAAATAGAGAAACAAACAAACAAAATGGCGGCGGCCCCGTCCCCCTCCGTCCCCGCCTGCGGCGACCTCCCGGCCACCGTATCCGCCTTCGCCGACGCGTTCGTGGACTTCGCCGTCTCCGGCATCTTCTTCCCGACCTCCGCATCCTCCTCATCCTCCTCCTCGTCGCCCCCTCCTCCCCCGACGACCCCGACCACGTTCCTCCCGTCCCCATCCCGGCTCGTCGCCATCGGAGATCTCCACGGGGACCTCCCCAAGTCCGTCTCCGCGCTCCGCCTCGCCGGCCTCGTGCCCCCGTCCAGCAGCCCCGACTCCTCCCCCTCCGCCGCCTCATGGGCCGCGGGGCCCACCCTCGCCGTCCAGCTCGGAGACATCCTCGACCGCGGCGGCGACGAGCTCCGCCTCCTCTACCTCCTCCGCCGCCTCGCGCTCTCCGCCGAGGCCCGCGGCGGCGCGTTCCTCCCCATCCTCGGCAACCACGAGGTAATGAACGTCTCCGGCGACTTCCGCTTCGCCACGCCGCAGGGCTTCCAGGAGTTCTCCGCCTGGGCGGGGTGGTACCGCGCCGGGCTCGCCATCAAGCGCCGCTGCGGCGAGCACCTCGACCCGCAGCCTCGGAACCCCTTCCTCGGCGTGCCCAAGTCCTTCCCCGGCGTCAAGCCGGAGTTCTGGGACGGGATGCGGTCCCGCCTCGCCGCACTCCGGCCCGACGGGCCCATTGCGCGCCGGTTCCTGGCCGACCTCCCGACCGTGCTTGTGGTGGGCGACTCGGTGTTTGTCCATGGAGGCCTTCTCGAGGCCAACGTCGAGTACGGCTTGGAGCGGATCAATGCGGAGGTCAGCGAGTGGATCCGCGGCGAGGGCGGCGACAATGCCAGGGCGCCCGAGTATGTGCGAGGCCGCGACGCCGTGGTTTGGCTCAGGAGGTTCTCTGACGGATTTGACTGTGACTGCAAGAGGCTGGAGGGGGTGCTTGGGATGATCCCTGGTGCCAGGAGAATGGTGATGGGTCACACAATTCAGATAGTGGGGATCAATGCGGTGTGCAGCGCACAGGCGGTGAGGGTGGATGTGGGGCTGTCGAGGGGGTGCGGGAACGGGCTACCAGAGGTGCTTGAGATCAATGCTGGCGGCGCTGAAGTCAGGGTGATCACGACGCCTCCATCAGAGGCTTGGATGTATAGGAAGCAAGAGGTGGAGAAGCAGGCTGCCGCAGCAGTCACAGAGAAGAGGGACGAGGTGAAGGAAGGGCTTGCATTGCTGGTAAGAGAGAGCCATGGGCTCAAAGAGGTAGGAGTTAAGGCTTAATTTAGTGGTAACTTCAGGCTAGGATTGTTTGGGTAACCCACAATTGGGATTGCTTCGGTGAAGAAGACTGGTTATGAGAGGGATTGGTTGTAGGAGTCATTACTTGTTAGTGGATTGGTATCCACAAAAGAAAGGAAGATCTGCAATGATGCTTTTATTTTTCAAGATACAATAGTGGATTGCTGATATATACTTACAATTAATGGCTCAATTGTGGAGTTCTTGAACTTTGTGTAGTATATTTCCCCAATGCTGCTTTTCTGTTGATGATGAGAATCATGAACAATCATGGTTCAATTTGGTATAGAGAATTAACAGGACTGTCTCTGGAACACTTTTGTGGCTGATTGACTACAGTTTGGCTTTGGTTTTGGCATTATCGCCAACCTTGCAGAAAATACCGGACCTTCATTTAGTAGCCAAGTTCCTAATGAAGCCTTTACTGCGGATCCTGTCTAATTAAGCTGAATGCGGGTTCCGTCATTTGATTCTTTGGAGCCCATGGATTTGGCATCATTGTTCAATTTTCATTTGTACAAACACCATAGTCAATTATTGATGATGGTAAAGCAAATAACCAGTTGGAGTGCTAAAGTGACAGACCAGCTGAAATGAATATGACACAACAGAAGTTTGGTAATTATGAGAAGTATCAAGGAAATAGTCCTCTCCTTGCAGTAACCATAGCAACACTTACTGGCAAGTTGATGAAGTGGAGGGAATTTATAGCAAGATGGAGAGTTGTTAAAGTAGTTCTGAAATGGAGGTAATGGTCCTTATCTCCCCCCATTCTCCATATTTATTGTTCAACATCACACTACCAGTGCTGATTGATGTGTAGAAGTTGAGATGTGCACATTTCTCGCAGTTGTTTTAGTGGAAATAATCTGCATAACCTAGTCAGACATGATCATATATGAAATTCCGCTAATGCAACTTAGAATATGTTTCTCGAAACATGATTGCTGTTCCAGTGCTCGTGCAACATGTGTGAGGTTGATAGGCTATGTGCATATCCTAACAATTAGTGAGAAGTTTGGTCGTGGCTTGACGATTACTATCCATAAGGATGTGTATGTTGTGTGGAAAAGGAATTTGACAAGTGGATAGTGTTGCAATGCGGAAGAGCAAGTAGACAAGGAAAGGCATCTTGAGTGTCGAGTGTGATTTGCATTTGCATCCTGTAACCCTTATTTTCCACAAATTTTCTCCTCGCTTGGTTGTTGAATTGGTCTCATGTTCCTATCTCCTGTGTGATGTGTTCGGTGTACCTATCTCCTCTTGTCTTGTCTCCAAACTGTCTGGTGTAGATGTTTTCCATGTTTGGTCCAGCAATTTTCTCATGTGCTCAATGCACGCTGATGGAGATGTGTTCACACTGCTCAAGGCAGTTTGTAGTGATTTGGACACCTAGATTTATCCACTGATTTGTTATCTTGTGGTCCGATGTGATGTGCGATCTTTCTGTTGTTTTTGCGGCGGGCTAGTGGAAATGTGATTCACAGTTTTATTACCTTTTGTTGTTGGTGAATAGTCCAATTTGTTGTGGCAGGTTTTCTAAATGCTCCTAAACTGAACAAAAAACCATGATGACCACTGAAGTTTGCGTGCACAATTAGTGCTTTCCTTCTCTTGAGTCCTGGCAGAAGGATTGAAGAATTGCTTTTCTCTGTTGTTTGGTACTCTAGTCCAGACTCCAGTGTTTTGAGTGTTCAGCATGGTGGACTTTTCAGAGTTGCAGAACTTTGAAACGAAATTGTCTGATTGAAGTGCCTGAAAACACAAGGTTCTGTTATATCAGAGTGAAATATTCTGATTGAAGTGCCTGAAAAATAAGAGGTTCTGTTTTCTCCCCACAATTTTGATTCGTCCATCTCTCTTTTATTCTTATTTTTTATTGAAAAAGCAAGTAGAAAAGGAATACTTTATTTTTATGGTTTTTTTTTCTGGTGCCCGAACAAAACTACGTATTGTATTTATTTTCATGCGGAGGGGTCAGGTTACATTTGAGCATTTGGCACATTCAATTGGACGTTTGGTGAAGCCAACGAAATCAATCAGACGAACGTATTTTTAATTGACCGTGAAAGCAAATCTGAAGACGATCAGCCTGTCAAATCCATTCCGTTCCAGCAGGACTGAAACTGAATGCCGACGATTATCTTCCCATTAGCACGGCAAGTACCTTTAAAGTAGCATGAAAAATGAGATCACTGAGGTGCTGACTAATGTCGAAAATGGGAAGATGGCTGCTTGCTGGATGAGGCTCTGGACCAGGCAGCGTTGTAACGACCGACGAGGAGTAGTGCTGCTGCTACACGAGACAAGGCCATGCCAGGCCAGGCGGCATCACTGCTAATGTAAGGCTTCCCAAAAACGAGTGATGACAGCACATCTGATGCTGCTATCCCTTTGGCAATGTGTGTTTTTGTTCCCAACGCCTCTCAAACCCATAGCAAATCCTTCCTCTGTGTTGTGTTCTCCCATGCTTTGCCTTCTACTGTATCGAGACAACATCCGGTTATGTGTTGCTATGCGTTATTGCACTTACTATCCTGCCTATGTGAACAACAGCAATGGCCCAACCTTTATATTTTGCTCTTCTCTGGGATGGATGGATTTATATAGTACGTATTGAACTCAATGAGTGCAGTTATGCATACACCTAACAAGACCAGTCAGATATATATGGTTCTTTTTCGCCAAAAAAAGAAGAAGATTTATATGGTTCTAAAGCACCGGATCACTTTTCTTTTATAAATCAAGAGGGTAACCTCTCACTGTATTTTTTTTGTATATTGGAGTTTATTAGGAGAGAAACCAAGAAAGAGAGAAAGAAAAAAAGAGCACAAAAAAATTATGGACAACTCTGTCGATTGCTCAACCAACGGGATGTCAATGGAAATCCAGTGATGTCTGCTTCCATGCTTCTGTCTGGCTAAGAGAGGCTGAACTTGAGTAAGAATCAGATTATTAGGAGTTAACTAAATGCACTCACACATGACAATGGTAATTAATTCCAAGAAAAAATAGTAATTGCTAGTTGGACCAGGAAACTTTAAGAGTGTGGAAAGAATCTTCATATTTTGCAGTGATTAGTCCTATTGATGTCCAACAATTGTGAGCAAACCGACAGTAAAGGGATAAATTATCCAAACTTTGAAGCATAAAACAGTCATAGGATTGTCTTGTATGAAAAGATTCATGCATAGTCTTCAACCATAGGAGCTGTATTAAATCAGCCTTTAATAAAATCCAAAGGAAGATTGTGATTAATAAAATACAAAAGATTGATAAAGACAATATGGTAGGTCCAAGTTTGAAGAGTATGTTGCTCCTCGGCTTGCGACTCTTTTTGTCAATGCGTATCTGATTAAAATATATTAAAAAATTATAAATTATTGAAATCTTCCAAGGCATCTATTTCCAGCGTTCTTGATTGGGCTCCTTTTAAAATGTTTGACAATAAAAAATAATACTACATCCTTACTAAAAAATATGCAATTCTAGTTTTGTATTTAGTCGAGCTATCTAAAGTTTGAACAAGCTTATTGAAGTTGATATGCTATGCAGATGTATTCATAATGAAGCTTATGAATTGCTCTTGTCTTCCTATCTCCCATGTACTGTGTTCCTATCTTCTCTTGTCTTGTCTCTAAACTGTCTGGTGTAGACGTTTTCCATGCTTGGTCCATCAATTTTCTCATGTGCTCATTGGACTCTGATGGCGATGTGTTCACGCTTCTCAAGGCAGTTTGTAGTGATTTGGACACCTAGATTTATCCACTGATTTGTTATCTTGTGGTCCGATGTGATGTGCGATCTTTCTATTGTTTTTGCGGCGGGCTAGTGGAAATGTGATTGACAGTTTTATTACCTTTAGTTGGTGGTGAATAGTCCAATTTGTGCTGGCAGGTGCTCTAAATGCTCCTAAACTGAACAAAAAACCATGATGACCACTCAAGTTTGTGTGAAAGAAAGTGTTTTCCTTCTCTCGAGTCCTGGCAGAAGGATTGAAGAATTGCTTTTCTCTGTTGTTAGGTACTCTAGTCCAGACTCCAATGTTTTGAGTGTTCAGCATGGTGGAATTTTCAGAACTTTGAAACGAGATTGACTGATTGAAGTGCCTGAAAACACAAGGTTCTGTTATATCAGAATGAAATATTCTGATTGAAGTGCCTGAAAAATACAAGGTTATGTTTTCTCCACACAATTTTGATTCGTCCATCTCTCTTTTATGCTTTTTTTGAAAAAGCAAGTAGAAAATGAGGTATTACATGTATCGGCTAGGAATACTTTCTTTTTTATTGGAGTTTTTTCCTGGTGCCCGGACAGAACTACATATTGTATTTATTTTCATACCTACGTAGGGGTCACTCAGGTTAAATTCCAGCATTTGGCACATTCAATTGGACGTTTGGTGAATCCAACGAATCAATCAGACCTTCTTTTCTCTCCCTATTGAACAGGAAGGCGAACATATTTTTAATTGACCGTGAAAGCAAAATCTGAAGACGATCAGCTTGTCAAACCCATTCTGTTCCAGCAACACTGAAACTGGCGATTATCTTCCCATTAGCAGGGGGAGTACCTTTACAATAGCATGAAAAATGAGATCACTGAGGTACTGACTATATATACTGATATATCGAATATATTATGCCGAAAATGAGAAAATGGCTGCTTGCTGGTTGCGAGTGACGAGGAGTAGTACCGCTGCTGCTACACGGGACAACGCCATGGCAAGCCAGGTGGAATCACTGATAATGTGCGCAGCACTCCACGTACAAGGCTTCCCAAAAATGAGTGATGACAGCACATCTGGCGCTGCTCATCCTTTCGCAATGCGTGTTTTTGTTCCCAACACCTCTCAAACCCACAGCAAATCCTCCTTTGTGTTCTCCCATGCTACTGTATCGAGACAACAGCCTGTTATGTGTTATGTGTTATTGCACTTCCTATATCCTGCCTGTGTGAACAACAGCAATGGCGCCACCTTTTTATTTTGCTCACCTCTGGGATGGATGGATTAATTTATATAGTATTGAACTCAATGAGTGCAGTTATACATACACCTAATAACAAGACCAGTCAGGTATATATGGTTCTTTTTCGCCAAAAGAAGAAGATACATATATGGTTCTAAAGCACCGGATCACTTTTCTTTTATAAATCAAGAGAGTAACCTCCTACTCACCTACTGTATATATTTTTTGGTATATTGGAGTTTAGGAGAGTCACCAAGAAAGAGATAAAGAAAAAAGGACACAAAAAATCTATGGACAACTCTATCCATTGCTCAACCAATGGGATGTCAATGGAAATCCAGTGATGTCTGCTCACATGCTTCTGTCTGGCTAAGAGAGGCTGAACTTGAGTAAGAATCAGATTACTACGAGTTAACCAAATGCATCGACACATGACAATGGTAATTATTTCCAAGAAAGAAAAGTAATTGCTAGTTGGACCATGAAACTTTAAGAGTGTGGAAAGGATTTTCATATTTTGCGGTGATTAGTCCTATTGGTGTCCAACAATTGCGAGCAAGCTATTTCCAGCGTTCTTATGACTCTTTTTGTCAGTGCATATGTGATTAGAAATATACACAAAATTTACAAATTATTGAAATCTTCCAAAGCATCTATTTCCAGCGTTATTGATTGGGCTCATTTTAAAATGTTGTTGAATTATTATACGAATTTGACAATAAGAAATAATACTACATCCTTTCTAAAAAGGATGCAATTCTAGTTATGTATTTAGTCGAGCTATCTAAAGTTTGAACAAGATCATCCAAGTTGATATGCTATGCAAATGTTTCATAACGAAGCTTATGAATTAGTCTTGTGTTCCTGTCTCTCGTGTACTGTGTTCCTATCTCCTCTTGTCTTGCCTCCAAACTGTCTGGTGTAGATGTTCTCCATGCTTGGTCCAGCAATTTTCTCATGTGTTCATTGCACTCTGATGGCGATGTGTTCACACTTGTCAAGGCAGTTTGTAGTGACTTTAACACCTAGATTTATCCACTGATTTGTTGTCTTGTGCTCTGATGTGATGTGCAATCTTTCTTTGTTTTTGCGGCGGGCTGGTGGAAATGTGATTCACACTTTTATTACCTTTTGTTGTTGGTGAATAGTCCAATTTGTGCTGGCAGGTGCTCTAAATGCTCCTAAACTGAACAAAAAACCTTGATCAACACTGAAGTTTGCGTGCACAATCAGTGCTTTCCTTCACTCAATTCCTGGCAGAAGGATTGAAGAATTTCTTTCCTCTGTTTGTTTGGTACTCTAGTCCAGACTCCAGAGTTTTGAGTGTTCAGCATGGTGGAATTTTCAGACTTGCAGAACTTCAAAACGAAATTGTCTGATTGAAGTTGCCTGAAAACACAAGGTTCATTTGTTACTCTCTCTTTTTATTTATTTATAAATCAAGTAGAAATGAGTTAAGACATGTGTAGAATAAAAATACTTTCTTTTCCAAGGGAGTTTTTCCCGATGCTTGGACAAAACTACATATTGTTTTATTTTCATACTTTTCTCGATGATAAGTTGACGGAGGGGGAGAGAGCACCCTACCTGAGAAATGAGGTCATTGAGGTGCTGACTATACCGATCTATCAAATCTATAATGTTGAAAAGGATGAATGGACTTACTCATAGGAGAAACAGGTCAGTCTGCAAGAAAATGACAGAACTAGCAGAAACAAATGGAGTGAAGTCGGCAAATTTGTAGAATCATGGAGGCTAACCAAAAACTGCAAAGATGGAATTGAGTTCCCGACGATCTCGAAATGCACGAGCAATTGTCATACCCTAGCAGATGAGATGTTCCTAAGTTCATGCAAGGCTGCTTTCCAGAAGAGACCCAGGCTCATCAGGCAGTAGTGCTGCAGCCATTAGTAAGGCTGGTTGCTGGGAGAGGCCCAGGCTCAGGCAATAGTGCTGCAGCTATGAGGCTCCATGTACAGTCAAGAGCCATCTCTTGCGCTGCCCTGCATCTGCCAAGGCATGTTTTTGTTCCCAACGCCTCTCAAACCCACAACAAATCCCTACCTCTAGGATAGTACCGTGTCCACCCATGCTTTGTCTTGTCTTGTATGGAGAATATCAGGCCAAGGAAACTACCATATCGCTGTTATTTCACTTCCTATCCTGCCTATGTAAACAACAATGGCAGTCTCATATGCTCTGCGCCACCTTTTTATTTTGCTGCTCGATGGGACGCATTTATACAGTATTCAACTGAACGAGTGCAATTACACACCTTAACATGACCAGTCAGTCAGTCAGATATATGGTTTTAAAGTGCCGGATCTCCCCCAGTGTGTGTGTGTGGGGTGTGTGTGTGTGTGTGTGTGTGTGTGTGTGTGTGTATATATATAGGAGTTTGAAGTTACCAAGGAAACTCAAGAAACCTAGAAGAAACAGAGAAATAAAACTGAACATGAAATTGTAGAAATGACTCTCCATTGATCAACCAACGGCATGTACAACATCTTTAGCTCCATGGATTACTAGTGATGTCTGAAAGTAATAAGGTTGCATGCATCTGTCCAAGATCGAGAGGCTGAACTTGAGTAGATTAAAAATCAGATCATCACGGGTTAACCAAATGCACCGGCTCATTATTACAATGATTATTTCCAAGGAAAAAGGAATTGCCAGTTGTGGACCATGGAACTTTAAAGAATGTGGAAAGGATCTTCATATTTCGGGGCTATTTGTCCTATTTGAATATGAATTGGAAATGGGGATTTGTCCTATTGGTGCCTATAGATTAAAAGTTCTAGCTACTACCTTTTAATATCATTTTAATACTATTAATGATACATAAATATTAAATTGATTTTAGTGTTTTTTCTATTTTAGTTTAAACCTAATATATTTGTTGTTCTAAATTATTTTAATACTTGAATTTATTTTTTGCTGATGTAAATTGTTTTATATAATTTATAATTTCATGATAAATATTATATAAATAATTATTGATTAATTGACGCATATTGGATCCACGTCTACATGCAGCTCTAGTTTATAGAGTGAGTTAGACCACATTGGCTTAATTTAGACAATAATAAGGGCATGCGTTGAGATTACAATGACAAATTGGTTAATAAAAACACATGAGCGGGAGTATTATTAGTTCTCCTGGAATAATGCAATAAAATCTTCCGTTTCAAAAAAAAAGTATCAAACTAGTTACTTAGTTTTGGGAACTACATAATAAAATAGAGTCCATCCTTTATAGAAATATCAAAGTTAGATTCAAGGTGATTGATCGTGCCAACCAATTAACTCATCATGATAGTTTGCATTATCTATTGAATATGCAATTTCTTAGATTGGGACCTGCAACAAACTAAATAATAGAAAAAATGCAGCACAACAATAATCAGACTGATATATAGATGCAACAAACTAAATGACATGAAAATGCAGCTACAATATTGAGTATGCCTTCAATCATTCGTTGGACTGGTTCGGGCTGGCCACTTGGATTTTATGGGTGTTCCTGCTGAGCGCTTGATTATCAAGGAAGGCTGCTTGCCGGGGCACACACACACCCTGGGACAGGTAACGATGTCACGGGCAGTAGTTCTGCAGCTACCAGTAGGCCAGGCGGCATCTAAGCTGTTGGACGGTGAGAACAGTGCATGTCTAATATGTACACACCAAAATACTGCTTTCACATAGAAGTAGTATTTCCCATAAAAGAGTGACCAGAGCCATCTCAAGTTCCGCTCTGCACTGTCCAAGCCATGTTTTTGTTCCCAGCGCCTCTCAAACCCATGGCAAATCCTCTAGGATGTGTCCTCCCATGCTTTGTCTTCCATTGACAATATCAGACCACGGAAACTGTCTTATATATGGCTGTTTCACTTCTTTCCCTGCATGTGTGAACAACAATCGTAGTCTCATACATATATGATCTATGCCACACCACCTTTTTTATTTTGCTCTTCTCTAGGATGCATTTAGTTATATATAGCATTGAACTCAATGAGTGCAGTTATACATACACACAACATGTGATCAGTCAGGATATACACGGTTCTAAAGCATCTGATCACTTTTCCTTTATGAATCAAGAGGGGTACGTGTCCTACTGCTGTATATTTTGTCTATATTATTCAGATTTACAAGGAAACTTAAGAAACCAAGAAAGAGATAAAGAAAAAACAACACAAAATTATATATGGAGAAGACTATCCATTGCTTAACCAACGGGATGTCCATGGAAAACCAGCAGTGATGTCTGTGAAGTTATGCTTCCATGCTTCTGTCCAAGATTGAGAGGCTGAATTTGAGTAAAACACAGATTGTAGATTACGAGTTAACCAAATGCACAGACACATGACAATGATAATTATTTCCAAGAAAAAAAAGGAATCGCCAGTTCCACCATGAAACTTTAAGAATATGGAAATAAAGGATTTATTTTGGGGCCATTAGTCCTATTGATGACCAACAATCATGAGACAATCGACAGTAAAAGGGACAGATTATCCTGTTATGTTAGAGTAAATAGAAATAGTACCATATTGTCTAGCCACATGAGGTGTTAGTCCTATGTACCCTATATAATCAACTCATGAGGTCCAATGCAATATATCGAATATTCCACCAATTATATTATCCTTCATGATATCTTTCTCCTAGGTTTAGATCCTAACCCTAACCGCCGCCGCTTCTGCCGCGCCCCCCCGGGGAGGGATCGATCTCCGCCGGGGGCAGCGCCCCTGTTTAGGCGCCCGATCCTATTGATCCGGCTGCCATCGTCGTCGTCGCGTAGCAGATCGGGATCTCCCCTCGTCGTTGGGCCGCCGCCTCGTCCCCGAACTCGTCGTCGGGCCGCCGTCGCCTCGTTCCCGGGTTCGTCGTCAGGCTGTCGTCGTCGACACCTTCCCGATCTTCGTCGCAAGGATTTTTCTTTTCCCGATCAGAGACCGGGTTGCGTCGCCCTGCCGTTCGTTGCTGCATCGTCGTCAACACTCCTGAGGATGAGGTTGTCGCTGCGCCCTCCCAGGCTGTAGTGCCGACGCTCGTGGTCACGCCATCACCGATGGTGTCGCCGCCCTTTTCAGGCAGTGGCGCCACCCATGTTGTCGGTTCTCGTCACGCTGGCTCTCGATCCAAGTCTGCGCTCACTGCCGCAAGCTCGCGGACACCGCCACTGATGTTGCTGAAGGAAGATGGATGTGCGTTTGTTGACATGTCCAAACTGCACCATCTACCTTCGCCATCTAGTCGACTCATCGTCCTGCTAAACATGCCAGCAAGAAGCTGCTGATTTTGTGCACTCGTGTTCCTCCATGGACGCCTCGGATCTGCACCTCCTCCATGGCTTCGACCACATCCACCTCGACCTCGGCTACTTCGGCACTAAGGGGCTATCATCTTGCATGAGGACTCATCGGCGTCTTCTCCAGCCACAGCATACGCAACGCATCGACTGTTATGACTGCGGGGTGATGTTAGCTTGTCAGCTTCTTCTCTAGTCTCATCATCTGTAGCGCTCCCGCTGTGACTGCGGGGGATGTTAGAGTAAATAGGAATAGTACCATATTGTCTAGCCACATGATGTGTTAGTACTATGTACCCTATATAATCAGCCCATGAGACCCAATGTAATATATCAAATATTCCACCAATTATATTATCCTTCATGGTATCAGCCCACATTGAGTTGCATGCACCGACTAGTACAACCCAAAAGCTTAAGTTGATGGGGAGAGATGGACAATTCACTTATATTCCAACACTCTCCCTCACGTGAAGACTCCCTCAGGCCTCAGACGTGGAATAGGAGCGAGCAACAATTATTTTATTTTAATTGCGCTAACCAGGATTCGAACTCGAGACCTCTGGCTTTGATACCATATTGAGTTGCATGCCCCGACAGTACAACCCAAAAGCTTAAGCTGATGGGGAGAGGTGGACAATTCACTTATATTCCAACATATCCAATTCTTAAAAAAACAAGAGATAGATTATCCAAGTTTTGAAGCATAAAACAGTCATAGGAGCTGGCCTGTATGAACCATAGGAGTTGTATTAAATGGTCCTTTAAGAAAAGCCACAAGAAGGCCTTGCAATTATCTTGAAATTTTGATTTTCAAAGATAAACTTCAGAGTGTCCATAAGATTGATAAAGACAATGTGGTAGGTCCTAGCTTGAAGTGTATATTGCTCCTCAATCAATGGCTCTTTTTGTTAATGCATATCTGATTAAAAAATATATGCACAATTTACAAATAATTGAAATCGTTCGAATTCCTGTATGAGTTCAACAAAAAAAATACTACATCTATCCTAAAAAGGATGCAATTCTAGTTCTATATTTAATGGAGCTATCTGAAGTTTGAACAAGCTTATAGAGAAGAGTGTCTATGTTAATAAAACCAAATTGATATATACTTTGCAATGCATGCATAAGGAAACTAATGACACTTATTTGGTATCATAAATAGTGATACTTTTTTGTATTAACTTTGTCAAACTCAAACTTATTTAACTTGAATAACCGTCTCAGATAAGGATTAACTGAGGCGGTTGTTGGCCTAGCTGCCCTGCATCGAAAAACCGAGACGGGCAACCAGGCTGCCTGCCTCGAAGCCCAAATGCCAAATGCTGCAGAAAATAAATCCAGTAGTAGTGATTGGTACTATGTTAATTGTATCTTTTTCAGGACGAGGGTATGCAGTATGTTTTATGTAGCAAAAAATAAATTGCACTCTGTCTAAATAACTATAAAAGTTATTCATTGCATACTACAACATTATTAACATTTAGGAATTTTTCTCAAAAAAATTTACTATAGGTTCTTAATAGGACGACACAGATAAAGATAGTTATAGGCTCTTAAAGATAATAGTGTTGTTGGGTCACCAACCGGTTGTGATAGTGAACCAAGGCAACACCTCTTGTTGGAACTCCAACAATTGGTTAGTGGTGGTTCCCCAAGGTATCACATTGGATGGATCTATCAATGAGTCTACATATATTTACTACCAATTCCTATACCTAATTGATAGTGATGTACAGGAGTGAAGCACACATCTTCAGTAGTGGAAAAAGAAGATAATTGAGACCTGAGCACAACTTAGTTATATAGGTTTCTTGTGATTGACCGTATCTAATAAGTTTTCAGTTCTTGACTTAGATGGGTGCTCATCCTTTTGGCTTATTTTATTTTATTTTTTTGTCATAGTGATATGCATGCCCTGGGATATAGTGAGGTGCTAGCGAGCATTAGTTTAAACTCAAGATTTACCAGTCCAAGTGCAACAAAAAGATGCTTCATGCTTGGATGTCATTTGTGTTAGTCTTGTCTGGAAGGTATCTATTAATTTTCGGATGTAACAAGTGAAACAAGTTCGATGTCATCTTAGCATTGCACTTGGTTAATAATAATAATTTGCATATGGCAACAGTTTAGGGCACTGCTAGGCTCCCTCCAATCTTCATGACAGCCTCGGATTTCCTCCTCCTTCCCAAATAAAAAGAAAGGCTTTTGCACATTTCAAGAATAAAAGAGCTGCTAGGTTGCTGTCATCTTTTATTTAGGGTTCTTCTATCTTCTCTTGATTAAAAACATATCAGACTCTAATTGTGCGTATGACAATTTATAAAGGTTTTAAATGGCTATGGAAATATCCATGTTACAATAAGCATCAAATTTTCCTCTGGAATCTTTTTGCATATGATTAACAAGAAACCCGGGAGCTTCTCAGGCAAACATGGAATTCCAATCTTACAGTTGTGTCCTGTGCTCTGATAATGTGCAAGAAAGTTTAATTCTTCTCTTCCTACAATGCCCCTATGCAAAGGAGTGCTAGACATGTTGGCAATTGCTAGATTCTCTGCTTGACGACCCTTTCAGAAATTTGGAACGTTTTAAAAGAAAAGTGGTAGTATATTTCTATATGGAAATCATCAACCTTAGGGCTTGCTGTTTAGTGAGGATTGATGAGGGAATGAAGGGGGTTGAACGGGACTGAGGCCCTTTTTGGTTAATTGTCTACCTAAAGGTTTGGAGGGGTTCAAAGGGGATTGATGCAAATTTTGACTCGTAGGGGATATAACTTCTTCAACCCATCTTCCATCCCCTCCTATCCCAACCAAACTGAACAAGACCAATGATTAAATTCCTTTCAATACAAGTCAAAATACCCCACATCCTCTCAAATCACCTTGGGAGGGGATTAACTGAACAAGGTCTTGCATTGGGGAGTATGTAGACAATATGTAATTGTTAAATGTTCAATTAAACTAAACCTTCATTCGGCAAGGCTTTGTGTTGCGGCATGGCCAGACTGCATCATTGGGGGAGGCCAGGCACACTCTGCTGCCAGTTGTAGGGCACAAACTATCTCTACTGTGCCCATTGTAGGGCTGCAGCTATCACAGGGTGCCATGAACTCATAATAAAAATATGTGTTGGATAGAAATAGTGATCGACTACCAAATCGCCTATGCTGAACTCAAGCCAGGGTTTTGTTCCTCATATCTCTCAAGCCAGGGTTTTGTTCCTCATACCTCTCAAACCCACACAAAACTGGATAGGTAATAATGTCTCCTATGCTTTATCAGTTTATCTTCTATATCTATAATATATGAGACTAGACGATGATACTCTCACATGCTCTATGCAACCTTTTTAGTTCACAGCTTTAGACCTTCAGTAGAATACATTTATATATACCCCCTCGTCTCAAATTAGAAGTAATTCCAAGAATCTAGGAAAGTCAAAGTTTTTAAGTTTGACCAAATTTATATAATAAGATAATATATTTATTGTACCAATTAAGTATTATTAGATTCTTCATTAGTTATACTTTCATAATGTACCTATTTCATTTCATATATCTTTATGTTTTTTCTATAACTTTTTTTTGTCAAACTTGAAATACTTTGACTCTCCAAGATTCTTAAAATGACTTATAATTTAGAATAGAGGGAGTAGTAATCAATTAAATGAATGCAGTTAGTCACTTAGACATCGCCTGACTACAATCACATTTGGTTCTACAAAGTTCAGATCACTTTTTTCTTATAAAATATAATGGTATGGTAGGTCAAGTTTTGAATGGATGTTGCTTCTTAACTGGCTCATTTTGTTCATGAATATATATAGTCAAAATGTATGCACAACATAATAAATATTGAAATCTTTCAAATCATTTGGTTTCATAGGGGTATGGATTACATGCATGCATTAGTAAGGGTGATAATCCATGCTTTTATGGAACCATTTGTGTGTATATTGTGTTGTGCAGAAGAAGGGAGGAGAGGATGAGTGCACAATTGTAGTCCTTAAATTCTTTTAGGTGTCATCTAGGCGTCTATGCTCTTTAAATTAACCAATGAATCACTAAACCTATTTGATGTGGCCTTTGATAGAAATGACCAACCTGCTGTATTGCAAGGGACCAAGAGGGCGAGTATACACAATGTAAATATGCAAAGAAGCCCTCGAAGTAGACGGAAAACACATACACCTCCTACACATCTAATTGCCTTCATGTCAAAATCACCATAATTATCAGGCTAGTCATATGGGTAGAGAACATGGTAACCCATATGTTGTATACAACGAATGTGGAGATGACCTTCAGCACATAGCTAGTAAATCTTGGCGACATCTAGGCTCTATGCATAATGGCCAGGTTAAATCCTATTTCGTCCCGTCTCGATTTGTACATTTGACCCGCAAAACTGCATATTGACAGTCATTTCGACTGTTTTTGGTAAATCAGAAAACAAGACGATAATGATATGGCTGTTTTTTTTTCGATTGTCTTTATTTTTTATTTGTTTTTACCTGGATATCCCGCGTCTGCATAGGATATCCCATTTTAGAAAGTTCAATGATGGCATGGTAGTCATCGATCTATGCCGCATCGTAGTAACCTTGTCATATTTTGGTCTTGCACTTTTATACTCTGGTTATCTTATAAACCTTATTGTACAAATTAGAATTATTTATGTGTTGGTAGTGTTATCATGTCAGGTCATTGAAGCATATTTTTTGGTTCTATGCGTTTATGTTCTCATTTTTGTTCCCATCTCCGGCCTTCCTAATTTCAACACTACTACTTAAAATCTTTTGCGAGGCGATGCCTTTTTATTAACCGAGGCTTTTACAAAATCCAACCACCACCTTGGTGAATGCTTAGGATTAACGGAGACGGTCGTTTTCATTAATTGAGGCGGTCAAAATTAACCGCTTCACAAATTTATTTATTAAAAAAACTGTATACAAAAATATATTTATGAGGCGGACCTTTTAAACATGGCTCCATTTTCAGAGGTTGACCTCCTAAATGGCCTGCTGCGGAAAAAAGGCTGAGGCCCAACAAGCCCATGAAAGGCCGATGGATAGCCACGTTCAAGTATTCATACGTAACTAAGGCCTACTTTGGCAACAAGTTTCCCCGCCGGGATACCGGGCATTTCCCGGGGCTGGAAGCTCCCGTGCCGTGCTCCCCCGTGTCAGATTGCCGCGCCGTTTGGAAGCCTGAGTGATAGGGTTTTGCGGCCCAATTCCCTTAACTTTCCACGGGTGAGAAATCCACGATCTGAGAGGTCGGGAAGCGTTCCCCTTCGTCTCTCGTGACGACGCCTCCGCTTCTCTCGCTCGCATCGCCCGTCGCAGCCTTCGTCAGTCGCCGCCTCCGCCTATTTGCTCGTGATGGCCTCCGCTGGTTCTTCCTCGCCCTCCCCGTGGTCCCTCCCCTGACCATCAGGCTCGCAGGGCTCGATGTGAGGTGAGTTCAGGTCCCTGGCCATGGCGACCATCAAGAAGGCCAAGGTCATCTTGGTCGCCGATCTTGTTCCAGGAGGTTGGGGGTCCGGTGTTGGGGCCGTCCATAGGGATCTAATCAGGAAAGGGTAGTCGATGGGGGCCTATAGGGCTAGCCGATAGATCCAACTGCTTCGCAGTTCATTAGCAGTGCTTAGCTCAATGGTGGATTTTACTGTCAAGATGATTCCCATGACAAAGGTGTGAGCATCTCCTCTTTCTCCCTGTTATGATTTCTTATATTCAGTTCCTCAGTTGTGTTCAGTGTTCACTACTTAGTTTTGTGCTTATGTAGATCTGCCGATGTGACTCCTTGCATTCTTTATTATTAAATCAGCTCGAGTAATGCTATTATGTGGTTTCTTGTTTTTTCTTTAATTATCAAGAGCATCCCCTGAAAGCATTGTGGTGTATAACCAACTGTTTGGGTGATTTGAACATGGAACACTGCGCCAGTTTGTTTGATTCTAGCTACTGGTGGATGTGTCATGCACTTATTAATTTGAGGATAGTTGTTTAGGATTAAATTATTTAGTGCTAACATTTTGCGGTTCAGTGTGAATGGTATTGTCAAATATGAATGATATTTAATGGAAGCATTGTTTGGTAGTCATTTATTTGGTTGGTTCTGTGATGTCTTGATTAACCCTGTCCCCTTGAGGACTTAAATTACTATGTCATTTGCTGCCTTATCACGTTCGTTCTAACCTCTTTTAGTGTTTTTTATTTATAGTGTAAACATGAATCTGACATTGTCAGTTGTAGGATGATATTAGGCTGTAGTGAATATTTGGTAAGTCAGAGTGATTATTTAGTATATCCTTCAACACTTAATTTATTTGTGCAGAACACAAATTAGTTTCCTAATTAGCATGCAGAACCAGGGATGATGTATTTAATGCTGAGGATTAACTTACTATTTGTGTCTTAGTATTAAGTAAACTCTAGCTGAGGCAAAGCTTATATTTTTAGTCTGCAAGTTTCGACTGACATTATATCACCTTTTCGGGAACCTGATGTGCTAGTAACTTCATGTTTTGCCTGTACAAGACATTTTGCTTATATGATGTCGCAGTTCAGTTTGCTACTTTTAATATGTTAAGTTGATTAAATTGGAGCTGCTTTTAATATGTAGAGTGCTTCTTAGCATATAGTATCCCTTTCCTTTGACATTGTTGTAAAAATGCAGGAACTATATCTGTAGTTCTAGCAGCTCTCATTATGTTGGAATTATGTGTTTTATTTAGAGTTAAAATATTGTGAAATTTGAAGATGGAAGCATATCACAACTAAAATTTGAAGTTGACTAATTTATGTCTGAATCAAGTTATTTGGGTTTACCGCTCTATTCACTTATTCTCAAAGTCTTGTAGTGTGAAGTGCAAAAACATGTTTCGAATCAAAATATCCCATATCAAACCTTATAGTTTACACAAAAAGCTAATGAATTTCTCTCTCTCTTTTTTTTGCAATTGAGAACTCTTTCAGGATCTGAACTATGATACTTGCAGCCTGAAGAATTACTGCTTGATTCATATGGAAAGGTCTCTTACTTTGGGAATGTTTTTCTCTAAGCACATAGAACAATTTGTTTCTGATGGTACTTTATTTTTTAATTTTGATGTCCAGGACAACTTGTTTCTGCTGTTAGAATGGCCACAAGCACTACTTCTTGTCCACTTCTTTTGTTCATAATTAATCTTCTATGCTTTCTTTTTTGTGTATGTTACTTGCAGAGGGTACTTGGAGGAAGTAGTCCAAATAGTTTGAGATAAGTGAAGTGGTCATTTTTGGTAGTGGGTTTTGGACATTTTCATCTTTTTAATAGATTTGCAAAGATCTCACATTAGAGAGATTGCAGATGTTCATGGATCAGGTCATAATAATGTATATGTCAACATCTATTGGATGTAAGGATGGAGAACCACCTATCTGAATGACACTATTTGGCTTTGGCTAGATTTTAGACTATAGTATTATACTTTTGCATCGATTAGACTTGATTTCAGATTTAAAGTATCTATGTATTTGTATGGAGAAAGAATTTTTCATGATTTCGTGGTTGATTTGTGGTGTCTTTGGTTATATCATTTTACTTTTCTAAATTTTTCATTTTCTAATTTTGTCGACATTGTTTCTGATTTTTCTCATCATGCTTTAGTGAATAATGACAAGAATGCATCAAGAACTTCTTGAATATGATTTTTTCTTCTTCTAAATATTGGTACCCTGCGAAGTATGTGATGCCGTTGTTATAATCTTTGGCGGGGGCAGGGGATAATGCTTGTGCTTACGTACATTGGTATTCTTTCTGGTTCCACGGACGTTCGTTATAGCGTGCTGCCAAACAGCGACGGGGAAACTCCCCCACAGGTGGTAATCTTCCCTGGGGCAGAGGTGGGAATTAAAAATCCAAAAAAATCCACGTGCATGGTTATCTGCCCAGGGTTAATTGGCCTCCACTGCTAGTACGTACGTGTGTAAACGCTAGCAGATCCGCACGCGTTCCTTACACGTACGTACGTGTGTAAGCGCCGCCCCCTCGTAACGCGAATGACGTACAGAGACAGCGCGCGACGGCACATTCAGAAGCAGCCAACGGGAAAAGCGCGCGGACCACCACCGTGTGAAAAGCCCGCTAAGCACAGACGCGCGGGGGCACGACGGCGGCGAACTCGCTCGCTCGCGATCGACGCACGGGCATCGGTCCATCGGCGGCGGCCAAAATCCTTTTACCGCCAAAACGCTGGGGCTGGGACTGGCCTAAGAACGACACATAGCTAACCAGCAAGTCCGCTGAGCCTTTCTAGGCTAAGGGCATCGACGTCTACTTCTGTGTTCCCAAAAACCAGTGATGACAGCACATCTGACGCTGCTACCCCTTTCACAAAGTGTGTTTTTTGTTCCCAACGCCTCTCAAACCCACAGCAAATCCTTTCTCTCGATCTGTGTCGTGTTCTCCCATGAGGCCTTCTACTGTATCGAAACAACAGCCTGTTATGTGTTGCTATTTGTTATTGCACTTCCTATCCTACCTGTGTGAACAACAGCAATGACGCAACCTTTATATTCTGCTCTTCTCTGGGATGGATGGATTTATATAGTATGTATTGAACTCAATGAGTGCAGTTATACATACAACTAACAAGACCAGTCAGATATATATGGTTCTTTTTTCGCAAAAAAAAAGAAAAAAAGAAAAGAAGAAGAAGATATATATATATATATAATATATATATATATATAATGGTTCAAAAGCACCGGATCACTTTTCTTTTATAAATCAAGAGGCTAACCTCTTGCTGTATTTTTTTTTTGTATATTGGAGTTTGTTAGGAGAGAAACCAAGAAAGAGAGAAAGAAAAAAGAGCACAAAAAAATTATGGACAATGTACTCTATCCATTGCTCAACCAACGGGATGTCAATGGAAATCCAGTGATGTCTGCTTGCATGCTTCTGTCTGGCTAAGAGAGGCTGAACTTGAGTAAGAATCAGATTGTTATGAGTGAAGCCGGAACTTTTAGTTCTGTTATCTAAAAAAAAATCAAATGCACCGACACATGGCAATGGTAATTAATTCCAAGAAAAAAGAGCGATTGCTAGTTGGACCAGGAAAGTTTAAGAGTGTGGAAAGGATCTTAATATTTTGCGGTGATTAGTCTTATAGATGTCCAACAATTGCGAGCAAACCGACAGTAATGGGATGAATTATCCAAACTTTGAAGCATAAAACAGTCATAGGATTGTCTTGTATGAAAAGATCCATGCATAGTCTTCAACCATAGGATTTGTATTAGATGAGCCTTTAATAAAATCCAAAGGAAGACATTGTGATTAATAAAATTCAAAAGATTGATAAAGGCAATATGGTAGGTCCAAGTTTGAAGTGTATGTTGCTCCTCAGCTTGCGACTCTTTTTGTCAATGCATATCTGATTAAAAATATACTCAAAATTTATAAATTATTGAAATCTTCCAAGGCATCTATTTTCAGCGTTCTTGATTGGGATCCTTTAAAAATTTTTGACACTAAAAAAATAATACTACATCCTTTCTACAAAGGATGCCGTTCTAGTTTTGTATTTAGTCGAACTATCTAAAGTTTGAACAAGCCTATCCAAGTTGATATGCTATGCGAATGTATTCATAACGAAGCTTATGAATTGGTCTTGTGTTCCTATCTCCCGTGTACTGTGTTCCTATCTCCTCTTGTCTTGACTCCAAACTAGATGTTTTCCATGCTTGGTCCATCAATTTTCTCATGTGCTCATTGGACTCTGATGGCGTGTCTTCACACTTCTCAAGGCAGTTTGTAGTGATTTGGACACCTACATTTATCCACTGATTTGTTCTCTTGTGCTCTGATGTGATGTGCAATCTTTCTATTGTTTTTGCGGTGGGCTAGTAGAAATGTGATTGGCTGACGCTGGGCTGTTGCAGCCTCTGTCTAGAAGAACTATACATCATAGAGTCTCCTTGTACGCTGATGATGTAGCCATCTTCATTCAACCTATTGCAGAAGATATTAACCTGTCATTGCGGCTCCTGGACCTCTTTGGTGATGCTTCCGGCCTGAGAACTAATGTTCAAAAAAGTAATGTGTTACCAATCAATTGCTCGGAGGATAATCTGGCCCTCATACAGAGCTTGCTGCCTTGTGAGATACTGGATTTCCCCTGCAAGTACTTAGGCCTACCCCTGTCTATCATGAAGCTGACGAAGGAGCAGATTCAACCCATCATTAACAAAGTTGCTGATCAGCTGCCTGGGTGGAAAGCGGAATTAATGACCCGGGCTGGTAGAGCCATTCAGGTGCAGTTTGTGCTCACAGGAACACTGATTTATGTGGCTATGGCAACTGACCTCCCTTCATGGGCCCTTAAAGCCATCGACAAGATCAGGAGGGCCTTCCTGTGGAGAGGGCGTAAGGAGGCTAAGGGAGGCCATTGTCTTATTGCTTGGCCTAAGGTATGTCGTCCCCGCGAACTTGGAGGTCTTGGGATCGCTGATCTGAAGGTTTTGAGTATTTCTCTAAAGGCACGTTGGCCGTGGCTCCAGCGGAGTGAGCCTACTAAGCCGTGGGCTAGCTTTCCTATCCAATTTAGCACCGAGGTTGCTGCTCTCACCTCCATGGCGATATTGACTGAAGTCGGTAATGGAGCCAATACTCTCTTTTGGAAGGACAGATGGATAGATGGCAAAAGAATTCAGGATATTACTCCTCTGATCCATGCTTTGGTTCCTAATAGAAGGTTAAAAAACCGTACAGTAATGGAAGCACTGTCCGAGGAAAGATGGATTGAGGACATTCAGGGTGTGATCGACCCTTCTGCCCTTTTCCAATATCTTGACCTTTGGGATATTCTGAATGGTGTGGAGCTTGATGAGAATACGCCTGATAAGCATATATGGAGACTACCTGCTTCAGGAAAGTACACAACAAAGGGCGCCTATGATTCGCTTTTTCAGGAAGCAGTACTTTTTGAGCCATACGAGAGAATATGGAAATCCTGCCCCCCACCCCCCCCCCCCCCCCCCCCCCCCTAAATGCAAGTTTTTCATGTGGCTTGTCGCTCATAACAGATGTTGGACTGCAGACAGATTAGCAAAGAGAGGGCTCCCACATCCAGAGCAGTGCCTCCTCTGTGACCAAGAGAAGGAGGACATCCAGCATGTTCTTCTGGGCTGTGTGTTCTCAAGAGAGTTCTGGTTTTCCCTCTTATCGAGGTTTGGGGTTGCTGTGATTGCTCCTCAGCCTTCGGACCAATCCTTCGATAATTGGTGGAGAAAAGTTGACAGTGCTGCTATTGGCGAGCTTAAGTTTGTGATGGCAGGTGCTCTAAATGCTCAGTTTTATTACCTTTTATTATTGGTGTATAGTCCAGTTTGTGATGGCAGGTGCTCTAAATGCTCCTAAACTGAACAAAAGAAACATGATGTCGACTGAAGTTTGCGTGCGCAATCAGTGCTTTTCTTCTCTCGAGTCCTGGCAGAAGGATTGAAGAATTGCTTTTCTCTGTTGTTTGGTACTCTAGTCCAGACTTCAGAGTTTGAGTGTTCAGCATGGTGGAATTTTCAGCGTTGCAGAACTTTGAAACGAAATTGTCTAATTGAAGTGCCTGAAAACACAAGGTTCTGTTATTTCAGAGTGACATATTCTGATTGAAGTGCCTAAAAAATACAAGGTTCTGTTTTCTCCACACAATTTTGATTCGTTTATCTCTCTTTTATGCTTAATTTTTTTTTTTGAAAATCAAGTAGAAAATGAGTTATTACATGTATCGGCTAGAAATACTTTCTTTTTGATGGGAGTTTTCTCCTGGTGGCCGGACAAAACTACGTATTGTATTTATTTTCATACCTACGGAGGGGTCAGCTTAAATTCCAGCATTTGACACATTCAATTGGACGTTTGGTGAATCCAACGAATCAATCAGACCCTTTTTTCCTCCCTATTGAACAGAAAGAAGGCGAACATATTTTTAATTGACCGTGAAAGCAAAATCTGAAGACGAACCCATTCCGTTCCAGCAACACTGAAACTGAATGATGGCGATTATCTTCCCATTAGCACGGGGTGTACCTTTACAGTTGCATGAAAAATGAGATCACTGAGGTCATGACTGTATATACTGATATATGGAATCTATTATGCCAAAAATGAGAAAATGGCTGCTTGCTGGGTGAGGCCCAGGACCAGGCCGAGTTGCGACTGACGAGGAGTAGTGCCGCTGCTGCTACACGCGACAACGCCATGCCAAGCCAGGTGGCATCACTGCTAATGTGCGCAGCGCTCCACGTACAAGTAAGGCTTCCCAAAAATGAGTGATGACAGCACATCTGGCGCTGCTCATCCTTTCGCAATGCGTGCTTTTGTTCCCAACACCTCTCAAACCCACAGCAAATCTTCCTTTGTGTTCCCCCATGCTACTGTATCGAGACAACAGCCTGTTATGTGTTATATGTTATTGCACTTTATCCTGCTTGTGTGAACAACAGCAATGACGTCACCTTTTTATTTTGCTCACCTCTGGGATGGATGGATTAATTTATATAGTATTGAACTCAATGAGTGCAGTTATACATACACCTAACAAGATCAGTCAGGTATATATGGTTCTTTTTCACCAATCACTTTTCTTTTATAAATTAAGAGGGTAACCTCCTACTCACCTACTGTATGTTTTTTTTTATATTGGCGTTTAGGAGAGTCACCAAGAAAGAGATAAAGAAAAAAGGACACAAAAAATCTATGGACAACTCTATCCATTGCTCAACCAATGGGATGTCAATGGAAATCCAGTGATGTCTTCCATCCAGTGATGTCTGCTCACATGCTTCTGTCTGGCTAAGAGAGGCTGAACTTGAGTAAGAATCAGATTACTACGAGTTAACCAAATGCATCGACACATGACAATGGTAATTATTTCCAAGAAAAAAAAGTAATTGCTAGTTGGACCAGGAAACTTAAGAGTACGGAAAGGATCTTCATATTTTGCGGTGATTAGTCCTATTGGTGTCCAACAATTGCGAGCAAGCTGATGATAAAGGGATAAATTATCCAAACTTTGAAGCATAAAACACAGTCATAGGATTGTCTTGTACGAAAAGATCCATAGTCTTCAACCATAGGAGTTATATTAAATGAGCTTCTAATAAAATCCAGAGGAAGACATTGCGATTAAGTTGACATTTTGATTTTCAAATAAAGATAAACTTCAGAGTGTCCAAAAGATTTATAAAGACAATAGTATGGTAGGTCCAAGTTTGTGTGGGTGGCTCCTCGGCTTATGAGTCTTTTTGTCAATGCATATCTGATTAAAAATATACACAAAATTTACAAATTATTGAAATCTTCCAAAGCATCTATTTCCAGTGTTCTTGATTGGGCTCATTTTAAAATGTTGTTGAATTATTATACGAATTTGACAATAAAAAATAATACTACATCCTTCCTAAAAAGAATACAATTCTAGTTTTGTATTTATTCGAGCTATCTAAAGTTTGAACAAGATTATCCAAGTTGATATGCTATGCAAATGTATTCATAACGAGGCTTGATTGGTCTTGTGTTCCTATCTCTCGTGTACTGTGTTCCTATCTCCTCTTGTCTTGCCTCCAAACTGTCTGGTGTAGATGTTTTACATGCTTGGTCCAACAATTTTCTCATGTGCTCATTGCACTCTAATGGCGATGTGTTCACACTTCTCAAGGCAGTTTGTAGTGATTTGGACACCTAGATTTATCCACTAATTTGTTGTCTTGTGCTCTGATGTGATGTGGAATCTTTCTTTGTTTTTGCGGCGGGAAAGTGGAAATGTGATTCACACTTTTATTACCTTTTGTTGTTGGTGAATAGTCCAATTTGTGCTGGCAGGTGCTCTAAATGCTCATAAACTGAACAAAAAACCATGATCAACACCGAAGTTTGCATGCGCAATCAGTGCTTTCCTTCTCTCAGAGTCCTGGCAGAAGGATTGAAGAGTTGCTTTTCTCTTCCGTTTGGTACTCTAGTCCAGACTCCAGAGTTTTGAGTGTTCAGCATGGTGGAATTTTCAGACTGGCAGAACTTCGAAACGAAATTGTCTGATTGAAGTGCCTGAAAACACAAGGTTCATTTGTTACTCTCTTTTTTATTTATTTATAAAGCAAGTAGAAATGAGTTAAGACATGTGTCCAATAAAAATACTTTCTTTTCCAAGGGAGTTTTTCCCGATGCCCGGACAAAACTACATATTGTATTTATTTTCATACTTTTCTTGATAAGTCGACGGAGGGGGAGAGAGACCCCTACCTGAGAAATGAGATCATTGAGGTGCTCACTATACCGATCTATCAAATCTATAATATTGAAAAGGATGAAGGGACTTGCTCGTACGAGAAACAGGTCACTCTGCAAGAAAATGACAAAACTGGCAGGAACAAATGGAGTGAAGTCGGCATATTTGCAGAATCATGGAGGCTAACCTGAAACCGCAAAGATGGAATTGAGTTCCCGACGATCTCGAAACGCACGAGCAATTGTCATACCCTAGCGGATGAGATGTTCCTAAGTTCAAGTAAGGCTGCTTGCTAGGAGAGGCCAAGGCTCAAGCAGTAGTGCTGCAGCTATTAGTAAGGCTGGTTGCTGGGAGAGGCCCAGGCTCAGGCAGTAGTGCTGCAACTATGAGACTCCATGTACAGTCAAGTGTTCCCAAAACTGAGTGATGAGAGCCATCTCTTGCGCTGTCCTGCAATTGCCAAGGCATGTTTTTGTTCCCAACGCCTCTCAAACCCACAACCTGTAGGATAGTACCGTGTCCACCCATGCATTGTCTTCTCTTCTATGGAGAATATCAGGCCAAGGAAACTATCATATCGCCTGTGTGAACAACAACAATGGCAGTCTCACATGCTCTGCGCTTCTTTATTTTGCTGGTCGACGCGACACATTTATACTTTATTCAATTGAAGAGTGCAATTACATACCCTAACATGACCAGTCAGTCATATATATGGTTCTAAAGCGCCGGATCCCCTAGTGTACATTTTTATATATATATAGGAGTTTGAAGTTACCAAGGAAACTCAAGAAACCTAGAAAGAAACAGAGAAATAAAACTGAACATAAAATTGTAGAAAAGACTATCCATTGATCAATCAACGGCATGTTCAACATCTTGGCTCCATCGAAAACTAGTGATGTCTGAAAGTAAGGTTGCATGCATCTGTCCAAGAGAGGCTGAACTTGTGTAAATTAAAAATCAGATCATTACGGGTTAACCAAATGCACTGGCTCATTATTACAATGATAATTTCCAAGAAAAAAGGAATTGTCAGTTGGACCATGAAATTTTCACTAGTACAAAATAGATCTATGCCGGCGGTGTGCACTAGTATGTACGGGCGGTTTCACTTAGCGTGCGCCAGTAAACATCAAACGGTTCCGAACTGTCACTAGAAATTGATTTGCCCATGCGGTTTTTTAAGAAATCCGTTGTAGAAATCATTTATTTCTACAGAAAACAGTCTGTAGAAATCCTATTTTTACCGGCGGAAAACCGCCTGTAAAAAAGTATTTCTATAGGCGCCTTCTTAAGAAATTCGCCACTACAAATAAATGGGCACTAATTTTTTTTTGAGTTTTTCAAACGACCTTGGGAAAACGATTAAAAGTTTTGAAACTTTGTAGTTGATAACATTTTTATTTGAAATAATCTTGCCATTGAAAACTACGTTCGTATTTGTTAAAGTTGAAATTCAAATTTTTGTAAACGACCTCGGATGGAAAAACTTCATAAATAAAAGTTATAGATCTTAAAAAGTTATAAACTTTGTAGGTGAAAACTCTTTTATTTGAATTGGTTTAGTGGATCAAGCAATCAATTTACATTTGGTTTAGTATAATATGTGGGGAACTAAAACGAAATCTAGACATAAGTGAGTTATGGGTGGAGTGGTAGAGGAGGGTACACGCGAGGGTGAGGTTCTGCCAACTAGCTCAGATCATGATAGTTTGCATTATCAAATTGAATATGTAATTTCTTGGATTGGGACCTGCAACAAACTAAATGACATGAAAATGCAGCTACAATATTGAGTATGCCTTCAGTCATTCGTTCGACTGGTTCGGGCTGGCCACTTGGATTTTATGGGTGTTCCTGCTGAGCGCTTGATTATCAAGGAAGGCTGGGCACACACACACACCCTGGGACAGGTAACGATGTCACGGGCAGTAGTTCTGCAGCTACCAGTAGGCCAGGCGGCATCTAAGTTGTTGGACGGTGAGAACAGTGCATGTCTGATATGTACACACCAAAATACTGCTTTCACATAGAAGTGTTAGACTTAATCTTGTGTTTTATGTTTTGTTCATCAGTTTTAGTCGTGTCTAGGGAGTGGTTTGTGCCCAAGTTAGCTATCGTGTACATGGGTCGTGCGGCCAAGCGTGGAGTCCGTCGAGTACGCGTACGTGTGCTACTTGGAGTTAGTTATTTTGAAGTGGTCAGCATGGGCATGCAGGAACGTGCAGAGTTAGCATTGCATGCACGGCTGTTAGTGGAGTGAATTCCGGATCGGCAAGCTGTGTGAGCCTGTGCCGTTCGGCTATTTGAGTCATCGAGTCTGTACTGCTTAGGGTGTGCTGAGCAGAAGGAGAAATAAGAGCAAGTGTAGGTGCTGGTGTGCAGCACTGTGTGTGCGCTAGTTCTTCTTTCCAGAGTCTGTGTTCTTACGTGTGTTCATTCTGCAGCGAGTGCACCATTTTCTTCTGTATAGCTGAGTGTTTGTGTGCTGTGCGTGAGAGCCGTGTGAGCGGTACCAATTCTAACAAGAAGTAGTATTTCCCAAAAAAGAGTAACCATAGCCATCTCAAGTTCCGCTCTGCACTGCCTAAGCCATGTTTTTGTTCCCAGCGCCTCTCAAACCCATGACAAATCCTCTAGGATGTGTCCTCCAATACTTTGTCTTCCATTGACAATATCAGACCACAGAAACTGTCTTGTAGCTATTTCACTTCTTTCCCTGCATGTGTGAACAACATTCGCAATCTCATACATATATGCTCTATGCCACACCACCTTTTTTATTTTGCTGTTCTCTGGGATGCATTTAGTTATATATAGCATTGAACTCAATGAGTGCAGTTATACATACACCTAACATGTGTACGGTTCTAAAGCATCTGATCTCTTTTCCTTTGTGAATCAAGAGGGGTGCCCTACTGCTGTATATGTTTTTCTATATATTAGAGTTCAGATTTTTACAAGGAAACTAAAGAAACCAAGAAAGAGAAAGAAAAAACAATTCAAAATTAAATATGGAGAAGACTATCCATTGCTTAACCAACCGGATGTCGATGGAAAACCAGTGATGTCTCTGAAGTTATGCTTCCATGCTTCTGTCCAAGATTGAGAGGCTGAACTTGAGTAAAAAACAAATTATATACATTACGAGTTAACCAAATGCACAGACACATGACAATGATAATTATTTCCAAGAAAAAAAGGAATTGCCATAGTTGCACCATGAAACTTTAAGAATATGGAAACAAAGAATCTTCATATTTTGGGGTAATTGGTCCTATTGATGCCCAACAATCGTGAGAAATTCTACAGTAAAGGGATAGTATCCAAGTTTTGAAGCATAAAACAGTCATAGGAGCTGGCCTGTATGAAAAGATCCATATTCTTCAATAATAGTAATTGTATTAAATGGTCCTTTAAGAAAAGCCAGATGAAGACCTTGCAATTATGTTGACATTTTGATTTTCAAATAAAGATAAACTTCAGAGTGTCGACAAGATTGATAAAGACAATGTGGTAGGTCTAAGCTTGAAGTGTATGTTGCTCCTCGACCAATGACTCTTTTTGTTAATGCATATCTGATTAAAAATATATGCACAATTTACAAATAATTGAAATCATCCAAAACATCTATTTCGAGCGTTCTTGATTGTCTCATTTTTAAACTGTTGTTGACTTTATGTACGAATTTAACAAAAAAATACTACATCCATCCTAAAAGGATGCAATTCTAGTTCTGTATTTAGTTGAGCTATCTAATGTTTGAACAAGCTTGAGAAGAGTGTCGATACTAATGACACCAAATTGATATATGCTTTGCAATGCAAATGTATTCATAACGAAACTTATGACACTTATTTGGTGTGATAAATATTGATACTTTTTAGTATTAACTTGGTGAAACTCAAACTTATTTAACTTGAATTACCGCCTTAGATAAGGATTAATCGAGACGGTTGCTAGCCTGGCTGTCCAGCCTCGAATAACCGAGGCGGGCAACTAGGCCGCCTGCCTTGAAGCCCAGATGTCAAATGCTGCAGAAAATAAATTCTATAGTAGTGACTGGTACTATGTTAGAATTGTATCTTTTTCTAGACGAGGGTGTGTAGTATGCTTTATGTAGCAAAAAATAAATTATACTTGTCTAAATAACTATAACAATTATTCATTGTATACCACTACATTATTAACATTTAGAAATTCTTGTCATAATTTTTTATGATAGGCTCTTAATAGCACAACACAGATAAAGATAGTTATATATAGGCTCTTAAAGCTAATAGTGTTGTTGGGTCACCAACCGGTTGTTATAGTGAACCAAGGCAGCACCTCTTGTTGGAACTCCAAACAATTGGTTAGTGATGGTTCCCCAAGGTATCACATTGTATGGAGCTATCAATGAGTAGTGATAATATATTTACTACCAATTCCTATACCCAATTGTTAGTGATGTACAGGAGTGAAGCACACATCTTTAGTAGTGAAAAAGAACAGAGTTGAGACCTGAGAACAACTTAGTTATATAGGTTCCTTGTGATTGATCGCATCTAATAAGTTTTCAGTTCTTGACTTAGTATGGGTCCATCGTAGCTTTACACGACAAAACAACAAGTTATATTAAAAAATACCAATAATTGATGCAAAATTATGAAAGAGGGAGAAGAATAAGAACGAATGAAGATAACTTTTATGCATCTATGGTCAATCTAGACTTTAAAAACAAAAGCTTTATATATCTACTACATGGATGTAGATCTAGCTAGACACATGAGGCATAAAGAGAGAAAGACGTGTGGGAGAGCAATCATGTACCTCTTATTGTGTCCTTCCCCAAATCAAAGCTCTAAAACTCAATTTGATGATTTGGTGAAAAATTCGGGCAAAACCTCCGCTCCCAACGAGATGGGATCGAGAGAACTTTACGCACCCATCACACAGTGAATCTAGATTAAAAAAAACACAAGTTTTATATATCTAGTATATGGATCCATGAAGGATCTAGACTAAAAAACACAAACTAGATCTATATCTACTCCATGGATCTAGATCTTGATCTAGCTAGACATGAGGAATCACACTAAAAAGTGAGAAAAAGAGAGAGAAAGAGGGGTGAGAGAGCAATCATGTACCTCTTATCGTGTCCTACTCCCCCAAATCAAAGCTCTAAAACTCAATTTGATGATTTGGTGAAAAATTTGAGCAAAACCTCCACCCAACATTTTGGAAGAGGAGAAGTCACGAGGAAGAAGAAGAGATGGCTGCTGCTATTTATAGGGCGAGAATTACCGCAGCAGGCAACTTAAAATGTCCGCTTCGGTAAATGCATATTTGTAGCAGCGGGCTACATAACCTGCCTGCTATGGTTAACCTATTTACCACAACACGTAGGTTATGTAGCCCACTGCTACAAATATGCAATTACCTAAGCGGGCAGTCTAAGTTGCCCGTTGTGGTAAATCGTTTAACTGCAGCGACAAACACAATGGCTGGTTGGCAAAGCCGGCCACCGGATTACCGCAGTGGGTGGCCGAGTGGAACGCTGCGGGGCGCCAAAGTCCCTCGCTGCAGGAAATGAATTGTTGCATAGTGGATGTTTCACCGACATCCAAGAAGAAAAGAGTGCAGGGCGACTCTGCTTAGTCCCAGGCCGGGATGGCCAAGGAAAGCATCCTGTGGTTGAATCCATGTGTCTCCCCGACTAGTTGGGAACATCTTTCGAGTGTGACGATTCTGATTAGACCTTATTTGGATGCACATGTATTTACCTCACCACGTGGATTAGAGCGAAAATTAGTTCAAATACACTTCAACACATCAGGTTTGAGAGATATACATACGCATCCAAACAAGGCCTTAATTAGGGGTTCAGGCGTGTGGACTTGCCTCCATAGGTGGACGTTGCCCGTTTTGTTCCTCTTGGCTTTTCGGTAGGCCGGGCCGAGGAAGGGCCGTCTCTGTAGGCTTTTGACATGGAGGGTGAATGCCTACTTGACAACCCCGACAGCGACGCCATTTTGATGACTCCGGCTGTCGGGACTTGGGAGCTGGAGGGCATATCAGGGTTATATGCAGACAGTCTTGCAGCTGTGCTGCTAACCCTGGCTCACCATGAAGGAAAAGGGGGATTTTTACGGGAGCTTGACCGGTGAAGCTGTATGACGCTTGTTGGGAATTCTGGTTATCCTAGAGGCCCCAAACACCTGTCCAATGAGCTCGTCAGGAAGGTGCCACTATTTTATATGTTTGGCACCATGTAGTGTGTTGTGAATGACGGCGGATAAACGACGAAGAATACAAGATCAAATCACAGCGAGACACAATATTTAACATGGAAAACCCCTCCAATGCGAAGGGGAAAAATCACGGGCGCCAGCCAGCAAACACTCGTCACTATTATCAAGAGTCGGTTACAACGTCGTGCGGCGGCTTACAAGAATAATGAATGACTTAATCTCGGTGGAACCCTAGTGATGGGTATATGTACCGTACCGCTTCAACACAGTGTACTCAGATCGTTCTAGCCCCTGAGTCTTGGGATGATTTGTTCTGACTGAAGCTAAGACTTGCTACTTGTAGTACATTTAGAAAAATTCTTTGGTGAAATTAGTATCCATACGAGAGAGGTTCCCTCGGCCGAGCGAAGCGGCTAAAGCACAGATAGACGGAAGAGCCTACCTCCTTGTCGGAGGTTACCTCTTGACTAGTGGAGATCCCGAGGCACCTGGAGGAGGTTACCCGGCATGGGTTATCAATAGGGGCACACATGACAGTAGTGACTGTGCGGACAATCTACACCAAGTTGGACATTGGTGTGATCAGGGGGAAGCCTGCTGAGAGTGACCGTTCGGTGCTCAGCAAACTTCACCAGCGAGCTGTGGAGCCTGCTGAGGCCATGAGTTATTAAGTGGACTCCTCTACCAATAACAGTATGCTCGACACATCATAGTGTCGAGCGATGGTTAGGGTCACTACTTCGAACTCGTATGTTACACGATTTTGTATACCCTATTTTTGTTGTATTTAGTGCTTGGTTTTGGTCAAGTTTTGGACTTTTAACTGCCTAGGGATGGTTATTGAAATGAGTCGCTTTGAACAAATCCACACATGTTAATGCAGAGTCCCTAATACCATACCACATTATGTCAGACTTTGAAACAAGGGAAAAGGGATGCGGCCAAGCGGCATGGTTATCGTTGTACTGTTGTAGCCCCCCAAGCACGTCGATAAGTTATTATAACATGTTGATGTGCTTCACACAAGAAATGGACTATGGGAAAAATAACTGCATAAATCAATACCCAAGCTTGTTGAATTCTTTAACCCGATCAGGAAGCCAGGTAGGACATGATCAAGTAGCAGCGATAGATTCAATTTAGGGGTTCACTTTGGACCCTCCCAGGTTCAGATCATAGCGTCGAGGTCATGGTCTTCCCCGATCTTGGTGAATACGTCATGGTCATAGTGGTTCAGGTGTCGGGCAAGAGTGCACGGCCCCGTCCCCACAATTTCTAGTCCTATGAAAATGCGCATACCGGGGGTGACTGTTTCTTCTCCTCTAGAGTGGCTCAAGTTGATGCAGCTGCAGGTTCCCAAATCGGTCGCCGATGAAGTCTAGGTTGCCAAAAAAAATCCGCCTAGCTTCATCTTGCTTGCGTCGTCCTCAAAGTGGAAGATGATTCTGATCTCAAATACAAGGTTAATCTATATGCGAAAGGTTCTTACCTAGCACGCCAACTATCTCATGATTTTGCTCCAATAATGCCTAGCAACTACCCCTGTAAGGTGAATCACATGATAGCACACGAGACATAAGATTTATACAGGTTCAGATATGTGAGGTGCCCTATTTCAGTTGGGGTGGTGCTTCTCTTTTTGTATTCATAGTCTTAGTTACAGGGGTTGTTGCTAGCTCCTAGCTACATAGTAGATGGGATGAAGCAATAAGAGATCGACCCCGATCGTGGGATCCCTACCCTCCTTTATATAGATAGAGGGGGCAGGGTTACAACAAGGGCGATCGAGTTAACAAAGTGGTTTCCTAGTTTCTTACAAGGAAAGTGCAACAGATCGGGTTTATCCTACTATCCAGATACGATGACATTGATATGCCTTGTAAGTACTAGAATAATGTATCAACACCCTTAGTATGTTTCCTCAAGTCTCCACGCTTCATTTGGCCGACCATGGAGGTATAAATAGGCCACAAGCCAAATAGAGTCGTTGATCACCTTATAGCCGTTTCTCTATGTTGCTCGAGATCGGACACAGGGGGTTGGTCCAGACCAATTCGCAATGGTTCGGATCCCCTCCAATAGTCTTTGACACTTGACCGTTGAATTCACGCGTTGAGGCTAACTGATGGGGCCACTAGTCCGGACTATCTCCATTGGTCCGGAGCCTTGGTCCGGACTGCGTTCGGAGGCTTTGAGCGCCTTTGGAACCTCTATGTTCCCATCCAGACTAATCGCCATTGGTCTGGACCGTTGGTCCAGACTCGATCCAGATGTTTTGGCACTTTCTGGAACCTTATTGTTCTCATCTGGACCATTCGCCATTGGTCCGGATGATTGAACCAAAGGTCTGGATGCCCTGTTGCCAGGGTCTGGAGCACCCTGTGACTAGGGTTTGCTTCCAGAACAATTTCCAAAAGTTTGGACCCTCGACACCTTGGGTCCGGAAGACCTTGTGAAGATCTGTTAATTTCATTTCTTTGCGATCTTTGCGTCCAGGTTGGTTCCATCCTTCATGCTTGGACTTTTCTTGATCTTGTAGGACATCCTTCATTCTTCAAATGTCTTGCTTGAGGTGTTGATCATTCCGATCACCATGTTGCCTATGTACAAAGCATGTTTGCACCTTATTGAACTACAAAATAAACACTTGTAAACTTGTTAGTTTAATTTGGTCATGTTGATCATCAAACACCAAAATCTAAACTACACGGGCCAAGGGTCCGTGTTCCTTACAGCTGCAAACCCTGGCTGACGCTGTGAAGGCGAATGGAAATTTTTATGGGAGCTTGATCGGTAAAGCTATATGATGCTTGTTGGGTATCCTGGTTGTCCTATAGCCCCCGAACACCTATCCGATGAGCTCGTCGGGAAGGTGTCACTATTTTATATGTTTGGCACCATGCAGTGTACTCGATCGTTCTAGCCCCCAAGTCTTAGGATGATTTGTTCTGATGAAAGATAAGACTTGCTACTTGTAGTACCTTCAGAAGAATTCTTTGGCAAAATTCGTGTCCATATGGGAGGGGTTCCCTCGGCCGAGCGAAGCGGCTAAAGCGTGGATAGCCGGAAGGGGCTGCCTCCATGTTGGAGATTACCTCTTGACTGGCAGAGATCCCAAGGCACCTGGAGGAGGTAACCCAAGACGAGTTATCAAGACCATAAGTCTAAAATAGCAGGGGCAACAGACCCAAACGCAAAAGAAATTGTCTTAAGCTCCAATTCGATTCCGGGTTCTCCAGTCAAATTTCGCAAATGCCTCCATGACGACAGTTTCCAACTTCTTGCACCCTTTCCTGGACACCTCTTTTTCTTCATCCTCATGCAGCAAGGGGACCATTTTCTGATCTAGTACGTCATCCTGAAAATCACCTGCATAAAAGTATAAGACTTAGCGTTGTTGAAAATCACAAGCAGCTATAAGGTGTGGCTTTTGAAAAAGTAGTTGTGAAAAAGTAAAAAATCTCATTTAATTTCGACAGTTGTGGCTACTTAAAAGCCCTCTCTCACTTCTTCCCGTGTCTACACAAGAGAGGTCGATGCACCAGGTGGCCGTGCTGGAGCACCAAGGGGCCACGCGGGAGCAACCTCTCTCCTCATCTCCGATGGGTCCACCAGGACCGAGGCCGGGGGAGCCACACGTGCACCACATGCTCTACTTTTGTTGAAGATGTTCCAAATTTATTGCCCAAGACAAAGACCGACTTCTAACCAGCGAAGCGGAGGCCCGTCGTTCACTTGGAGGGTGCGGGGGGCAGGCCCCCCGTGGTACGGTACATATACCCGTCGCTAGGGTTCCACGGTAACCGATTCATTCATTATCTTGTAAGCCGCCGCACGGCGTTGTAACCCGACCTTGATAATAGTGAGGAGTGTTTGCTAGCTGGCGCTTGTGGTTTTTCTCCTTCGCATTGGAGGAGTTTTCCACGTTAAATCTTGTGTCTCGCTGTGATTGATCTCTCATTTTTTATCGTTTATCCGCTGTCATTCATAACATACTTCGTGTGATCCTGACCCAAGCCGGCCGCCGGGCAGGGGCCGCACCGGCCGTTAGGGATCGAGTAGGGGCCGCCAAGACATATGCTGACTGAGGGCCGGGGATGCAAAATGAGCAGAACCATATTTCCTAAAATAAGATTTTTTTGGTTATCTGTAGCTTTGGATGCAAGCTGAGCGAAACTTATGTTTGGTAGACTGAATCTGAGATTGTATAAGCGGATGCAATATGTTGAGAAGGTTATTGGTTGACTGTATTTGTTGGATATGATGGTGACACCGCACACGAGGATGGCGTTTTACGCTTCTGAGGCAACAATGCTGAATTTGATAGTTGAGGGTTTTTTAAAGTCCAAAAATCATAGATAGTGCAATTTAAAGGTGAAAATGCATTTGAAATAAATAAAATCATACATTATGGAATCTCTGAAAAAAGCTCGCAAGCTACATTAATTCACTATTACTGTACAATAGATGAAAGAACTGAGCTCACAATTTTTACAATTGCTAATGTCATAATTTCATAAACCCCAACAAAAGACTCAAGAAACAAGAACGTCTGCAACAAATCAAGCAAGCAGATCAGTACACAACGGACGAACTCAATTCATGCCTGTTCCTCTGACTAATCATTTGTCTTGCAATCTCGGTCAAGTTGCACGAACACCACCAGCAGCTACCCGAAATTCAGACAAGCACATGAAAAAAAAACGCGGTCGATCTCCAGAAACGGAGAGAAAGGAGACAAGCTCACCACATTGCTTTGGAATTGGAAGGGGGACGTTGCCAGCTAGAATGGATAGAGGGAACAACTACAGATCTCTCCCTCTCCCAGTCCCGCTGGTGTGACCTTGTGGATCCTGTCGCCGCAACTGCACGGGAGTAGATCCACTCAGGACATTGTAGCCTTGGTTGCTGGTGGTAGGCGTTCTCTCCGTGGAGGCAGATCAGAGAGGTAGAAAAGGGAGGAATCGTATAGAATTGGGAATTGGGGAAGAATTGGAAGAACGGGAGGAAGAAGAGGTAGTTGAAGCCAGCCAGCCAGGACGGCTCTTGACAGCAAGGTTTACAATACCGGTAAGAATTTTTTTTCGGTCCATGGCGATAAATGTGAAATTTTGGAAATATCGGGTAAAATTTAAATTGAGTTTTTAAAAAATTTGGCACCATTTTACTAGAAAAACTCTCTAATCCATTGTCTAACAAAATAACACAATATACCATGAATTAAGAGGATAGAGAGGGCAATTTTAGTGTAGTCTGGTGTTATTTACCGGTATAAACATTTTTCGGACCTCAGTGAAAAAAACGATATTTCGGAAATTTCGGCGATATTTCGCCGAAATTGTAAACCCTGCTTGACAGTTCAGTATTCAGGTTTTTTTTTGTGAAAAGTTTCAGTAATCAGGTTTTGAGATTTTGTGTTCTTTCTTACCCTCTAAAGTACTCCCACTCGGGGCCTATGTATCTCTCTCACTTGGTCGCGGTGTACGAGTCGATCAGTGTGGCTCATCACGAGAATCTCTTCATTTTCTGTTGCCGGCCCGGCTACAGTAGTGTCCTCAGTTGCCGTTGATGGTGCTGCACAAGTAGTGCTGCTGCTACCACAAGGGCAGGCGGCATCTCCGATCCGCTAGTGTGCCAACTGCTGTACATAGAAGTCATGCTACCCAAAAGTGAGTGGCGAGATCCATCTCACAAGTGCCGCTCTTCATTGCCTAAACTGTGTTTTTGTTCCCAGCGCCTCTCAATCTCACACCCACGGCAAATCATCTAGTGTCTAGGATATATATGTAATATATAATGCCCTCGCATGCTCTGTCTTCCATTGAGAATATCAGACCACGGAAATCTTCTTATGGCTATTTCACTTCTTGCCCTGCATGTGTGAATAGCAATGGAAGCCTGTCTCATATATATGCTCTACGCTACCACCCTTTTTATTTTGCTGTTCTCTGGGATGCATTTAACTATATATAGCATTGAACTCAATGAGTGCAGTTATACATACACCTATCATGACCACTCAGATGTACGGTTCTAAAACAACCGATCGATCACTTTTCATTTATGAATCAAGAGGGGTGCCCTCCTACTGTATATTTTTTTTTTCTATATTGGAGTTTAGACTTACAATGAAACTCAAGAAACCAAGAAAGAGACAGAAAAAACAACACAGAATTATATATGGAGAAGACTCTATCCATTGCTTAACCGATCGGATATCGATGCAAAATCAGTGATGTCTCTGAAGGTATGTTCGCATGCTTCTGTCCAAGAGGCTGAACTTGAGTAAAAATCAGATTATCATGAGTTAACCAAATGTCTTAGATTACAATGACTCTAGGGGGTATTTATACTAGCAACAGCCCTGCTAGATAGGTGAAAACTCGAAATAAAACAATAGATGTCAACTATGTGAACAGGCCTCCTCGGAATGCCTTCTCGGAGAGTTTTCGCGTGGCTGTTGGACTTCTGCGCAGTCTTCAATGTTTTGACAATAACTCCATCTTGAGAACTCCAATTGACATGCAATTTGTTGCATTCGAAATTTAAATTGATAAGCTTTCACACCATGTGCAGCATGCACCACGAGATATTGTAGAATGGTGCAATTTTGCACGGAAAGTTGACCATCAGCCTGACTGTCAATCTTCTGACTAGTCTACACTAAAACAGATCGACAGGCTAAATGGAGCATCCAAACTGGTCGTCACTTGATGCATTGGAAACTAGACTTGATAAACTTTCCAACAAGTGCTCATTGACCTTCATAGCTTTTGTGAATCAAAAGTTATGATTGTTTCTTTTGTACTGTTCTGTTGGACCGGTCTGGTTCGAGTGTTGTCCTTTTCTGCTGTCATCTCCTTGTATGTTCTTATCATTCTCCATGTGAACCTGAGCAATAACAATGTGCACAACTTAGGTAGTATAGAATTCTTATTAATATTAAAATTAATTTCACAAAGTAGCGCGTGCACCTCTTGTTGTAACTTCTTGGCTTGGCTACGTGTAATCGGTCCATCAAATACTTAGGCTAGTGTCAATGTAGCTGCTACTTGACTTGGAGATTGTAACATCTGGCTTAATGTGGTCGGAGTGCTTGATGGTGAGGTCGGCATACTTGTTGGCATGGTCGGAGTGCTCGATGGTCTGGTCGGTATGCTTGATGACGTGTTCGGAGTGATTGCTGGTGTGGTCATATCAGGGAGGAATCATACAGAATTGGGAATTGGGGAAGAATTGGAAGAAGGTGAGGAAGAAGAGGTAGTGAAGCCAACGATCGACGACTCTTAGACAGTTCCAGTATTCAGGTTTTGTGTTGTTTCTTGACCAGTTGACCCTCAGGGCCCAGGCATCTCTCACTTAGTCGTGGTGTACGAGTCGATCAGCATGGCTCATCGCGAGCGTTATTTTTTATGAAAACAGGAGGGGCTTGCCCTTACTGTAATTTTATTGGAAGAAAAAAACCAACTTACAGAGTAATCAGAGTAAAGCAAGAGCTGCTCAAGAGACTAAAAAAGAAAGAAAGAAAATAAGACAAACAAGAAAAAAAAAACAAGATTGTTTAACCATTGAGAGACAAAGGGAAAATAGCTCTTTTTTTGCGCGATAAAGAAACAGCTCAAACTCTGATTTGAAGAACCTCTTCACGTCGCGAGCGTTTCTTCATCTTCTGTTGCCGGCCCAGCTACAGTAGTGTCCTCAGTTGCCGTTGATGGTGGTGCACAAGTAGTGCTGCTGCAACCACAAGGGCAGGCGACATCTCCGATCCGCTAGTGTGCCAACTGCTGTACGTAGAAGTCATGCTACCCAAAACTGAGTGGCCAGATCCATCTCACAAGTGCCGCTCTGCATTTCCTAAATCATGTTTTTGTTCCCAGCGCCTCTCAAAGCCACGGCAAATCCTCTAGTGTCTAGGATATATAATATATAATGCCCTCCCATGCTTTGTCTTCCATTGAGAATATTAGACCACGGAAATTTTCTTATGGCTATTTCACTTCTTGCCCTGCATGTGTGAATAGCAATCGCGCGCAGCCTGTCTCATATATATGCTCTATGCTACCACCCTTTTTATTTTGCTGTTCTCTGGGATGCATTTAACTATATAGCATTGAACTCAATGAGTGCAGTTATACATACACCTAACATGACCAGTCAGATAGGTTGTAAAACACCCGATCTCTTTTCCTGTATATGAATCAAGACGGCTGCCCTCCTACTGTATATCTTTTGTATATTGGAGTTTAGACGTACAACGAAACTCAAGAAACCAAGAAAGAGAGAAAGAAAAAAAAAACAAAATATATATGGAGAAGCAAGCCTCTATCCTTTATTGCTTAACCGATCGGATGTCGATGCAAAACCTGTGATGTCTCTGAAGGTATGTTTGAAAAGCTTCTGTCCAAGAGAGGCTGAATTTGAATGAAAAACAGATTACCACGATTTAACCATATGCTCTGACACATGACAAGGTAATTGTTTATCTATATCTATATATATACCTATAATAATAAAAGGCAAAAATTCTCGCCATTTTTTTTGTCTGTCTCTCCCTAACTAACTCCGTGAATACATATGTCTATTTATTTTGTCTATCTCAACCCTCCTATTTTTATATATAGGGATTGAACAAAAGTATAGTTAAGAATTTTATTCTAATCCAACTCTAAGTAAGATGAATATGAATTCTAATCCAAATCTAGAGCAGATATCTCAATACCTGCCTAATTTTTTTATTTCTACAAGCATAAACGACTGAATCAAACCAAATCGAACACACATTTCTTAACATATGGTACATGGACTTTGCTTCACGAGAGTCAATTCCTACATGACCAGGAGTTTCAATCCCAACAGAAAAAACATGATCAAATCGAAAATTAATAGAAACATCAAGGAAATACAACAGAAGTTGGTGCCTCGCCGGTACTTGATCCAAGCACACAATATGAACGAATCAAGTGGCCACCAAGTTGGCTCTATGCCTCTATGGCTCTTCATGAAGGCCCAATGCGGGGACGGATTGAGGGAACCAATTGATTTTTCGTCCGCTCTCTTCACTACGGGAAACAACTGCTTTGCCGATTGCCGCACTTGGCAAACAACCTATCGGCAAAGGTTGCTTTGTCGAGTGCCATATATCAGACATTTGGCAAAGCCTTTGCCGAGTGCTAGATCAGCACTCGGCAAAATAAAATACAACGTCAACACTGACGGCGTCTTTGCTGAGTGCTGACGCCAGAGGCACTCGACAAAGATTTATATTTTAAAATATTTTTTAAAAAAATCTTTACCGAGAGCAAGGATTTGGCACTCGGCAAAGAATTTCTTTGTCGAATGTGGTGGTCCTGGCACTCGACAAAGCTGGGAAACTAGGGCTCTGGCCCCAGATTTGTCGAGTGCCATGGCCCTGGCCGAGTGTGGCACTCACCAAACAGGGGAAAACATGCTATTTTTTGTTTTTTACTTTCCATCCAAACAAAGAAGCAAATCACTTATATATCATCACATCCATGATTCATAATCCATCATACACATATATCGTCCATAATTCATCACATACATATGAATATGACCATCATACACATATATCGTTCATAATGCATCACATACACATATATCGTCCATAATCCATCACATACAGTGCATAATCCATCACATACATATGAATATGTCACAAGTATAAGTCCAACACAAGTCTAAGTCCAATACAAGTCTGAAGAACATGAAAAGAGACAAATGAACGGTAACTACTGCCATGCTTGCCACCCATGCTATGGAGGAGGGCCACTTAGCCACCCGGACTATGGAGAAGGGCCACCTTGAGGAGTCCGGTTCGAACCCACCGACTTGGTTGCACAAAGAAGAAGCGAATTCATGAGTATCTACAAGAGGGATGCACAAGCTAAAGGAATAAACAACCATACATACTCACCGGAGTCCCTTCAGGAGAAGGAGCCACAACTAGAGCGAGCAGCGATTGTTGACAATGCTTGAAGGATCGACATGAAGCTGAACATGTCCCGCAATCTCTTCTCCTCGGCCACCCTTTGGGCTTGTACAACCTCCATCTCCAACCGATGGGCCTCCAACCTCCACACGTTGGCTTGCAACATTCCACCTACAATATTTAAACAATGCAAAGGCAAGGTAGATGTGTAAAAGCATTGAATGATGAATAAATCAGTACTAACCTAGAGTTCCGCCATCTGCTACTATGAGCTCTGCTGCTGAGGGCGTATGGGGAGGGATGAGCTCATGCTCCTTGCTCAAATCTCAGCAAGGATGGGAACAAAGGCGGAGTCGCCATCCAGTATCGGTTGTGCTGCTTCCCTCCTCCTGCCTCATCAGGAGGTTTGTGTCTAGGGACTAGGTGGACGGATCAAAGTCCTCCCCATGGCGCTCTGTAGGGCCGAGATGGCGGACTAAAGGGGGGGGGGTGAATAGTATTTTCTAAAACTTAAGCGCAACAGCTAACCGAAACAAATGCGGAATTAAAACTATCGGTCTAGCCAAGACTACACCCCTCTATCTATAACTTTAGCAGCTAGCAAATTATACTAATTGGGCTCACTAAGGTGCCAAGCTAGGAAGCTCACCTAAACAAGTCTAGGTTGCAAGGTCACACAAACCTAAGCAACTAGTACTCTAAGAAAACCGGGAGCTCCTACACATGCTAACAAGCAAAGCACAAAGCACCTAAACTCACTAGCAATGTTCTCTAGCAAGACTACACAAGTCAACTAGAGAGCTCAACTTACTTAGCTACACAAACTAAGCAATGCGACTAACAAGGCTACACAAGCCAATTAGCCACTCAAGATCTACTTCTATGCTACACAAGCTAGAAGGTAACTAGGAAAGCTACACAAGCTAAACTAGTTACAAGAGCAACAACTACTCACTAGCACAAGTATATGAAAGTAAATACAAGCTAGTGATTTGGAGAATGCAAACCACCGAGAAGATGTACAAGGTTGACACGGTGATTTTTCTCCCGAGGTTCACTTGGTTGCCACCAAGCTAGTCCTCGTTGTGTCGACCACACACTTGGTGATTCGCCGGCTAATAGGCGTTCACAAGCCTAGCCCACTAACTCGGGCGCCGCAAGAATCCACCCACAAGTGAGGGTAGCTCAATGACACGCTCAACTAGAGTTGCTCTTCGCGATCCCCCGCGGGACGAGCACAACACCCCTCACAAGCATTTCTCTGGAGCGCCGCACAATCTTCTTGCGCGCTTCGACGGAGCCACAAGCCACAAGCCATCTAGGAGGTGGCAACCTCCAAGAGTAACAAGCACCACCGGCTTGCAACACGATCACCGAGTGCCACACGAAGCTATCTCTCAAAGCAACGCACTAGAGATCACTCACTCGCAACCGAATCACACTCTTTGCTTGCACGAGTTAGAGGGCTCCCAACCAAGCACACTAGAGGCAACACATGCCCAAGGTGCTCAACCAGCCCCAAGGGCCGGCCAAGGGCTATAAATAGCCACCCCATCGAAACTAGCCGTTTTGCCTCATCACTGGGCTTCCTACGCAGGCTCCGGACGCAAGATGAATGGGGGGTCCAGACCATCTCGCATGCATCCGGACCCTCCTCCGATTTGAAACTGCCCGTTGGCGCCTTCGCCTCGCGCTGCCGTGTGTCTCCGGACGCATCCGGACTTACCTCCGGACCAACAGCCGCCCTGCGTCCAGACGCGAGCAGAGAGCTCCCCGAGAGCCCTTTTCATCCGGACGCGCGACCGGAGTTCCCTGTCCGGACGGAAAACAACGTCCGGACCTCCTCGGTCAGTACAACACAGTCAAGGGGGCAGGCGACCGGACGCAGACCCAATGGTCCAGATCGCCCAACACCCTGTGTCCGGACTCGCTCCACCAAGTGTCCGGACCTCCACAGACAGAGAAGGGACCTAGGGTTAGGTTCCGGACGCACTACATGGTCCGGACACCACGCCACCCTAGCGTCCGAAGCTCGGTTTTCAGCCGAGACTCCTCCGCACTTCTCCCTTTGCTTCTCATGTGCCAACACAAATGTGTTCACCACCTTGTGCATGTGTGTTAGCATTTTCACAATTATTTTCAAAGCATTTTTCACTTGCTCTCACCACGCCACTCGATCCTAATGCATCGCAAAGTTAGATCGCTCACAGTGGCACTAGATAACCGATATGCAAACAAGTTTGCTCCTCTTGATAGTACGGCTATCTATCCTAAACCCGGTCATATACTTCTCTACACACCAATGACCGGTGAAATGGAAATGCCCTATGTTTAAACCTTTGCCTTGCACATTCCATCCCATCTCCATCTCCAATGTTGATGCAACACATGCACCAACCAATCATCAAATGATATGATCCACTCCATATCATCACGTGACTGTATTGGTTCATCGATCTTGACCTCACTTGCTCTTGACCGTTGCGTTGGTCCATCGGTGCCAAGCATCACCCGCTTGCCCTTCACACTTGCAACTGGTCCATCAAGCCAAGCCTCATCTTGATCTTCTCCACCTTGATCACATGACTCCATGTCATGTCTCATGTGCATTAAACTCCTTCATCATGCAATCACCTGTGAACTAATCTCCTGTGTATATATCACTTAAACATATATTAGTTCACCTAAGTTGTCACTCAATTACCAAAATCACACAAGGACCTTTCAATCTCCCCTTTTTGGTAATTGATGACAACTCTACAAAGATATGGAAATTAAGATCATTTTGGACATTATGCCATTTATCCATCATTTAAGCTCTATGCCAAGAATTGGATAAATGCCACAAAGTCCGACTTGGTAGTGTTAGCTCCCCCTACATGTGTGCTCACAAAGGTTTGAATTAAGCTTTGCACACATGCATGAATAGACATTGTGGGAGTGCTAGCACTACTAAGTGATGCTAAGGGATATAGGATAAACCTTTGAAGATACCCATGTAGTTGCACTTTTCAAGTTCATCCTTAGCACCATGGTTAGCTAGATATCACAAAAACAACACTAGAAACCCCGTGAGATCAACATTAGAAGCAAGGTTTCTAGATACCACGAGTAGGAACAAAAAAATCTAGCTTACCAACCTATGCATGCTAGTTAGCAAATCATCATTCAAATCCTATAACTAGCATACACCACACAAGCATGCATATAAAGATAATACTTATGCAATATGCAAGGCAAGCACATGAATATGCACATATCAAATGCAATTAAACAAGTTCATGAGCTTGCTCCCCCTACTTGTGTGCATCACTTAGTCCAAGACTTTGATCCTTTCAATCTTGTTCCCTTGTTCATGTCCATGTCTCTTTCCCTCTTACTGCATTTCCATCCATATATTCATATCTTTGCACTAATCTCTCCCCCTTTGTCATCAATTTTCATAAAAGGTATGCTTCTCTTATTGATGCAAAGGTTGCACTAGGGTAGATGGTTGATACTTGTATCTTCATATTTTTGATGGACACCAACATATATGTATTGGAATGACTCTTCATGTAAGATCATTAACCATTTTACCATTGATTAGGGCAACTCCCTTGTGTTCAAAGCAATTTTCATACAAATAGGCTTTCCAAGCAAGAGAACTATGATTTGATCACTTAAAGTTGAGGATCACTTGTTAACTTGTAGGATATCACTTGTGACATACCACGTGTAAGATTGCTTGAATGAAGACACATGTGGGCCATCACAAGTGTGCTAGAACTATACATCTTTTGCAAGTACCAATATGAAAGTTGATACTATTTGAAAAATTAGCATAAGTCTAGATACCACATGTAGGTTACATCTTGATATCCATTTGCATTGTTGTCTTGTGCTTGAACTAGATTCTTCTTCATGAGCTTCTATATTGGACTTGAACTAAAATGAATAGCATAAGCTTTCAAGTCCGGTTTAAACCCTCTCTAAGCTTGTTCACACGCATTGAGCGGTTATCCTATAGAGGTTGTACTTGTCACTTGATTGCAATCCAAAAATAGATCAAGTACTTGGGTTTACTAGCTCATGAACAAACTCATATACTACCACTGGATCAAACAACTCAATCAAGCTATAGTGGTAGGATATAAGCATAAAATTCATTTGATTTTCAATGAATGATCACTATGTATGACTATATGCACTAAACATGTCCTAAGTAATGGATGTATGCATATGTCAAACAATTTCACCTTTGCTATGTTGGAGTAGAGGATAGTCATGTAGATTTCATCTCCAATTAGCAATGTGAATTCCCATTAAGAGCATGGTGAAGACCAATGAATACCACTTGGAATGTTAATCTTCACCCATATGAATTTGAGTCCCACTAATGATCAAGTGCACTTTCTTGTTGCGGTTGACTTGCTTCTTTCTTGATCTTTGCTTGCATGAGAGAATACTAAATGATTTACCACTTGTAGAAGGTGATACCACTTGAAAGAACATGAATCTTTCTCTTTTGGGTGTTGCTTGCTTTCTTCTTGATCAATCCTATTGATAGCTTCAACTAAGCATCTCCAAATGATCCCTAGATCACCACTTCCATGTTAGCCTTCCAAGTAATGTCCTTGGTTCACCTACAAAAGGCGGCAAGCCCCTACAAAAGGGACAAGTGACCTCTCTCCAAGAACCATCCTTGATACTCACTTGAATTGTCTTTGTTTGATTGATCTTCATCTTGAGTACTAAACATGTTCCAATACACTCCACAATCAAATGGCCTTGTACTCAATGCTAGCATAGGTACCTCAATCACTTATAAGCATGATTCCAACTTGAGGACCTTTCAATTTGAGTGACTCTTGATTAATCCAATGTTTGTCACTTTTCTGGCAGATTTTGTACTCTCTAAAGAATATATCATATCTCACAAAGTACATATCCAATGACCATGAATTTTGGTGGAGATGTGCTTCACTAAGTCATCTAGTAGCCATAAAAGTTTGAGCTTCATTGCACTTCTAGGTTGCTACCAGATTTTATATCTTTCCACCAAGGTACATGCTGAAAACTGCTGCACATGTGTTGACAAGATCCACTCCAAAACCAAAGTATCTCTTATCCACTAATCATGAGACTTTCACAGCAACTAATACTATAAGTGCAGAGCATGTGTACCAAATTTCAAGCCAATCCAAAAAGATTTGAACTCTCAAACATGACTATGATCACAGCCAGCTCATATTTTGAATATTGACAAGATTTGACAAATTGAGCTAAGCTTCTTCAATTTGAATCAAACTTAATATCAACATGTTTGAATACTATCTCAAGACTTATATCCATTCAATCCACTTACTAAAGGAAGTCTCTTGATCATACCCATTCAAATCAATTCAAATTTGATAACTAAGCATTTAATCTATTCAAACAACTTATAGCAAGCAACTAGTGCACATATATATCCAATTCAATCAACTCATATGCACTATGTGTATATCCAATTCAAACATCTTATACACACCCAAATAAACTTGATCAACAAGAAATATACCTTAGTAGATCATGATCAATCTATTAGCAAGCTTCAACTTGAATTTGCAAGCCTTCAATTAATCTAATCAACCACCATAACTTGATTATGCACTTGTATATTGTAGCATTTGGACTTCATCTTTTGACTTGGCATTAGGATGAGAATAGCACTAAGCTTCATTACTTGATTCAATCATATGATGGATTAGATGCAATCACTTGAATCAAGTCTCCAATGCCAATGGTACCTACACACATTCATCCACTTGTTGATGGTACCCAAACTAGTTTGGGTCCTCTCAAGTTAGGTGCAACATACTTAGGCAATGCCTTAGTATGAATAGCGGGATGTTTTGCAATAGCAACCATAGAGGTACCATTACCATCCTTTCTAAGCATATGATCATCATCAATTGAAATAGTCTTAGAAGTCATACCTAGGGGACATGAATGAGCCATGTGTCCCCTTTCCCGACATGAGTAGCACACTCTCTTTGCTTGAGCCTTTTCTTCCTTGCTCATGTTGTGCTTCTCATTGTCTTGCCTCTTCTCTTTTGCTTGATTCTTCTTCTCAAGCTTGGTAGGACACTTCGAGGCAAAGTGTCCCATATCTTCACACTTGAAGCACTTGATGTGAGCCAAATGATTCTTCTCTTGATCTTTGCTCATCATCATCTTGTTGGCATCATGGATAGAAGTTGGATGCCTTGCTCTTGCTTTGCCACCTCTTCTAGTCTTCTTCTTTGTCATCCCCGAATCACCATCTTGATGGTTGATCTTGTATTGCACTTGGGGCTTGACTTGTGGCTTAGCTTGAGCATTCTTGGTTGGGCATACATTTGCAAGATGTCCCATCCCATGGCATTTGAAGCACATGAAATGAGATAGTTTCTTTTGTTCTTGCTTCTTCTCTTTCTTGCCCTTGCTCTTGTGGAAACCAATTCCACTCTTGTCACCATAGCTTCTCTTGTTTGTCAACATTTGCTCAAAGGTGACTTTGGAGTTGTAGCACCTCTCTAACTTATTGCTCATATTCTTCAATTCACTTTTGAGCTCATTGTTCTCCTTAAAAAGGTTAGTCTCACAAGACATAGAAGTAGAATAAGCATCTATATGTGAAGAACATGGCATATTAAGTAAATCATCACAAGAGGTGGATACATTCTTCTTCCCTACATCACAAGGGTTAGCAACAACATGTGATTGATCATTTGACCCAAGTGATGAGCTCTCTTCATTTTTAAGATTTAGCAATTCATTAATGAGAGAACCATATTTGTGAACTAAATCCTCATGAGACACTCGAAGTTGTTCATGATCCAATTTTAGTTCATCATGTGAAGATTTAAGAACATCAAGTAAGTGCTTATGTTCTTCACATGAGGTCTTTAGAAGTGAGTTTTCATCTTTTAGTTTCTTTGTTTTATTTAACTCACTTGCTAAAGCCTTTGAGAGTTTGCACACAAGATCAAAGTTAGGGTCATCACAATCTACAATCACATTGCCAATTGATACCTTAGTGTCACCGTGTGACATGGAGCAATGTGATGAGGTAGAAGAGCTTGTGGAAGCATCACTCTCATAGCCCGTGTATGCTTCATCATCTTCATCAAGTGTGCTTGGAGTAGCATCATCAATTGCAACACTTGAAGTTGGGCCTTCATCTTTCTTGTCTAGTGATCTTGAGGTAGGTAGATCATCTTCATCATCACTTGACCATGAGGTGGAGCAATCTTCCACAACCACCAAGTCATGGTCATGCTCAACATCCTCATGTGCCACCAACTTGGACACATCATCATCATTGTTTGGAGCCTTCTCATATTTTTCAATGAGGTAGGTCCAAATCTCATGAGCGCTCTTCATGTCCATTATCTCACCAAAGATATTATCTTTCATAGAATGGTAGAAGAATGTTAGTAGCTTGGCAATCGAGATGTAGGCACTTCTTTTGTGCTTGAGTTTCATCCTCTCTCTCAATTGCACAAGAGAGTCCCACATCTACGATCCACCACATTTGGGGAGAAATAAACTTAAAATTGCATGTCAACCAATTTCTCCACTGTGCAAAGTGTGTGCCATCAAAAATGTGTAGACACTCAATATCTAGCCCATAAGCCGCCATCCTCTCAGGTCGGTAAAGACCACAAATGAGAGACCAAGCTCTGATACCACGTGTAGGGTCGAGATGGCGGACTAGAGGGGGGGGGGTGAATAGTCTTTTCTAAAACTTAAGCGCAACGGCTAACCGAAACAAATGCGGAATTAAAACTATTGGTCTAGCCAAGACTACACCCCTCTATCTATAACTTTAGCACCTAGCAAATTATACTAATTGGGCTCACTAAGGTGTCAAGCTAGGAAGCTCACCTAAACAAGTCTAGGTTGCAAGGTCACACAAACCTAAGCAACTAGTACTCTAAGCAAACCGGGAGCTCCTACACATGCTAGTAAGCAAAGCACAAAGCACCTAAGCTCACTAGCAATGCTCTCTAGCAAGACTACACAAGTCAACTAGAGAGCTCAACTTATTTAGCTACACAAACTAAGCAATGTGACTAACAAGGCTACACAAGCCAATTAGCCACTCAAGATCTACTTCTATGCTACACAAGCTAGAAGGTAACTAGGCAAGCTACACAAGCTAAACTAGTTACAAGAGCAACAACTACTCACTAGCACAAGTATATGAAAGTAAATACAAGCTAGTGATTTGGAGAATGCAAACCACCGAGAAGATGTACAAGCTAGTGATTTGGAGAATGCAAACCACCGAGAAGATGTGCAAACCACCAAGTCCCCATTGTGTCGACCACACACTTGGTGATTCGGCGGCTAATAGGCGTTCACAATCCTAGCCGACTAACTCGGGCGCCGCAAGAATCCACCCACAAGTGAGGGTAGCTCAATGACACGCTCAACTAGAGTTGCTCTTCGCGATCCCCTGCGGGGTGAGCACAACACCCCTCACAAGCACTTTTCCGGAGCGCCGCACAATCTTCTTGCGCGCTTCGACGGAGCCACAAGCCCCCAAGCCGTCTAGGAGGTGGCAACCTCCAAGAGTAACAAGCACCACCGGCTTGCAACACGATCACCGAGTGCAACACGATCACCTAGTGCCACATGAAGCTATCTCTCAAAGCAACGCACTAGAGATCACTCACTCGCAACCAAATCACACTCTTTGCTTGCACAAGTGAGTTAGAGGGCTCCCAACCAAGCACACTAGAGGCAACACATGCCCAAGGTGCTCAACCAGCCCCAAGGGCCGGCCAAGGGCTATAAATAGCCACCCCATCGAAACTAGCCGTTTTGCCTCATCACTGGGCTTCCTACGCAGGCTCCGGACGCAAGATGAATGGGGGGTCCAGACCATCTCGCATGCATCCGGACCCTCCTCCGATTTGAAACTGCCCGTTGGCGCCTTCGCCTCGTGCTGCCGCGTGTCTCCGGACGCATCCGGACTTACCTCCGGACCAACAGCCGCACTGCGTCCGGACGCGAGCAGAGAGCTCCCCGAGAGCCCTTTTCATCCGGACGCGCGACCGGAGTTCCCTGTCTGGACGGCAAACAACATCCGGACCTCCTCAGTCAGTACAACACAGTCAAGGGGGCAGGCGACCGGACGCAGACCCAATGGTCCGGATCGCCCAACACCCTGCGTCCGGACTCACTCCACCAAGTGTCCGGACCTCCACAGACAGAGAAGGGACCTAGGGTTAGGTTCCGGACGCACTACATGGTCCGGACACCACGCCACCCTAGCGTCCTGTTGACACCCTTTTTCGACACGTATCAAATGGGCTGAGGCTTGACTGGTCAGCGGTCATTCTCCATCGGTATCGGGAGTCGATAGTGCCAAGGGAAGGGTGCTGGAGAGAGACTAAGTGTTTTGCCGATGGAATCTGATAAGCCTTGCCGACGAAATCGGTGAAGTCTCGCTAAAACTGATTGCCGATGAGGGGTCATTGCTAACTGCCGATAAAGGGTCATTGCCGATTGCCGATGAGGACTCGTTGCCGATTGCCGACAAGGGCTCGTTGCCGATTGCCGATGGAGGATAGTTGCCGATTGCCGATAAGGGTTCTTTGCTGGTTGCCAATCGGGAAAATATTGCTGATGCTGATGGGCGTGGTTTAGCACTTGGTGGCAGCAGAAGACTACAGGTGGCCAAAGGAGGAAGTTGCAGGGATCTGCCGATGGAAGGCTTCCATCGAGGAAGAGTATAAAGAAACTAGTGTTTTATACCAGTATTATTATAGTAGTTTGAGTCCGACTCTTGCATGGGTCGTTTATTTTCCTTTAAAATAGGTGTGCTTGTTTAGGGAATAAATATTGTTATTCGGCTCCTGCGCGAGTCAGTTTCCTTTAAAGTAGGAGTTTGTTTTTAGGAAAGATATGTGTCGTATCTTTGTATAACTCTCCATGCGGGAGTATAAATATGAGCCCGAGGGCTATGGAGAAGGAATCCAATCAAAAACAAACCAATTCTACTTTTTATCCTACTTTTACCACAATTTACTCTTTTATGCATTAGTTATAGTTTCCAACGAGTTCTTCAAGCTTTCGACGGGCTGCATCACCCTGATCTCCGTCAAAATCCTTGCTAGTTCCGCGTGGGAGTACCTCTAGGCTTTGGCAATCCGGGCGCATCGCTGTTTGCCTCGTCTAGCTCTGCTCTAGTTATCCGTGATCAATCTGAGCCTTGGCGTCCGGGCGCATCGCTGTCGTCTCGTTCAGTTTGTCATAGTTATCATCCTTGTCGATTGATTGGTCAAATCGACTGGCACGCCCTCGACATCGAGCTTTGGGTAATAGCCCGAGGTGTTCATAGACCTGACGCTTTTTGTGTCAACACCTCTTTTGGCACGCCCAGTGGGACCGATTATATAAATATATCTATCATGACTAATCCCAGGAGTGTCATTGAAGTCTCCACAGCAGATCTGACAGGTCACCAGAAACAGGTTCTGGAGCAGGCAATGGAGGAATACAAGCGCTCGTATCTTAGATCCTTCAGCCTAAACGGGATCGGCGAAGCAATACAGAAGCAAGATCCGCCGCCGCCGCGGCAGACCATTCTCAACGCCGATCCTGGTAAAATACAAGAGATGGTTAATTCTGCATTCAATAATGCATTAATTAGCCAATCCAATGTGCTGTCCGACGCTGTATGCAATGCTGTCAAGCAGACGTTCAAGGGACAGGCACCATATTATGTTGGTCCAGAGCGTCAACTCGGATCGGCATCTGTTGCAACCCCATCGGCGGTTCCAGGAGCATCTTCACCAATCGTAAACCAATCTGCCGATGAAGTCGTGCCACCAAGATCGAGCCCAGCAAGCTTTATTCAGGTGAATGTAAATCCGGCGGCTTCAGCAGTATCCGGACCTGTCATCCAGAATCAGCCAACTTCAACCAACTGTTGGAGGTATGGTACGCATCTAAGTCTATCTGCTGATTCCAGATTGGTCCAAGTTAACCATGCAGGAGGGGAAGTTCCTATAGCATCGGCAATGTCCGCACAACCGATGGTTTCAATGATGCATTACACTACGTCCTCTCCAACAGTGCAGTCGCCAACAGGGAATCTACGAATGGCAATGCCCAGAGTGCCGCGTGCCCAACCATCAGCAGGCCACTTGCCGATACAACGAAGCCCGGCAGTTGCAAGTCAACCCATGGCGGCAATGGTTCTTCAAACTGGGACACCGGCTAATCAAGGTAGCTATGTCATTAATTGTCCGGCGCCACAAGGGCAGCAGGCATCAGCCGGCTATCAGCCGTTGGCAACTTTTTGGCCGATGCAACAAGGTACGCCAACTGTCAGTCAACCTGCATCGGCAATAGCTACTCAGGCTGCGGTACCCGTGAGCCCAGGTGATCAATCAAGGGTACAACAAGAACAAACACCCGCCGGTTATTGGTTATCGGCGAATGCTTGGCTGATGCAACAAGACGCGCTGATAGTTAATCAGCCTACGTCGGCAAATTCTTGGCCGATGCAATCAACCATGTCAAGCGTCAGTCAGCCTGCATCGGCCATAGCGGATCAACTAGCCTCAACTGGCTATCAGTCACCGGCAACTGCTTGGCCGATGCAACAAGACATGCCGATTGCCAATCAACCTGTATCAGCCATAGCTGCTCAACCCCTGGCACCTATAAATCAAAGCTATCATCCAAGAATACAAGGGGTGCAGGAATCGGTTGGCTGCCAACCATCGGCAAGTCTTGGGTCGGTGCAATAGAATATACCGAGTGACAATCAATCTGCATCGGCAGTAGCTGCCCAGCCCATGGTATTCGCAAGTCAAGGCTATCATCTGAGTGCGCGAGAACTGCGGGAATCAGCTAGTTGTCAGCCATCGGTAAGTCATGTGCCGATGACACATAATGTAGGTTGGATTAATCAATCGCCGATTCAGCGGCAATATGTGCAGCCTGAGCGCCGAGTGGTGAGAGCTCTACAATACCATCCAGCGAATTTGCATAATGAAGCGTCGGCACATCAACCGACAAGTATTAAACCACGGTACTCGCAAGTGTACAGTGAGACATCGGCGCAGCGACCAATGGACGTAACGCCACAACGCAAACCGGTGATTGTGCAAGATGGCTCATCGGCGGCCCTGCCGATGCATGGTGTCCAAACAACTGGTTCTGTGTATATTCCAAACACTTCGAGTATCTTGACATCAAGACCGGAGGTAGTACATCAACCTAATCAGCTAGTAGACGTTCGAAGTGGCCCATCGGTCAATCAGCCGATGCATAATGTTCATCAGATTGGTGCTATAAAAGTGTCAGTTGCTTCAGCTTGTTCACCACGGAGACACGAAGAGGAACATCAACCTGTTCGGTCGATTGGTCGGCAACATCAAAACACAAGGGTGGTTCCAACCGAAGACATGGAAGTTCCAGACTCGGACAGAGAACCAAGTATCGGCGATGCTGAACTAGAAAGATTTACCTTTGATGTCACAGAGGCCAATCCAGATGTTGAATCATTCGAGCCCAGGGAGACTTGGAGCGCCAAGGTACTCTTCGTTGGACAGGGGAGCCCTGAATCAGATGATGAGGCGAGTGTTGGTACTGTTGAATGGGTAAGTGATGAAGAGTCGAGGCCTTGTGCGTTCGACCAGAAGAAGATTGGGAAGTTCACCTTCGATGTCACGAAAGCCGATGGGATATTTGACTTATTGCTTCGGGAAGGGCGAATTGGGCTGGCCCCTAATCAAGCGATTCCATCGGCCGAAGAACTCCGGAAGACCAGGTACTGTAAGTGGCACGACGCAACTTCTCATAGTACCAATGACTGCGAAGTATTCAGGCAGCAGTTGTAGTCGGAGATCGAATCTGGGCGTATCAAGTTTGAAAACTCTAAAGTCCAGAAACCGGTGGAGGTAAATCAGCACCCGTTCCCCGACAATATGGTGGAGATCAGCGAAAAAACGAGAGCGCTGACATCGGAAGCTGCCAGAAGGAACTCATCGGTAGACCCTAGTTCCCAAGTGTCTGAGCACGATGTAGGGAGGTTCGCCGATGACAGAAGAGTTAAGAAGGTCGCCGATGAAGGTAACGGTGCCGACAGGGCTCCTGGAGTTGTGATCACGTACAAACAACCAAGACAATATCATCGGCAATCACGTGAGGAACGGTATCGGCAAGAAGAAGAAGAGCATCAGGAATGGCTTCGACATAAGGACCACTGGAGGTGTCCCTTCTTTGTTCACTGCTGGGAGGAAGGCATCAAGCTGCCCACCGCCGATAACTGTCCAGAGTGCAACGGGTACTATGCTGCCGATCGGTCAGGTAAGAGACCTTGTTTTGACGATCAGGCACCCAGACATGCCAGACTACTCAGAGAGGACAGATCGGCACATGACCAACTGGGGGGCAAGCTCAGTGCCCATGATCAGCTTGGCAGGCGTGTTGACCAGGGGGAGCTGGAGGAGGCAGCCAATGCTGAAGCGCCCGACGACGAGGTATCCTCCAGAAATCCCAACATCGGAAAAAGTGCTGATGCAGACGATGGAAAGCAACACCAACCTGTCTGGAAGACTAAGTTTCCTCCGTGGTGCCCAAAGGGACTGACCAAGACCCAGAAGAGGAGGGTTCAGCGCCAGCGCCGTGACGACCTGTATAACACTGCAGAAACCTCGGGAGAAAGGCGGTGGAGGCCGAAGCGCAAGGACAGAGGCCCATCGGTAGACGCCGATGATTCGCCGATGGTCTGATTAAAATCAATCTTGGACCTGTTAGTTTGGGGGTTGTATTCAGCAAACCGGCGAGTCCAATTATTATACTTTGGGCACCTGCCTATGGTTTGTGTACGAAACGCCGCACTGCCGATAGATTCGTTAATTGTCGGGAGATAGTTGTAAGAATGGTTCTGTTGCGCTTGCGCATGATAACTAAGTATGTGTTGCGCGCGTCCTGGGGTTGCATGCTTTGCGGTGGATCTATCGGCGTTATCCTAATTCTTATCCGATAGAAATATGAGGCCTCGTTGCCGATTGTTGTTACAATCAGGCCAAGTACCAGGGTCAGTTAATGAGTTGGATTACTCAAGATTTTAGCCAATTCGATGAATTATGCTATCGGTAATGATTGCCGATGACTGGGTAAAACAAGTTTTCCGATGGTACTCTAGAATGGAGATTGACCTTACTGATCAAGATTGAGTTCTAAGTCTAGGGGTTTTCTAATCAAGTTACTATCGGATAAAACAGTCTACCTCCAGCAAAGCATACATGTCAGAAGTTCTCAAAGGAGTTGACCTATGACGTGCTCGTTTGAATGCCAATGAAAAAGAATTGTAATACATCGGTAAAAGCATGCAAACATTATATTACAAGACAAGATCAAGTATCAGATTACATTCTTGCCGATATAACATGCATTACAATAAGGAGTGGATGAGGTTTATCGCACGCAGGCGAATTTGATCTATTTCGTCTATCTCCTTGGCGTCAGCATCGGCAGAACCCTCAACCGGCTTGATTTTCTTCTTCCACAAGATGGCTTGCCGAGCGTGCTGGTCCCTTTCTTGCTGCAAGGCCCCGATAGAGTCAGATAGCTGGGCCTTTTGTTGATTGGCGGCCGTTAGATCCCCTTCAACCTTTTCCAACTCCGCCAGCAACTCCTCCTTCCTTGCCGATAGGCGAGAGATTTCCTGGTCGAGTTCGCCGATGGAAACTTTGACTTGACCAATGCTTCTATGCTTCTCATCGGCAAGACATTTGAATTTGAACTTCTCTTCCTCGCTCTTGGCTTGGGCAGCTCTATCGGCAATGCGGCGAACAAGCCTCTGGTACTGAATCTGTTTAACGTCAATAGAAGCTGCCTGGAGGAGGGTTTCTGCTGCATTGGCGGAGAGATGGCTTCGGATGTCTTTGAATATGATCCTTGCCGCCGATGAGTCCTGGACGAGTTGAGAGGTATCTTGTAGCAGCAGGGAGAGCAATTCTTCAAGTTTGGACTTGATTGGTGCCGACACAGCTGGGATAGAGCTCTCTTCCTCCTCGTCATCGGGTGCGGCCACCGAAAAAGAAAATAAACTGTCTGCTGGAGGGGAGTCTTGGCGCCTATCTTCGTCCTGCGGATTGAGGTTGAAAGAGAAGAGACTATCTGGGGAGTCTTGGGCCTGAAAACAGAAGGGTTATAATATGTCGATCGAAGAATTATGCTAGAATTTTCAGGTGATTAACTTACCATCTTGAAGCGAATTTCTTGCCCAGGACTTGGCATTCTAGATGGCCCAGCCTCATCTTGGACATCGGCAGCAGTTGCCGATGAATGAGCTACCGGCGCTGTTGGTAGCGTTGTCACTGGTATTGCTTCTGGTATGATACTTGGTTGTGGTGGCAATGCCGCTCTTTCATCAGAACCTTCGGATGGTACCGATGTCGATGTTATCTTTGCCGCTACGATGGGCGGAGCTGTCTCGTCAGCAACCTCGATTGACGGCACCGATGCTGATGTTGCTTCGGCTGCTGCCGTGGTTGCGGTCGCCTCATCGGGGACATCGGCTGATGGTACCGATGCCGATGCCACCGCCGCCATTATGGGGGTTTCTTCATTAGGAGCTTCGGCTGACGGTGCCGATGCCGATACTGCCTCTGCTGCAGTGGGTGGAGTTGCTTCCCGACCGACGACGTCGTCCATCGACTGATCTAGAATAAGAGCCGTTGGAGTTTCTGCCGATGACATACCGGCAGTTGGTAGTTCAGTTCGTGCCGATGACGAAGATGGGCTGGCCAGCCTCAAACGTCTCTTCTTCCTTGGCGCGGCAGCAGGAGATCCAGCCCGTTTAGACGAGGACTGGGGGGCATCGGCAGATGAACTTTGAGGTACTTGTTTGCTTGGAGCAGTTGCCGATGACCTCATGGCCTGAAAGTATTCAATGCAAATTATACGAAGCAGATGTTGCCGATTAAACAGTACATAATCGGTGTGAGTGAAGATGAATTTACTGCAAACACCCGCGTCAGGGCAGCAGCAGCGGCCGATGTAGCCTTGGCTTTTGCAGGTGTCGGTGAGGGTACCTGTCGTGGGGTGAAGGCAGCTAACGAAGGAGCCTTATGGCCGATGAGCGATACGGGACTCATTATTCGAAGCTTGAAGGGCTTGCCGCTCTTGCTCATCGGAGGAATCGGGTCATCAACCTGTTACACGCAAGAAGGTTAAATACCGATGGCGAAAATAAAAAAGGAATGCATCGGAATGAAGACTTACTGCGTCATCGGGGATGATATGATCGGCGTCAATCATGTGCTGATAATGGTGCGACGACTTGGTGAACAGTTGACACCTCCACTCTTGCAACCAGGATTTGTACTCGTTTGTGATGAAAGAAGTTGGTGACCAGGAGGATAAGTCAAGATCCGATACATCGGCATCGGCAGGAAGGCTGACAACCTTGTTCCAATCCAGAGCACTGGAGAATGTCTGCCTAGGCTGCACTACCTTGGAGTAACAGAGCTTGATCGGCAGTTGGCCGAATGCCAGTTGTCTTGCCGCTACCGATGGGTAGTAAAATTCAAATGACGGAGGGGCGTTCTTTCCCGATCCAAATATGTTCACTGGGATAGCCCGAGGAGTGATACTGGCCTTCATCATTGTTTGGTTTTCAGGTACATTCCCATTGGTAAGATTAAATAGCAGTGGGAATTGGTTATCTACATCGGCATATGGCCACCAGAGCCGTTCTACGACAGGAATTCCATTATAAAACTTCTGAAAGAAGAGGCCGAATTGCCCTGCATCGGCATCGGTTCCTGGCAGCACAATAGTGGCCTCTCCAAAGTTGAGTGGAGGGCGAGTTGCCGATTCATCTTCCCCACACTGGTGATCTTCTGGTATGTCTCTCGGGAAGCGTTGGGCGAACAAGTCAAATTGGAGTACTTTCTGCATATGTGCGTTCAGCCACATGTTGATGAACCACCAGGGGCCTCCAAGATTGCCGATGTGCTCACCTAACAGTAACTTCTGGGATACCTGATGGAGGAGACGATATACCGATCCCAGAAGATATCTGCCCAAGGGAAGCCTTATCCCATCGGCAAGCATCTCGGCTGCTGGAAGATACATGGTAGTGGGTCCAACTGCCTTGCCGCAGAAGATGAATTTGTCTAGCCACATGTTCAGGAAAGTGGCATGCTCTCTCTGATTTACTGATCCCGTCTTCTGGTATTCCTGAGTGTAACCCGTCCAACCGCCGATGTTCCGGGTATTTACTCTGTGCTCAGCTCTCCTATTGAATAAAGTGAAGATGTCGGCAGAGGAGATGTCCAGGCCGGTTAGCATGTGAACATCGGCAAGAGTGGGAGTGGCCGGTCCATGTCGGAATAAGAACGCGTTCAAAGTATCTGACCAGAAGTAGGAGGCGGCTATTAACATGTTCTCGTTCTTTTCCATGTCGGCAATGGAAAGCCGGATGCATTGGTTCAGATTGCGTTCTTGCCAGTAGATTTGCTGCGACCCAGCAACCCTGAGATACCAATTTTTCCACCCCTTAGTGGGCTTGGGCCATGATCGGAAAGTATCCTTCCACAGTCCTAAACCGAAACATTCAGATCTGAAGGGGATTCGGTTGGTTTCTGCGTTGATTATGTAACTGGGATCTGGATTGCCCATGGGGCCTAAACAGCTAAAAGTGGAGCCAGTAAGTGGAATCACTACTTTGTTGTACAGCTCCTAGAGTTCGAAAGAAAGAAAAGGGAAAGATCAGAGAAGGAATGGGGATAAATCTAGGTTTGTACGAGAAAAATACCAGCAGAAGGTTGGATTGGGAAGGAAATAGGTCTCACCTTGGGGATGTTGACTTGGATTGCCATCGGAGTCGAGGAGATGCTTGCAGTTCGTCCGTGGATTGTGGGAGAGTACTGTTGCTCGAGTTTGTGTTCTTTGGAACGGATGGAGGTTGAAGACGATGGTGGAAAGGTGAAAGTGAAAGTGGACTCAGGGTGAAAAATAGCGTGGACCCCGGTAACTTTTATAAGCATGTTCGGGGGCATTTTGGGGTTCTGTTTCATACTGTGCAGAAATGTGGAAGCGCCCGCGGTAGATACGTGCGGTGATCGAGGTGGTCTGTAACTGTTCGTGCTACAATCGAGGGATTTTATTATTAAAATACAGTTCCACATGCGAGGATCGAGGAAACCGTACGCCTATCTCGGGGGTAACGGCTACAGCAACGGCTACAGTGGAGAGAATTTCGGCACGTAAAGTTATACGCTCTGAAACTGGGGGGCATGTGTTGACACCGTTTTTCGACACGTATCAAATGGGCTGAGGCTTGACTGGTCAGCGGTCATTCTCCATCGGTATCGGGAGTCGATAGTGCCAAGGGAAGGGTGCTGCGGAGAGACTAAGTGTTTTGCCGATGGAATCTGATAAGCCTTGCCGACGAAATCGGTGAAGTCTCGCTAAAACTGATTGCCGATGAGGGGTCATTGCTAACTGCCGATAAAGGGTCATTGCCGATTGCCGATGAGGACTCGTTGCCGATTGCCGACAAGGGCTCGTTGCCGATTGCCGATGGAGGATAGTTGCCGATTGCCGATAAGGGTTCTTTGCTGGTTGCCAATCGGGAAAATATTGCTGATGCTGATGGGCGTGGTTTAGCACTTGGTGGCAGCAGAAGACTACAGGTGGCCAAAGGAGGAAGTTGCAGGGATCTGCCGATGGAAGGCTTCCATCGAGGAAGAGTATAAAGAAACTAGTGTTTTATACCAGTATTATTATAGTAGTTTGAGTCCGACTCTTGCATGGGTCGTTTATTTTCCTTTAAAATAGGTGTGTTTGTTTAGGGAATAAATATTGTTATCCGGCTCCTGCGCGAGTCAGTTTCCTTTAAAGTAGGAGTTTGTTTGTAGGAAAGATATGTGTCGTATCTTTGTATAACTCTCCATGCGGGAGTATAAATATGAGCCCGAGGGCTATGGAGAAGGAATCCAATCAAAAACAAACCAATTCTACTTTTTATCCTACTTTTACCACAATTTACTCTTTTATGCATTAGTTATAGTTTCCAATGAGTTCTTCAAGCTTTCGACGGGCTGCATCACCCTGATCTCCGTCAAAATCCTTGCTAGTTTCGCGTGGGAGTACCTCTAGGCTTTGGCAATCCGGGCGCATCGCTGTTTGCCTCGTCTAGCTCTGCTCTAGTTATCCGTGATCAATCTGAGCCTTGGCGTCTGGGCGCATCGCTGTCGTCTCGTTCAGTTTGTCATAGTTATCATCCTTGTCGATTGATTGGTCAAATCGACTGGCACGCCCTCGACATCGAGCTTTGGGTAATAGCCCGAGGTGTTCACAGACCTGTCGTTTTTTGTGTCAACACGTCCGGAGCTCGGTTTTCAGCCGAGACTCCTCCGCACTTCTCCCTTTGCTTCTCATGTGCCAACACAAATGTGTTCACCACCTTGTGCATGTGTGTTAGCATTTTCACAATTATTTTCAAAGCATTTTTCACTTGCTCTCATTCATGACAAAGCCATTCCAGCCCTTGGATGCAACCTGTGCTTTCATTCAATGCTCCAGATCAAGTGCACAAGGATCCATGGGCCCACATCAAGAGAATCAGTGTGACAAACACTTCAGATAGATCAACCAAGTCCCATGACAAGTGGGACCACCTTCTAGAAGAAGGTGGTGGGCCCAAGGCCCCTAGGTGGGGTCGGACGGTACCCTAATAGGGTCTACCACCCCCCACTTGGTCCCTGACCAATGGGGACAGCTTCTAGAAGCTCTGGGCTAGGCCCACCTGCCATAGGGGGGTTGGCCGATACCCCCTATGTCCCCTGCTGTGCTTGCTGACTCCCTCACGCATTTAACACATGATGGAAATCCAAACCCTCCATTCCAAGTCGGTTTAGAGGCGATGGATCCAAGGTACCAGAAGTGAAGCCTCTTGGATCGATGACGTGGCAGTGGAGTAGCCCCTACTCCACCTCCCACTATAAATAGAGGCTCACACCCCCCTCTTCATTCATGGTGAAGAAGCCTACAAGCTCAATTTCTTAGATCTTCTAGTAGTTAGTCTAGAGTAGGAGTTAGAGTTGAGTCGAGCTGTGCTTGGTATTTTCGGAGTCGTCTTCTAGAGAGTCTAGTATAGATCTTGTATCTTTCCTTCTTTGTAAGACTTTACTTTATTCAATATATTACTTTTCCTCTACTTTACTTAGTCTTTGCTTTGAGCATTACTATACTTGTTATAGTCTTGTTATATGCTTTTGCTTATTACTAGCCTTTACATCAATAGTCTGTGATCCTTGTGGCCTTTCCCGTATGCGATCATTGTCTGTTATAGGGTGCTCTGGTTGTAGATCACAATCAAAGTAGTAAGTTGTGTGTAAGTGTGGTGCTTATACATCATCTTATCCTTGGTTACCGCTTGTTGCACGGATTGTTTGTGGTAGCTAGCAAGAGAGTGACAGCCTTGTCTGGTCTTTGTATTCCACCATGTGTTCTTAGGAAAGTTCTTAAAAGGTAAGGCCGCCATAAAAAGAGAGCGCGGTCTGGTAGGAGTTTTGCCTTCCTACTGATCTATCCTCTCACCTAGCATACTTGTATTGAGGAGACAAACTATAGTGTTTAGACTAATTAATTGGCTAAGTATATTGAAGTAGAGTGAATTACATAGGAGTCCTAATCTCTCTGGTTGTCCTCCCACCTAGCTATACTCACTAGTTATCTTTAAGTTATCTTTTACCTTGGCTTGTTCATCCATCACCTTCCTATCACATTATTCGATTACGCCCCTATACTAGTTGGTACTAAGTTGAGGTGCTCTCTAGGATCTCTCTCTAATTATCATTTCTAGCTCCGCTTTCCCTTGGGAAAATATAAGTTACGATACCTTGGAATGCTCCTAGGTGAAGTGCTACAACGGTATAATCTGTGCGCTTGCGGATTTATCCAATAGTCATAAGAAATACCAACAAGCATTTCTGGCGCCGTTGCCGGGGAAAGCATACCTAGAAGTTTTAATTAGATAGAATCCAGAGATTCTCGTTAACTTAGTTATCAATTAGTCATAGGGGCTTACCCCTATCTGTGTCTTCCTTTATTGTGAAGCCAGACATTGTATGAGCAGTTTCCAACTACCAGGAAATTATCTAGAAGATCCTGAGCAGCTGTTGAGGAGGACTAGATGTCGTCAAGTTCCCCCTCAAAGGATCATCTCGACCCTGAATCCGTTCGAGGAAGGAGGCTCCGCACCACCACTCAAGGAAGCTCTGACCCAAAAGTCGATCTCAGACTTCTCAGCCCCCTCTGCGTCCCACGTATCTTAGGGCCCTGAAGTAAACATTGGTGATGCCACCTTTGAGCTAAAGCCCGCCTTGATCCACATGGTGCAAGCCAATCCCTTTTGCGGGAAGCCCCATGAGGATGCTAACGCTGAACCGCCGAAGCACCAAGTGGCCGCGAGCTCGACCTTGGGCATCTCCTTGTCTACTCTGACGGGTCCGCTGGGACCAAGGATTGGGAAGCCACGTGCGCCACCTGCTCTGCTCCATGAGATCCCGACCCAAGCCGGCCACTGGGAAGTCGAGAAGGGGCAGCAAGGGCATATGCCAGATCCACGCTGGCCAAGACCGTGGACCCGCTGCACATGCCAGTGGCGGCGGAACTCGCCTACGACGATGGGGCTCACGAGACGACAGTGGATCCTTTTTTTTCATTCTTTTTTCTTCCAACCACCGTCTGTTTATCCACTGTAACAACCCGAGTTTCCAAACCACACAAAAATTGCAACTTTTTAAAATTTTCTTAGATAACCCATTGTTTGGTGTTTGCATAATAAGAAACCCCCTCTTTAGTTGCACAAGTAGATCCCTCTAGCACTAGTTATAGTTGCATGTCATGTTAATTAAGTTAACCCTGTTTTGCTTCTTGTGGATCTTCTTTTGATTGCTAATTAAATTAACTAACTAGACTTGTTTTGGTTTTAAAAGAGAAAGGAAAAGGGGAGAGGAAGAGGCTTGGCCACAAGCAAACCAGCCCAACCGGCCGAGGTGGTCCAACTAGCCCAGCAGCAGCGCAGTCCAGCAGCTCCACCTAGCGCCGGCCCAGCTAGCTCTGCGCGGCCCGTTCAGCAGCAGCAACAGCGGCCCAATCCAGGGCGCCGGCCCAGCACCCCGCCTCCACACAGCGCGCAAGCGCCAGCCCAGCTGCAGGCCCCCACCACGCCTCCACCCAGTCTCAATGATGAGTGGACCAGCCGGTCCCGCCTGTCATCCCCTCCACCACTCCCCTCCTCTGCTTTTCGCCGCCGAACAGAAACCAGAGCAGGACGGCTCTCGGCCGCGCCCCGCGCCAAGCCTCGGCCCCAGCCGCCAGAGACTCTGCGCGTCGCGCCTCCCCTTCTTAACCGCCCCGCTTGGCGCCAAGGGAGCAGCAGCAGGGCGTGACGACACCTGCGGTGACACCGCCCCCGTCACCCGCCGACGTCGCGGCAGAACCCCTTTTGACCGCCGCGCCGTTCGAATTGGAGCGCGCCGCGGCTACCGGAGCTGGCCCGCTCCTCCAAAACCCTAGCCTAGACCTCCTATCCGCCCTACACATGCCCCCACACCATCTCCCGCCGTCCGCTGCCACCATGGCCGGACCGCCCCTATAAGAAGGGCAGAGCCCCCCGTGTCGCGCCTCTCCCCAGCCCTAGCCACCACCAGCGGCCACACCCGCACCGACTGCAGCGAGAGAGAAGGGAGAAGAGGAAGGAGGAGGAGAAGAGGAAGTAGCCGCCCCAGTGTCGCCGTCGGAGCTCGCCAGGAGTACCGTGACGTCGACTACTCTGCCGTAGTGGCTCGGCACTGCACGGCACCGCACCGCTTCGCCACTGCGTCGCCTCGCCCTGCACCGCTAGCCACCTTCACCGCCACCCACGGTAAGTTGCCGGACCCCGACCCGCTCTCGCGTCGCGCGCTCGCCATGGCCAAGCCTTGCCATGGCAAGATCCCGTTCCGGCCGCACCATGCCCCTCGGGCTTCAACCGACTCCACAACCACCTCCGCCACCTCTCAAGCACCTGCTAACACCCCTCAATAGCCCCCCACGACCACCGAGCCGAGCCCGCCTCGTACGCCCCGCCGGTGCGGCCGCGCTCCGCCAGCGCCACCATGCCGCAGACCCTCCACCGCACTCCGGCCACCTCGCTGTCCGAGGAGGGGTCGTTGAGCTCCACCGCCGCCGCGCATGCGCAACCACGTAGCTGGAAGTAACCGTAAGGGCTCCCACCGCCTTGATCGCTGGAAGTTCGCGCCACGCCGACGCAGCGAACACCATGGCGCACGGCGCCGTGCCGCACGCGTCCCACTGCCGCAGCCACGCCAAGCCATCCGCAGCCGCACCCTTCACCGCAACGCCGTCGCACCACCGCGCGGGCACTGCTGCCACCACAACGGCACGCTGCGCGCTGCCGCCGACGCTGTCCACCGAACCGCCATCGCCGGCGGCCGCAGCAGGGCGGGCCGAGCCCCCGCGCTTGCACATGCGCAGACACACGGCACGCACGCGCCCGAAGCAAAGTACGGGAGACCGCACGACGGAAGCCAGAGCAGGCCATCCAGTTTGCTGGGCGCCAGTGTTGAGGCCACCGTGGACCGAAGGTAAGAAGGGGGGGTTCTGGTGGGTCTTGTCCACCGTGAGCCGGCCCCCACTGCCGCAGGCAAGCAGGAAGAGGAAGTGTGCCTCTGCGCAACGTAGGCCCAAGGCCAGAAGGGAGGGGAAGGAGAAGAGGGAGTAGAGCTGGGTTGAGCGGTCGTGGGCCTTGCCCCCGCATGCAGAGCCGGCCCGGGAGCAGAGAGAGGAGGAAGTTGGGCCCTGCGTCCCTGGGCCACAGTGTCGGCGTGGCCCAGTGGACAAGCAGGCCGGCAGTCCCCCCCCCCCCTTTGACTAAGCCAGTCGGGCCAGAAAGCCACAATCGGCCCAAACCCTCTGTTTTTTCCCTTTTCCTTTTGATTAAACTTGATTAATGACTTAAAAATTCATAGAACATTCTTACGATTTCGGAAAAATGCAAACTTGGTGTCCAAATGTTTCTAAAATCAAGCCCTAGGTCATAGACTTGTGTTTGAGTGTATTCGGGTCTTTTCGTTCTCTTTTCGCATCTTTGTGAATTATCCGTAGTTGTCTAATTTGCGGTCTCTTGTAACGGTTTAGACCCAGAGGAGCCAACAGCTGAGGAGGAGGACAAGGACTACATAGAGGATGCCAACGATGACTGGACAGGTGCCACGTCCCACCCACCATCATAGAACCTAATAGACATATCATGTTAATGAGTAGATTGCTAGCACTTTACTTTATGCAGTTTGCTCTGAATAGGTTGCATGGTAGATTGATTGTAAAGCCTTTACCTTGTCGCAACCTATCCCCTACACACCCGCTTATAGGATAGACACCGCTTATATATATACCATGTCACATGCTCTATTCATACTTTTACCTTGATGTTTAGAGGACTTGCTTGTGTGTGGACTAGGCACGGTGTGCCACTAAAATGTGATGGTAATAACTGGGGAGATCTTCGCGTGTGTCTTGGGTGTGTGGTGAGGGTCGAGTTGATCGGACAGGTTCTACGACGAGTCCAGGGGACGAGTCTCGCCGGGGGTGCGACCTGGGCATCCCCACAAGAGGTACCTGTGGTGGGTACATGTGTGTTGGAGGAGATCCCGGGGCGAGCCCCGAGATAGAGGTGTTGTGATGGCACGGGGGAGTACCCCACCTGTGGAAGATGACCTGTCTGATCATACCTAGGATCTGGAATAGCATGAGAATCGGAACCATGAGCTTTATTCGTGCACACCACTCGTCCCTGAATGGGCGGGGTACGAATGTCGATCGGTTTAGGCGATATCATTACTGTCAGGTTGTTAGGTGATAAGGGTGGGTGGTGCCGTCGTGGGGACCGCACCATCCTAGATGCGTAGTACCACGTTGGCCCGGTGCTGCATCTCCCAGTATTAGTTTGCTGGTGCGCCGGGGAGCCCCAGGGCTGAGTGGCAGGATGATGTCGAACCGGATCGAGCGATAGCCCGTTGTCAGCCTAGACCGCGGCCACGGTCGACGATGGTGATCTTGTGGGTACAGGTGTACACACTCTGCAGAGTTGATCGATCTATACGTATAGCCGTGTCCCCGGTTAAGGACATCTCGTAACCTACGCCTCGCTTGCTTTAGAGAGATGTGAAGGAATACGAGGTTGCTACGCTAGCCGGAAAACAAAACTTTTCGACCTCATAAACCAGGATCTACTGCTAGTTACAGGTTACGGGATTACCACTAGACGCGCAGGTGCAGCGGAAGACGACTTGATGTAGTCGTGCGCATCGCAGCAGGCAGTGCAGTTGCGTGGTCGTCCGTCTCAACGTCCCCTTCGCGCGGTTCGTCCTTGTGCTCCAGATGCAGCACCTCCGAGGAATCCCACACGTGCAGGGAGGAAGCGTTGCGCCTCCGGACTGCTAGGTCCGCGAGGAGCAAAAGGCGCGAGCGTGGGGAGGCGACGGTCGCTGCCAAAAGGTGTGGATCGATATCGCCTCGCGTCCACCCCTTGCTTATATAGGCGTCCTGACGAGCTCCCACGATGGAGGCCCATTAGTAACCCTAAACCTAGTCTAATTCGGGTCCAACCCAAATTAGGCTTCCAGCCCTTTAAGCGTGCGACCCTATGGGCTCACGCATACATAGACATGGCCCAAGTACTCTTACTCGACCAATAGTTGATAGCGGCCTCTAGCAAGGCGTGTCAACTCCTATGCATACGCTATGATCATATCAGACGAACCACTATGACCATGTACAAGTTATTCCCTTCGCCACTCGATATATGGTTCAACTCGTGGGTTAACACTTAACCCAAGCATGGCCATGCATTTGTTGATCCAATCACATGAGTGATCCAGTGATATCTCTCTCACGAAGAGAGGGGCAAATTCCATCTTGATTGTCTATGTCTCATAGCATGTTTCCCGACCACCCAAGGACCACCTTTATAACTACCCAATAACGGAGTAGCGTTTGATAGTCTCTAAGTAGATCGTTTCACATCTTGAGTACATACCACAATCTCAGGTCTAAGGACATAACGTACATGACATGAATAGAGACTTTCTCTTGTTGGGTCAGTCCAGCCTACATGTCTCACATGTGCCCACATTATTAGTTTGACATCTCCATGTCTATGACTTGTGAAACATAGCCATCAACTAATACATGTGTTGGTCTAATATTCAAGTGTGCTCTTACAAGAATGCCGACCAGGGACAACTTTTAGAATAACCATTCAAGTAATTGAGTTCCACAAACAATTCACATAATCGTCAATCAATACTCGTTGTCTATAATGGATATTCAAAGAACACTTTATTAATCATGGATACAATCGGAATATAATCATCTACATGATTAGCTCTAGGGCATATTCCTAACAAGATGAGTCCCTTCTTTTCTTCCCCCTGGGTTTTGTAGGTCCGGCTGTGAGCCGCTGAGGCAATGACGAGAGGGAGTCGTCTTGTCGCCTAGAGAGTGTGAGATGATGTGGTGAGATGTGTGTGGATGGGATGAATGTGTGTGGGAAATGTGTTAAAACTTGAGAAACAACTTATATTTATGTTACCCGTTCAATTACTTAATAAACCTGCATAGGAAAACCTACAGCCAGATATAGGTTCTTTTCTCTACCCTTGCATACCACTTTCCACAGAGAAATACACAAAGCATAGGGTGGGAGCCAGTGTCTAGTACAAATCGTACTGAAAGATTTTGGATTCAGGTGACGATCCGGAGAACGAGTTTGAGGACGTCGACCCGGAGGAGTAGGGTTTCGTGCTGCGCTCAAGTCGGAGATGCTGAAGATCTACGCTTCCCTTCGCTGTTCTATCTGCTGCGTGCTCGTGTGATTCCGCTCAGGAGGCGATGTAATAAATAATTTAGACTTCTTAATGTACTCTTTAAATTCAGAATTCGTGTATGAGTATGATTATCGACTGTTATTTGATAATGCGATGGGATGATCTTTAGGACTATCGTGTTATAATTCGCATCTGTGGATTTTCCCTTTGAGGAAAATCGAGATCGTTACACCATCTCGCTCATCCCACCAACCAACTCGGCCACCGTCCTGCCTCGTTCATAGTACCAAATCCTACACCTGATTGATAGTGATCGATGTGCAGGAATGAAGAACGCTTCTTTATCAGTGAAAAGGAAGAAGATAATTGGAACCTGAGTGCACAACTCAATTATTTAGATTTCATGGAAATGATTCAAGTGGGATTGAAAGAGGCCGAGTTCAGAGTTCTTCATAATTCGACATGGACAGAGATATGCAGTGTGGCATTGCCAGTGCCGGCCACATGGTGGAAGCCATCCACGCAATTGCAGCAAACCACTCTACTACTCGTTGTAGGACAGATCTTATTCCTACTGTCCATTGTAGGGCTCCAGTTATCACATGGTCAGGTGGCATCTCCGCTGATGTGGCAAGTTCAAAGTAAAAATATGGCTTGGCAAGAAACAGTGATCACAATCATCTCCACCGCTGGTCGCCTACAACCAAGGCATGGTTTTGCTCCTGATACCTCTCAAACCCACAAGGAAAATCGAGATTGTTACAGTTGGTATTGGAGCCATACTTGACCCTAGGACGAAACCCTTAGGTTTGGACAAGCCTTAACACAATAAAAAGAAACTCTTTTCGGTTAATTTGCCAACCCTACATCTTTTTATGCATGGCTTACCTTTTATAAACTGTCTTTTAACTCAACCTTGACATCTATGCAGATGGAAGGCCTTTCCCAGCACCAGCCTCTCGGCCCCGCTCCGGCCCACGACTCCGATGAGATCACATTCGACGGGACGACCTACGGGGGTTTCGCCCTCGTCCTTCGCGAGGTGCTCGCTGAGTTGGGCGTTGCCGCTGAGAGCCTCGTGTACACTTGATGGGGCAAGCCCTCACTAGACGGTGGCATAGAGGGTCACGTGGTGATCTCTCACAGTCCCCGCGAGTGAGACAGTGCCGGAGCTACAGGCCTTCACGGAGTTTGAGGTGGAGACCTCCATCGACGCCTACATGCAGTCCGTCTCCCACACGGCACTCTGCCACGTGATGCGAGACGCGTACGAGCGCCTCAAGGACGGGTGCTTCTGCCTTCTTCCCTGTGCCTTGGACCTCTCCAAGCATGCTTGGGTACCTCTCACAGACGCCGACCGTGTTGCTGCCGCCGAGGTGGACCCTTGTGTCCGCATGTCGGGGTGGTACATCATGTACCAGGACCGGTACATTCTGGAGGTGGAGCACAGGAACCGCGCCTACCGCAACCTGCTCTTCGATGCGGACACGGCACTCCTGAAGGGGGCGTAGGAGAAGAAGGATCTAGAGAAGATGGTCCGCGAGCTTTAGTAGGAGCTTGGACACCGTGAGTGCGCTTTCGCGTTCCGTGCGAAGGCGTATGAGAGGGAGATCAAGGATCTGCAGAACAAGGCAGGTGATCTCGGGCTGAGGAATGACTACCTGGATAACAATGTGTTCGAGCTTGAGAGGATCCTCGATGATAGGAATGTTGCCTTGGCCAGCTGCCAGGAGAAGGAGATGAGGCTTGGGTTCAACCAGATGAGGTTGTAGGACCAGTGCAACCTGGCACGACAGGAGCTGATGCAGGTGCGCTGCAATGCCGCGTACAACACGGAGCACCTGATCTCCTCCATGAAGCTTACCGAGTTCGCCAAGGAGAAGGTGGACAGGTCTCTAGAGGGTTGGGTGGACTCCGACGCTAGACACTTCTAGGAGTACAAGAAGCTACAGGCGTTGCTGCCAGTGAAGTATCGCAAGGAGGTCCGCAAGGAGGAGTTCGTTCTACCACCTACCCACCTCAACCTGATGGCGTGTCCCATGGACGGGTACCCCGAGCCACCATCGACGGAGGAGTTCCTCTGCGCCATGGAGTACGTCTCACGTCTCCACAAGACTCCTGAGCAGGTCGCGGCGATGGACCAGCCACAGTCTCCCTCCATCGACAGCAACGACATCAGCTACTCAGTCTAGTTCAATCATGTTTCATGAATAATGTAGGAGCAGTAGAGCTGAGTTGGTCCTACGTGACCGTGAGACATGACTCACTCAGAGAGTAGAGTAGATTGTCCACCTTTTGAGCCTACCTGCGTGTAGAGCGTTCTCGTGAATCTTCTAGCGTAGCTGCTAGGGATGTCGCCATGTAATGAACCCATGTAATGGATGCTTGCTTGTTATCGCATTTTATGGTTGTATATGGTTCTTTGAGTGTATGAGTAGTTAATTACTTTAACTAAATAATAATCGATGCACGATCACCTAACCCTTATGTCTTGCAGCAAGATGTCGACTCGCCATTCTGAACGTTTGGGTCGTCGTTCCCCTTCCCCCGCACCGGCCGCACGTGGTCGCGGTCGTGGTCGTGGACGCATGGGAGCCATCCCCCTCAACCTCAACGAGGAGGCGCCCCGCGCTCCTACCTCACCACCTGCTGGAGGACCACCACCTGTGGAGAACCTTCCACCACCACCACCTTCCCCTCCACCTGCTGAGGATGCTCATGATGGAGCAGACCCACCACCACCGCCACCCCCGCTTCTGACGGAGGTGATGGATCGCCAGACTCGCATCATGGAGGCCCTCACAGAGAACTTGATGAGGCACAATGGAGGCTTCCAGAACGACTTCCAGAGGAAGTTGGAGGGGTTCCTCAAGCTGAGGCCGCCTACCTTCGACGGCAATGACAGCGATCCCATTGCCGTCGAGGACTGGCTGCGGGAGATCAAGAAGAAGCTGGACCTTACCACTTGCTCCGACGAGGAGTGCATTGGGGTCGCAGCTCACCAGCTCACTGGCGCAGCACGCGCTTGGTGGGACAGTTTTCGTGACTCCCACCCCGACCCTGCTCACATCTCCTGGGAGGAGTTCACTGAGGCTTTCCGTGAGTACCATATTCCTGATGGTGCAATGGAGGCCAAGGCGGAGGAGTTCCGCAACATCTCTCAGGGCTCTGAGAGGATTCACGAGTACGTGAATCGCTTCACCCGCATGATGCGGTATGCTCCCTCTGAGAGTGACACTGAGAAGAAGAAGATGTACTACTTCCGCAAGGGACTGAACCCTCGTCTCAAGCTAGCTCTCTCGGGTAACCCCAGTTATACCCTGAGGGAGATGATCGACAAGATGTTGGAGATCGAGAAGGACCGTCTGGAGGCTGACGTGTTCTTCAAGGAGAAGAAGCGCGGTGTGGAGGCTACCTCTCGCTCCTCGGCCCACCAGAGGCCACGAGTGAGTGGGCAACCCTCGTCTCGCCCCCGTCTTCCTTAGGGAGCTGTGCGTGGCTCGAGTCATGGAGGTGGCACCCACACCGCTAACTACCACCACCTCACTCCGGCCCGCCCTCAGCTGAGTCGCCCCGCGTCAAGTACAAGCACGTGGAAGGCACCTGCGCCCACCGCTACAAGCAGTGTGCCCTTCACTTGCTTCGGTTGTGGCCTCCCAGGTCACAGGATCGCCCATTGCCCCAACCAGACGACCGCTCCACCGACACCGGCCCCTGCGAGGCAGGCTCAGGGCACCCCTTACAAGGGAGCCACTGGTCCTACCCGTGGCCGTCTTGCGCACCTGACAGCTGAGGACGCTCAGGCAGCTACCGACGTGGTGTACGGTATGTTCTTAGTACACGGTGCCAAGGCGTCCGTGCTGTTTGATTCAGGAGCTACTTGTTCATATATCTCTACTAAGTTCTTATGGGAGTATGGTCCCCCAGTCACCCCTCGTCAGGTACCCATAGACACTCACTCACCGTTGGGAAACATCAGATGCACCCACAGATGCAAGGATGTGAGCATTACCATTGAGGGAAACACCTTTCTAGATGATCTTACCTTACTACCCTTTGATGGATTGGATGTTATCCTGGGAATGGATTGGTTGACTCAGCACAAGGGTGTGATATCATGCTCACCCAGGTATGTGATGATCACAACCCCGAGTGGCCAAGTGGTTCGATGTGAGCCCAGCAAGGGGAAGACTGTCTCTATGTTGTGTACCCTTGAAGCCAAGGAGTTAGAGGAAGTGCCAGTGGTATGTGAGTACCCGGATGTGTTTCCAGAGGAGTTGCCGGGAATGACACCGGATCGGGATGTCGAGTTCGTGATCGACCTCCTGCCAGGTACATGCCCTATTGCTAAGAGGCCTTACTGCATGTCGGTAGATGAGTTGGCAGAGTTAAAGAAGCTGACGGAGAAGGGGTATATCAGGCCAAGTGCTTCCCCTTGGGGTTCCCCTGTGTTGTTTGTGAAGAAGAAGGATGGTTCCATGAGGATGTGCATTGACTACCGGAACCTGAATGCGGTCACAGTCAAGAACAAGTATCCGTTGCCTCGGATAGATGACTTGTTGGACCAGCTGAGGAATGCTAAGTTCTTCTCCAAGATTGACCTTCATTCTGGATACCATTAGATGAAGATCAGGAACGAGGACATTCCTAAGACGGCCTGTGTCACAAGGTATGGGTAGTATGAGTTCACTGTGGTGTCCTTCGGTCTCACAAATGCCCTCGCATACTTCATGAATATGATGAACAAGGTGTTCATGAACGAGCTTGACAAGTTCGTGGTGGTGTTCATTGATGACATTCTAGTCTATTCAGCCACCGCAGAGGAGCATGAGCTTCACCTCAGAGCTGTTCTCGAGAAGCTAAGGCAGAACCAGCTATATGCCAAGTTCAGTAAGTGCGAATTTTGGCTTGAAGAAGTCGCATTCTTGGGTCACGTACTTACCACTGAGGGAGTTGCAGTGGACCCGGCCAAGATTGAGGTTGTGAAGGAGTGGGAACAACCCCGCAATGTGTCTGATATCAGGAGTTTCTTGGGATTGGCGGGTTATTACCATCGGTTCATTGAGAACTTTTCCAAGATAGCCAAGCCCATGACAAATCTGTCAAAGAAGACCAATGAGTTTGAGTGGACGCCCGAGTGCGAAGAGAGCTTCCAAACACTCAAAACAAAGCTAACTACCACTCCAGTGCTAGCACTACCCGACATTGGGCAAGCCTTCGTCGTATACTGTGATGCTTCGAGGCAAGGCTTAGGTTGTGTCCTGATGCAACATGGAAGGGTTATCGCATATGCCTCTCGTCAGTTGAAAGAGCATGAGAAACGGTACTCGACCCATGATCTTGAGCTTGCAGCTGTTGTGCATGCTCTGAAGATTTGGAGGCACTACCTGATTGGGAACAAGTGCGAGATCTACACTGATCACAAGAGCCTGAAATACTTCTTCACTCAGGAAGATCTGAACATGAGGCAGCGAAGATGGCTTGAACTGATCAAGGACTACGATTTGGAGATACTTTACCACCCTAGGAAAGCCAACGTAGTTGCTGATGCCCTAAGTCGCAAGAGCTACTGCCACACCATGATCACTAGTACCCTACCTCCAGAGCTAAACCGGGAATTGGAGGATCTCCAGCTGGAAATAATACCTTCGAACCTGCTACACGAGCTTCGCATCCAGTACAATCTCACGGATCGGATACGCAAGCAACAATAGAAATGCCCGGTAATGCAAGAAATCAGGGATCTAATGGGGCTAGGCAAATGTCCTGAGTTCAGGGAGGATGATCAGGGAACCATCTGGTACAATGAGAGGATCTGTGTGCCCACCAATCAAGCCTTGCGTGATGAGATCTTGTCTGAAGCACATGACTCCAAGTACTGTATCCACCCAGGGGTGTCAAGATGTATGCTGACTTGAAGAAGCATTTTTGGTGGAAAGGCATGAAGGCCGAAATTGCAGGCTATGTGGCTCGATGCGACATCTGTAATCGAGTCAAAGCCGAGCATCAGAGACCCACCGGACTCTTGAAGCCGTTGGAAGTTCCTGTCTGGAAGTGGGATAGCATATCCATGGACTTCATAGTCGGTCTACCAAGATCCCCAAAAGGACATAACTCCATATGGGTGATGGTCGATCGTCTGACCAAGGTAGCACACTTTGTGGCAGTCAAGACCGACTACTCGTCTGATAAGCTGGCAGATCTCTATATCGAGAACATCCTTCGTCTCCACGAGGCACCAAGTCGTATCGTGTCCGATAGAGGCACCCAGTTCGTATCTCGGTTTTGGAAATCGCTTCACAAGGCTATTGGTACCCGTCTAGACTATAGCACGGCATACCACCCTCAGACCGATGGTCAGACGGAAAGGGTGAACCAGATCTTGGAGGACATGCTCCGAGCTTGTGTCTTGAAGTATGGCTCGGATTGGGAGAAATACCTACCTCACGCAGAGTTCTCCTACAACAACATCTTTCAAGCTAGTCTCAAGATGTCTCCGTTCGAGTCCTTGTATGGGAGACCTTGCAGAACCCCGTTGACGTGGTCTGAACCTGGGGAAAGATCTTTCTTTGGCCCTACAAAGATCAAGGATGCCGAAGAAGGGGTCACTCAGGTGCGAGAAAACCTAAAGATCGCATAGAGTCGACAAAAGAGCTATGCCGATAAAAGAAGGAGAGACTTGGAGTTCAAAGTGGGGGACTTCGTGTATCTAAAAATGTCACCACTTCGGAGCACCTCTCGTTTCCACGTGAAAGGAAAGCTAGCACCAAGGTTTGTGGTACCTTACCGCATCTGTGAGAGAATTGGCAAGTTGGCCTACAAGGTGGAGCTCCCCGAAGAACTCGCGGGAGTGCACCCAGTGTTCCACGTGTCTCAGCTGCGTAAGTTCTTGAAGCTACCCAGTGAGAAGATCTCCTCTGAGGTTCTCGATCTGCAAGACACTCTGGAGTACAAGGAACACCCGGTTCTAATTCTTGACAAAGCCACCAAAGAAACCAGAAGCACCGCCATACCCATGTGCAAGGTTCATTGGAGCAACCACACTGAACGCGAAGCCACTTGGGAGAAGGAGTCTAAGCTCCGGTTGTTGTACCCCTACCTTTTTGAAAGGTACGTCTCGCTTTAAATCTCAGGACGAGATTCCAATGAGGGGGAAGGACTGTAACAACCCGAGTTTTCAAACCACACAAAAATTGCAACTTTTTAAAATTTTCTTAGATAACCCATGTTTGGTGTTTGAATAATAAGAAACCCCTCTTTAGTTGCACAAGTAGATCGCTCTAGCACTAGTTATAGTTGCATGTCATGTTAATTAAGTTAACCCTATTTTGCTTCTTGTGGATCTTCTTTTGATTGCTAATTAAATTAACTAACTAGACTTGTTTTGGTTTTAAAAGAGAAAGGAAAAGGGGAGAGGAAGAGGCTTGGCCACAAGCAAACCAGCCCAACTGTCCGAGGTGGTCCAACTAGCCCAGCAGCAGCGCAGTCTAGCAGCACCACCTAGCACCGGCCCAGCTAGCTCTGTGCGGCCCGTACAACAGCAGCAGCAGCAGCGGCCCAATCCAGCGCGCCAGCCCAGCTGCAGGCCCGCACCGCGCCTCCACCCGATCTCGCTGACGAGTGGACCAGCCGGTCCCGCCTATCATCCCCTCCACCGCTCCCCTCCTCTGCTTTTCGCCGGCGAACAGAAAGCAGAGCAGGCCGGCTCTCCGCCGCGCCCTGCGTAAAGCCCCGGCCCCATCCGCTAGAGACTCCACGCGTCGTGCCTCCCCTTTTTAACCGCCCAGCTTGGCGCCAAGGGATCAGCAGCAGGGCGTGACGACGCCTGCGGTGACGCCGCCCCCGTCACCCGCCGACGTCACGGCAGAACCCCTTTTGACCGCCACGCCGTTCGAATTGGAGTGCGCCGCGGCCACCGGAGCTGCCCTCTCCTCCAAAACCCTAGCCTAGACCTCCTATCTGCCCTACACGTGCCCCCTCATCATCTCCCGTCGTCCGCTGCCGCCATGGCCGGACCGCCCCTATAAGAAGGGAAGAGCCCCCCAAGCCACGCCTCTCCCCAGCCCTAGCCGCACACCAGCGGCCACACCCGCACCGAACCGTAGCGAGAGAGAAGGGAGAAGAGGAAGGAGGAGGAGAAGAGGAAGGAGCCACCCCTGGTGTCGCCGTCGGAGCTCGCCGGGAGTACCGCGACGTCGACTACTCCGACGTAGCGGCTCGGCACTGCACGGCACGGCACCGCCTCGCCACTGCGTCGCCTCGCCCTGCACCGCTAGCCACCATCACCGCCACCCACGGTAAGTTGCCGGACCCCGACGCACTCTTGCGTCGCACGCTCGCCATGGCCAAGCCTTGTCATGGCAAGATCCCGTTCCGGCCGCACCACGCCCCTCGGGCTTCAACTGACTCCACAGCCACCTCCGCCACCTCTCAAGCACCTGCTAACACCCCTCCACAGCCGCCGGCGACCACCGAGCCGAGCCTGCCACGTACGCCCCGCCGGCGCGGCCGCGCTCTGCCAGCGCCACCATGCCGCAGACCCTCCACCGCAATCCGGCCACCTCACTATCCGAGGAGGGGCCGTTGAGCTCCACTGCCGTCGCGCACGCCCAGCCACGTAGCTGGAAGTAACTGTAAGGGCTCCCACCTCCTTGATCGTCGGAAGTTCGTGCCAAGCCAACGCAGCGAACACCATGGCGCACAGCGCCACGCCGCACGCGTCCCACTGCCGCAGCCACGCCAAGCCATCCGTAGCCGCACCCTTCACCGCAACGCCGTCGCACCGCCGCGCGGGCGCTGCTGCCACCACCACGGCACGACGCGCGCTGCCGCTGACGCCGTCCACCGAACCGCCATCGCCGGGGGCCGCAGCAGGGGGGGAAAGAGGCGAGGATGAGCGAGACCCGAGCCCCCGCACTTGCACACGCGAACACACACGGCACGCACGCGCCCGGAGCAGAGCAGGGGAGACCGCGCGACGGAAGCCAGAGCAGGCCATCTAGTTTGCCGGGCGCCGGTGTTGAGTCCACCATGGACTGAAGGTAAGAAGGGGGGTTCTGGTGGGTCTTATCCACCGTGAGCCGGCCCCCACTGCCGCAGGCAAGCAGGAAGAGGAAGTGTGCCTCTGCGCAACGTAGGCCCAAGGCCAGAAGGGAGGGAAGGAGAAGAGGGAGTAGAGCTGGGCTGAGCGGTCGTGGGCCTTGCCCCCGCATGCAGAGCCGGCCCGGGAGCAGAGAGAGGAGGAAGTTGGGCCCTGCGTCCCTGGGCCACAGTGTCGGCGCGGCCCAGTGGACAAGCAGGCCGGCAGTTCCCCCCCCCCCCCCCCTTTGACTAAGCCAGTCGGGCCAGAAAGCCACAGTCGGCCCAAACCCTCTGTTTTTTCCCTTTTCCTTTTGATTAAACTTGATTAATGACTTATAAAATTCATAGAACATTCTTACGATTTCGGAAAAATGCAAACTTGGTGTCCAAATGTTTCTAAAATCAAGCCCTAGGTCATAGACTTGTGTTTGAGTGTATTCGGGTCTTTTCGTTCTCTTTTCGCATCTTTGTGAATTATCCGTAGTTGTCTAATTTGCGGTCTCTTGTAACGGTTTAGACCCAGAGGAGCCAACAGCTGAGGAGGAGGACAAGGACTACATAGAGGATGCCAACGATGACTGGACAGGTGCCACGTCCCACCCACCATCATAGAACCTAATAGACATATCATGTTAATGAGTAGATTGCTAGCGCTTTACTTTATGCAGTTTGCTCTGAATAGGTTGCATGGTAGATTGATTGTAAAGCCTTTACCTTGTCGCAACCTATCCCCTACACACCTGCTTATAGGATAGACACCGCTTATATATATACCATGTCACATGCTCTATTCATACTTTTACCTTGATGTTTAGAGGACTTGCTTGTGTGTGGACTAGGCACGGTGTGCCACTAAAATGTGATGGTAATAACTGGGGAGATCTTCGCGTGTGTCTTGGGTGTGTGGTGAGGGTCGAGTCGATCGGACAGGTTCTACGACGAGTCCAGGGGACGAGTCTCGCCGGGGGTGCGACCTGGGCATCCCCACGAGAGGTACCTGTGGTGGGTACATGTGTGTTGGAGGAGATCCCGGGGCGAGCCCCGAGATAGAGGTGTTGTGATGGCACGGGGGAGTACCCCACCTGTGGAAGATGACCTGTCTGATCATACCTAGGATCTGGAATAGCATGAGAATCGGAACCATGAGCTTTATTCGTGCACACCACTCGTCCCTGAATGGGCGGGGTACGAATGTCGATCGGTTTAGGCGATATCATTACTGTCAGGTTGTTAGGTGATAAGTGTGGGTGGTGCCGTCGTGGGGACCGCACCATCCTAGATGCGTAGTACCACGTTGGCCCGGTGCTGCATCTCCCAGTCTTAGTTTGTCGGTGCGCCGGGGAGCCCCAGGGCTGAGTGGCAGGATGATGTCGAACCGGATCGAGCGATAGCCCGTTGTCAGCCTAGACCGCGGCCACGGTCGACGATGGTGATCTTGTGGGTACAGGTGTACACACTCTGCAGAGTTGATCGATCTATACGTATAGCCGTGTCCCCGGTTAAGGACATCTCGTAACCTACGCCTCGCTTGCTTTAGAGAGATGAGTCCCTTCTTTTCTCCCCCTTGGGTTTTGTAGGTCCGGCTGTGAGCCGCTGAGGCAATGACAAGAGGGAGTCGTCTTGTCGCCTAGAGAGTGTGAGATGATGTGGTGAGATGTGTGTGGATGGGATGGATGTGTGTGGGAAATGTGTTAAAACTTGAGAAACAACTTATATTTATGTTACCCGTTCAATTACTTAATAAACCTGCATAGGAAAACCTACAGCCAGATATAGGTTCTTTTCTCTACCCTTGCATACCACTTTCCACAGAGAAATACACAAAGCATAGGGTGGGAGCCAGTGTCTAGTACAAATCGTACTGAAAGATTTTGGATTCAGGTGACGATCCGGAGAACGAGTTTGAGGACGTCGACCCGGAGGAGTAGGGTTTCGTGCTGCGCTCAAGTCGGAGATGCTGAAGATCTACGCTTCCCTTCGCTGTTCTATCTGCTGCGTGCTCGTGTGATTCCGCCCAGGAGGCGATGTAATAAATAATTTAGACTTCTTAATGTACTTTTTAAATTCAGAATTCGTGTATGACTATGATTATCGACTGTTATTTGATAATGCGATGGGATCATCTTCGGGACTATCGTTTTATAATTCGCATCTGTGGATTTTCCCTTCGAGGAAAATCAAGATCGTTACACCATCTCGCTCATCCCACCAACCAACTCGGCCACCGTCCCGCCTTATTGATAGTACCAAATCCTACACCTGATTGATAGTGATCGATGTGCAGGAATGAAGAACTCTTCTTTATCAGTGAAAAGGAAGAAGATAATTGGAACCTGAGTGCACAACTCAATTATTTAGATTTCATGGAAATGATTCAAGTGAGATTGAAAGAGGCCGAGTTCAGAGTTCTTCATAATTTGACATGGACAGAGATATGCAGTGTGGCATTGCCAGTGCCGGCCGCATGGTGGAAGCCATCCACGCAATTGCAGCAAACCACTCTACTACTCGTTGTAGGACAGCTGTTATTTCTACTGCCCGTTGTAGGGCTCCAGTTATCACAAGGTCAGGTGGCATCTCCGCTGATGTGGCAAGTTCAAAGTAAAAATATGGCTTGGCAAGAAACAGTGATCACAATCATCTCCACCGCTGGTCGCCTACAACCAAGGCATGGTTTTGCTCCTGATACCTCTCAACCCCACAAAGAACTCTATAAGTTGATAATGTCTCCCATGCTTTATTATCTTCTATCCAGAATATCAGACTAGTATGATGGCACTATCACATGCTCTATGCGGCCTTTTTATTTCCTGGCTCGGTAGAATGCATTTATATAGTAACCAACTGAATGAATGCAATTACACACCTAGACATAGCCTGACCACGGTCACAATTGGTTCTACAAAGTCCAGATCACTTTTGTCCTATAAAATTTAATGGTATGGTAGGTCCAAGTTTCAAATGCATGGTGCTCCACGGCTTGGCTTATTTTGTTCATCCATATATATCTAGTCAAAATATATGCACAACCTACCAAGTATATTCAAATATTGCAAAATCATTTAGCTTCATATATATAGCACTGCTACACGAAGGGCTTTTAACCCGGGTGGAAGAGGCCCTTTAGTCCCGGTGCCTGAACCGGGACTAAGGATTCGAGACTAAATGTCCCTCTTTTAGTCCCGGTTCGTAGGCCTGGGATTAAAACCATACCATTAGCCCCGGTTGGTAATACCAACCGGGACTAAAGGTACTTTTTTTTGCTGATTTTGGTATTGCGTATTTTGGTTTTACAATTAGATTAGGTATTCAAATGTGTATTCTTCGCTGCTAATACATGTCTTCACGCACTTATAATTTAGTTTCAAGCATTAAACACACAAATAAACTATGAAACTCTATATATAAATATATTATGGAGCTATATATACATAAGTATAATATATATATATGCACATAAAGTTTACATCATTATCCATTCATATTTGTCTTAGGACACAACCACTCTCGCCACTTAAATGTCATACAGATATTCATCTTGATTTGGCTTCAATTGTTCGGCCGGGTTGAAATAGAACTCGCCTTCGGGTTTGAGAACTTTCTCAAGAAGAAATCTTGCAAGTGTCTCTTGAATTCCTTTGAGGCGGACGTTATCCAACACTTGTCGCTTCAACCATTCATCCTTCAATTTGCATTATAGAGAAACAAGTGTTAATATACATAAGATTTATTTAATAACAACAAATAAATAAAATGGATTTATTATATATACATATTACATACTTTTAGTGTCTTTGTAAGAGTTCTTCTTGCATACACCATGAGGAACTCGCAAACGCGGTATCCACAGATTGTTGCCTTGTGGCTGCCTTAGAACCCACTGTAAGATATGAAAAGATTACTATCGTCATCATACGCATACGTTAAAGTATGCTAAGGTAACAGATTATGAGAGCTAGTAGAACTTACACTTAGCTGGATAGGATCACGAAGTGGCACTTCCAGATTCGTACGGTGTTTCTCAACGAACCAAGCCCAAACCCTACTCAATAATTGGATCATTAATTAATTAACTATTGCAGTGTAGTTAAAGAGCATGAATCCACATTTAAATATCAAAGTTACCCCTTGATAATGTCTATCATATCTTGGTAATCTCCCAGTGGTTTTCTCAATGAGTCATAGATTACCAATTGACTTATGGACATATCGAAGACAATGAGTATCTAGTGAAAATTGCATTTGTTTATAGAGTCAACATATATATCTTTATGTTGAATTGAGTAAGTAAGATAAATTGTGCAAACAATAACAACACTCACCCAAAGTTGTAGGAGAAGAGTATATATCTTTTGGTCTTTTGGTTGATCAAGAACATCCAAAGATTCCTCTTCATTTTAGGTATCCATTCATCGCGGGGAGTGTTTGGATCCGAGAATATGATGGATGGATCAATGAAACCAATGTCTGTGTCTTTTTTACGTTTGAGGTATGACATCAAGAATCTGCATATGTTTGAGGATAGTGACTATACATATAAATATGATATAGTGAGAGTACTAAAAGAAATGATCACTTACAGATAGTAGCAGTTAATGAGATTTGTCCAGAGCGTCCATATGACATAGTTGGTGCAGCTCACTAAACTGAATATATATAATGTCATCGCCCCAGAAGTAATGTTCATCTCTAATTTTGACGCAAATCCAGTCATCTATGCCTTTGCTACATGCCTCCATGTACCACTAGTATAACAAGTGCATTTGCGTACCAAGTTCCCTGAGGGCCGCAGGGTTGTATAGACTCCTGCCACGTACATAATTTCTCTTCCACTCATCGACTACAGTTGCACTTTTGATGACTGCATTTTCTAGCATTTGGGCCGCGGTTAGACCAGATTCTAACAACTAATCTTTCATACCATCATAATTGAGCGATCCACTTATCTCTTCTAGCACGCTCATGTTTGAACCATATTGATTCCCAACAACTAGCGGGGGCACTAATTGCTTTGATTGTTCCCCGAGCTGTGGGACACCATTCTGTGCTCTTTTCTCTTTATTCTTCGCCTCGTCAAATGACTTGGCGAGAGTGCGGTCATAGTCTGATAGTGGAGAACTCTTACGAGCATCACGTAGCTTTCTCTGCCGAGCATCCACCTCTTGCCTTAGAGCTAAACGACCTAAGAAGAACGGCTTTCTAGCTTCTTTCCTTGCTTTTTCGTTGTCCTTCATTTTCTTGAATTGTTTTTCCACATCCAACTTTATTGAAGTGTCTAGTTCTTCATCAGTCTTCTCATAGGGAAGTTTCTGAGGAATCTTAGCTACTTGTTTTTCCCTATAGCTTTCCTCTTTGCTTGCGGTGGGGCCGACACATTTGCTTTTGTGGCAGGCCTCTTTTTTAGCGATGGGGCGGCCAGTGTTGGTGCTGGGGACCGTTGTGGAGGCGATGGGGCCGGTTTCGGCATTGGAGAATGTTGTGGAGGCGATGGGCCAGTTTTGGAGATGGAGATCATCTTGGAAGTTCTGGGGAGGAAGCCGTGTCTTAGATTCCTCCATCGTCATCCCCTGCAGCACTATAACCAGCTAGTGATGAATGGACAATTGGACTTAGGTCTCTGAGTGAGGTCCTGCAGTGAAAACAATGAGTGAATAAAGTCTCGCTATTTAAGTCAATACAAAGTTAGTGAAAAAGAGTTAGGTACTTTCATTCGCACCTAGGATGAGGAGGAGGCAGCGGCGATAGAATATGAGGTGATGCCCCAAGAATAATGATATAGCACTTGCGCCAACAAATAAATGTCTTCTCCGCTTCTCCTAAAGTCTTCTCCCCATCACCTCCTTCAATGTCAAGATTAACATTGCTATGACCTTTAATCAAAATCATCAGGTAAAATCATAACCATCAAATGTGACAAAATATATAATTCACATTATGATCTGGACACTTATAGAAGATTCGACCGTAGTTGGAACCCGTCTTCCTCACTCGGTACTCTATCACAATCTTTTGCATACACTCGCCACAGGCAATGAGAGGGAGGTCTGGCCTTAGTCGCTTTGGAACCCGATTAGAGGTCGAGTACCACGAAGCAGTTGCCATCTACTCTCTATACTCATTTTCAAACTAGAAATTATAAATTCCTCATATTCTAAACAAAGAAAATAAAACAACTAAAATTTACATTTCTCTAAAATCATCAAATGTTCCATGTATACAACTAAAGTATTCTAGGTAGCTACCTTTTTCATCTAAATATGGAATGTATTTTGAGCTCAAGTGGCATATAAATCAAGAACAATCCACCATAAATTCCTCATATAATCCACAAATTAAATGAATTAGTAATATCCTAAAAATCTATATTTCTCTAACTAAGCTAAATTAATCTTGAAATGTGTGGTACATATAATACCCTAAAATCTCTATTATAAAACAAGAATCTAATTCTATTTTTTCAACTAATTAAATTAAATAATACACTTGTCAAATTGTGGTACATATAAATGTGGTACACATAAATTAAATTAAATTAAATAATACACTAAAATCTCTATTTTCATCTAATTAAACCATAAAATGTGGTAGACATAGTAGAAATGAAAGGTGTATACTTAGAATACTAATTTTAGTTTCCTTCTTCAAAATATTCAAACTATGTCAAGTGAATGAAGCTTAAAATGGAAAAGAGGTAAAATCATAAAGAAATGAAATCTCGGCTGGTGAAACGGACCAGGACTAAAGGTCCCACCTATTTGAACTCTCCTTCCTCCCCAGCCTGAGTCCGAGAGCTCCATTTCTTCACTGTGTTCTTGTTGTGTTCTTCACTGTTCTTCTTCTCATCTCCGGCCATTGATTCATTTGATCACTTCTACGCCTCCATCAACTCATTGAAAGGTTACTACCTTCAACCTCTCATGTTTTAGCGGCAGCATATATTGTTTCTTGGTCTATATGTGATTACTAAAGGTATATCTTTAGTCCCGGTTGGTAACATTAACCAGGACTAAAAATTCCCTCCCAACGGCTACGGGTGTTAGACATTTGCAGGAGGGACTTTTAGACTGCAAATTTCTGACACCCGTAACCGTTGGGAGGGGACTTTTAGTCCTAGTTGGTGTTACCGGGACTAAAGGTCTCTTTAGTCCTGGACGCAATTTTCTCCAGGACTAAAGCTCCTTTGGGACATCGATGAAAGGTATGTTCTGTAGTAGTGTAGGGGTATGGATTATATTCATGCATTTGTAGGGGTAATAATGCATACTTTTCAAGAACTCCATTCCTCTCTCCTCTCATTCTCTACTTCTATCCCAAGCTCACAGAATCCACGCTATCGTCGGCGAGCGCGCGGCTAGCGGCGGGAAAGCATGCGTAGCAGTAGCCGCGGATGAGTGCACGTAGCAGCAACAGCGGCCCAAATGATTGGAGATGCGAGGAGTTGAACTCCTAACCTTTTCATGCATATATAAATGCTCTACCAGTTGAGATACATCACCAAATTTGTTTAATTTGCAACTACAATTATTTTAAAATTAATTTAATCTTCAAAGTTAGATTAATTATAGAAATAATAATAATTTAATCTTGGAAGTTATATTCATAATAAAAATAATGATTGGAGTTGAGGAGTTGAACCCCGTACCATTTTCATGCATAGATAAACACTCTATCAGTTGAGCTAGATCTCTAAATTTGTTCAATTTGAAAATACAAATTATTTTAAAACTTGGTTTAATCTTTAAAGGTAGATTAATAATAAAAATAATGATTGGAGATGCAAGGAGTTTAACTCCATACCTTTTTCATGCAAGATAAAAGCTCTACTAGTTGGGCTACATCCCCTATCTTGTTCAATTAACCACTACAAATTATTTTATAATAGACTTAATATACGAAGGTAGATTAATAAATAAAAATAGTGATTGGAGATGCGAGCAGTTGTACCCCATACCTTTTTCATGCATAGATAAACGCTCTACTAGTTGAGCTACATCCCCTATTTTCGTTCAATTAACCACTACAAATTATTTTATAATTGATTTAATGTTAGAAGGTAGATATATAAAAATAATGATTGGAGATGTGATGAGTTAAACCCCATACCTTTTACATGCATAGATAAACACTCTACCAGTTGAGCTACATCCCCAATTTTCTTTAATCAACCACTGCAAATTAATTTATAATTTATTTAACCTTTGAAGGAAGATTAATGAATAAAAACAATGATTAGGGATTTAAGCCGTTGAACACCTACTCAAACGCTCCACCAGTTCACCTACATCCCGAATTTTATCTAATCTACCACTACAAATTATTTTTTATAATTTATTTAATGTTAGAAGGTAGATTAATAAATAAAAATAATGATTGGAGATGTGAGGAGTTGAACTCGTACCTTTTTCTGAGCATATATAAATATTCTACCAGTCGAACCACATCCCTATTTTGTTTAATTAACCAAGACAAATAATTTTATAATTGACTTAATATTGGAAGGTAGATTAGTAAATAAAAATAATAATTGGAGATGCGGGGAGTTAAACCCCATACCTTTTTCATGCATAGAAAAACGATCTACCAATTGAGCTACATCCCCAATTTTTGTACAATTAACCACTACAAATTAATTTAATGTTAGAAGGTAGATAAATAAAAATAATGATTGGAGATGCGAGGACGTAAACCTCGTACCTTTTACATGCATATATAAACACTCTATTAGTTGAGCTACATCCCCAATTTTCTTTAATCAACTACTATAAATTATTTTATAATTTATTTAATATTTCAAGGAAGATTAATGAATAAAAATAATAATTAGGGATTAAGCAGTTGAACCACTTGAACCTAAACGTTTTTCAAGCATAGATAAATGCCCCACCAGTTAAGCTACATCCGCAATTTTACTTAATCTACCACTAAAAAATATTTTATAATTTAATGTCAAAAGGTAGATAAATAAAATTAATAATTGGAGATGCGAGAAGTTGAACCTCGTACCTTTTATAAACATATATAAACACTCTACAGTTGAGCTACATCCCCAATTTTGTTTAATCAACCAATGCAAATTATTTTATATTTTATTTAATCTTTGAAAGAAGATTAATAAATAAAAAATTATTATTATCAGTTGAGCTACTTCCCCAATTTTATTTAATCTACCATTACAAATTATTTTATTATTTATTTAATGTTAGAAGATAGATAAATAAAAATAAAGATTGGAGATCTAAGCATATTGGAAGGTAGATTAATAAATAAAAATAATGATAGGAGATGCGAGCAGTTGAACCACATACCTTTTTCAAGCATAGATAAACGCTCCACTAGTTGAGCTACATCCCCTATTTTTTATCAATTAACCACTACAAATTATTTTATAATTGATTTGATGTTAGAAGGTAGATATATAAAAATATTGATTGGAGATGTGATGAGTTAAACCCCATACCTTTTACATGCATAGATAAACACTCTACCAGTTGAGCTACATCCCCAATTTTCTTTAATCAACCACTACAAATTAATTTATAATTTATTTAACCTTTGAAGGAAGATTAATGAATAAAAATAATGATTAGGGATTTAAGCCGTTGAACACCTACTCAAACGCTCCACCAGTTCACCTACATCATGAATTTTATCTAATCTACCACTACAAATAATTTTATAATTGACTTAATATTGGAAGGTAGATTAATAAATAAAAATAATAATTGGAGATGCGGGGAGTTAAACCCCGTACCTTTTTCATGCATAGAAAAATGATCTACCAATTGAGATACATCTCTAATTTTTGTACAATTAACCACTACAAATTGATTTAATGTTAGAAGGTATATAAATAAAAATAATGATTGGAGATGCGAGGACTTGAACCCCGTACCTTTTGCATGCATATATAAACACTCTATTAGTTGAGCTACATCCCCAATTTTCTTTAATCAACCACTGCAAATTATTTTACAATTTATTTAATATTTGAAGGAAGATTAATGAATAAAAATAATAATTAGGAATTAAGCAGTTGAAACGCTCCACCAGTTAAGCTACATCCCCAATTTGATTTAATCTACCACTAAAAATATTTTATAATTGATTTAATGTTAGTAGGTAGATAAATAAAATTAATAATTAGAGATGCGAGAAGTTGAACCTCTTACCTTTTATAAGCATATATAAACACTCTACCAATCGAGCTACATCCCTAATTTTGTTTAATCAACCAATGCAAATTATTTTATATTTTATTTAATCTTTGAAAGAAGATTAATAAATAAAAAATTATTATTATCAGTTGAGCTACATCCCCAATTTTATTTAATCTACCACTACAATATATTTTATTATTTATGTAATGTTAGAAGATAGATAAATAAAAATAAAGATTGGAGATGCAAGCATATTAGAAGGTAGATTAATAAATAAAAATAATGATAGGAGATGCGAGGAGTTGAACCCCATACCTTTTTCATGCATAGATAATGGCTCTACCAGTTGAGCTACATGCTATATTTGGTTGAAGCTACCACTTCAAATATTTTATAATTTATTAAATGTTAGAAGGTACATTAATATATAAAAATAATGATTGGAGACGCACGGAGTTGAACCCCGTACCTTTTTCATGCATAGATAAACACTCTACTAGTTAAGCTACATCCCCTATTTTGCACAATTCACCACTACAATTTATTTTAAAATTGACTTAATATTGAAGGTAGATGAATAAATAAAAATAGTGATTGGAGATGCGAGGAGTTGAACCCCGTAGCTTTTTTATGCATAGATAAAATATCTACCATTTGAGCTATACCTCTTTCATGCAGAGATAAACGCTCTACCGGTTGAGCTATATACCCAATTTTAATTAATCTACCACTACAAATTGTTTTATAATTTATTTAATGAATCAAGATTAATAAATAAAAATAATTATGGGAGATGTGAACCTATACCATTTTTATTTTTTTATGGTTTCATGTACATCAATCTTGCTCCGGTGGTCTTTAAATTGCTAGATAGGAGTATTATCTAGACAGGTCCTACCAAACCAAGCCCAAAGCCCACCAATCATTCTGGATCTATGATCTGATGAGGACATCACTCCTTTGGATGCACACGATGATCGGCAAATTTTCATTTTGACTCACACATGACATGTGCCTAATTCTCGGCCGCGCAGCTATGATGCAATCTTGGGCGTCCTTTGTTCTCGGGTTACATATGCCATGCCCTTTTTCATGCATAGATAAACGATCTACTGGTTGAGTAAATTCCCAAATTTTGTTCAAATAACCACTACAAATTGATTTTATGTTAGAAGGTAGATAAATAAAAAAAATGATTGGAAATGGGAGGACTTGAACCACGTACCTTTTACATGCATATATAAACATTCTACTAGTTGAGCTACATCGCCAATTTTGTTTAATCAACAACTGCAAATTAATTTATAATTTATTTAATCTTTGAAGGAAGGTTAATGAATAAAATAATAATTAGGGATTTAAGCAGTTGAACACATACTTTTTTGATGCATACACAAACGCTCCACCTGTTCAGCTACATCCCCAATTTTATTTAATCTACCACTACAAATTATTTTTATAGTTTATTTAATGTTAAAAGGTAGATTAATAAATCCCCAATTTTATTTAATCTACCACTACAAATTATTTTTTATAATTTATTTAATGTTATAAGGTAGATTAATAAATAAAAATAATGATTGGAGATGTGAGGAGTTGAACTCCTACCTTTTTTCGAGCATATTTAAACACTATACCAATTGAGCCACATCTCTATTTTGTTTAATTAACCAATACAAATTATTTTATAATTGACTTAATATTGGAAGGTAGATTAATAAATAATAATAATGATTAGAGATGCGGGGAGTTAAACCCCGTACCTTTTTCATGCATAGATAAACAATCTACCAGTTGAGCTACATCCCCAATTTTTGTTCAATTAACCACTACAAATTGATTTAATGTTAGAAGGTAGATAAATAAAAATAATGATTGGAGATGCGAGGACTTGAACCCCATACCTTTTACATGCATATATAAACACTCTACTAGTTGAACTACATCCCCAATTTTCTTTAATCAACCACTGCAAATTAATTTATAATTTATTTAATCTTTGAAGGAAGATTAATGAATAAAAATAATGATTAGGGATTTAAGTAGTTGAACACATACTTTTTTCATGCATACGCAAATGCTCCAACTGTTCAGCTACATCCCCAATTTTATTTAATCTACCACTACAAATTATTTTTTATAATTTATTTAATGTTAGAAGGTAGATTAATAAATAAAAATAATGATTGGAGATGTGAGGAGTTGAACACATACCTTTTTCTGAGCATATATAAACACTCTACCAGTTCAGCCACATCCCTATTTTGTTTAATTAACCAATACAAATTATTTTATAATTGACTTAATATTGGAAGGTAGACTAATAAATAAAAATAATGATTGGAGATGTGTGGAGTTAAACCCCGCACCTTTTTCATGCATAGATACACGATCTAACAGTTGAGCTACATCCCTAATTTTTGTTGAATTAACCAAAACAAATTCATTGAATGTTAGAAGGTAGATAAATAAAAATAATGATTGGAGATGCGAGGAGTTGAAACCCATAGCTTTTACAAGCATATATAAACACTCTATTAGTTGAGCTACCTCCCAAATTTTCTTTAATCAACCACTGCAAATTATTTTACAATTTATTTAATCTTTGAAGGAAGATTAATGAATAAAAATAGTAATTAGGGATTAAGCAGTTGAACCCAAACTTTTTTCATGCATAGATAAACGCTCCACTAGTTAAGCTACATCCACAATTTTATTTAATCTACCACTAAAAAATATTTTATAATTGATTTAATGTTAGAAGGTAGATAAATAAAAATAATAATTGGAGATGCAAGGAGTTGAACCTTGTACCTTTTATAAGCATATATAAACACTCTACCAATTAAGCTACATCCCCAATTTTGTTTAATCAACCAATGCAAATTATTTTATAATTTATTTAATCTTTGAAGGGAGATTAATAAATAAAAATAATTATTATCAGTTGAGCTACATCCCCAATTTTATTTAATCTACCACTACAAATTATTTTATAATGTATTTAATGTGAAAAGGTAGATTAATAAATAAAAATAATGATTAGAGATCTGAGGAATTGAACACCATACCTTTTACATGTATAGATAAACACTCTACTAGTTGAGCTACATCACCTATTTCGCTTAATTAACCACTACAAAATATTTTATATAATTGACTTAATATTGGAAGGTAGACCAATAAATAAAAATAATAAACCACTACAAATTATTTTATATAATTGACTTAATATTGGAAGGTAGACCAATAAATAAAAATAATAATTGGAGATGCAAGGAGTTGAAACCCATACCTTTTTCATGCATAGATAAAGGCTCTACCAGTTGAGCTACATGCCCTATTTTGTTTAAGCTACCACTTCAAATATTTTATAATTTATTCAATGTTAGAAGATACATTAATAAATTAAAATAATGATTGGAGACGTACGGAGTTGAACGACATACCTTTTTCATGCATAGATAAACGCTCTACTAGTTGAGCTACATCCCCTATTTTGCACAATTAACCACTACAAATTATTTTAAAATTGACTTAATATTGGAAGGTATATTAATAAATAAAAATAATGATTGGAGATGTGAGGAGTAGAACCAACTACATCCCCTATTTTGCACAATTAACCACTACAAATTATTTTAAAATTGACTTAATATTGGAAAGTATACCAGTTGAGCTATACCTCTTTCATGCATAGATAAACGCTCTATCAGTTGAGCTACATCCCCAATTTTAATTAATCTACCACTACAAATTGTTTTATAATTTATTTAATCTTTGAATCAAGATTAATAAATAAAAATAATGATGGGAGATATGAACCTATACCATTTTTATTTTTTTATGCTTTCATGTACATCAGTCTTGCTCCGGTGGTCTCTTAATGAAAACTGCACGAATGAATAATCCAAGTAATTAGTTTAATTAATTCTGAGCTGGGTAGGAGTATTATCCAGACAGGACCTACCAAACCCAGCCCGAGCCCACCGATAGTTCTGGATCTATGATCCTCTTATCCGATTCACACGGATCGGCAAATTTTCATTTTTACTCATACATGTGCCTAATTCTCGGCCTTGCAGCAATGACGCAATCTTCGGCCTTCGTTCTCGGGTTACATTACATATGCCATGCCCAAGTTGAGTTGAAACTATTCTTGAAAAGTGTTTGGATCGACGAACAACTTTTTATGATACATAAGGATAATAGAATGTCCATAATATGTTTATCTCTTTTTTCATTCTTTTTTCCACCCTGCACTTGCCACTATGTCCTCCTGTTGTCACGCCTCGTGCCACGAGTACGTAAGAGGTGTATTTCAGCCTTGGCCCGCAACCAAGGTTGACGGACTCTGGGGAAGCTTTTTTCCCAGCTCCGTTCATCACCCACGTTTTGTGAGACCAGGTTGTCCACGACTTCACATGAGGAGTGTTGTTCCATTTTCACCCGTTTAGTAAAAAACAATGCATATCTTCCCCTGCACAGGCCCTATTTAAATTGCGTTGTCAATTAGATTCTCCAAGGCATCACATTTTGCTTGAACCACCAGTGATTAGTGATACATATTAGTCATTTTGGCTCAGTCAGGTGCATCGTGTGCGGCTCCGTGCCACTCATGTAGGATGGCCTGACCACCGCCTTCATTGGCAAGCCGGTTTGATGAAACACATTGTCTTCCTTTCAGAACTCAGGACACTGCCTAGGGTAGGGGGCGGCCAGGCTAGGACCAGGACATAGGAAGCGCGTGCACCAGAGTGAAACACACTACCACCCATAGTTTTTCAAGATAAAAATTTGTTGATAAATGATTTCAAATGAAAAGGTTGTCAACTAAAAAGTTGTTAAACTCTTTAAGATCTATAAATTTGGTTTTTGCCGTTTCTACATATGAGGTCATTTGAAAATTTTGAATTTCTATATGTGAGGGCATCAAACTAAAAAGTTCTCAAAAGCAGTTTATAAAGCTTTTAAATAGCAAATTTCATTTTAGAATTAGCATAAAGTTTTCTTATGGACTATTTTTCCATAATTAGCTAGATATATACCTGTTGTTTGTTTGTTTTTTTATATAAAATAGATATATACCTGTTCTCCTATGATGAATAGAGAGTTTAATTCATCTCTTCCTGTGATGCCTCTTTGCAAATGAGCGCTAGACATCTTTGTGATTTCTAGTTTCTCAGCTTGATGATCCTTTTAGATGTTTTAAAAGACAAGTGGAAGTACCTTTTTACATGGAAATCATCATCCTTAGGACTTGTTGTTTCGTGGGGATTCTAGAGGGGTTGTAGTCTGTAGAGGATTAAAGGAGCTAGATTAAATCCCTAACAAGTCAAAATCGGTCTCATCCTCTCCAATCTGATCCCCTATGGGATGGGATTAATAACTGGACAAGGCCTCTTACATACGTGGTGGAGTATATGTAGACAATATGGGTAATGATTACTTAAATTAAACATTGTGATTGTACCTTATTTATTACTTAGTTGGGTGATTTGGGTAATTTTTTTAAGAAGAGAACATGATGATGATCTCTCTGCATAAAACTGACTTGAATAAATCTAGTCATTTAACTAGTTATTCATACATCGATCAAACATGTTGACTTATTCCTTGTAAAATGAACATGACTAGGCCAAGAGGTCTCCCATTCTTGTAGGACATCCGCCAGTTGCACATTGTGTTGCAGCTCTATGCCATTCCTGTAGGATGGCCAGGCCACCGCCTTCATTGGCAAGCAAGTTTGATGAAAACACATCATCTTCCTGTCAGGACTGAGGACACACCGTCTTGGGTAGGGGACGGCCAGGCTAGGACAAGACGCAAGCAGCGCATGCACCAGAGTGAAACACTCTACCACCCGCATGACAGAGCAGTAGTTCTCAATAGTGTTTGCTCGAAATACAAGATGAGCGTTTATTTTGGAATGGAGGGATCTGGAACGGCAGGTATGATGAGGTTAAGCGGAAGCTCCAGGACATAGTTTTGTTCCCAATACCTCTCAAACCCATAACAAATCCTTTTGGCTTCTATCGAATACAACATAAATTTACTTATGGCTCTTTCCTTTTCTGTGCTACCTCTGTGAACCACTACAGTCTACAGTGGTAGTCTCACATGCTGTATATATGCCACCTTTTTTTTCTGTTTAGTTGAATTTTATATACTCTGTTCAACTGAATGAATGTAATTGAATCACTAGCCTGACCACAATCAGATATCATCTTGCAAATTCAGGATCACCTTTTTCCTACAATTTTTTAATAAATAGTGCCTGAATTGTGACAATGAGTTCGTCATCAATTCTGCTGACATATATATAATGTGCAAATTTGAAATATATGTCAGCTCCTCAACTTGGCATCGCCAAGCATTAAAATCTTTCAAAAGCATTCATATCAAGCCTTATTGTTCTCCTCCTTTAATATGGACTTTTTTTTCTTAAAAAATATTCACTTGTTTTATTTGGCAGCAATCCATCCTATACTTTGTCAAAACAAATGTAAATAAGCAGTTGCATATACCACAACATCCAAGCTGACTACCTTAAATAACCTCACAAGTCACAACTAAGGTTAAAAATGGACCAGAATTTTTTTTTTGTTCCGAACCGCCCATTTTTCCACATTTCAACCGCCCCTTTCCGTATTTTCGAAAAAAAATCTGGAAACGATACGGAATACGAGACGGAGGATTCCAGAACCACAACAGAAACGAGAAAGGTGTTTTTCTGTCCGTATTTTCGAAACTTCATATTTAGCTGGAATTTTTACCGGATCTCCTAGAACGGAGAGGATATGCCATCAGGCGTTTTGGCGCTTGCCTAATTGGATCTGAGCGTGTGTAGGTTGCATGCATTGAGTTTGTTTCTTTTTCTTATTTTATAAACCAATCAGCATGTATACTATAGTGATACATATATGTATATACATGTTGATGTGGAAATGTGGTCTCGTGATAATTATTAGCGTCATGAAGAACTTTATTGTGTCATTAGCTAGGGCATGAAGAACTTTATTGTGTCATGTAATGTATTCATGTCGCCTCTTTTTCAATTTGTTAGTTGTGTGATCATAAGTAGTGTGTAGACCTAGTTTCGTGAATTGAGAATATAAAGATGTTCGGTATTCCAGCTTCCAACTGTTTCCGTTGAATTTACGACCGTATTGGTTCATTTCCGTACGCCCCATATTCCAATTCCGTTTCCAAGCATTTTCCAAACCCGACCATATTTCTACCAAAAAAATATAGAAATGGTAGTAGAAACTGTGTTTTTTCGTCCTTTTTCATCTGTTTTCATCTCTAGTCACAACAATGTGAAACAACTAATGAATCCTTCTAATATTTTCCAGATCTATACTTATGCACGTGCTGTCAGTACAGGACTTCGCTTACAGTTGTAATAGTTGTTTACCGTTCTGTCAGCCTTCTTTGTTCCTATCTACCTTGTTACCACCAACAAAGCAGACAGAGGCAGAGGACAGCTGACACGTGCTCAGCGGCAGACTGCCACTAGGAGGAGAGTAGGACACAAAGATGCTGAATCCCAAAGGGTGGCTAAGATAAGCTGCCACAAAGGGGATACGTTCCACAGGCAGGGCTTGTCACCGAAGCGAACCACTCTACCACCCTCATGAAACAGGAGTAATTCCTCAGCTACAAGGTCAAATGGCATCTCATCCGCTGGTGCGCCAAGTTCGAAATAAACATAGGATGTGCCAAAAAAGCATGGTGACAGCCCACTCCAGTGACACTCCCTACACCCAAGGTATAGTTTTGTTCCCAATACCTCTCAAACCCACATCAAGTCCTCTATGGTAATGTTCTCCATGCTTTGGCTTTTGTGCAAAATATCAGACTATGGAAATGCCTATTGAACTCTTTTATTTCTAACCTGTATTTCGGAACAACTGCAGTTTAGGTTTCATATATATGCTCTATGTTGCATGCCACCTTTTTAGTTTGCCGTTTGGTAGAATGCATTTATACAGTACCCGACCGAATCAACGCAGTTATACCTAACATGATCTATCAGATATGGTTCTAAAAATTATGAATCACATTTTTATGAATCAAGAGGGGTTAGAGGTGTCCCCCTACTATATATTATGAATTAAGAGGGGTCAGTGGTGTCACCCTACTATATATTTTTATGTATAGGAGTTTAGAAGTTATAAACTGAACTCAAGAAACATAGAAAAAAGACAAAGAAAGTCAAACACAAAATTATAGAGAAGACTCTATCCAAGTTCAATCAGTGGGAAGTACAACTTAGTTGTTTTAATAGAAACCCGCGATGTCTGCATATGCATTCCTGTGCATCTGTCTAAGAGATGCTGAACTTGATTAAAAATCAGAGTAAACGAAATGCACTTTTGGCTGATTTGTAGCTACAAATTGTTCCCCAGTCACACATCATTTTTCATATGAAAATATGCACATGTGCGGCCATCGTGGCTCGAACCCACGACCAGAGTCTCGCACATTCCTCTCCTAACTACTATACCCAATATTGACATGAGTATTTGGGTCCATAAAAAAATCAAATGAACACGTTTTCAACTACAAATTTATTGATATCATCGATCACTACAACTTTGATTTTGGTTATTTCTCCATGCGAGACCATTTGAAAATTTTGAATTTAAAATATGAGAAATTTAAACATAATTTTTCAAGATAAAAAATTTGTTTATAAATGATTTCAAATGAAAAGGTTGTCAACCTATAACTTTGGTTTTTGTCATTTCTCCATATATGAGGTCATTTGAAAATTTTGAACTTTTATATGTGAGGACATCAAACTAAAAAGTTTTCAAAAGCAGTTTATAAATCTTTTAAATAGCTTTGGAAATCTTCATTTTAGAATTAGCATAAAGTTTTCTTGTAGACTCATTTTGCATACTCAGCTAGATATATACCTGGGAGCTTCTCATCAAAACATGGAATTTGAATCTTGCAACTGTGCCCTGTGCTCCTATGATGAAAAGAAAGTTTAATTCATCTCTTCCTGTGATGCCTCTTTGCAAATGAGTGCTCTAGATATCTTTGTGATTATTGCTAGTTTCTCAGCTTGATGATACTTTTAGATGTTTTAAAAGACAAGTGGAAGTACCTTTTTATATGGAAATCATCATCCTTAGGACTTGTTGTTTCGTGGGGATTCGAGTCTGTAGAGGATTAAAGGAGCTAGATTAAATCCCTAACAAGTCAAAATCGGTCGCATCCTCTCCAATCTGATCCCCTATGGGATCAGATTAATAACTGGACAAAGCATCTTACATTCGTGGTGGAGTATATGTAGACAATATGTGTAATGATTACTTAAATTAAACATTGTGATTGTACCTTATTTATTATGTGATTTAGGTAATTTTTTGAAGAAGAGAACATGATGATGATCTCTGCATAAAACTGACTTGAATAATTCTAGTCATTTAACTAGTTATTCATACAGTGATCAAGCAAGTTGATTTGTTCCTTGTAAAAACGACATGACTAGGCCAAGGGGCTTCTCCATTCATGTAGTTGTAGGACGTCCGTCGGGTGCATCGTGTGCGGCTCCATGCCATTCATGTAGGATGGCTGGCCACCGCCTTCATTGGCAAGCCAGTTTGATGAAAACACATTGTCTTCCTTTCAGGACTCAGGACACTGCCTAGCCTGTGCACCAGAGTGAAACACACTACCACCCACGTGACAAAGCAGTAGTTCCCAATACTATTTGACTTCTCAAAATATAAGATGATCATTTATTCTGGAATGGAGGGATCTGGAACGGCAGGAATGATGAGGTCAAGTGGTAGCTCCAGGACATGGTTTTGTTTCCAATACCTATTAAATTCATAACAAATACTTTTGGCTTCTATCCAAGACAATAGAAACTTACTTATGGCGCTTTCCTTTTGAAGAATCATGGTCCCTTGTGTTTAGGCGATTAACAACAATACTAGGTCACTATGACTAATGTGTGTTTTGCAGAGGCAAAGTCATTAGAGTTAGGTCATAAGTGATGCTTTTTGAATGGGCTTAATGGATATTCATGCCCCAAGATGGAAATCGTTTCGGTTTCAAAGGATGGAGATACAAGTTGAAGACTAGGCTAGCTCTTAGTGCCATGAGGTTGAGAAGGGCGTTAAGTATAGACTAGGTCTTTGTTTTTCCTTTGAACGTACTATAAAGGGGGGTATGAGGTTAGTAGCTTGATCTAGGAGAGTTTGGGAATGTTGGTGTATGCACACTTGTCACAACTAGTCCTAGAGACCTTGCTATCAGTCCTTGGTTAGCCCTTGAGATGGTAGGAGCAAAACCCCTAGAGAAGACTTAGTGAAAAGAGTTGAAACAGGGGGAGAAAGAAGCTTTGGACCAGTTTGCCTAGGAGGCTCCGGACCAATGAAAGTGGTCTGGTGGTCCTACCTTAGGCAGTTCTCTGAGAAAGGTGCTCCGGACAACCTGTCCGGAGGGCACCGGACTAATGGAAGTAGTCCGGTGGACACCTGGTTCTGAAAGGCTATCAGACAGTGCTCTGGACAACCTGTCCGGAGGGCACCGGACTAATAGAAGTAGTCCGGTGGCCACTGTGTTCTTCAGTGAGTCTCAAAGGAGGCTCCGGACTAGTCCGACGGGTAGTCCGACGGCTAGTCCGACGGTTCTCAGCAGAGTCCAGTGTGCACCTAGGCTCCGGACCAGAGGCTCCGGACTAGGCACCGGACTATCGCAAGTAGTCCGGTGGTCCCTGTTCAGCGTTGGTTTTGGTTTGGACTGCATGCTCCGGACCAGGAGTAATGGTCTGGTGGTGAGGCTCCGGACTAGTCTGGTGCTTTTGCAGAAAAGAGAAAAAGTAAGAAACGGCTAGTTTTGGAGGTGGGGACTATTTATAGTTGCCCTCCTCGTCCAAGTGAGCTCTCTTGTCCATTGTTTCACCGGAGGAACCTTTGAGAGACTTCTTGGAGAGCCAAGTGCCTAGTGAGGGAGAGATTTGTGAGAGTTCATCTTGTTCTTCCTTCCTAGAGTGATTAGGAGTGACTTGTGTGCATCCATCCACCTTCCTAGCCTTGAGTTGGTCAAGTGAAGGTCTTGTGCTTGTTACTCTTGGTGTTCGACAACACCTAGACGGTTCGGTGGTGTTCGGAGGAAGTGATCGCCGAAAGATTGTTGGCGGCTCTTCTCCAAGCTTCTGTGATCGGTTGTGGGCGATTCACCGAGCCGGAGTGGCGAAGAATCAGCCCGTAGAGAGCACTCTACCCTTGCGCGGGTAGAGGGGGAGCTATACCTTGTGAGGTGCTCCAACGAGGACTACGGGGGTGTCGACACCTCGATACCTCGGGAAAACATCGTGTGTCACCAATTCTCTATCATTAGCTCTTTACTTACTTGCATTACTTTCCACCTTGTTCTTTCAATTCCTACTAGAATTGCATAGGTTGTCTTTCCTTTCATTGGCTTGCTATTGCTTTCTAGTTAGGATACACATTGCGGTAGGCACTAGGGGTGATTGGCATGACTAAGTTTTAATATTGCTTTAGAAATTTAAAAGAAGCCCAATTCACCCCCCCTTCTTGGGCATCTAGATCCTTTCAATTGGTATCAGAGCAAGGTTGCTCTCAAATTAGGCTTTACCGCCTAGAGCAAGATGTCCCATGGGGATGGACCGCCACCCATGTTTGATGGGGATGATTTTCCATATTGGAAAGTACGGATGGAGGCCTACCTTGAGGCCGTGGATCTCGGTGTGCACAAAGCCGCTACCATAGGTGGCACCGTGTTTGCCGATGATCCCTTCTTTGAGAAGAACATTGCCAAGGCAAAGAACATTCTTTTCCGTGGCATTGGCAAGGATGTGTTCAATCGTGTGCGGAATTGCAAAACCGCTAACGATGTTTGGACAACCATTTGTGTGCTACACGAAGGGACCAAGTGTGAGCGTGAGGAACGCTACCATTTGGTCATGGCCAAGTTGAACTCTTTTACTATGCTCACTCATGAGAATGCTAATGAGATGTACTCACGTCTTAATATTCTTGTAGAGGAGTTGAATGGACTTGGGCTCAACCAAATGGCGTCGGCCGATGTGGTACGCAAGATCTTGTGTGTCTTGCCAATTGAGAAGTATGGCCACATCGTCATGGTGCTTCACCAAGGAGACTTCTCCGGCGCCACACCAACTCAAGTCTTGGGCAAGATCAATGCTCACGAGATGTACATGAAGATTGGTGATGGTAGCTCTTCTACTTCCAAGAAGAAAGAAAAGGAAGAGAAGAAAGACTTGGCTCTCAAGGCATCCTCCAAGGAGAAGTGCAAGATTCAATATGTTATTGAGAGCGCAAGTGAAGAAGAGGATGATGAAGACCACATCGCACTCATGGTGAGGAAGACCACCAAGATGTTAAAGAGGCTTAACAAGAGCGGAGTCAACTTTGACTCAAAGAAGAAGAAATTCTTCACAAGCACCTCAAGGAAGCCAATCTCCCAAATGAAGTGCTATAATTGCGGCACTCTTGGTCATCTAGCTCATGCTTGCCCCGAAGAGAAGAAAGACAAGTTCAAGAACAACAAGTTCAAGAACCACAAGAAGAACAAGAATGGCAATTATGACTCAAGTGATGATGACAAGAATCAAGACAAGCCATACAAGAAGAAGAAAAACTTCAACCTTCACAAGAATAAGAAAGATGGCAAGGCTTACATTGTGGGTGATTGGCTCACCAACATTGAGGACTCTAGTGCTTCCTCCGATGATGAGAGTGAAGATGAGAAGGTGGCCGCTTTGGTCATTGGTTCTTCTCTTCCACCGCCACCTCCTCCTTCATCACCGGGCTCATCCTCTACACACCTATGCCTCATGGCTAAGGGTGAAAAGAAGGTACAAATAGAGGATGATGATAGTGGTGGCTCTAGTGGTAATGATAGTGATGATGAAGAAGCACCTTCCTATGATGAGCTAATTAAAATTTGCAACAAGTACGCTAGCATCATAAGGAAGTACAAAGGTAAAAATGATAAGCTACTTGAGATCAAAGGAAACTTGCATGATAAGCTTGACACCTTGACTAGTGTGAATGATGATTTGAAGCTTGAGATTAATTCTCTCACATCTAGCACTAGGGAGCTCAAAGCCTCTCTTAAGCAAGCTAATGAGAAACATGATAAGCTTGAGAGGTCAACACAAGAGCTCCACACAAGGTATAACTTGCTAAAAGATGACTACCAAAATGTCAAGCAAGAACATTGCACACTAGTGGTAGCAAATGAATTGCTTAATCAAGATCTTGCTACACATGTTGCTACTAACCCGTGTGCTAAGTGTGATAGTGCTACCTCTTGTGATATTTTGATTGATGATGTGGCTCTTGATCAAAGTGCCAAGTGCAAGGGCAAGAGGGTTGTCGAAGCCGACAAGTATGATGACTATGTCAAGATGAGAGAAGAAAACTCAAAGCTCAAGGAAGAGCTAATCACTCTCAAGTTTAACAAGCCTATTGTCATCAAGCCGGCTCAATAAGAAGACAAGGATGTTATCACATTAATCACCTCTCTAAGAGAAGAAATTGTCAAGCTCAAGAATGACAAGACAAAGCTTACAAGTGGCCTTGAGAAGTTCACCAAGGGTCACAATCTTCAAAGTGAGCTTTTGATGAGCACCGTCGTGAAGAATGACAAGACCGGCATTGGGTTCAAGGAGAACCAAATCATGAAGGCAAAGGTTGAGATTGAGTCCAAGAACTATTACAAGAACAAGTACAATGGCTACAATCAAGAGTACTCAAGGCCCAAGCCAAGAAGATGCTTTGAGTGTGGTCAAGTGGGTCATTTCGCTTATGATTGCAAGACTCAACCACCCAAGACCTTGCCCAAGCACACAAGGCCATTTGCTCATGATGCTCACTATGTCATCAAGAAGGACCACAAGGGTAGACCACTAGTAGTGTTCCTTGGTCCACCAATGAAGAACAAGCCAAGAGTTCTTTGGGTTGCAAAGGAGATGGTTACCAAGGCAATGGGGCCCCGCTTTGAGTGGGTTCCCAAACAACAAGCTTAACTCCAAGTTGCTTGTGTGTAGGTGAACTACAAGACCGGTGGAAGTCATTGGGTGCTTGATAGTGGTTGCACTCAACATATGACCGGTGACTCCTGGATGTTCACCACACTTGATGAAGAATGTGAAGGGCAAGACAAGATTACCTTTGGGGACAATTCAAAAGCTAAAGTTCAAGGTCTAGGCAAAGTGGCAATCTCAAATGATCAATCAATATCAAATGTCTTGCTAGTTAAATCTCTAAGTTTCAACTTGCTTTCCGTGGGTCAACTTTGTGATCTTGGATTCCATTGTCTATTCACTCCAACCGAGGTGATTGTGACCAAGATTGAAGATTCATCAATGATATTCAAAGGGTTTTGGCACAACAACCTCTACTTAGTGGATTTCACCTCAAATGAAGCCGAGTTGCAAACATGTCTATTCTCCAAGAGTTCTTTGGGTTGGCTTTGGCATAGAAGATTAGCTCATGTGGGCATGTCAACCTTGAAGAAACTAGTCAAGAAGGAGATGGTTAGAGGTGTGAAGGATGTGGTGTTTGAGAAGGACAAGTTGTGTAGTGCATGTCAAGCCGGCAAGCAAGTTGCCAACACCCATCCCACTAAAGCATTCATGTCAACCTCAAGGGTCCTAGAGCTACTCCACATGGACTTATTTGGACCTACCACCTATGCAAGCCTTGGAGGAAATCTCTTTTGCTTAGTGGTAGTTGATGATTACTCTAGATACACTTGGGTGTTCTTCCTTCAAGACAAGAGTGAAACTCAAGCTATCTTCAATAAGTTTGCAACAAGGGCACAAAATGAGTTTGAAGTGAAGATCAAGAAGATAAGAAGTGACAATGGCACCGAGTTTGTCAACACCAAGATTGAAGATTATTGTGATGAAGTGGGGATCAAGCATGAGGTTTCCGCCACATATACTCCACAACAAAATGGTGTTGTAGAGAGGAAGAACCGGACACTCATAACTCTAGCAAGATCTATGCTTGATGAGTACAACACTCCGGAGAAGTTTTGGGCGGAGGCCATCAACACCGCTTGCTATGCGGCAAACCGCCTCTTCATCCAAAGGCTATTGAAGAAGACTCCCTATGAGCTTGTGAATGGGAAGAAGCCGGATATTTCATTCTTCCGAGTGTTTGGTTGCAAAGTGTACATCTACAAGAAGCGCCAACACTTGGGTAAATTCCAACGGCGGTGTAACCTTGGTTTCCTTGTTGGACATTCGCTTAAGTCCAAGGCATACCGTGTATTTAACAAAGCCACCGGCTTAGTTGAAGAAACGTATGACTTGGAATTTGATGAAACTAATGGCTCCCAAGGAGCGCTTGAGGATATTGATGTAGGTGATGAACCATTGAGGGAGGCAATGAAGAATATGCCAATTGGTGCTATCAACCCGCAAGAGGTGGAAGAAGTAGAAGATGATGATAATCAAGATCCTTCTCCACCTCGCACACCTCAAGTTGAAGAAGATCAAGTGAGGGAAGCTCAAGAAGATACCTTCATCCCTCAAGATCAAGCCGAGGCCGAAGCAAGCAATGTTGAAGCACCACGTCCCCCTCCTCAAGTTCATGATAGAATATCAACACCTATCCTTCAAGCACACCCCCATGATCAAATCATAGGAAGTCCATCAAAGGGAGTAATGACTCGCTCTAGACTTGCATCTTATGTTGAACATCACTCGTTTATTTCCTTTGTTGAGCCTACTAGTGTTGAGGATGCACTTGCGGATCCGGATTGGGTGAATGTCATGCATGAAGAACTTAACAACTTCACCCGGAACCAAGTGTAGACACTTGAAGAAACGCCAAAGGGAGCAAGAATCATTGGCACCAAGTGGGTGTTTAGGAACAAGCAAGATGATCAAGGCGTGGTTGTGAGGAACAAGGCAAGGTTGGTTGCAAAGGGATTCTCCCAAGTTGAAGGCTTGGATTTTGGGGAGACCTTTGCACCGGTTGCAAGACTAGAAGCCATTCGTATCCTTTTGGCATATGCTTCACATCACAATATGAAACTTTTTCAAATGGATGTGAAGAGTGCCTTTCTAAATGGTTTCATCAATGAACTTGTCTATGTCTCACAACCTCCCGGGTTTGAAGATCCAAACTTGCCTAATCATGTCTATAGGTTGTCCAAGGCTCTCTATGGTTTGAAGCAAGCTCCAAGAGCTTGGTACGAGAGGCTAAGGGACTTCCTACTCAAGAAGGGCTTCAAGATCGGGATCGTCGACACAACACTATTCACCAAGAATCTTAATGGAGAGATCTTTGTTTGCCAAGTATATGTCGATGACATTATATTTGGGTCAACAAACCAAGACCATTGCAAGGAGTTTGGTTCATTGATGTCCAAATAGTTCGAGATGTCAATGATTGGCGAGCTAACCTTCTTCCTTGGCTTCCAAGTGAAGCAATTGAGGGAGGGCACCTTTATATCTCAAGACAAGTACACTCATGATGTGCTCAAGAAATTCAAGATGGAGGATTGCAAGCCAATCAATACACCAATGCCTACAAATGGGCATCTCGATCTCGATGAGGGAGGTAAACCGATTGACCAAACTCTGTATCATTCAATGATCGGTAGTTTACTTTACCTCACCGCATCTAGGCTGGATATCATGTTTAGTGTGTGTATGTGTGCTAGGTTTCAAGCAAGCCCTAAGGAGTCGCATTTATGTGTGGTCAAAAGAATCCTTATGTACATAAGGCACACCCCTAGCATTGGCCTTTGGTATCCCAAAGGAGCTCCCTTCCTACTTTGTGGCTATTCCGATTCGGATTATGCCGGGTGTAAAGTTGATAGGAAGAGTACCTCCGGCGGTTGTCATTTGCTAGGAAGATCTCTTGTCTCTTGGTCTTCCAAGAAGCAAAACAGTGTGGCATTGTCTACCGCCGAGGCGGAATACATTGCAATGGGAGCAAGTTGTGCACAAATCTTATACATGACCCAAACACTTCTTGATTACGGCGTTGTTTTAAAAGATGTTCCACTTTTGTCTGATAATGAAAGCGCCGTAAAGCTTGCTAACAACCCGGTTCAACACTCTCGCACCAAGCACATTGATATTTGCCATCACTTTCTTAGAGATCATGTGGCTAGGAAAGACATCACACTAGTTGGAGTTAAGAGCGAAGATCAATTGGCAGATATCTTCACTAAACCACTCGATGAAACAACCTTTTGTAGGTTGAGAAGTGAGTTGAATGTGCTTGATCACTCAAACTTCACTAAAAATGAGATTGTGTGAACCATGCATTCATTTGTAATATAATCATGATTAATCTATAGTAATGCACATAGGCTTGGCTAACGCGGTAAGGATAACCGCCCTCAAGCGTGTGACAAAACCTTACCGCGGTTTAAACTTGCAAGCAACCTAGATTCAAATTCTGTAATTGCATAGCATATGCATGTGTGTTGCCTGTTGCTTCCTTTTTCGGTTAAGTTTGATCATCCTCTAGGTTTGTCACTTAGGGGGCCATTCAAAGCTCTAGCTTCAGCTAATACCCCTCTTGTGCCCTATGGTGATCCTTGGAGCTTTATTGAAATATTTTCCTATGAAAACTAAATCTAGCCTATGGAAAACTATTTTTAAATCGAGGGTTTGAGAGATGGTTCTTATCCTAAGTCCAACAAGTGTTTCTTTCTGCTCTTTTGTGTTGGTACTTGGCTAAGAGAAAAGATTGGAGAGAAAAACAGGAAAATTCAAAGCAAAACAAGCACTGGACCATCCTCTAGACAACTTCCATTGGTCCGACGATTACCTCCGGACCAGAGTCCGGAGCCTAGTGACTCACTGTTTCTTCAAAACTCAACTCCAAGTCAGTCGTCGGACCACCTATGATAGTCTGACGCTTACCTCCGGACCAGAGTCTGGAGCATGGTCACTCACTAGATCCTCAGTTTTTTCTCCAAGGCGACCGTCGGACCACCTGCATTAGTCCGACGCTCACCCACCGGACCAGAGTCCGGAGCCCAGGCGCTCACTGTACTCTCTGAACTGGCTCAAGTCAAGTGATCGGACCACCTGTCCGGTGCACCTCCGGACCATCGGAGACCACTGTTTCATTTGTCCGGTGGTCTAGTCAGCTTCGGTCAAATACCGTTGGACCACCCGTCGGACCATTGGAAGTGGTCCGATGCTCAAAAATTTCTTGTTTATCCCCCGTGGGTTTCACTGTTTGGCAGTTACCCTTTCAGTCGTCTATACACCGCGCCACCGCCTCCTCACCGCCACCACTCGCCGCCGCACGCGCTCATCCTTCTCGCCGCCGGCATTCATCGCCGGAGCTCCACCCCAGCACCGTCGCCCGCTCCTCTGCACTCCCCCCTCTCCTCTGCCCCTCGCCAGCAGCAGAGCAGCCACTGCCATTGCCGCCTCCGAGAACCCCCCCCCCTCGCCGGCGATCTCAGCCCTACACCACTCCACCCTGCCAAGCTAAGGTTTCCAGCTAGGTTTTCACCCCTTTTTTACCTTGCCATTGCCAGCCAAGAGGTTTTCCCTCTAGGGTTTCCATAACCTAGGGTTTGGATATTTTTCTTCGACGATTCGACTTTGCCTCATCACTTCTAGGGTATGGTTTCAATATTTGACTACGCATTTTGTCGTATCATGGATAAAGTTATGTCCTAGCATGATTCTTTGCAAATATTTTGATCTTGTCAACTCCAATTCACTAAATCAATCTTGTCAATTGTAATCCGCAGTTGGTAATCATCCTTGTGGAGTGTGGTTTGGAGCTTGATTTGCTTTGATTAGTATCTCTCTTATCTCAGGTATCATGGCAGTATTTCATTCTATCTCTTATCTAACATGCTTGCTTCCATACGGTATCTCATCCCTAGATTTATATATGCTTATATAACCTATCTATTCTATCTAGCAGTGACAGTGGCAGTGAAACTCGGGGCAAAGCTCACGAGTATGGATTGAGGCAAAGCCTCATAAGGGTCAGTCCAGCCTTCTGTCAGTGATTCAGTGGTTGATATTTGCATTGTGACAGTGGTTCTAGTGACTGGCAATGGGTTTCTTGACAGTTGAGCAGTGCTTCTGGTAGTGGTCCTATCTGTTGATATTGTCAGCTGTCAGTGATGGGTCGTGCTCCAGCTGTCAGTGGTTCTGGAGGTGATGATACTCCTCCTCCTAGGGACAAGGGGAAGAAGCATATTGTTGAGAAGCCTAAGAAGAAGAAGCGAAAACTCACAGAGGCAGAGTAGGCAGAGGCAGTGGCAGATGCAGAAGACCGCGCAAAGTGAGGTGGTTGCTGGGGCTCAGTGCGTATCGGCGTCCCTCCGCGGGTTCCTCCCACTCAGACAGAGTCAGAGTCTGTTGCCTCTCCGACAGAGTCGTCAGCACCTGCCGATGAGGCTCGAGCCGTGGATACCTCTACACGTTCCACCTATGCTCGGTTACCTCGTGCTGCTTCCCGCACCGAGGCACCGAAGCGTGGTGATCGTCCACCACAGGCACCTGCTCCTGCTCCAGCTCCAGAGCCCGCAGTTCACCTTGACTTGAGAGGGATCACAGCGAAGCAAGTTCGGAAACTACGATTCATTGAGCTTGAGAGGTAGTGTCCAGATCAACGTGACCCCAGAGCTACACTGGGATGGCACACACCTCTTATGGAGGACTTCTACACCGCAGCTAGGCTTGCCAACATCCAGCTACGCCCACACAGAGTCTGTTCCTTAGAGAACATAGTGGCGATAGCTGGAGAAGAGATCAGTGACCACCTTACCTACCTTCCAGGACTCGCCGACCTTCTTGGTCGCTCAGGCAGTTTTGTTGAGCATTGGGTCACAGAGTTCTATGCCTCCGTCTAGATTGAGCCTACTCATAACTTCATGCAATATACGTTCAGAGGCATTCCATATAGACTGTACTTGACTCAGCTCAGAGAGACTCTCCACCTCACAGTTTCAGATACTTGTCTTCACGATGAGTGTTACACAGGCCTGCAGTTGCCAAGGCATGCTCGAGGTGGCATCACTCTTCCAGCTTAGAGAGTTGCTCCTATCTTCAGGCAGCCCTTTGGGGAAGGCAGTCCCCGCACTCCAGCTGAGCTTACCCCTCTCGCTCATCGGTTAAATGAGATCCTTCGCCGCACTCTGTTACCTCGCACCAGTTTCAAGGAAGGTTTGACAAACCTACAGCAGTTCCTTCTTCTTGCTCTTGTCACTCAGACACCGTTCAACATTGCAGACTTCATAGTGGCAGAGATCGAGGACTGTGTTTCAGATGGCTTGAGAGCTAGGCGTCAGATGCCTTATGCTCACTAGCTCAGTTCCATCCTAGCTCAGCGGCTTGTGCGAGTACACCCTGGGATTCGAGATATGCTTGATCAATCAGAGTCTGAATTCCCAGAGTACAAGATCATACCTTCAGTGGATAGTTGTTTGGGGAACCGTGCACTTCGTCAGGTCAGACTTTAGACTGCACCAGCTGACATGGCAGATGTTGATGCTCAGGATGAGGAGATCCGAGGCGTGCAGCAGCAGGAGCTTGAGGAGTTAGCCACTCATGCAGGTGATGATACAGCTCTAGACACCTCCTCTGACAGCTCCAACGCCGACTACCAGCCTATTCCCTCTATTCCCGCAAGGGCTCACGACGCAGAGTCTGGTGGCTCAGGTACTGGGTCTACCTTAGAGACCTTGATGCTGAAGCTACTTGACAAGATTCAGGAGCAGCAGGGCTCCCTTGTGACAGCCGTCACCCAGGTCCAGCAGAGACAGGACGAGCTTCAGCGACAGTCACAGGAGCGTCATGAGGAGCTGCAGCTATAGATTCACCAGCGTCACCTAGAGGTTCAGCAGGAGATGTTAGCCATGCAGCTTGAGTCCCAGCGTATGCAGCTTCAGTCACAGCAGTTCCAGGCTCAGAACATGGCCATCATGGCTCAGATGATGAAGTGGACGGGTATGCCTGCAGTTGAGTTTCCTGGTGCTCCACATATCCAGATGATGAGTCAGACATAGCCCTCCCAGTCCGTTGGCCCCTTAGCACCTCAGTTTCCAGCTCTTGGTCCCGTTATGGGATCTCAGCAGACAGGTGGCCCTTCAGTGGCACCGCTAGTGTCAGTCGGACCGTCAGTCACTCCCACCCCCGTCGTACAGTCCAGTGGACTTCAGGGTGCCGGATCGACCACCCTGTTCTAGTCTTCGGTGACACAGGTTACTCAGTGGTTGGACACCCTTGGGCTGACACAGCAGTTCACTCCACTTACTACCGGCTTCACGCCGATGTCAGCTTCCCAAGGTTTGTCTGCTCGTGACCTCTCCGCGTCGTTCAGTGACGTTACTGGGCAGCCATCACCCACTGGTGAGGAGATAGCAGCCGCGATTGCAGCGGAGCTCGTGTCACCGACCACGGGCCAGCACCTTTCTTCAGTGGCTTCGTCAGAGGCTACACTTGATACTCGGGCTCCAGTTGGTTCTACTCCTCCACATGTTATAGTGACAGATGCCACCGCTGTTACCTCCAGTCCTTTGCAGCATGAGCAGACACCGGTAGTTGAGACTCTCGTTGAGTCAGTGCACGAGGCACCACCCGGTTCCACAGCTCTAGAGGCACCGGCACAGACAGTGGCAGAGGATCCTACTCCTACTCCTGCACCCGCTACAGTTCCAGACTCTACGGTAGCAGAGGCAGTCAGCTCATCAGCTCCAGTCCCCCAGACCGCTTCACCTCCAGCTTCACAGACTCAGGGGGAGGACTCAGATGATGGTCTTGATGACTTCCACAGACTTGACCGTGTCGCGACTGCTTCCACTCCGCCTCCAGACGCTTAGCTTTGGTGTTTTGACGCCAAAGGGGGAGAGAGAGAGAGTCAAGTAGATGACTAGCTTTAGGGGGAGCTAGTAGGATTCGGTTCTTTTGATGTGTATTATACTCTATCGCATCATGCATCATGTTTACCGTCTTTATGCACTGTATGATATGTGTGATGGTTGAGACTTGATGGTTGTGTGACATGTGTGGACCTCTTATATATATCATGTCATTTAGTTATGCTATTGCTTCCGCGCTAATCTCTGATCTTTTGGTATAGCATATCCTTTTGAAATCAAGTACTATGCTCAATTCATATCTTTTGTGCTTGTCTTGGCTTGAATGGTTTAGGCATGTTTATGTCTTTCTTATTATTAACTCATGTCTATCTCATGTCAAGTCATGTTTCTCTAATCAAAATTCACTCTTATTCTCTACTCGAGCTTGTATTGTCGTCAATCACCTAAAAGGGGGAGATTGAAGAATCATGGTCCCTTGTGTTTAGGCGATTAAGGTCACTATGACTAACGTGTGTTTTGCAGAGGCAAAGTCATTAGAGTTAGGTCATAAGTGATGCTTCTTGAATGGGCTTAATGGATATTCATGCCCCCAAGATGGCAATCGTTTCGGTTTCAAAGGATGGAGATACAAGTTGAAGACTAGGCTAGCTCTTAGTGCCATGAGGTTGAGAAGGGCGCTAAGTATAGACTAGGTCTTTGTTTTTCCTTTGAACGTACTATAAAGGGGGGGTATGAGGTTAGTAGTTTGATCTAGGAGAGTTTGGGAATGTTGGTGTATGCACACTTGTCACAACTAGTCCTAGAGACCTTGCTATCAGTCCTTGGTTAGCCCTTGAGATGGTAGGAGCAAAACCCCTAGATAAGACTTAGTGAAAAGAGTTGAAACAGGGGAGAAAGAAGCTTCGGACCAGTTTGCCTAGGAGGCTCCGGACCAATGAAAGTGGTCTGGTGGTCCTGCCTTAGGCAGTTCTCTAAGAAAGGTGCTCCGGACAACCTGTCCGGAGGGCACCGGACTAATGGAAGTAGTCCGGTGGACACCTGGTTCTGAAAGGCTATCAGACAGTGCTCCGGACAACCTGTCCGGAGGGCACCGGACTAATAGAAGTAGTCCGGTGGCCACTGTGTTCTTCAGTGAGTCTCAAAGGAGGCTCCAGACTAGTCCGACGGGTAGTCCGACGGCTAGTCCGACGGTTCTCAGCAGAGTCCAGTGTGCACCTAGGCTCCGGACTAGGCAGCAGACTATCGCAAGTAGTCCGGTGGTCCCTGTTCAGCGTTGGTTTTGGTTTGGACTGCATGCTCCGGACCAGGAGTAATGGTTTGGTGGTGAGGCTCCGGACTAGTCTGGTGCTTTTGCAGAAAAGAGAAAAAGTAAGAAACGGCTAGTTTTGGAGGTGGGGACTATTTATAGTTGTCCTCCTCGTCCAAGTGAGCTCTCTTGTCCATTGTTTCACCGGAGGAAGCTTTGAGAGACTTCTTGGAGAGCCAAGTGCCTAGTGAGGGAGAGATTTGTGAGAGTTCATCTTGTTCTTCCCTCCTAGAGTGATTAGGAGTGACTTGTGTGCATCCATCCACCTTCCTAGCCTTGAGTTGGTCAAGTGAAGGTCTTGTGCTTGTTACTCTTGGTGTTCGACAACACCTAGATGGTTCGGTAGTGTTCGGAGGAAGTGATCGCCAGAAGATTGTTGGCGGCTCTTCTCCAAGCTTCTGTGATCGGTTGTGGGCGATTCACCGAGCCGGAGTGGCGAAGAATCAGCCCGTAAAGAGCACTCTACCCTTGCGCGGGTAGAGGGGAGCTATACCTTGTGAGGTGCTCCAACGAGGACTAGGGGTGTGTGTCGACACCTCGATACCTCAGGAAAACATCGTGTGTCACCAATTCTCTATCATTAGCTCTTTACTTACTTGCATTACTTTCCGCCTTGTTCTTTCAATTCCTACTAGAATTGCATAGGTTGTCTTTCCTTTCATTGGCTTGCTATTGCTTTCTAGTTAGGATACACATTGCGGTAGGCACTAGGGGGTGATTGGCATGACTAGGTTTTAATATTGCTTTAGAAATTTAAAAGAAGCCCAATTCACCCCCCCCCCCCCCTCCCTCTTGGGCATCTAGATCCTTTCACCTTTCCTACGCTACCTTTGTGAGCTCACATGCTCTATTCCACCTTTTTATTGCCGTTTGGTCGAATTTATATACTATGTTCAACTGAATGAATGTAGTTGAGTCACCTAACCACAATCAGATATCGTGTTCTGCAAATTCTGGATCACTTTTCTCCTCCAAATTTTAATAGTGGCTGAATGATGATAATGTCCATCAGTGCTGCTGATATATATGGATTGTGCGAGCTTGAAATGTATATGTCGTTCCTCAACTTGTGATTCCTTTTGTTTGTGCATTGCCAAGCATTGAAATCATTCAAGCATTCGTATCAACTATCGAGCCTTAGTGTTCTCCTCCTTTAATCTTTCTTTACTTGTAAAAATATCATGTTTTATGTGGTAGAAAACCTATCATATATATCAAAACATTTGTAAATAAGCAGTTATTCTTTGCATAGCATAACATCTAAATGTACTATGTGAAACAATATAAAATAAGCTCAGAACAATATAAAATAACTAACGAATCGTTCCATTGTTTTCCAAATGTACTATGTGAAACATGCTCCACAAGTCCTAGCATCGCATTTGATGTATATACTAATGCAGTAATGTGCAAGCTGTCAGAGCAGGACTTTGCTTGCTAGAGAGGAGCCTCCAGTTCTGTGGGACTTCTTTGTGTTCCTGTCTAGTACCTTGTTACCACCAGCAAGGCAGACAGAGACAGAGGACAGCTGACACTTGCGCTCAGCGCAACCAGCAGTAGGAGGAGCCGAAGATGCTGAAGTCCACCATGCAGAAGAGACAATCTGGTATGAAGGGGACATATTCCACAGGCGTCTGGGGAACTCTACCACCCTCATGAAACAGCAGTAACTCCACAGCTACAAGGTCAAGCCACATCTCCGCTGATGTGCCAAGCTCGAAGTAAACATAGGATGTGCCAAAAAAAGCATGGTGACAGCCTGCTCCAGCGACACTCCATACACCCAAGGCATGGTTTTATTCCCAATACCTCTCAAACCCACATCAAATCCTCCAGGATAATGTTCTCCATGCTGCATAATATTGGACTATCGAAATTGCTATTGACCTTTTTTATTCCTAACCTGCATTTTGAAACAACTGCAGTGGAGGATGCTCTATATATGCTCTATGCTGCATGCCACCTTTTTATTTTGCGGTTTGGTGGAATGCATTTATACAGTACTCAACTGAATCAACACAGTTATACCTAACATGATTTGTCAGATATGGTTCTAAAAACTCCGGGTCACATTTTTATGAATCACAAGAGGGTCAGAGGGGTGTCTCCATACTATATATTATGAATCAAGAGGGGTCAGGGCTCTCCCCCTACTACTATATATTTTTATGTATATGAGTCTAGAAGTTATAAAATGAACTCAAAAAGACAAAGAAAATCGAGCACAAAAGTTATAGAGAAGACTCTATCCAAGCTCAATCGGTAGGAAGTAAAACTAGTGTTTTCGATGGAAACCCGTGCAATATCTTCATGCATTTTTATGCATCTGTCCTAGAGAGGCAGAAATTAATTAAAATCAGAGTAAACCAAATCCACTTTTGGCTAATTTAAAGCTACAAATTGTTCCCCAATCACAACTCACGTGATTTTTCACAAGAAAATACGTGTGTGTGCAGCCGTGGGGGCTCAAACCTGCAACCAGCAGTCTCACATATTCCCCTCCTAGTCACTATGCCCGATTTTGAAATGAGTATTTGGGCCCGTAAACAAAATCAAATGAACATGTTTTCAGCAACACATTTTTTGATATCATCGAGCACTACAACTTTGATTTTGGTCGTTTCTCCATCTAATGCCGTTTGAAAATATTGAATTTAAAATTTCCATAACTTTTCAAGATAAAGATTTGTCGATAATGATTCCAAATAAAAAAGTTGTCAACTATAAAGTTGTTAAACTCTTTGAGATCTACATCTTTGATTCTTGCCATTTCTTAATCAAATGTCCTTTGGAAAAAAATTCAAATTTCAACATGTGAGGACTTCAAACTAAAAGGTTCTCAATTGTAATATTTTATATATTTTCAAGATCTATAACTTTGTATTAGGTCATTTCTCCATCCGAGGTCGTTTGCAAAATTTGAAAATTTTGAAAATCAAAATGTGAGAACTTCAAATAGAATTTGTTAGATCCAAATTGTTTGAAATGAAAATTTGTCAACTACAAAGTTGCAGATCTCTTAGAGATGTACAATTTTGATATAAATTTTGTTTCCAGCCAAATTTACTTTAAAAATATGATTTTTTGTTGTGATCCATCTATTTTTAGAGATGGCTCCAGTACCAGCCACCTCTACAGTTGATTTTTAGAGATGACTCTAGATCTAGAAGCCTCTAGAAATATATTTATAGGGGTGGTTGTATCTAGAGCCACCTTTAAATAAGTGCATTTGTGGATGCAACTAGAAATACCATGCGGTCCTACAAGCGCATTTCTAGAGGCGGCTGGATTTGAGAACCATTTTTAGAGGGCAATAGATTGAGCCTTCTCTCTTCAAAATGGCCAACGTCTCTACAGATCATTTTCATAGTGTTAGTGGTATGTCACATGTAGGGATGGCGATGTGCTAGCCTTAGCTTCAACTTGATATCTACTAGTACATGTATCTTAGGAGTCCTTCACATGCACTTGCATTCATATGGGTGATTACATGTGCCTCAATAGGTGGCATTGTACCAAATACCACAAACATGCACTAAAAACTGTTTTTGACTGACCCAAAAAATCATTCACATAGTAGTGTATCTATCACTAGGCTTCACAATTATAGAGAAAGTCTGGAGTATTTCCTATTCCATGCTTCACAATTATCTATCACTTAGCTTCTAATGCATGTTTAGGTGTCAAATAATTGGTTGTATTTATATTGTTGGAAAATCTTGGTGATGCACCGTACCCATAATATGGTTGTACACATTATAGATTGGATCCATATGAGGGCAAAACAGGGTATTAGTCTATGAAATCCCTAATAGGACTTTATGGTAGAAGCCTTCTAGCGAGGTCTATATATATGAGGGCATGCGGCTAGGAGCTTAACATAGCTCGAGCCTCCTAATAAACCCTAGACATCACCTCCTCTAACACTTCCCTAATCGTGCGCATGGTGATAACACATCGGCACATAAAACGTTTCATGCATGCACATGTTGATATTGTAGAAATGATGTTGTTGTTGATGCGGAAGTGATCGGTGATGGACACAAGGTTCACGAACAAGGTAGGTGCATGCAAGGCTACTGCTGGGACGCAAGGATAAATACCTACTTCCACTACATCAATGTGTGTGATGTTGGTATGCATAGTAATAGATTGATCTCATATATATGGTTGATATGTGCAGTAATATATTGGATCTATTAGTGTTATTGTTAGTTGTAGCATGACATGGATCTGATAAGGTATGGATCAATAGACTTGCATGATTGAAAAGATTATTTCACTCTCCATCCTAGTCGTGTGCACAACTTCCCCGTACCTACTTGAAGCACCATCGAGGCTAATGGCTAATAGTGCATGTACATGGATGGGAGAAACAACAAATTGAGGTGTGTGCATTCTTGTCGTTTCCAAGAACATCCCACAATGGGTCAATGTGATTGATCAAGTAAAAATAAGGCATTTGTCAATTGAATTTAATCAATCCAATGAGATTTTATTCTTGTTTATCCTCTATAAACAAGCTTTATGTAGAGCCCAACATCATTGAAATAAGAGTTCTTAGTGAAAAGTTATGGATGTTTTAGCTGAGCTTTGCCGGAAATTTTGGGTCTAGCTAGTTGGAATTTCTGGTCAAGATCAGAAACTACAACAAAAATTTTGGTTTAGCTATCTCTGTTTGGATTTAGTTTTTCCGGAAGCTTCATTCTTGATTGAAATTTATGATGCATATTGTGTGTTCAGCTATGAAATTTAAATACTAACTTTTCATGTTCCCTAAATTTTGATACAAACTAGATTTTTTTTCATGTACGAAAAATTCCTAAAATGGCTAGTTTTAGGGGATTGGGTATTTACCCCCCCCCCCCTCCTTAGAGCCCTTTGCAACCTAAAAGCATTCTCCTAAACACCCTTCCACTTTGTGAGGATTATTTGATTCTTGAGAGAATAGGTGATTGAGAGCAATACCAACATTAAGTGCTACCAAACATCATCAAGCATTTGGTCAAATATTTGCTACTCTTGAAGATGAAGCCTCCTTGATGGCTAGAATATATTGAAGTTGCCTAGTGAGCTCCGAAGCTTGTGGTGAGCCACGTGATGTTTATGAAGGTTTCCATTCGCCTATGTAAGGGTCTAAGGGAAGAGATCAAGATAATGAAGCAAGGAAAGTGGTTAAAGGAGACTTGACTCTAAAGAAACAGGTGGGTCGAATTGGTTTGCTACTTGCTCTTTTGGATAAGAAATTTTGGGGATTGGTTCATCATGATGTTGAGAAGTTTTAGTTCAGACTCACAACATTTTATGATTGTTTGATTGATTTTTATCTTGTTATCTCAAAATGTATTCAACTATTTCCAAAGAAATAGTCCAGGATAGTTTCTAATTAAGATAGGCAAGGTCATGTTTAGCACTAGATCGGCGTTATTCGTGTTCTTAACTCTTTTGGCTTCTGCACCTTTGTAGCCTCATTCATAAGGTAAGTAGGTGTATTATGACTATGTGATCTTGACAAGCTAGAAAAAACATTCGAGTTTACTTTTGGTGGATCAAATAATATATTACTCATCTACTTAGTGAAAAAACATGGAGTTCAACCTCTTCGGTCCTCGGGAGAGGCGCATGAAAAAGAGTTACCACACTAGTTCATCCAAAGAAACTAGGAGAAATTATTCAATTCTGATCATAATGTAGTATTGACATTATAGGAGACACTACATGTTGTGTCCGCTCGGCTCATTTGGTTGGGGGTAATTGAAAGCACGGAACGGGGGTTTAGAGATAGGAGTTTAGAAATGCTTTGTTTTGTGGGAAAGGGAGTTATGGTGCGAAGTGGATGGCAAGTTTACAGGGCCAGCTCTCACTAATCAATTCCTTAGGGTATATCAATTCCTTTGTGGGATTGTGTTCCAAATAAAAGAAAATAGATCTTCACCGTCCATCATGATCTGTTTTTAATTTTTAGGGATTAAAACAGACCCTAAAGAATTAAAACAGGGTATATCAATTTTGTTTTAAATAAAAAATGTTTCTTAAAAACATAAAGGATAGATATTTATGGACGGAGGGAGTAGATACCAACCTAACATGGCAACATAGCAAGTAAGTACTCCTGTAGATTTGTGCAAAAAAAAATGAACGATCCTTCATGAATCAATTCTAGACATCATGTCTGACCTACTTCATGCACTCCTATTCGTTTGGCTTATCAGCCGGCTTATCAGCCGGCTTATCAGTGTTTTTTTTTTATAGCTTAGCAGTGCTTTTCTTTCGCAACAAAACAGACATAAACAACATCAGTCGGATTATCATCCACCCAAACGATGAGGCGAACAAGCAACGATCATGGTATCATCCACCCAAACGATGAGGCGAACAAGCAACGATCATGGTTCATGAATACTTAGAACTCGACAGACGCCGGACTATTGCCGTCGTCAGCTAGGGGGCTAAGTGCATAGCCGCAGACTCAGTTAAATAGTGCAATGCACACAATACCAATAGAAAAAGGAAAGAAAATAAGGGACTCTTTTGCAATTATGCACGCCCCTGCCACGGGCCTGTTTTCATGAACCGCGCTGGGCTAATTGGGCCATTTGGCCTTTTTCCTTTTATGCAATGATGAAATTGTTTTAATCGTTTCCAAAAATACAAGTAGAAATCAAAATGAAGTCCAAAAAAATATGAAATCAACTTTGTTAGAACTAATAAGTAAGGGTCACACAGTGGAAACATAGAAACCGTATGCTTAGAAGTAATTGCTCACTGTATAAATATATTTAAAAATTTGACTCTTTGAAAAACGAGATATTAGTATGATTTTGTATATATGTGACTAAACTTAAAAGGTTTCACTTTTGAAAAAGCGAGATGTGCTATTTTTTTTTTTGGACCAGACGAAACAATCTTTTTCCTTTTATGCAATGATGAAATTGTTTCAATCGTTCAAAAATACAGGTAGAAATCAAAATGAAGTTCGAAAAATATGAAATCAACTTTGTTAGAACTAATAAGTACAGTGGAAACATAGAAACAGTATGCTTAGAAGTAATTGCTCACTCTATAAAATATATTAAAATTTTTGACTCTTGGAAAACGAGATGTTAGTATGTTTTTGTATATATGTGACTGAACTTAAAAGGTTTCACTTTTGAAAAGAGAGATGTGCTATTATTTTTGGACCAGAGGAAAGAATCTTTTCGTGAGCTTCATTTTCTCATACCCTGTTCGTTTCCCTAGAATTTGGCTTACACTAAATGTTTATACTAATTTGTTATTAGAGAAAAATATTGTTGATTCATTGAAAATTTATGCTGAAATAGTGCTGATACACAGGACCTTATAAAGCTCATAATGTTATTGGTACAGTATGTCCTTAACCTTTCAATGATAGAGAAAAAAAAACATCAGATTCTACTACAACACCACATGTTTTGAAGTCATTTTTCTTAAGAAACTGGAGTACTTGTCTATCCCAATACACGTAGAACAGAAAAGGAGCTTTCTTTATATAAAAATAACAAAAAATGCATAGATCCCTTGCACGCATCAGCCACTTTTAATTTTTTTAATAATAACCCGAAACGGCAACGGTAGAGTCAAACAGAAACAGCCGGCCGACCAAGAACGGAGTCGCATACACGTCTGCCGCCGGCCGCCCGCGCGTCCGTCCGCCCCCAAGGAGCCAAGTCATTGCCCCCAAATTCATTTCCCCTCCGGCCCTCCCCTGCAAACCAAGTCTCAACGACCATGGACGCCTCCCCCTGACCGTCCGCCCCCAGACGCCGTCGCCTAGATCCATGAGACTTCCCGACCTTCTTGCGTCCCGAGGATGTCCCAGCGCGACGTCGACTACAGGTGATTTTTACCCACCTCGCTCACTCACTCGATTCCACCGTCAATTGATCCATTCTTCGGTCGTTCCGGTGGGAGGCGAGGAGTCTGGGTCCGGTTCTTGCCTGTGGTTACGGGTGAATCGGGGTGGGCCATGGATGGATGCTGTTGGGTGATTGAATTATTATTAATTATTCTTTGCTGATACCTTGCTTTTGGAGTGGGAATCTTGGTGTCTTGTCTAGTTTCTGAACCAAGAACCAGAAATACACAATCCATAACCCCTGTGCTTGGTTTGATTTGTGTGCGATTGCCGATTGGCACATATGTATACTTATGTATGTATGTATTCTACATGCCTGATCAGAAATTGGGTACCTTCTTGGCCTGATGAAGCAATCCTTAGTCTAATTGAGCTGATTTACCAACCAGGATACAGGTCGTTTGGGTGATGCACCCACGATATTTGTTACTTAGAATGTCTAACTTGATGGCCATCTATTTGTTGCCAATAAAAAAGAGTCATGCTGCTGGAATTTGGGGGACTACACTAATTTCCAGAAGCTGTAGTGAGCTCATGCATGTAACGGCCGCAATTGTCGGGATTCGTCTTGCAATGTCCTTTCTTGTGGACAGTACTGTGAGCGCGCTACACGTGGGCTTGCTGCTGGAATGACCTTGTAAAACTTTTGTGTTGTCGTGGCACTGCTCGTTAAAACTGAACATGAAGCAAGGTACATTTGCACGGTAGATGTCATCCGTTATCGGATTACAGTTAGCCAATGGAAACTTGGTAAAGGGACGTTACAAGGGTTTTACGTTGGCGTCAGCTGTTTTGGTTTGATGCTCATCAATAGCTGCGGTGATGTAGTTTGTTTACAAAACTGATTGGAAATTTCTATGTACATAGAAGTCTGGATCCTGGACAACTCCCCCATGTATTTATATACTGCCTCCGTCAAGTGTCATTTTGCTTTTGTCCTAAGTCAAACAATCTATAAGAGTGACTAAGCTTATATGAAAAAATACCAATATTTATGTTACTAGATAAATATAATTAAATTTATCGTGAAATATATTTTCATAGTAAATCTATTTGGTGCATAAATGTTAATATTCTTCTCTATAAACTTGGTCAAACATTAGATAGTTTGACTTATGACTAAATCAGAACGCCACTCTTTGCGGGGTGGAGGTAGTAACTTGTTAGGATTCAGCCATTGATAATATTTGTAGTCATAAACTGTCATTATGGTTGCTATCTTATATAAAGATGAATAAAAAACATTCATTTCTCATTTCCTCATCAACAGCAAGGAAAATCTTCAAGTGGAATGATATTTCCTTAGATAGGTAAACTGTTTGTTAATTTTTTTTCTCTGTCATGGAATTAATTATACCATTTTTTTCTCGTTGTTGTTTCCCTCAACTGCCAAATGCAAGTTTTATTTTATTTGATACAGTTATCACTAATAGCAAGATGAGTTCAATGTAATACCATTGGCTTCTAAGTATCAGCTGGATTAGTCAAACATCTCTCTAATGCAATATCATCTTCTGGATACCATATATTGTACTTATGTGCACCATATCTGTTCTGCAAGCTCTGACAACAATTACATTTGTATTGACAGTTGTGGATCTTGTGGATACCCTCTAAACCTTTCATCTTCTAACCGAAGCACGTCTGAAGTAGGCTCCTCATATAAGAAGTCTCTGAAGAAAGGACTGATTTCATTCATTTCTGTTGATCTCAGCCGATTTACTCAGGTGGACGAGGTATCTTGCTTTCTCCTCACCTGGCGTAGTTACAGGCCAAAAACTAAGCTTCTCTGCCGAAAATGTGGAGCATCTATTGGCTACGGATACGGTGAGCCAGCTGTTTTGTGTAGTTTTGATCCAGCAAGTTCATCTTCCTCCAGTACATCCAGAAGTATTTAATAAAGATCCAAGCACTCCAACCTTCAGACGGGACTCAGTAAGTCAAATATGGAAAGGGAGACAATAGATGTCAGCTTAGAGAACTCCATCAGTTACCTATCTGATGATTGTTTGCTTTCTATATTTAACAAGCTAGAAAGCGAGTCAGAGAGGAGTGCTTTTGGTTTAACCTGCAAGAATTGGTTCAAGGTTCGAAACCTTGGTCGGAAATCACTAACATTCCATTGTTCTTTTAACCCTACAATAGACAAGGAGCATGCCAAGTGCATCCCCAAGATATTGGCTCACTCACCTTGTCTTAACCGGATATCCCTTGCTGGGCTCACAGAGCTACCTGACTCAGCTTTGAGCACACTGAAAATCTCTGGATCGTCTCTAAAATCGCTTTCATTCTACTGCTGTTCTGGTATTACAGATGATGGTCTAGCACAGGTGGCCATTGGGTGCCCTAATTTGGTGGTTGTTGAACTTCAAAGCTGCTTTAATATTACAGATGTTGGTTTGGAAAGTCTTTCAAAAGGTTGCCGTGCTTTGAAGAGTCTAAACCTCAGTTCTTGCATGGGCATTTCAGACCAAGGGGTTTCTGCAATCTTTAGCAATTGTTCAAACATTTGCACACTAATCGTTACAGGTTGCAGGCGTCTGTCTGGTATTGGATTCAGAGGTTGTTCAAGTTCATTTTGTTACCTTGAAGCTGAGTCTTGCATGTTTTCTCCAGATGGTTTGTTGGACGTAGTTAGTGGCAGTCAACTCAAGTACCTGAACTTGCACAAGTTAGGAAGCTCAACTGGTCTGGATGGCCTGGGTAACCTTGCTTTTGCTAAAAGCCTCTGTATTCTGAATCTCAGGATGTGTCGCTACCTCACAGATGATTCCGTGACAGCAATAGCCAGTGGGTGCCCATTGCTTGAGGAGTGGAACCTTGCTGTCTGCCATGGGGTCCATTTACCTGGCTGGTCTGCAATCGGGTTGTACTGCAATAAGCTAAGAGTCCTGCATGTGAACCGCTGCCGACACATCTGTAACCAGAGTTTGCTGGCCCTCAGCAATGGCTGTCCGCGCCTTGAAGTTCTGCATGTATATGGATGTGTCAAGGTAAATAATGGCCTGGCTTTATTTACCATTTCCAGGCCCCATGTGAACGTAAGGGTGGATGAAGTTATGTCCATTGGCCCTTCCATTGAGAATTTGTTCCGGCTGCATTGAGGAGAAATCGTAGTTAGATTTTCTAAGTTTGGGGTCTAAAATTTAATAGCCCCGTCCCATTACAGGGTGATTGATTAAGTCATTATGTGGATTGTGTTTGCTCTGGTGCATACTTATTGTAAGATAGCAATACTGAACCATATAAATATACAGGTGAGTTGAACTTATGTAAGTTGTACTTTGTTATTAATATGCTCTGTCTCTGGTTTACTGGTACAGCAGATCGCTTCGGATTTTTTTTTTTCGATTGGATTAGTACTGAGATCTGCTCTGTCCGTTTAGTCTGCCACGTTATTTTCTTTTCTTTCTTTTTGGCTGCTACGAGTTACAGTTTTGTGGAGAACTGTCTGCAAAACCCGGGACATTATGGGCTTGTTTGGTTACAGCCCTCTAAAGTTTAGCCAGGTGATTTTAATCCCTAAAGTGTCAAATAACCCCCTAAAGTGTCTCCTAAAGTTTAGTTGCTCTTTAGGGGACACTTTAGGAGGGTTGTTTGACACTTTATGGACTATAAAATCACCTAAATTTAGTGGCTAAACTTTAGGGGTCGTAAGCAAATTCCTGTAGTAGAACCTGCAAAGGATGAGCCTTGCTCAATAGTCAACCTTCATCTTGACAGTAAAAGTGTCATCATCCAAATAGTTCAATGCCGGTTAGGCTGCTATTTGGTTCAAGGTCATATTTGCTATTCCTTTGTTTACAAAGTTTGGTAGGAGTAGCATTGACAGAATTTGGCAAACATTTAATTTGCTGCCAAGATACCCTTTTGTGCTCAGAACACCAGTTTTTTTTATTGTAACGTTTCAGTTATTTATTGGTCAAGAAGATGAAACAATATGGATGTTATAGTAAATAGAAATAGTATCACGTTGTCTATCCATGTTGAGTGTTAATCATATGTATCCTATATGATGAACCCATATTTCACTAATTCATTTCTCCTACATGATATTATTCGCCTAGGTTTAGATCCTAACCCTAGCTAGCTGTTGTGTTGTCGTTGCCGCGCCACGCACCCCTGGGAAGAGATCGATCTTCATCGGGGACAGCGCCCCTCTTTAGGCACCCGATTTGATTGATCTAGCTGTCATCATCGTCATCAAGAAGAAGATCGGGCCCTCACGATGCCACGCTACCTCGTCGCTTTCTCCTAGCTCGACATGTCTCTGTCAATACCATGACGTCTCTTGTGCACTTGCAGCTCCATCAACACGGCTACCCTAACTGCTACGTTGACAATGGCTATCTCCAGCACGGCATCCTCAACCACAATTCCTCTACCCTCATTCTCGGCTACCTCAATGTTAGCACAAAATGCTACCATCTTGCATGAGACTCATCGGCTTCTTCTCTAGCCATAGAAACCCAATGCATCGCCTATTAACTTGTCATTTTTTTTTCTCTAGTCTTATCATCTGCGGTGCTTCTATTGTGACTACACAAAAAATTGAAATAAATAAGAATAGTACCACATTGTTTACCTATGTACTCCCTCTGTCCAAAAAAAAAGTTATTCTCGCTTCCTCAAAAGTCAACAAATTTTAACTTTGACCAACTGTATTTAACAAAATATTAATATTTATAGTACATAATTAGTATCATTAGATAGAGCTTTAAATATACTTTAATAATAAACTTATTTAGAGATATAAATGTTGCACACATTTTCTACAAACCTAGTTAAAGTTGAGAAAGTTTGACTAGTACGATTCTCATAGCGACTTTTTTTTTTGGACGGAGGGGGTAGGTTGTTAATCATGCATATCTTATATAATGAGCCCACGAGACCCAATGCAGTGCAACTAATATTTCTATCCTCCTGCGATGGGCACTCTGAATTGCAGTTGTATCGAACAAGATAACCGTCTGAACAACTGGTTCGAAAGCTTTTGGCTAACACGAGCGATTAACACAGAAGCAGCCGCACGAGCTGATCCTGCCAACGACAAGGGGTCTCGATCTCATCTGAAAATGAACCATCACGCAGCAGGCCACGTTCGATTGCCATGTACCTCGTGCTCTTTTCGCCCTTGCTTATTTGATTCCATGCTATTATTATACTTATATACGTGTCAGGTGTCACCACCGGCTGCGTCTGGCCAGATTGAACGAACTGCTCGTCCGCAGAGTGCATACCTACCACTGTACCATTACCAGCAACGGAAAAAATGGCAAATCAATTGAATGCAGGAACTATTCTGTAGTCGATCCGGCGTTGGCAGCAACTGCCTTCCTCTTCCAAGGCGTTACGCGTCACAGCAATGCATCATGCTGCGACTGCCAAACTTTTCAGCCCACAACTGTGCAATATACGAGAACCGCACGGACGACATGGGCGGCGTAGGTTCAGACTTCAGACACCGTTAACAGTTGTGCAGAGCGGAAGGAATTCAGAACTGTGTTATCATGCACTTCGACTCGAGACCGTATACACTTCAGTGTAAATAACTGCAGAGACAAACAAGTCTCCCTCCCAATCAGTCAGTTAGAGCAAACAGCCAACAGGAATAAAGAGAGCATCCATTCCATGATGTGACATTGATCTAGTCAGCGTGCCAATTATACAGCAGTGCAGCACAGTAAAGCTACAGATAGAATTCTCCATAAGGGGGGATAGAGGACATTAGCACCGGTAGCTTCTTAAGGAGAGACCCATGGTAAATTACAGAGGATAAGATACATGGCATCCAAGGAAAAAGGCGAGACAAAACTTCATTTTCGCACACCACAAAGCACACTTGGAGCTGATAGGTTGTAGAAGGTGCAGGGAGGCTCTAATTCTTTCAGAGTATGTCTCAAAGATATAAGTGGCGGGCACCACACTAAACCTAAGAGATAACAAGGAATTACCACACATACACCTGTTATAACATGCTACAGCTACTTAACCTTTTTTCACAGCATTAAAGGGGTAAAAAGAGTGGACAAACAATGTGACACATGGTGGAATTGCAACTCCCAGGAAAATCGTCAAATGTTGTAAAACTGAGGGAGTAACACCAAGGAGATAGCTAAACTGACAGTTACAGACTTACATGTACCAGCCGGGATGCTTGCTATCGCTTATGGTACCATTTCATGGCAGCATTAATGCAAAAAGCCCAATTGCTATTGGGCCAAGGGGAGGTTGTTATGGCACCATAAATGTGGATGCTCCACACGCATTGCCAGCAAGGGCAGATGCATCATCACACTGAACTCTATGGTTTTCTGGTCGCTCTATTGTGAGGGTTTCCAGTCATATTGAATGTTATTGAGGCTGTTTGCTGATCTAAATCCACCCAACAGCTGGTTTCCTATGTCATGCTGCTGCTGTTGTTGCTGGTGTAACTGACCCAATTGCGATAGGTCATGTGCACCATGATTCATTCCCATCCTTGCACCCATTGCCATCGGATGGTTTGTCATTGACGTTCTCATCCCTGACCAAACCCACTCATGGCGCCAAATCCCATTCCTGAGTTATTCATGACGGCATTGCCAACTAAGCAATTAACCCCATTAACACCATGCGTTAGTCCATTTGGTGTCTTCATATCATTCCCCGAGTGGCCAACACCATTCATCTGTGATGACATCAGATCTTGCAAGATCTTCTGAACCGAGCTTTGCGGGTCACTTGGCTCAGCCTCCTGAGGCCGAGTAGTAGGTGGCTGCATTGGAGGTATGCTTGATGATGTAGGTGGGGAGCTTAGTTGATTTGTATTTTGAGGAGCAGGCATCATGCTGTTATTGGATGTTGTCGGTGCTGGGGAAGGGAAAGAGGTAGATGGATTTGACTGTAGTGAGCTTGTAGAGTTCACCTTCGGAATAGCCACATTGCCTCCATTATATGGGCCACCATTAGTGCTGCTCATTGGATGATCTTGTCTAGAATTCATTGAATTTTGCAAGAGCCCAACAACTGACGGTGAAGGTGCAGATGTTGAAGGTGCACAACTGAGAGAATTATTTGATGTCACATCACCATTGGCAGAGGCAGAAGGCTGCACACCAGCCATAGGAGCAGAATTTTGACCACTCTGGTTTGAACTCTGGGGAATGGCCTGCTGTTCCTCAGTTTGCTGCTGCTGTGGTTGAAGAGTGCTGACCCCTGAAGGAGTCCTCCGCGGAAAGTTATGCAGGCTATCTGAATAAACAGAAACAGTGAATGTTAAAATGCAAGAAAGCATGCCATACAGCTAGAAACTACTCCCTACATCCAAAATTACAGGTTGTTTTGACTTTTTTGGGTACAATAGCTTTTGCTATGCACCTAGATATAGGCTATCTACATACATAGTAAAGAGTGAAGGTGAAATACACCATAATGTGGCCAGTTACTGGTTCAGAATGGGATCACAAAAGTTTCAAATCACTGATCTTGAATCGCAACTGTCCGGTCAGTTTGAAATGCACTTCGATTTTACTAATTAACAAATTATGGTTATTAAGCACATATAAATATATAACACACAGGTTGTTAATACAGTTGTATTGTGAAAGTACAGGATGAGATTGTCCTCACAAAAAAAAATCATACCAATAGGTCCAGATCCAGTCTGTCTGCTGTGATCAATCAAATCCTTCATACAGTTTACAACCTCAGCGATCTGGAAAAACCAGCGTTAAGATCACAAGAATATTAACTCCAATTGGATAATCTAAGGACAAGTGCAAATAAAAATTGTTCTAGATAAGATTACCTGAAGGCAGCGAACATATCGTTTTGTGTATCCTAAATCATTTACTAAAGGAACCTCCAGTGCTTTGGCCAATTGTCGGGCACATGCAACAAACCTAAAACACAAGATTAGGTTAAGAGAATTTGTACAATTGTACTAACTTAAAAGTTTGAAAATGGTGATGACTTGGTGCAAGCAAAAAGTCGGCAAGAGATGTATGCAGTTCATGAACTACACTAAGAAGAATTGATACCTCTACCCAGATAAGACACAAGTTATGATTGTCGAAGCAAAAGATAATGTGCCCAAATCAAATCATAATCAATTCAAAGCAGGATATCCATAGTGCATATAAGTCAAATCAAATATTGTAACAAATGTTTATTAGCATACAGTAACTTCTTTTATGTTGCATGTAATTACTAGTACCTCCATCCCAAATAAAAAACTTGACATTCTAGGCTTGTCCTAAGTCAAACTATCTTAAGTTTGACCAAGTTTATAGAGAACATTGTCAGTATTTGTGACACCAAATAGTCATTCTATTCCAACAGACTAGTAAGGGCTATGGTAATCACTAATCACTTTCCAGTGCCAACTTAATCATGGAAGTCAATAATCATAAGAGTTATCGATGACACAGTATATGGTGGCCCTTTGAACTTGGGCTGGGTTGAGAGTGCCTCGTCCTTTCTGAAGCACACCGTATATTACCCTAATGAAGAGTGAGATTATTCTTGTAGATGCTCCTACAGCATAAATGGTGTGATGCCCAATTGTAAGCCAATGCTACATTAATGCTTGCAAGGGTTGCACACTTTCAGCACACATGCATTTACATACCTAAGGGCCTGTTTGGTACAGCTTATTACAACTTCATGAAGCTGTTGTGAGCTGTTTTTTTGCCAAACACCTCTTTTCAAAACAGCTTCACCCATGAAGCTGTTTTTCTTCCCTCTCACAAAGATATGAAGTTGGATGAAGCTGAAAATAGTAGCTTATCACAACTCTCTCCACCCTTTCTCTCACATGCATGCATAAAGTTGTTGGTGAAGCTGTTTTGCCAAACACTTTTTCCAAAATAGCTCAGCTTCACCTAGAGAGTTGTTTGTAAAACAATTTTCTAAAAAAACAGCTTCACTAGTGAAGCTGAGCTGTACCAAACAGGCCCTAAGCATTGGGTGCGTCAGTGCAGCCACCTAGGTATGATTTCTACATTATGCACAGCTACCCTTTGTATCGCAATATCTCAGCCACTTGACATTTCAAATGCTTTGCTAGTACCATAATAGTCTAGAACCACTACAAACATTCCGTGCTAACTCCAGAAACAAAGACATTAGTATGATAATACCTGGGAATTTGGGCTCTCAAGTTTCACAACAATGATAACACTATTCTGTTACAGAAGCTGGTTTAATGTTTAGACATGTAAATTTAATCCCACACATCGAAATATACTAAGGGGGTGTTTGGTTTACCCCCCTAAAGTTTAGTGGTCCCTAAAGTTTAGTGCCCCCTAAAGTTTAGTGCATCAACTAAAGTTTAGGGGGCACTTTAGGGGGGGTGTTTGGTAGTTTAGGGCCTAAAATCACCTAAGTTTAGCTACTAAAGTTTAGGGGGCTGTAACCAAACACCCCTAACTCATTTGCTACAGAAGCTGGTTTAATACTCCAAGATGAACTTATAATTTCTGGGTGCTGGAATAACAATCACCAACACCTGCCGCAATGAAAAATTGCGTCACTAACTCATTTGCTTCATGTCCTTGTGTTCCAAAGAGAAGGTGGAAGTTGAGGGTTTGAACAACCACAACCACAACCTCTATCATTATCTATCCTACAATCAAGCTGAATACATTTTGATCAATTGTCGTATATAAGCTAATGCATCTATAACTACACACAACTGAAGTCTAGAAGTATATCCACCCTTATATCAACTTCTTTACCAAGACAGACTAAGTTTTTTAGGACCAAGATATGATGTTCAAAATGGTGGAAAACAATTTGACAGTCGCAAAGAAGCAGCGATGGAATGAAGCACATAGCACGGCAAGGGCCAATCTACTTACGAGTTGCAATTATTCTGCATGTCCTGAGCAGACAGAGTCGTTGAGTTTTGTGCAGCAGCCTGATACTTTTGTACAACTGCACCAAGATTACTAACCTACATATAAAGATCAGGATGCCAAAGTCTATCAAAACCTTTGTCACCAAAATCCAAAATTATGAATAAGAACTATCACCTGAGCCCTCTATATTCTTGAAATACTTCTTACCTGTGGTATTATAGATCTCCGTGGAATAAGTTCTTCATGACGCCTAGCACAAAACTCCCAAGATGCAATCTTTAATAAAAAGAAGATAGGAAAGAAATGTGTTTTAGCTCAAAAGGTACTAATTTGAAATAATATAAAAAAAACTAGAAAGCTGAACCACAATACCTTAAGGTCTGGATTAAAAACTATCCTTAGATGCCCCTCTCGTACGACACGCAATTGCTCAAAGACACTTTCTTGGATTGCTTTCGTGTAGTCCAAAATAATCTGGCCTGATATATTCTGGGACTCACGTGGCATGTCGATGTACAAAAGTTCTTCCAATGTACCACTGGCGTATTTAATTTGGCATAATCGTGGTAGCACCTCAACTGTTGTTTCTGTCAAAAGCAATACAGGATCAAAATAAAGCATGAGAGAATTAAGAGACAGCTTTGCCGAAGATTATGAAGCTTACCAAAACCACGGCCAGGTTTCCGATTACAAATCTCACAGTGCCATACATCCTGAAAGATAAGAGCTTTATGAAAAAATCTAAAATAACTTCGAAGTCAAAGCTTTTAGATGCTAGACCATCCGCGAGTTTGATAATGAAGATTCAATTTTTTTCTAATAAAACAAAAGATTCCATGGCAAACAGGCACACTAGACCTGAGGGAAAACTCCAGTAGTTTGACGACCACTTCCATAAAGCGAGACACACCACCTCTTTTTAGCATTTGGAGCAAAATACTCGTTGACAAAATTTCTCCAGTACTCAATGTTGTTATCCTGCATCAGAGCAACAGGCAAGATATACTACGTTGTTAGTACCTTGCCTTCGCTTTGAGCACTAAATTACTCCTTCAAACAAGCCACAATAAAAAACTTACTTGTGGTCTGTCCACAATAAAAAACTTACTTGTGGTCTGTTTTGTTGATGATACATGTAATGAGTCAATCTCTTTGCACAGGTTCCTGGCTCATAAGGAGGCGACTTTCCTGGAGTTCTCATGTTTAGACTCTGTTGACGAAGTAACTGCTGCTGTTGCTGCTGTTGTTGCTGCTGCTGTTGCTGTTGTTGTTGCTGTTGCTGCAACTGGTTTCTCTGCAAAGGCAAGTTCTTAAGAATCTGTTGTTGCTGCTGCTGCTGATGCTGCTGTTGCATATGCAGGATCCGTTGCTGCTGCAAGAGGGTCAGTTGAGCAGCTGCAGCAGCTTGAGGGTTTGCAATTGTGTTTGGTCCACCCATTGATACAAGGTCTGGACAATTTCGAATCTGCTTTGTCAGCTGCAACAGATGGTGTTGTTGTTGCTGCTGCTGCTGCTGTTGTTGTTGCTGAAAGAATGCTGATGAATCCGAAGTCTGTTGCTCCATCTTGACTGAACTTAAACTCCTCATCATCTGGGCTTGCAACTGCTGTGGCTCAAGTTTCACACTAGCACTTCGCATCATCTGAGCAGGGCCATTCTGTTCAGGTTGCCCCATCTGCTGCTCTGACTTGATGCTAACCATGCTTCCGCCATTCTCCAACTTCACTGTAGCCTGTGGCTGCTGGAGCTGCTGCGAATGTTGTGGTGGCAACTGTTGCTGGTTGTAAGACATTGGTAGCTGCTGCTGCTGCTGCTGCATATCCTGCACAGCATCCATCTGCTGCTGCTGCTGCTGCTGCTGCGAAGTCGCCTGCATATTATCTGATCCCATCTGATTGCCCAAATTGACCTGTGAGGAAGATGGGAACGACAGAGGATCCGACCCTCCCGTGCTAATAAAATGGCCGGCACTATCCATCCCAGCTCTCTGCTGGAGCATATTCATCTGCATCCCACCACCCTGCATCGACCCTGGACCTGGCATAGGGCCACCGTTCCCATACGGCGGCCGGTTCAGCAGCGTGGAGACATTCGAGGCACCTCCAAGCAGACCATTGCTACCAAACTGCGTGCGCTGAGAAACAAGGGAGGAGAAGGGCGACTGTGCAGAAAGCATGCCGCCACCACCACCTCCTCCACCGCCCATCCCCGGCTGGCCACCACCACTGAGCAAGCTGGAGCTCGTCCGGAGCAGCGACGCCGCCGCGCCACCGCCCACGGCTGCCCGGGCCCCATCGGATTCGGCGGGCCCGACGGCATCATCTTGGCCGCCGTCCACCACTTGCACCAACCACTAGGAGATCGCGCGCGGGCCTGTACTCACCTGGCCATCCTTTCACACCACCCCCAGCACGCCCGCGAGATCCGCGGGAATCTAGCAGGGACCGGGAGCAGCATCCCCTGCGAACAAAGTAGAGATTGCAAGTTAGCGACGCAAGTGTGGGGTGGGATCTACGCCATTACCTCCCCATCGCGCAAATCTGCTAAGGGAGAGAACACGCTCGTCCCGCATCGCTTCCCGGAATCGTGCCCTGCTAGCTGCGGAGAACAGCAGCACGGAGAAGCAGCGAGACGAGTGCGGAGTTGCCCTCCCCAAATCTACCCCCCGCAACCAAGCACACCCGCGAAATCCACCCTTCAACTAGCCCCCGAGCGCACCAGCACTCCCCCCTAGACGGCAAATTAAGCGGAATTAAGCGGCATCCCCTCGCCCCCCACGCCATCGTCGTCAACAGAAACACCACGCGACAGAACGCCGCCGCCCCAGCATGCAGCAGCTCCACTGCCAACAAACACACACACTCACCTCCGCGGCGCCAGGCACTAGCAGCACGGGCCCGTTCCCCGTCGCACCGGAGCTCGAATCCGGCGAATCGCGGACCTGGCCGAGACAGACGGACGAGTTGGAGCCGCACGGGGGCGCCCGCCTGCCCGCCTTAGCACAGCAGCAGCCGGTGTGGGCCGGCTCCCGGCTAGGGTTTAGGCCGCGGGACGCGCGAGCCGACCTCAACGGCGGCGGCTCAGCAGCAACAGGGGCACCAACAGCACCACCGGCAACAGCACCACCACAGCCAAAAGAATCCGTTGGCCTGGTTTCGTTATCTCGCGATGGGATTTGGTTTGGTACGCTCTCCCTCGCTCGTCTCTGTGGAGAGGAAGAGAGAGAGAGGCCGAAGCGCTAGCAGCAGCGAGAGGAGAGAGAAAGAGGAGAGAGAGAGATGAGAGGAGAAAACGCAGCGACTTTGTCCTTGCGGACGTCAGAATTCCATTGGATTTGATTAAGAGCGGCGGCCGCCGACCCGCGTGAATCCCGCCTCCCGTCACTGCCGCGTGGGCCAGGAGGCTGCGCGGGGCCCGCGTGGAGGCGGGTGGTGGGTGCGTTGAGGAGGTGGTTCGATTAGGAGGCTGGATTTCTTTTTCGGTCTGCTGGGGTTGTTATTATTAATTAATTAATAGTTTTTTTTATTTATTCCTGTGTGCTGGGGTCGCAAAAGGAAGTCAGGTATGGCAAGGGTCCAGCACGAGTAGTAGAGGCCTCTCTCTCTTCTACTCGCTCTCCTTCCGCGACAAGAGGGCGGAACGGCCCTCCGGGTCTACTTCTTGTTGTCCCAAGTAGTACTTTTTACGGGATTTGTAGACCAGTTCCGGTGGACTTGTGGTGTGCCACATGTTTGGTGCACGAGACTTGTGATGAGGTTTTTTTTTCAATTTATATTATACACAAAGATGGCAACTTACTTCATGCTTGTATAGTTATTATTAGGTTGTGGCTATGAAAATATTCACCGAGCATGGATAATAGTCATTGAAAAAACTAAGTGTGAAGTATTTAATCATTTTTTCTTTGTTTGGTTTTGCTTTTTGAGAGATTAAAAAACTGGTTGTGGCAAAACTCTTACACATACCGGAATAAAAAAAATCTTTTTCTAGAATTTAGCGTATGGTTGTTACTATTGTAATAGGCGTATTTAAGCTTTTCTTTGTTGATATATATACCAATATCTTTTATTGTATCACATATACGATTTTTTTATCTGGATACGAATCATGTCACATATTGATATTTTTATCCTACAATACATATCATAAATTCGATATGGCAAGTATAAGATAGAAGTATTTATCCTACATACATATCGGGTTATATCTCTACAGAAATCTAAACAATAATATGGCAAGTATAAGATAGAAGAAGGTTGACTCAATAGAGAATAGATTGGTCCGACCCGAAAGCAATGTTTGTGCAGCGCGTGGACAAAGTCAAATGTGACAAATAAGACGTTAGATAGGCATGACAACCAGTGGCGGATCCGGGAAGAGAACTAAGGGGGGCTAAATAATAAAGATTTAGGACTAAGCTAGAAATTAATGGTGAATTTGAGGTTTCGTAACATTGATTTAGTGGAGAAATTAGGCTTAAGGGAGGCTGAAGCCCACCCAGCCCTCCCTTTGGATCCGCCCCTGATGACAACAAGATACGAATCCGGCTAGAGATCGATGAGAGGGCTAGGTTAGCTAAGAGGGCATTGCATATAGAGGTGGGCACACAGGTGGGTCTCAACGAGGGTGTTATTTTTTTTACATACAAGAGGCAATTTATTGGGGGCCTTGTATGGTTATTATTAGGGTGTGGTTTTGATTATTATGATAGGCGTCCATCTTTTTTGTTTGATTTACCTAGCGAGAAATCTCTTGGGTACGGTTAAGCTTTTCTTTGTTGTATATATAGGGATGAAACAAGATCGAATGCGGATGGATATGGGTGGTAATACCACATTATATTCCTATATTGCATTCTATCTTTTTTTCTTAGATCTCATAACCGGATACGGATCATGTCAGATATTAATGCCCATCTCACATTCAACATATCATAAAATTTTGAGTATCTATATATAGCGAGAGAATGAATGCAAATGGTTTTGTTCGTTGAGTCTAGTTATATCTCTATGAAAGTCTAAACGATATGGCAAGTAAGATAGAAGGAGGATAGGTCGGGTCAATAGAGAATAGATGGTCAGACAGCGAAAGCAAGATCATGTAGTGTGGGCATGTGGCTATAAGGTCAAACATGACAAAATAAGGTGGCTAGATAGGTATGGCAACAAGATAAGAATTCGGGGTAAAGGTTGACGAGAGCGTCGAGGTTAGCTAAGAGGGTGGTATAGATAGAGGTGGGCACACAAGTAGGTCTCAATAAGCGGAGCCCCGTATTGTGAAAGCTAGGAGCATGATGACATGTAAAAATATAAGAAAGTGGCCAATTATGACTGGAGCACTGTTAATTGATGGATTTAACATATATAATATCTATGCGGCAACAACATGTGACTCCTCTTATTTTTTTCTTTTTGGATCTAAGCTTTTTTATATGCTAGTAACAGTGCTCTCATCTTCCATTTAAGAAAGTAGCAAGCGACGAATAAAAAGGTTGCAGCAAGAAGTTTCGCATTCTAAATTGAAATGGATTTCTCGCATTGAAAGTGTCATTCCTTTCTTTGTTTTAACCACTATTTCTTTAAGTTAAAGTATTCAAAATTCTTCCTAGAGTTAGATTGTTCATTTAGTATAGAATAGCATAAGAAGGGCTTCATTGCCCCTAGTATTCCCGCATGTAGCTTTGAAAAGGGCAAGGTGTTGTTCAGGGTTCCATACCCCATTCAACAATTTGCATTTTTGGCACAGTATAGTATACCTCTTCCTTGGGGTATGATACCATATCAAATTCACTAGGGGCTCTTTCGTCTCTTTTTGTCCCCTGTCAATGTATGTTTGATTTGGGAGGCTACCAATTCTGGAATTTCTTCTCGAGACATCCCCATTAGTCAACTTCTCTTCGGGATAGGTCGTTGGTCTTTGTGGAGATAATGTGTCAGTCATGGTAGAAGTAGCTCCCTAAGTAGGCATGGGCGCCCGCCTAGATGAAGGGATTTTATCATCTTTAGGCGAGGAGTAAAAAAGTTTGACTCTTCTCTGTCATTAGCCTTTTTATTGACACTAGCTCTTTATATCATCAATTTTTTAGGAGTATCGTATCGATAGGCACAAATCATTAGTATTGGATGTATCGTTAGGTTGTGCCGAGTCAAATCAACAGAGCATATTTTTCCGTTGTAGAAAACAGATCCCACGTAGCAAGAGGATGTGCGTTAGCTTACGCGCTAGTTGCTCAATCCATTGCTTGTTTTCTTTATAAAATGATGAATATGAAGTCCAGGAGGTTGCGGGTACTATGAATCCGCTGACTCCAATCGGGTTACCTTCCCGAGTCTCGCTAGTGTTGCCTGTAGGTCGTGATGTGTCTCGAGATGGTCGTCTCATATCCCCTTACTCATGGGGAATCAGCTCCTGGGGCGTCGCTCTGCTGAGTATGGACCAGCAATGGATTTGGATCTATATATGAGAAATATCATGTGGAGGGACTATTGATTTTTCCTCCAATCCGATCTGGTAATCGAATTCACATATCCTGCTTCATTTCCTTGTTTAGTTTTAACCAGTTCCCTGTGCTTTTTCCTATCACCTGCCTTGTTTTTTCTGTTCAACCACCCCAAGTTGTAACGTATAAAGATGCTGGTATCAGGCCAGCATTGACCGTTCGAATTGATGAGCTGGGACAAAGCAATGTATAGTACTATAAAAATAAGAAAAGAAACAAGGCATGGAGCGTTGAGGTTGTTGGCACAAATTATGACCATCTTTTACATAGCTAAAATGTTGCCACCAACCAAGGATCAAGGTTAAACAAACACATCATGAGCATATTTTATCAAATAACTAGTTCCACATGTCCATGAGTGTTTGAGTGCAGGAATGAACAAATGAAGCAAAGGAGAGCCAGTGGGACCCACATAGGGGTCGGCCGACCACCCTATGGGCGCACCAGGCTCTCCACTCTCGGCCATGATCCAAGAGAGGCACTCTAGAGTGAAATCCATCCATTGGATCACTCTGTGTTTCCTCTCAACGGCTCACATGAATAGCACATGGATTCATGGGCCCACACCAAGGAGATAAACGTGACAAATACTTCATGACCAACATCCAACATGTATGACAAGTGGAACCAGCACCTAGGAGGCCGAGGTGGGCCAGAGCCCCAAGGGGGGATCGGCCGACCCCCCTATTTGCCCCACCAGGGCCCACTTGGTCCATGATCAGTGGGGCCACCTCCAGGAGGCCAGAGGAGGGCCCACTTGCCATAGGGGCGGTCGGCTGACCGCCTCTATAGGTCGGTTGGCTCCCCCCAACCGCCATACCACTCCACACATGGTGGAAATCACAACCATCCACTGCTTGGTCGGTTCTAAGGCGGTTTGATCCAACGATGGAGGATGGGAGGCCCTAGATCGCTGACGTGGCGATGGAGTAGCCCCTACTCCACCCCCCTACTATAAATAGAGGGCCATACCCCCCTCTCTAAACATGGTGAAGAAGCCTACAAGCTCTATTCCTTAGATTGTTCTAGGAGTTAGTCTAGTGTGGGAGTTAGAGTTGAGTCGAGTTGTGCTCGGGATTTCCGGAGTTGTCTTCTGGAGAGTCTGGTATAGCTCTTGTATATTTCCTTCTTTGTAAGACTTTATCTTATTCAATATATATCTTTCTCTTTACTCTACTTAGTAATTACTTTGAGCATTTCTATACTAGATATAGTCTTGCTATATGTTTTTGCTCTTTAATAACCTTTACATCCATAGTCTGTGATCCTTGTGACCTTTCCCGTATGCGATCATTGTCTGTCATAGGGTGCTTTGATTATAGATCGTAGTCAAAGTAATAAGTTGTGTGTAAACGTGGTGCTTATACTTCATCTTATCCTTGGTTATCGCTTGCTGCACGGATTGTTTGTGGTAGCTAGCAAGAGGTGACAACCTTGTCTAGTCTTTGTATTCCACCACGTATTCTTAGGCAAGTTCTTAAAAGGTAAGACCACCGTAAGAAGAGGGCGCGGTCCGGTAGGAGTTTTGTCCTCCTACTGATCTATTCCCTCGCCTAACATACTTGTATTGAGGAGACAAACTATAGTGTTTAGACTAGTTAATTGGCTAAGTATATTGAAGTAGAGTGAAGTACATAGGAGTCCCTATACTCTTCTCGTTGTCCTCCCACCTAGCTAGTCTTTCTAGTCCGTTCTAAGTATCTTTTATCGTAGTCTCTTCATTCATCAACCCTCTTCCTATCATATATATCATTTACCCCTCTATACTAGTTGGTACTAAGTTGAGGTGCTCTCTAGGATCTCTCTCTAATTATCATTTCTAGCCAGCTTTCCCTTGTGATAATATAAATTACGATACCTTGGAATACTCCTTGGTGAAGTGCTATAGTGGTATAATCTGTGCGCTTGCGGATTTATCCAATAGTCATAAGAAATACCAACAAGCATTTCTGGCGCCGTTACCGGGGAAAGCTTAGCCAAGAAATTTTAATTAGATTGAATCCAAAGATTCTCGTTAACTTAGTTATCAATTAGTCATAGGGGCTTACCCCTGTCTGTGTCTTGCTTTCTTGTGAAGCCAGACAGTGTATAAGCGTTTCGAACTGCCCGGAAATTATCTTGAAGATCTAGAGCAACTGTTGAGGAGAACTAGACGTCGTCAAGTTCCCCTCAGAGGTTCATCTCGAACCAGGATCCGTTCAAGGAAGGAGGCTCTACACCACCACTCAAGGAAGCTATGGCCCAGAAGGCGATCTCTGACTTCTCGGCTCCGTCAGCTGCCCACGTAGCTCAGGGTCCCGAGGTCAACTTCGGGGATGCCACCTTCGAGCTGAAGCCCGCCTTGATCCACATGGTCCAGGCCAATCCATTTTGCGGAAAGCCCCATGAGGATGCCAATGCTCATCTCCAGCACTTCATGGAGTTATGTGGCACATTTACCATCAAGGGAGTGGCGATTGACGCTATTCGCCTTCGTCTTTTCCCATTCTCTCTATTGGGAAAGGCGAAGCAATGGTTCTACGCCCACAAAGAAGAAGTCACTACATGGGAGAGGTGTGCTAACGCATTCCTCAAGAAGTTCTTCCCATGGGCAAAACCAATGCTCTTCGCAGAAAGATCTCAAGCTTCTAGCAACAATCTGACGAGACGATTCCCAAAGCATGGGAGCGTCTCCAGGAGTACGTTCGTGCCTGTCCTCATCATGGGAAAGACGACTGGCTCATGATCCAAGGTTTCTACCATGGGTTGACTAGCATGGCCCGTAGTCACCTTGACGCTGCCGGTGGAGGGGCATTTATCCAACACACAGTTAGAAATGCCAAGGACCTCATCGAGAAAATGGTGATAAACCAAGGATGGGGTGACGAACGTCTCCAGCCAAAGAGGAGAGGTATGCACACCGTCAATGAGGTGGACATGCTCTCCTCCAAGATGGACCTCCTGATGAAGAAGATAGAAGAAGGTTCCAAGAAGGAACGAGAGGACATCTACCCAGTCGCCGCCGCACAAGCTATTGAAGCTGATCCATGGTGCGAGGTGTGCGGAGGCAATGATCACTCGGGCAATAATTGCCCCGAGACATCAAAGGAGGACGTGAACTTCATCAGCAACAACAACAACAACAACAACAACAACAACAACAACAACGGGTATCGACCCCAACAACAAGGAAACTAGAATTCACGCCCCTTCTACCAAGGTAATGGTAATTACAATAATTACAATTCTTACAATAATCAACCTTCATTAAAAGATCTTGTCCTTGGTCAATCAAAGATTAATGATGGTATAAATAGAAAAATGATTGCTACTGATAAAGTTCTTGAATTTTTTGGTGAGAAAATAGATAGCTTCACAACTGCCATGAAAAATCAATTGAGTTTCAATAAAATGTTAGAAACCCAATTAGCTCAATTAGCAGCAGCTATGTCATCCATGGAACAAGGTAAGATTCCTGTGAAACTAGAAGATTCAATTGAGCATGTAAATATGGTCAACACGAAGTTCGGTAAGCCTCCACTTCACTCCTATTGGGGCTATCTTCTCGATCCTCCCTTCATCATGAAGAAGGAAGATCCAGGCCACCCGACGATCAAGTGCTCAATCGGACAACAAACGTTCCACACCGCCTTCTGCGATCTTAAATCAGGCGTGAACATCATGTCTAAGGTAACTTATGATAATTTGCTAGGAGGACCCTTGGTCCCTACATGTGTTCGCTTGCAGATGGCAGATCAGACCATACGGTTTCTCGAGGGACTCGCAAGGGATATCTTGGTGAACATCCAAGATGAGTACATCCCCACCGACTTCATCATCTTAGACATGGGAGCCAACGTGGAAGTACCCGTCATTTTGGGAAGGCCCTTCCTCAACACCACCAACTCAATCATCTACGTTGGATCAGGCCAGATTCACTTCCAATTCCTGAGCCATAAGGTAAAATGTGCTTTCAATGGTTATAAACTTAACAAACAGGCCAAAGCACAACCACCGAAAAGAAGAGTTCAAGCCCTGCGCAGGAAGAAACAATACCCGGAGGCTAAGATCACTGAACTCAAGACAGACGAACCCGCCAATCCAAGGCAGGTTTGGAAAGCAAAGGAGGTGCACACACCACGGTCTCCGTCTCTGGAGCCATCAAGTGCACCAGAGGAATGAACAAGAAGGAGAGTCCTACTCTGAGGACTTAAAATCAAGGAGCCTTCGCCGAAAGGTAAATCGGTAGTTATCTTTTATTTCCCTTCTTAAATTTAGTTCAAACCTTTACTTTCTTTCATACTTAAAATTCAGAAAACTAAATTTAGTTTAAATAAAACTTGAGAATTAAATTAGCACTAAAACTTGACAAAAGGTAGGGTCATAGGGGTGGTCGGCCGACCACCCATATGCACCCTATCTTGGCTTGGTTAATTAAGGAACATTTAGGGGCCCTTATAGAAGAAAAAGAAAAAAATGAAGGACTAGGGTGGTCGGCCGACCACCCTATGATCCACATGGTCATCCATATTTCTCCCCCACCATCCCTTGTCCAAGCATCTCATAATTTGGAGGTGGGACTTTCAAAAATCAGTTTCTTGCTTTGGGAGACATCTCTTTTGTCTTGTCATGCTTTAAAGTACATCAATCACTTTTGGTTAAAGCATGACATATCCTTATCTCCCACTACTCCTTGTCCAAAGTGGGGAATCATGACACCCATCACTTCCACCTTGTCATGCTTTGAAAAAGAAAACACATCAATCACCATCAATCAAAGCATGACATACTTTGTTTAAAGAGAAGAATCTTGACTACTTTAACTCAGCTTTTGATCACATCACATCACCTCTTTCACCTTTCACTAAGCACTAGAAAAAGCATGAGTGGAATCTTCACTTTAGAGGGATTGCCGGCCACTTTTGGTCACCTCCTCTCCCTCTTTTGCTTTGTGTAAGGCAATTCCAAGACATGTGATCATGGCACCCAAGGGGCATGCCCATGGGTCGTCGGCCGACCACTCCATGGAACCCCCTTGGTGCCACTTCCTTCCTCTATAAAAGCCCAAGCAAGGAGAGCTTCATTCCTCACACCTCCACCAGAATTCAGTTCTAGCTCAAGCCTCTCCTTGCCTTGCTCTCTACTCTCTTCATTCAAGAGAAGTTCTTAGCTCCCAAGAGAAGTAGTGTGGCTCTCACTAGTCCACAAGAAGATCTCTTGTCTTCATCAAGCTTCTCTCAGCTCAAGCTTCTCCCCACAAGGCAAACTAGAAATCCACTCCACACACACCTCTTCCTAGTCTTGCCCTTGTGTCCATCTTCCTCTCTAGAAGATGAAGAATCCTATAAGCTCCATGTTCAAGAAAGAAAAACACATCGTACGGGGGAGCTCATCTCGTCGCTCCCACCAATCCGAGGGCACTTCCCAAGGAAGAAGAAGGGAAGGTTCTGCCTGATACACTTGGGAGAACCTCCAAACTAAAGAACACCCTCAGGAGGAAGAAGAAGTGTCGGAGGAGGTACCTCATGTGGAGGCATTCATGGTTCCTCCACTGAGGACCTACGATCAACAAAGTGGTCTCTGGTTCGACCAACTAGAGTACCAACGATATCCCTCTCTTTGGGACCGATCTTTCGAGCATACAAGGATACTGGATCCGAATCTTCTCTCTAACACAGGTATGACCACCGAGTTCGAAACTATTTTCTCTACTCTTGGTTGGTCGGGTTTTTGGAAAATAGAAGAGTTTGGAATTGAATTTCTCGCCATAGAATTTCTATGTTCTCTCCAAACCTCTAATGTTGGAATTAATTTTCGCATGTTTAGTCAAAGCTATAGTCTATCATGGAATCATCTAAGTGTTGCTCTTGGTTTTGATAATTCATGTTTGATTGATTTAGACCTTGCCATGCATAGGTTTAACAAGAGGAAATTTTGGTTCTCTATATCTGCTCTAAAAGATTGCTCAAATCCTAAAACTGAGGAAATTCATAATCCAACCCTTCGTTTCATACATATTTGGATAAAAATGACTTTGTTTCCTAGAAGTAATGCTAACTTGATAAGTGACATGGAATTAAAACTGCTTTATGCCATGGTCAATAAAATATGAATCTCTCCTGTGAAATACTTAGTGGAATTTTGGCAAAGTTCAATTGAGAGTAATGAAACTATTCAATTCTCTTCTTTAATTACTCATCTTGCCGAATCCATGAACCTGCTAAATGGCACAAACCTCTTTGTTTACATCTCTGCTCCTCTAGGGATGATCTCAGAAGAATATCTTGCTTATGTTCAAATGCTAAAAAGAGATGCCAATAATGAACTCAAAATGATTTACAATGGTCATACAATTGAGGTGCCTCTTCCAAATAGGCAACTTCAGTTGTATAGGACTCGTAAGCTAACCCTTGATTTAGATCAAGGAATGGGACTAAGAGGTTTTGCAGGATCAAACAGGAGAGCTCAGGAGGGGCTACACTTTATTCATCTTGAGCAAGGTGGTCCTTCCCGAGGAGCTATTGGTGAGGAGGAAGATGATGCGTCTTCCGATCCCATGCACACTTCAAGTGGCATGCCTCCTCGACCATCACGTCTGCAACGAGCACGAGCATCCTTCTTGTCCACACGAGACAGGGAGCATCGTGAACTATGACAAGAATTCGATCATCTCACCAACACCTTTGGTGAGCTGCGTGCTGAGCACGATGAGACAGCACACATCGTCCAAGAAACTGTCGAGAACATTAAAGCAATGCATGAAGAACAACATCGGCGTTGGGACTTTTGGCGGCAACAACATCCACATCCGCCGCATTATTGAGCAAAAGACAAGCTTGGGGGAAATTCTCTTCCCCACTAAGGTAAGTTTTTAATTTCAACATTTATATTTATGCATTTTTCTTGCTTATCTTAGCTTTGCATTTAAAAAAAATCTGCATATGACAAAATAAAATAAAAGACATCTTTCTACTCTCACATGTTCCATAAAAATTAATATCTCCTATGGAAATGATGAATAGTTGCTCTGCTAAGTGTTTCTCTAGAACTTTGTTTACAACTTGGTACTTCTTTAAGTATGGATTACTTGGCTTGAAAAGAAACCATAATGAACCTCAAACTTTTGTGGGTTGCAAATGCCATAACTAAGTCTAAGTAGTTGTGAGACATGATATGACAAGATAAGAGCTGCTATAATATTGTTCTAAGCAAGAATGACTTTCGGAGTTTTATTTATTAAAATGATTAAAACACTTTTTTGTTCCTCAAGGGTGAAAATTCCTACCAAAGCCATACTGCTCTTTCATGATATAAGCTTTCTACATAAGCTGTTTGCTTTGTGTTGAGTTTGGTCAAGTTTTGTGACCCTTGTTGAGAGACTTATCATGCTCCCAAGATCAAGATCACGTACACGCCACATATACATGCTGCTTCTACACTGAAAGTACACAGAAACATGCCTTACATTTCCACATAGTTCATACTCCATGCTCTAAGTAGAAAAACTCTCTCTCTAGTATATTGTTAGTAAATGAGATATAGACTATGCAAAATTATGAAAAATTTAAGGGCATTCTATAGTCCCATTCTTTTTGAGTATTCCAAAGCTCTCTTGAAAAAAATGAAAAATGAAATGACGAGCATCTTCAAAGCTCATAGAAAAATTAAAAAGATAGCTATGTCTCAAAATAATTTTAGGAAAGAGAGATCATCCAAATATAGGAGTTTTGATCAATTGCCATGTTTCCACACACTTGCACATCTTGATCTAAGAGTATGACATTTCTCTCCTTAGATCCATAATTTGACTTTACAATATATGCAAGGTAAGTTTGCTACATCTTTGATACCTACCTATAGATCCACATAAGCTTTAGAGATAGGATGAATGAAGACAAACTTTGAAATATGCCTTGGTGAGAAATCATACACTTTATGAGCGACTCGAGAGTACCATTTTGAGGAACACAAAGTCTTTCTTTTACAAAATCTTGCAAAACCTCCGATATGAAACTTGTGAAAGAATGAGAAAAATAGTGCTCAAGTCAAGTTGTTCTATCTCTCAACCTCTCAAGACAAAGAATAAAGCTATAATCCCCATGAAGGACTAAGGTAATATGGGTGAGTCTTTATTGCTAACTTTTCCATTCAAAAGAAAAGTATGATTGTTGTAGACTTAGTACTCTTGAAATATGAAGCATAGTAGCAACTCCTGATCCATCGAGCTAAGTTTGATTGTTTGCTCGGGATGAGCAAAGGTTAAGCTTGGGGGATCTTGTTGGCACAAATTATGACCATCTTTTACATAGCTAAAATGTTGCCCCAACCCAAGGATCAAGGTTAAACAAACACATCATGAGCATATTTTATCAAATAACTAGTTCCACATGTCCATGAGTGTTTGAGTGCAGGAATGAACAAATGAAGCAAAGGAGAGCCAATGGGACCCACATAGGGGGCCGGCCGACCACCCTATGGGCCCACCAGGCTCTCCACTCTCGGCCATGATCCAAGAGAGGCACTCTAGAGTGAAATCCATCCATTGGGTCACTCTGTGTTTCCTCTCAACGGCTCACATGAATAGCACATGGATTCATGGGCCCACACCAAGGAGATAAACGTGACAAATACTTCATGACCAACATCCAACATGTATGACAAGTGGGACCAACACCTGGGAGGCCGAGGTGGGCCAGAGCCCGCAAGGGGGGATCGGCCGACCCCCCTATCCGCCTCATCAGTGGGGCCACCTCCAGGAGGCCAGAGGAGGGCCCACTTGCCAAAGGGGCGGTCGGCTGACCGCCTCTATAGGTCGGTTGGCTCCCCCCAACCGCCATACAACTCCACACATGGTGGAAATCACAACCATCCACTGCTTGGTCGGTTCTAAGGCGGTTTGATCCAACGATGGAGGATGGGAGGCCCTAGATCGCTGACGTGGCGATGGAGTAGCCCCTACTCCACCCCCCTACTATAAATAGAGGGCCATACCCCCCTCTCTAAACATGGTGAAGAAGCCTACAAGCTCTATTCCTTAGATTGTTCTAGGAGTTAGTCTAGTGTGGGAGTTAGAGTTGAGTCGAGTTGTGCTCGGGATTTCCGGAGTTGTCTTCTGGAGAGTCTGGTATAGCTCTTGTATATTTCCTTCTTTGTAAGACTTTATCTTATTCAATATATATCTTTCTCTTTACTCTACTTAGTAATTACTTTGAGCATTTCTATACTAGATATAGTCTTGCTATATGTTTTTGCTCTTTAATAACCTTTACATCCATAGTCTGTGATCCTTGTGACCTTTCCCGTATGCGATCATTGTCTGTCATAGGGTGCTTTGATTATAGATCGTAGTCAAAGTAGTAAGTTGTGTGTAAACGTGGTGCTTATACTTCATCTTATCCTTGGTTATCGCTTGCTGCACGGATTGTTTGTGGTAGCTAGCAAGAGGTGACAACCTTGTCTAGTCTTTGTATTCCACCACGTGTTCTTAGGCAAGTTCTTAAAAGGTAAGACACCGTAAGAAGAGGGCGCGGTCCGGTAGGAGTTTTGTCCTCCTACTGATCTATTCCCTCGCCTAGCATACTTGTATTGAGGAGACAAACTATAGTGTTTAGACTAGTTAATTGGCTAAGTATATTGAAGTAGAGTGAAGTACATAGGAGTCCCTATACTCTTCTCGTTGTCGTCCCACCTAGCTAGTCTTTCTAGTCCATTCTAAGTATCTTTTATCGTAGTCTCTTCATTCATCAACCCCCCTTCCTATCATATATATCATTTACCCCTCTATACTAGTTGGTACTAAGTTGAGGTGCTCTCTAGGATCTCTCTCTAATTATCATTTCTAGCCAGCTTTCCCTTGGGATAATATAAATTACGATACCTTGGAATACTCCTTGGTGAAGTGCTACAGCGGTATAATCTGTGCGCTTGCGGATTTATCCAATAGTCATAAGAAATACCAACAGAGTCTGTAGTTCGCTAGAAAGTCGGTAAAAGCGGGTAAAGATGTGGTGGCCAGTCCACAACGCAATTTACACAATGCCATCTCTATGGTCTTGAGTTCTTTTGTCGGATACCTGAGAATAGGGTACCCTAACACCGCACTTCGCAAAAACAATACCACCTATAATCCTTCCCCCGACTCAGAAGGATCTCCGCCCCATCCGACCGGGGTTGATGTCATCACCGTCGGGGGCTCTCCGCCATATCCGACCAAGGCAACGCCACCGCCCTCGGGGCCTCTCCACCTCGTCCGAGCCAGGGTGATGTCACCTACCACGACATCCCCCTCGGGGGCTCTCCGCCTCGTCCGAGCCAGGGTGACGTCACCTACCACGACATCCCCCTCGGAGGCTCCTCTGCCTCATCCGAGCCAGGGCGACGTCATTCGTGACGTCACTCCCCCTCGGGGGCTCTCCGCCTCGTCCGAGCCAGGGTGATGTCACTCGATGACATCACCCTCTCTCGAAGGCTTTGTCGCCACAGCCAACCCAGGGCTCCTTAGCCTATAGTCAAAAGGTCCACCATACCGCTCGTCCTTAGGGATGGGGCTTCCGAGCACGAACCACCATGCCTACCCCTATCGAGTCCCTGCGGTACAAGCTCTTGTGCTGCCTAACCACCGATTGACACTCGCCATACTTGCGCCATGCGTGCGTCGGACGCTTGAACAAGAATTAGCGTATACTCGTCCCTGTGTGACGGAACGTGGGGGTGCCCGGCCCTGTGTTGCCAACCCCAGCCCATGCCCTAATCAGGGAACATGGGTGTTCCCGATTATAAGATGCATGGCTACAACTTCACCAAGGACGAACAAAGCCCCGACGGCGTGTCTACAGGCGCAATCTTTCCCGGGAAGAAAGGCAGACAGAAGCCCAGGACACTCCCAAGCCAGTAGCCCATACCGGGCCCACGTTCTCTCTCTCCTTACACTGTATTGTGCCATCTCTCCCTACGTATAAGTGGGGAGAATGGACCCCGGATCTCTCTCTCGACACTCTGATTTACACACGCATACTCGCATTCATGCGAGCTCACACCAGAACCAAGAACACCATACGCACGAGACCTGGAAACCAGCTTCTTTCTCTCCATTGCTTGTAGCTCCCCTCTACGAGTACCCCTGCGCTTGGTAACACGATCCCGCAACGAACTAGACGTAAGGCGTTCGTGCCCGAACCAGTATACATCTTTGTGTCCTCCTCGCGCAACCATCCGATCTCCGACACGCTTAGAAATTTACTAGTTGGTTGTCTAGACCCGCCTGATCCCAAAATCAATTTGCGTTTCACGGCTCATAAGAAAGAAGAAAAGTAAATTAGAAAAGGTTTTGAGTCAATGAGACCAAAAGAAAAAACATGTGCCCTTTCATATAGATCAAGAAACAGTACTTTTTTCTTGACTTGTTCCATACTAGGAAGGATGGAAGGAAAACCTTCGATAACACTTCTTCTTCCTTATTTGAAGAAACGATATCCGGCGCTCGTATTAAGAAGCAAATAACACTTGCTATATATCCACCCCAACTCCGGCAACACCGCGGTGTGGGGCGGCGGTGGTTGGCCGGATCCGGGCATCGGCGAGCCGGATCCGCCGTCCACTGGTCCAATCCTCCCCTCCCCCTCTCGTCCGGTGTCCTTGCGAGGGTGGAGCGGTGGCCTTTGACCGCCGGCGACTAGTGTGGGCGGTGGCTAGCCGGATCTGCGTCGGGCCACCCCCCGGCGGCCGTGTGGCGGTGGGGTGGGGGTCTGTGCCTGCCGGTGACTGCTGTGGGCGGTGGCTGGCTAGATCTGGGCTGGTTTTTCCCTGGCGGCGGCTTAGGGGTCGATTTGGACTCCCAGGCGCCAGATGGGGATGCCAGTGTTGGCACCAGCCATCTCGACAAACCGTCCAACCTGCCCTCCCACAGACCATGTCACTCCCAGGCAGCCCATGTCCCGACATTCACATCAAAGGACACCGTCGCTGAAAGGTCTAGGAATGGCTAGAGGGGGGATGAATAGCCTATTAAAAATTCTACAACAACACTTAAGCAAACTTGTTAGAATAAAACACGGTGATACGCAAGTTTGCTCTAGCTCTATGGTTAGGCAAGCCACCTACCAATTCTAGTCACTAACAAGATAACTACTAAGGCACACAACTTAGCTAGCAACCTAGAAAGCTCTCAACAAAGCTACACAAGCTAAAGAGCTACTCTACTTTGCAAGAAGTAAAGAATGTAATGCAAAGCTAGAGTAAGAAGGGTTATACCGCTGCGGAGAGAATACTAATGAAGAGCCAATCAATCACAATAGAAATCCTCGGTAGAGACAATGTGACACAAATTGTTTTACCAAGGTTCACTTGTTTGCCAACAAGCTAGTCCTCGTTGTAGCGATACACCCACTTGGAGGTTCACGCGCTAATTAGCAATCACAAGCCAAACCCGTCACCGGGTGCCGCACAACTAACACAAGATGGGGATCCCCAAGCTACGCAGAATCCACTAGAGATACCTTTCGTGAATCTCCCGCGGGGTAGGTTCAAGAACCTCTCACAATCCACCGATCGGAGCCGGAGACAATCACCTTCCTCCGCTCAACGATCCTCGTCGCACCAAGCCGTCTAGGAGGTGGCAACCTCCAAGAATAACAAGAGCTCCGCGATGACGACGATCACCAAGTGCCACTAAAATGCAATCAACAAAGCAATGCACTTGGTTCACTCAATCTCTCATGAAATGATCAATTATGTCAAGAGGATGAGCGGTGGAAGCTGTCTCGAGCAAGCACAAATGTGTGAGTGAAGTATGAGTGCAAGAGCTGCCCAAAGGGCCGACCATATCACTTATATAGCCCTCACTCAACAACTAGCTGTTTTGCCCCTGAAAAAACGCTTTCTACGTCCTGTCCGGACGCTTGCAACAGTGTGCGGTCCGGACCATCAATAGCGTCTAGACGCCCCCCACACAGAGAGACAGCTCCTCTGTTCACTACTCCGGACGCGCGCAACGCGCCGTCCGGACCAACGCGCTAGCGTCCGGTGGCTTGCCAATTCAAACGTCTATTTTCCCGCTTGCGCCACAGCCTGCCACGTGGCTCCGGACTCATGCATTAGTGCGGGTCTGGACCAACGCCTCCAGCGACCGGAAATATTTTCCCAAGTTCCCGAGCGCACCCGAGAGCTCCCTTAGCACTTCTTCTCGTCCGGACGCATGTCCGGATCCTCTGTCTAGACTATCACCCGCGTCCAGATCAATATACACAGAACCAACAGAGAGCTCTAGGACTCCGGACGCGCGTCCAGATCCCTGCGTCCGGACTACCAACTGTGTCAAGAACACTGCTCACTATCCTGAAGACTAGGGTTGCCTTCCGGACGCGCACGTCATGGTCCGGTCAAGCAGGAGCCTAGCGTCCGAACTAGCGCCCGGACCTCCTTTTGCTGCCCAAACACTTCTCCAACTTCTTCCAAGCTTTCAAGGGCTAACACTAAGTGATCTCAACACTTGTGCACGTGTGTTAGCTTTTAGTTCACATTTATCTTGGAATTAGTTGGTTGTTTCACTTGGTTCAATTGATTTTAATGCAATGCATATGAACCTAGTGACACATGATAACCGTAATCATTAACAAGAGCTCCCTCCTTGATAGTACGGCTATCTATCCTAAATGTGATCACATCCTCTATGATGTCTTGATCACTAAACCGAAAAATGGGTCCTATATCACCTTTGCCTTGACACCATTTTCCTTCACCATGCTAGAGCTTGTGCCATCCTCACTTGATCCACCTTGTTCCATCTCATGGCATGTACCAACCTATCTCATGATTGACACTTAGAGATCCAAGGTTAGTACTTAAGTAGGTTTCATCAATTACTCAAAACCAAAACACATGGGAGACTCTCAGTCGCTCCCTGTTTTACTGCTGCCTCGCTGCATCTGGTGAAGACCCTGCCGATCATCTCTGACATCTAGTTTAATGCAGGTTCGGCTTGGATGTGTATGTGCAGGTTCTTGGAATACGGGTGAAAACCCTGGCTGGCAATGCTGGGCCGGCGGCGATGACGCAATCAACGTCATATTCTCCCTTGGAGACGTCGTTGTAATCCCTCTTTCTTTCATTGATGATGGCGTCTGCGGACGTCATTTACCTTCTTGAAGGCATCAACACCAGCATAACTGCTCCTAGCCATGCCCTGCACTACGACATTTGAGACTCAGCTGCAGCGCCAAGAGCAAGCCAAGGACGCTCTCTTGTTCAAACATAGAGTCGAAGCATTGATTGTTTGTTGTATTGTCCTGGTCTATGTATAAGACTATGAGTTTTCTCTTTTTATTTTTTATCTCCTTTTATAACAATTGGCTGTGTACATCCCCGGATGTAGAGGCCGGATATTGAATATCTTTTATCGAAAAAATATAGTGCTACGTCGGTACATTCGAAAAATCCTTGATCCATCTAAAAGAAGGTAGCTAGCTGGTACATATTATCCAACTACAAAGGGTCTATAAAGGGGCTGTTTGGTTTACTATTGTGTTTGTGTCTTTGTCTTAGTCTTACCAAGGCGAGGACGACAAGACGGAGAAGGTTTTGAGCTGCAACGTGTGACAACATTAATTAGTTAAGGACTTAGATCTGGAACATGAGAATTTTCTCTGTTTTTATGTTTTTTCTATGAAAATAAACTAATTTCTATGAAATTTCTGCTCCTATAAAATTTATGTGTTCCAAACATATTCTAACACGACATGTCGGCAGGACTTTTGTCGAGGCCGGGCAGTAAACGGAAGGCGGTTCAGGTGTGACGGGCTCGTGCGCAGGCACCGACAGCTGGGCTACCTCCACCTCCCTCTTGCGTACTACACTGGCTTGTTTGGGACTAGTCCACGAACTCTGCTCCACAAACTCCACCGTAGAGCAGCTCCACGAACTCCATGTTTTTGTGGAGCACCTCTTTAGGTGCTCTCACAACTCCACCTTTTTTTCTGGAGCTGTGTGCGTGGAGCTGAAACCGTTTGGCTAAAAAACGTGGAGCAGAGCTAAAAAACGTGGAACGGAGCAATCCCAAATAGGCCCATATGTCCTGTGGTTAGGGTTGAAAACGGACGGAAAAATTCTCGTTCCGACCCGTTCCGTTTTCTACTTTGTTCCGTCCGTTTCCATAAAATCCCGTTTTATATGGAATTGACCCGTTTTTATCCCGTTTTCAATCTCAAGTGAGATATGTCTACAAATTTATATGTCCATAAATCTAAAAATCACAAATTATATGTTAATATGTTAACACATAGCATGCTAGTGAATATTTGACCGATAGCTTCGTATTGTATACTATTTTAAGCTTTGTTTATGTATATTTAAGAAATTTTAGTCATGTTATTCTAACTTAATTTTCCGATTCTTCATCCGATCTTCGTCCGTATTTGTTTGTTTCCTTATTTATTTCTGTATTTTCACATATCTCTATCCGTTTTTAATTCCGTTTTTTTTCGAATCCGGTCCCGTTCGGTCAAGAAATATAGAAACGGAAATAGAAATAAGTTTTTTGCGTTTGTTTCCGTCTGTTTTTAACGCTAACCGTGGTGGGGTGTGTTGTTTGGGGGCATGAATGAGGAGGATAGGAATCCAGAATCCTGAGCTGACACGCGCGGCGCTTGGTGCAGAGCAACAGGAGAGACGCACTACTACTGCCCAATCCCATCGCGAATTGACTCATGCACGGCCCGGCGTGCGTGGGCCCGGGTGCGGGGCGAGCACACCACGGCGCGACGCTGCCGGTGGGCGGCGGCCTGGCGTGCGCGGCACCCGGCGTGGAACCCAGCTTGGGAGTGCGGCGTCCCGGACACGGCAGCGGCGTAGCAGCATCCGGTGCGGCGTGCGGCAGCGTGTAAGGCCCTTGACCCGTGTGCAGGGTGGCCTTTTCCATGGACTGAGTGTCCGGATCTGTTGCCTTGGTTCTTGAACTCCAGGTGAATAATACTGATGTTAGAATCCGTGTTGTCCAATTTAGTTCCTCCCTGCTCCGGTCGATATTAAACTGTAGCGTGTAATTTGGTTCCTCGTTCTTTAAGTCTGCTGTCTACTCCACACATTCTATTGCAGCTCCATTTTGCACACACTGGCTTAATCTCGTCACTTTCGTTCCTGTGATCAGCTCGATGCTTGGTCAAAAGTGTCATACATAGAAATTCAGACATTATGGCTAGCTGTTACTGTCCCTTTCTACATTGACTTATCCTAATGCTAGATTAAACCTTGCTGTTATCTAATTATTATATTTTACACTTTGTTACATTGACATCTCTTCAAAATGTGATGCCTTCCCTCCTTAATTAACTACCTGGTCTTGTTTGCATGTCTACAGGCTGGTATAAAGGAATGCGACAAGTCGGTTGGCAATCTTCTATATGCAGTAAGCACATGGACCAATGGATTATGAGAAATGTGTAAGTTGAGGATTTTTTTATGTGTCACTCAACTTGCTCATGGTTGAAACAGGTCGCCACCAAGTACCCAACTAATGCACTCCTTCATCGCCCTGTCCTTATTAGCTATGTCTTGTCAACAAAGGTAGACCCCCTTTACCCCTCTTCATTCCTGATTTCTGTGAGGGTGCTGACAAAATGCTTTTCTTGTTTCAACACTCATTGCCTTGATGATCATCGATCTGAACATGAAGATTTCCCTTTTCAGATAAAGAACCCTGCACAGCTAGATGCTGCTCTGTCATTTCTTACTAATACTGGTCCTGATTCTCTAGATGTCGACAAGTTTGAAGAAGCATGTGGTGTTGGTATGTTTCCGTTGAATGGCTTGCATGTTTCTTCTAATTATAATCCATGCCGTGCATATCTCTTAGATTTTTTCTGATATGTTGTTGGGTTTATCTGTTCTTCTGATACCAAGGGAAAGTATTGCTAAGCTCTAAGGAATTAGTGTATTCTTAATCTACCAGCCCATTTCATCTGAAGTACTGAACGCTAAGAGAATAGTGCCTTTCATTGTCAAGTTTTACTTTTGGACAAGAAACAGACACTACTTTTGTTAACAGTTTATCCTCAGTCCATATCACTTGGACATCTTATAACTACCACAATGCTGTGCCTGCAGGTGTGGTTGTTTCTATTGAGGAAATTAAATCTACTGTTACTGACGTTCTAGAGGAGAATATGGAAGCTATAAAGGAGCAGTGGTATCACATAAATGGTTCAGTTTCTGATTCAACTTGCATGATAATTTGCAAGCAATTTTATGAACTAAAAACCACATTGTGCATACTGTTTTTATATCCTATTGAATCTATAACTATGCTCATAGTTCTTAGTTTAGTAATTTCCTGATGGATGATCGTCGGACCTAATCCTTAATCCTGTCCTTTTTTGGCTTTTCTTTAGTTGGTATGCTATGCGGATTGGTTAGGAAGAGGCACTTCTATTTTAAATACTATAGGCTGTAGTTGTGTCTTTTTTTAAAAAAAAAGAAATCGTGTTCAATGAGGTCCAAGGAGGTAAATGTAAATATTTTAAATGTTATAGCATATAGTTTAAATATAGCATAATAATTAATTCATGTCTGTTTCTTTTCAGTAGGTATCACCGTATCCTTTATATTGATTTACTAAAAAATGACAAACAAGAAGGTATATTGATCCTGATCCATATGTACATTCTGAAGTGAACCAATTTTTTTTTATCACTTTAGGAGAGCCTCTCAATTTCAGGCTGAAAACAATATTCATTTTGCAAAGTAGCAAGAAAAAAATATTCCAATGTGGAAGTAGAGTTATGTGTAGTTCACAAATTTACATTGCAGATCATGAAGGAGAGGACTATGCATGAAAAATGACTTGTACGTAGTTTATACATTCCTGTTGAAACAATAGCAGTAACCTGCAGTAGAGTAAGAAGTACATTTAAAAAGTTATCCTATTCTTCAATCCATGGAGGCGTGCTGGTTTCAATGTAAGAAAAGTAAACAAATAAGAATTACACTGGTGTCGATGCATAAATTATTTTTTCTACCAGATATGACCTAATAGCTCACAACTGGTACATTCAAGTGTCTATTACAAATTAAAATTGCACCCTGTCAGTCTCTATATGTAGTCATAAATCATAGAGGAGTGATCCCAATCTATGTGCAGGCTGTTTGGAAAGTCCACCTAGGATCAAAAAAAATCTTTGGCTACTGCCAAAGAATAATTTTTTTTTCCAGAGATAACTTAGCCAAAAGGAGAGAAGTCTCCGATAAACCCTGTGTTTTCAGCAATGAATTATAATCTGTGACTAATCTTTTCTTTAACTGTTGGGTGGCAGATATGATTTGGCTAATGATAGCTGAGATTCTTGATTTGAGGGGTGATTGGAATTTTGAGTTTGTCGCAGCTCTTTGTATTGCTAACAAGATGCATTTGTGCAACAATATCATTACTTCAGCTGTGATATGGTGCATTTGGAATTTGCATAACAAAATTTTGTTTTCAGGGGCTTATGTGGACAAAAGAAGAAAAAAAAAGGTGATACTTTCAGTCGCCAGGATTTTGAGAAGGTGGAGACCGATGTTCGTCCAAGAGCTGTTATTCAGAAATTGGAAAACAAGGCGAATCAGCTACCAAGGCTATTGATGTGATGATGAAATGCACTCAAGGGAGTCAAGGCTGGAGACGTTTGATTTTCAGTCTTGGGAACATGGTTTTTAAGATGTCATTCAGTGTGATGTGGCTCTAATAATTCACATTGTGGTGCTGAGGGTCGTTTGTGCTGTTAGGCCAGTGTCTGTTTTTGTTTAAATTCTGGTGGGCGAGCCTAAACTCTATGTGCTCTAAACGCTTTATGGCAATAAAATGGGGGAAACCTTTTGTCTAACTTTTTTTTGCACCCTATCATGTTTATTTGGAAAAAAAAACAATTATTATCTTATCTTTAGTTTCTTATGCTTTTCCCTTCTATTGTATCATTCATGCCATGTTAGTACAAAATGAAAAGTCACCGTAGCGTTAGCACGGGCATGTCCAAGGGAGGCCTGGATTACGCCGCGCCACTACAAATTAGTTAAACTTTGCAAAAACAAATTAGTTGTTTTTTATAGCATTCCCTCAATAAAACCGTAGATATAGAGGAGGAAAATTAGTTGTTTTTTATAGCATTCCCTCAATAAAATCGTAGATATAGAGGAGGAGAGAGTAGGAGGAGACCCAGGCGAGGCGAGGCTGTAACACCCTAAATTTTACTTTATGAAAAATAGAAATAAAATGTTTTATTTATGTTTTGGTGTTCATGAAATCAGAGGAAATAAAAACTTTTTAGGAAATTAAAATTTTCTTTTGGTAGAAACATGGATGAGCATTCATGCCCTTGCATTTGTTTACTTATTTTTGTTTGTCAAGTTTCAAAGTTCAAATTTTGGTTTTCAAAATGGGTTCAAAAGTATGTTTGCAATTTCCAAATAAAAGAAAAAGGGCCAAACCCCTCCCCCCTGTATCTGGCCCGCAGGCCCACCCCTCTTTTTCCCCCCCGGCCTGCCCTCTCTCTGTCCAGCCCAAACGGCCACAGGCCTGCTTCACCCCGGCCCGTCTCTCTCCCTCTCGGCCTCTTTCTCCTTCTCCGCGCAAAGCCCAGACAGGCCGGCCCAGTTCTCCCTCCCAACCGGCCTGCTGCAGTGGAAGCGCCGACATGCGGGGCCCACACGTCAGCCAGCCAAGCCGGACGCCACGCCCCTCTCTCCTCCTCCCTCTGGCCGACAAACTGACCCCACCTGTTAGCTCCATCACTTTCCTTTTACCTCTCTCCCCTTTCCTTCCCTGTTCCTCAGCGCCGAAGCTCTCTCGGTCGACCTCGAATCGGAGCAGGAGGGTGATCACCCTTTCCAAAACCGGCGCAATCCCGGGGCGCAAGTCGATCACCACCACCCGCCGCCTTCCTTTTTCCTCCTCTCCCTCTCTTTCCTTCCCAGAGCGCCGCCGTCTTCTTCTCGGATGGAAACAACACCGCCGCCTCCCTTTTTCGCCGCGGCCGAATCCCGCTCCAACCCCTCCCTTTCCTTCTTTGGCGCTGCCGGGGGTATAAGTAGCCGAGTCCCGACCTCCATCGCCTCCAGTTCGCCCCTGAGCCCGCAGCAGTGCACCAGAGCCGCCGCCGCGAGCACAGACCGCCGCCCAGCACCACCGCCGCGTTCTCGCCGATCCAGAGCACCAACGCCGCCATCAAGAGCCCTCGGAGCATCGACGCCGTACGTCCGTAACGCGCCCCGCCGAACGACTCCAGTCCGTGTACCTTCTCACCCGCGCTCACCGTGCGCACTCTCCCTTCGCAGATCGCCGCCGGTCGTCGACAGTCCCCGGGGAGCCTCTCTGGACTCCGCAAACCTCTCCAGCATCGTCGCGGTATACCCCTCTCCCTCCCCGTGCCTTCAATTCCGCCTCTATCACCCCGTACGCGGCATCATCACGATACAGAGCTCGGCGGCAATGGCGCCGTCGTGAGCACCACGCTCCGCCCATCCACCGCCTCGTCTGAGCACCTCACAGTCACCACACGTGCACCCCGAACCTTCCGGTACCCTCAATTTCGCTCCTAGCACCCCACACCGCCGAATCCGCGCGCGCAGTTCGTCCCCGCCATGACGCCGCCGCGGGCACACTGTCTCGGCGAGTCAGCGTGTCAACCAAGCGCCTCACAGCACTCGCACGCGCACGTTGCACCTCTCGGTGCCGTCCTCTTGCCCTCTCTCGCTCTCTGCACACCGGCGCACGCACACCAGCGCCGTCGCGCCGCCACCGTGCGTGGACCGCCCCCGAGCCCCCTCAGCTTCAACCGACACCACAGATGAGCTCCCTGTCTCTCCCTCTCTCTCCCTGTGTAATCGGTTGAACCCGAGACGGTTGGAATCGCCCTTCCCGATGAACTCTGGCGAGTTTCCCCTCTGCGCCGCCACCAGAGCGCCACCCCGGCGACCTCACGCCGCGCCCTTCCTCCCCTTCGCTCTGGACCGTCCGATCTCGCACAGGCGGTCTGGATTAGAACCCTGAAGCGGTACGCCCACCGGTCCATGGTGGACCCATGGACCAGAGCCCCGCAGGCCGTCCACACTGCTCCCGTGGACCCGCCCAATAAAGGAGCGCCACATGGCAAGCCGTCAGCCCCACCGCAGATCCTTTGGCACCCTCTCTGCTTTACGCTTTCCTCGCTCTGAAAACGTAAAACCGTCTCTGTTTAAGCGAAAATACGTTTTCTTCTATTTTCAGATCTGCCCTCCTATTCAAATGCTTATAATTTCCCCGTTCTAGCTCTGTTTTGGCCCAAACAAGTTGCGTTAGATCCGTAATTTCATAATCCATCTAATGGTACAGTTTTTATCTATGTTAATTACTTTTGAAAATCAAAGAAAATTAATTTGTTAATGCTTTTGTCCCGTCTTTTCAAAATCCTGTTTTATCTCTATCTCCTCCGTTTCAAATCCGTTTCGCTCCGTTCAAGTTGCGTTGGCTTCGTAATGACGTAACCTTTTCGTTAGTGGCCTGTAATACCATGTTAATAGCTCTGAATTTTCATGAGTTCAAATCCTAAATTGATTAACTAATATGCAACATATTTTACACATAAAATGACGATGCTTTCTCTTTTGTTTTCGAAATCCAAATGCAATTTTGACCTAATATAATCGAGGTGTTTCTTTGAAATACCTTATCCACTCTTTTACATAATAATAAACTTGATAAAGCTCGTAGTTCTCTTTTATAAAAGCAAATCTTCCGTTAGTTGTATCTCGATCATCGTAGCTCCGTTTAGTGTGATCTTCGCGTCTGTGTGATCGTAGAGTTGCGTAGATTTCTCTTTAAATCCCTTTTATTGATTGGTGTATTGTTCTAATTTAGCCATGTTTGTATGCTACGTATGATTGTCCAGTTGCTTGAGTGGTGATTGGTTAATCGTCGTCCAACCGGTGAGATTTGCGTTGGTGATCAAGAAGAAGTCGTCTGAAGTTGAGAACCAGTTGAGCAAAGGATCTAAGCTTTTAAGGCAAGTATACATGGGATTATCCTTGTTGTCCTATTCATGATGTTTTGAATTAAATCATATGCATGTGTCTAATATTGTCACCATAGGGTTTACCTAGATTTGATTACCTCGAACCTTGAAATCCTATGGGTTACCTTTGCATCTGGGTAGTTATTGCTAGTGCTCCTCTTCAATACGCATGATCTTTAATCTTGATTAATGACTACCTGAGATGATAAAGTAAAACTTGACTTTTTAGCAACATGGATTTAGGATCCTATCTGTCAGCAAAAGCTGGGACATACAGTACAACCACAAGCTATATGGCTCTGGCTTGACTCAGTATTAGGATTTTGCTAGTTTGTGGCAACTTACCTGAGAAGGCGCATGAAGTGCTCCGAGATTTTCGGAAGCGCTGCGTGTGTCTTCTGGAATCTTGTTGAGGGAACTTGTAGCGGGTTGTTACCTTTTAGTGGAACTTTTGAAAGGTCTCGTAGTGAACCCTGCCGGCCCACCTCAGAAGTGGGTAAGAGACTAGCTACCTCGGGAGAAAGGGCAATTCACGACTTGTGGGTAAAGTGTACAACCTCTGCAGAGTGTAAAACTGATATATCAGCCGTGCTCACGGTTACGAGCGATCCGGAAAACTCACAGACTAAGAACAGAAAACTCACAGAAGAAATGTTTACATGTTGGTTACTTATGAATCACTTTATCATGATGTTATGATGCTCATTCCAATTGCTATATGATCATGTGGTTTAATTTGGGGGCTTAAGCATAATTTATGACACATCAATTGTAAAGTTTTGTTACAAAGTAAAAATGCTTATCGCAGTAAACCAGTGTCAACTTTTTGAGTCTCATGAACCCCATATATACTTGTTGAGTACGAAAGTACTTACGCTTGTTTTCTTTCTTTTCAATTCTTTGGATAAAAATCTCGGATGGGTACCAGTTTGCAAGAGTCTCGAGCAGTTAGGCTTGTGATCAACCAGTCAGTTGGTCCCTGTGGAGTGGAGTCTTCACCTGAAGATCGGAGTGTTTTACCGCTGTTTGCTCTCTTAAGGTTATTTCTTTAACCATATATGTTATATACTTAAGTATTGTCTTTTGATATTACCTTGTTCTGTGACTATGTGTGAGATTTGACTTTCTGGGCTCACATAGGGTATATCTGGTTTTGTCCTTAAAACCGGGTGTGACAGAGGCCCACATGTACACCGCTGACAAAGGTAGGCTCCAAATCCGTTGCTCAACCATACAAAGGTATCCTCCAAATCCGTTGCTCAACCATCTCCTCCGGTTGCTACTTTGCTGCTGGCTGTTGCTCCAGTACTCCTCTCATATATTTTTCTAAAAAAAAGCAAAAAAAATCGGTACAGTTACACCTCCAGATCAACAACAGTAAGCAGACGTTACTTACAGGGATCACTTTTGCTATTTATCTGTTCACGTTTTTTTTTTACTAAATCGGTCAGATTGATCGTGCTTTTGTAATTTGTGATATAATAACCACCTGCTAGTAGATCGTTCGGTAAAAGAATCATCCGATAAATTTAGCCATGTAAAATGAGTTTGTGGACCGATCGAACGCTAATAATCACCGTGGGCGCGCGCGCTTGGGCAAGGTGTGGAGATGATGACATGACGTGCAGTTGGCCGCGGGTCACTTCACACACACGTACTACTCCTACTCCAGTAGTATCTCGTGGCGATGGCGCCGTGCCGGAGCCGCTGCCCGGGCGGAGAGCGGGGATGGGCCTGATCCTGGATCCTGTTGAGATGCGATGCGGTGCAAGCACGGTCGGGGGGCAGGCGCTCAGCCGCACCCCGCACACAGGCCGAGGCCGGTGACCTCACCATATGCATAGCCGGCCTTGGCCCTTGGGGGCCGGGAGATCGGCTTCCTCCACCGTGTCGTGCTCGTGCTCGTGCTCGTGCTGATGCACCGTACCGGCCCGAGGCGTTGGGTCCAGGCCCCACCGCTCCAGGGCAAGGCATGTGTGGCTGCTCTGCCACTGCCACTGCCACTGCCAGGAGTCACGTCACACACTCACTCACAGCTGAGAGAACGATCCATTCAAGTCGGAGTCGGATTCGGATGGATGGACGGGCGTCAATCCGGACTGTTAACACGGAATTTTGTTCTAGTAGTAGTACTGCATACGAGTTCCTGGGTTCTCGCCCTGTTTGTTTACCCGGACTTTAAAAAAATTACTATCTCTATATAGACACTAATTAGAAGTATTAAATATAAATTATTTATAAAACTAATTTGTCAACCTAAGACAAGACTCGACAACTCCTTTATTAATTTGACGGGAACGTCACTGAAAACTCAAAAAAAAAAATGAGATGCTCTGCTTCATTATTTCCCATCTAAGGACTTTTGTGATCTTATTATCGTTAGCTAAGCTATTACACCACACAAGCTAGGTTGGTGGTTGGCGTCCCTGCTTAGGCTGTGCCCAGAAAAATCGATTATATATAGAGAGATTAAAATCATTACATAAATGAACACCCAAAAAATAAAAAAAAATTGGAAGTTTTCATATGGTATTATTATGCGAATTTCTATAGTCAATATGTACACGGACCAACCACAATTTCTGTTATAAAATAGAGTAAACTTTGATATAGCTCTCTAACTAGATGCTGATTTTCTTTTTCTTTTTTGAAAAAAACATCCTCGAACTTCAATACCGACGTTTTCGAGAGGTGCTACACTTTGACTAAATATGTATTAGAAAATGTTAATATCTATGATACATGATTAGTATCACTAGATAGATCTTTAATTCTATTCTTATAATAAGTTTTTTATGTAAATATTGTTAATATTTTCTATAAATCTAGTTAAAGTCTGGTCCGTATCCCTAGTGACACTGAATTAGAGATTAGAGATAGAGGGAGCACACACCTTAACATTCAAAATAAGGTAAAATGCCCTCGTTGACCATTCAAAAGTGGTTTGGCTGACATGATGATGTTGCCCACATGCCATGTCTCTTATATAAGAAATCATAACATTTTCCTATAAAGTATGATGAAAATACAAATTATATATCAAAATTACAGATCTTGATGTGATCTACATTTTTTTTTCGGTTCGATCTCTTTTTATTTAGAGGCTCACATATTTATTTTAAGTTATCTAGATCTAAAATTCAGAATTTTTATCTTTTCAAACAACCTAGGGTGTTGACATGGTCAATACCTAAGTTGTAGCTCTAAATATGATCTATAACTTTATAGTTAATAATATTTTTATCTGATATTTTAAAATCATTTTTTTTTATTTTCCAGGTGACCTTCGATCTGTGTACACCTGCATTATCTCCGCAAGGGTGTGGATGAGTAATGCCCACATGGAACAGCAAAAAAGAGGTAATAATATTCCAAAGATGCGGTGTGCCACGTCTTCCAGTACCAATAATATAAATGTTTATTTCATAGTTAAAGCTACACGTACGCTAATGCCTCTTTACTGTGTACTAGCCTACTAGGGGCACTAATCACAGATCAGACTTGGATTGCTTACGTGGAGCCCAGCCTCTAGCTACTTGAATCCCTGCCCCAACCAACCTCTTTCTTTACATGGTATACGTATCATTTAAATTTGAGGATCCCCATTTGGAACCCCAAAATAGTACAAGGTTCCATTTGATGTACCTGCCAGAGACTTAGTGCCAAGGTCTTCGGATGTTTCACAATTCAACATTAGAATGTGTGAAAAAAAGTCAATGTGTCAAAAGCAAAGGTCTTTACATACAAGGAGTTGTTTGGGACTTGTGGTTGGTGTAGTTGTATAATAAAACAGTGGAACATTAGACATTGGTACTTCTTCTGTGCATGGGCTAGCTGTTGCACATGCCATCTCTTGTTCATTTCTAACCAAGTTTTTTTTTTGAAGCAACCCTTTCTAACCAAGTAGAGCTGGCTGTTAGAAGACCTCCAACTTGACTAGCTATGTGAAGCATTTGTTAGTTTGTATATTAGATTCCACATGTAGTTAAGTTGTTGCGTCCTAAGAATGCATATTCAAAAGTTTCTTTCTACCAATACCTAATGGATCAGGATACTTCTTTTCTCATAAATTTGTTTGGAAGTTGAAAAATTCTCTATTTTTTGTATCTTGGTTGAGGAAAAACATCTAACTAAGGGTAACACTAATCCAAAAAATTGGCATGGCAATGAAAGCCCAGCCTCTACTTAAATCCCTCCCCAACCAAACTCTTTCTTTAGATGGTACACATATCCTTTAAATTTGGTCTTTCGATGTTTGATAATTCACAATTCAACATTTAGAATGTGCCTGCCGGAGACTACTAGTACCAATGTCTTTGCATGTTCACAATTCAACATTTAGAATGTTAAAAAGTCAATGTGTCAAAAGAAAAGGTCGTTACAGGGAGTTGTTTGGCACTTGTGGTTGGTGGAGTTGTATAAAACACTGCAACATTGGACATTGGAACTTAGCTTCTGTGGGCTAGCAGCACATGCTATCTCTTGTCCTTTCCAACCAAGTAAAGTTTGCTACTAGAAGACTTCCAACGTGACTAGCTTTGAGAAGCATTTGTTATATTTTGTATATTAGGTTCCACATGTAGTTGTTTGCGTCCTAAGAATGCTTATGCGATCAACTCTCATGCAAGCTGCACGAGGATACCCCTTTTCTCATAGATTTATTTGCAATGTGGAAATTCCTCTCTTTTTTTTTTTGGTATCTTGAATGAGGAAAAAGTCTAAATAATAAGGGTTCTAGTCCAAAGAAATTGCCATGGCAATCAAAAGTGTCGTTTCTTGTTACAACAAAACAATTAAGCATATTTTCTTTTGTTGTTAACATGTACTTGGAGAACTGTTCACATAGCTATTATCCTATAAAACCCATAAGATCCATATCTCATATACTCCCTCCGTTCCAAAAAGAATGACGCTATATGATGTGTGTAGGTCAAACTTTTTCAATTTTGACTAAGTTTGTAGAAAATACATGCAATATTTATATCTCCAAATAAATTTGTTAAAAAACTAGACTTAAAGATCTTTTCGATGATATTGATTACTTAGCATAATTATTTATATATTTTAATACATAATTGCCGGCATTTTGAAAATGTTGACTTATCGAGAAGCGAGAATGACATCTATTTAGGGACGGATGGAGTATATGCTAAGGGGTTGGCTTATTAATATGGGTGAAAATGGTATGGATATTTTCTAACCGTATTCGAGACCAAATCTGTTTAGAGGGCTTTAGATCAGTCTGTATCCGTGTTCGGATATTCAATATCCGATATCGTATCAGTATCCCAACACACAAATTCGGCATGGTTGACACTACTCATACTGATCCGAATCCAGACAATAATATGAAAACAAATGTATTATCAGTGACATACCTACTTATTAGCATAGGAAAAAATGAGATTTCTTTTGTGGCTGTGATCACTCTTTCACTACCAGAATCCAGAGATTTCGTGAGAGTTCAAAACATGTTACAAAATATGGTTTTACTCTCAAGAAAATATTGTGTGAGGGTACACCGTCACACATCAGCTCTCACGATAATACACACATGAAAATACCATTTTTTTGAGAGTTCACCGCCATAGATTCTTTTCGTGGCGGGAGTATGTGACAGCCACCCTCATGAAAATATTGTTGCCACCAGGTTTGCATCTGTGTTTTCATGACGGTTTGTTTTTTTATTTCATGAGAGTCCACCTTCATGAATAGATTTCGTGGGGGTACCGTTCAGTATTTCGTGAGAGTCCACCTTCACGAATGTATTTCGTGAGAGTCCACCTTCACGAATGTATTTCGTGAGAGTTTAGTATTTCACGAGGGTCACCGCCATGAAATGGATTTCATGATAGTTTCAAAAACTCATAGGAAATATAGTATTTCATGAGAACACCACCATAAAAATAAGTTTGCACCATCACGAAAATATGTTTGCATATAAATATTAACTAGTAGGAACATCTCAATCCAAATTCCAAATGCTTCCAAATGCCAATCCAAGACATCCATGAAAGATCCCCAACTGTTACATTATATTTCAATAGAGATAATATCATGTGTACAAACCAGCATCTACAAAGCAATTACATCATCCAGTTTAAGTGGTGAACAATGCCTTAGAAAACAACCAAGTGCACAAAAATATTCATACACATTCTTAACTATACTTGACATAGCCGAAGTAGGATCTGTATCCATATTTCCAGGCAGTCTACTACTACTTGGCAGTTTCTGATTCATGCACTACCAGAATCTGGAATTACCTTGACAACCGAGGATTTTCTAAGTGCCAAAATAAAACTGCCAAGGAAAGTATAGTTTCCTTGGATACCCATGTAAACCTCTAAGGAAATTAATATTCTTGAGTGCTAAACCAAACCGCCAAGGTAATTGCTCATTTTCTAGAGTGCTAGTTCAAACCGTCAAGGTAACTGCATGTTTCCTTGAGTGTTACTACAATCTGCCAAGGCAATGCTCATTTCCTTGGGTGCTATTCAAAACCGCCAAGGTAACTCATATTTTCTTGGGTGTAATTGAAAACCGCCAAGGAAATTCTTAGAACTTCAACATATATATATATAATTATCCAAATGATCTTGGATGGAGATTCGACCTAAATCAGAGTTATAGTATTTGATGAGATCAAGAACTTTTTAGTTCATACTTTTAATAATTGAAGTCATTTAGGGTTTCAAATATTCTAAAACACATTTGATGAAGTGAATACAAAGGAAAAGAATAATTCCCGTATTCACAAGTTACTTTGAGGTGTAGTGGTAAGTGTGTTTCAACATAGAGCTTCAGGTTTGATTCCTATGAGGTGCTTGATTGATTTTGCTGATTTACATTTTTTTGCTTTTGCTCTATATTTCATTGGAGGCGGTTCGCCCTTAAGAAAACTAATTTCCTCGTGGGTCTAAAATATTTCCTTGGAGGCTGCTAGCCCTCAAGGAAAGTAATTTACTTGGCGGCTATATATTTCCTTGTCCTTTTGGCAAATTAAGTCAGGTGCTAGTTTTCTTGACGGTCAGCCTCCAGTGAAATCATCCTTGAGTGTCAAAACCACCATGAAAACTAATTTCCCTTGTCTTCTATCCTTGAGTGAATTTGCTTGACGGTTTGTGGTCAAGCAACAAATTCATCTCGGATAGATTTATCAAGGCCCTGCATCTTGTAATTGTTGCTGAGAGTTAGTAAACGATGCCAAGGCCATATGTGTGCTCAAAGTAAGGCATAGTGTCAACAATCAAATATATATTTTCAAAAGTAGTTAAACAAGTATGCAACAGTCACAATACCTTAACATTGTAGAATGGCATTAGCATAGCAGCTGAAAAATGAAGGGAACATAATTAGAGTAGTCTAACTTATGAGTTCAAGCAGTACAAATTTGAAATGCTGACTGAAAACACATATCTATATTATATTTTGCAGGTTTAACCTCAGCACCTGGTGGCCATTGCCATTACACATCCTGAAAAAAAAGCAGCAGAGCACAAGGTACAAGAACATTCAGGTAAGGTCCACACCAGAGCCATTGCCATAAGAAGGCCATTGCAAGTTTGGAACCAACAAGTCAGCAACCATATAACAAAATCATTTATCTATTTTTCTCACACTTCAGTTAGTAACTTAGTATCAAAATTGCAACCAAAGAATTTTACTATCCCACAATCTCTAATGTTATGAACAAGTAAACAATGATATGCAGTAAAATATATGAACTAACAAGAACCATATAAATGTGTAAGCATAAAGATACTAAACAAGTGTATTTCTCAGATGTGTTTATAGAGATAGGATATAATGTGCTAGTCTCTCAGACGTGCTTGATTTGGATATAATTGCTTGAGTTCATAGGGATATATAGGGCAAAGGACATACCCGTATAGGTGCAGTGTGTCCGTAATAAGTTCATATGGGCAAGAGTGTGTGCGTTTAATGTGAGCATACGCGAGTGTTTATTAGAAAAAAAGGTCATTCAGCCGCCGGTACATGATTGAAACGTGTGGATGTATATATATATATATATATATATATATATATATAAAAGAATCAGCAGCAGGTAGATTGGGCCATGCCTTAGTTATTGCATACATGAAGACAACTACATAAGTACTCCCAACTCCCTCGGTTTCCTAAATGATGTTGTTTTAAGGTTGTACTACTAACTACTAAACCAAATATTTTAAACTTTAATTATAGATAAACATTGTTAAGATGAGTTTAAAATATGAAAATAATGTAAGTAGATTCACCTCATAGTTTTATAAAAGTATATATTATCTATATTTTATAAATGTATAGTAAAAAATAGTTGTTAAGGGCCTGTTTGGAATGTGGGATTTTTTCCTGTCCCGTACTTTTTTCTATTAAAATGAACTAATTCCTGTAAAATTTCTGCGCAATTCATGTAAATTTCCTTCATTCCATACATGCCCTAAAATTTGTATGGACCGTATCATCATCCAAAGCGATATTGTAAACCGGAGGGATTATCATCATATGACAAACCATTTTTTTTGCCACACACGGTTCACCGGCCACAACAACACAGACAGAGAATGGAGGAAAGGAAGTTAATGGAAGCAGATCGAGTAACGTGGCTTGGGATGCTGCTGTCAATGTGCAAGAGGTCTTGTCATAATTTATTGCACCGAATATATATAAAGTATTTTGCAGGGTCAATCTAGGCTTTGACCTCTGAATGTTAGTAGTTGGAAAATGGACTGGTTCTTCTGTCTAAAAAAGGTTCTTTGAACATGGACATGCATGTTGTAATAATAATGCATGATGTATAAACTGCTTTCGGGAGCTGCCGTTGGCCGTTGCATGTTCTAATAAAGCAGCAAAAGCACCTGCGTTCAGTTGCCCGGTCGCTGTTCTTGTGGCACACGTACGTTCTCAATACGTTGACAAGTCCTTTGAAATTTGAATAAATAAATTCTGGTTCGTTTGAATGGTTGAGACTTTAAGACTTCTGTCCAAGTCTCAATCCTTGTCTGTGTATGATAGGAAAACACAATTCTGATACTACATGATTAAAAGGGGCTTCATAGTTGTTTTTTTAATCTTTTTTCCCTGATGCCTGCAATTTTTCAAGAAATGCTATATGGATTTTAGAGTTTCGTTTTTTTGGCGGATCCTTGCAATTTACAAGCAGATAATAAGGTAATAAAAACATTAAAGTCGGCTGTATTTTGGTTTCAGAAGAAAGGACAAGGACATAACTAACAAAACCATATATGGGCTTTGATCTGTGGCAACTGGGCAAGTCTGGCTGACTGGTGCATTGTTCCTTATTTTCTCCAGCCTGGCCCAAAGTGCATTTCGTAGACTGGTGGGCTAAGTTGTTGGACCAAACAAAATTAGACTGGTTCACCTCGCCTAATTGTTTTGGGTCAGGTTTTTCCTTCTTTCTACTCACTTTACGTTTTCTTTACTACTCACTCCGTCCAAAAAATGTAGTTTTTTGTTTTTCAAAGAGTCAAACAGTTTAAATTTTGACTAAATTTATATAAAAAAGTATAAACATTTATGATACAAGATAAGTACTATTGAATTAGTTACATAATATATTTTCATAATAAATTTATTTAGAAATATAAATGCTAACCACTAGCCATTACGAGCTTTTCTGGTGGGCTGTTTCGAGGGCCATAATGCCATAGTTTATATATGGCTAAGCAGTGACGTTTCCTAAGCTTCTAATATTAATATAAATATTTTTTTTGAAACAAAACATATTAATATAAATAATAATAGATGACTAAAAAGGCCACCATTGGGCTCACATATCAGGAGTGGACAAACAGGCCAGGGCCTAGGGGAGGTGTTGGCGTGGCACGACCGGAATTGGAATCGGAATCAGAATCCGATAGCACTTTTCCGGCTTCGTGGGTAGGGGCGGAGACAAGGGGGCGGGCAGAGCCCCCCTCCCCTAACGTTGCATAGTTTTCACTAGTATTCTTTATTATTTCACTCTAATCATCACAAGATATTATAAATAAACAAGCTTTACTAATTAATTTTAGATCACATCCCTTGATTATCTAATGTTAAGTGGCTAAACAAAACATAATGTTGATCTATGAAGAATGTCCCTTCAATTCTTATCTCCAGTTTAGATATTTACTTCCATTATAGTGCATTTAGAAAACTAAGACAACTTAAAAGAGTTCTTAAATTTCACAAACCCATAGATTTAACTCAATAAAGATCCCCAATTAAGATATATCTTCTCAAACTATGGTATCATTTTATTAACAATTTTTGTTAAATCTAAGCATTAACACCATGTAGAATGCATTATATTTTAGTATAAATTTTAAAATGTATAAAACACCATATATTCCAGGATGGATGGAGTAGCATTTTTCTAGGATGAAGAGATTAAAGATGATTTATTATAGTTTTTTGAATCAACATCAAATTTCATAATTTTTAAACCGACATCAAAGTTTAGCAAAAGTGCTATCATCCAGTTCACATAGAGCATTGTGATGGTCTTTTGAAAATTGATCTGATAACGTTGATGTTCTATACCAGCAGTGTCAACAAATTTAATTTTGTCCTCGAAAAGTTATTTTCAAATCTAACGTTGTTGGACGACTGATGTTTAGAACAAAGTTTAATGACTTACGGAGTAGATTACAAGATCGGGGCCAACAATAAGTTCCTACTCTGTTCTTCCCCTTCTCCACTCTCTCTCCTTTCCCTTGTAGGCACAGGTGACAACTGGTTCGATCACGCCGCTACTCAATTGGGCCCTAAGTACTTTGGGTTCGGCTTTTTCTCATGCTTGGGCCTGGAACCAGCTTCTGGGCTGCCCAACTAAGCCTAATATTGAGTAGACATTGGCGCCCTCCTTCCCGCCACTGGATACTATGAGTAGAACTATGGCTACCTGCAAACTCACGAGACATTGGCGTCTGAGCCTGACATGCCCTCGAGCCGGTACCGCTGAGAATTGTTGTTTCAGTTCTGTCTCGTGAGTTCGCAGGTAGCCATAGTTGATGGCCAGGAAAGCCTTTGAATCAAAACTTTAGAGATCGGGTGATGACCATGTGGTTTCAATCGCACGCCTTTAATTTTGGAACACCTAAATGGGAAACCTGAAATCATCAGCGGTAATAGTAACGTGAAGGTCAGGAGTAACTTGCAGAGTCGGAGATATCGCCTTTTTGAGATGAGACACATGGAAAACTGGATAGATGTACTGTGGTGTTCTTTAGATACTTTGGTCCTTATACCGTCATTGCCGAAGTTGCTTCTTCGTACACTACAGAAAAACCAGAGTTTGCCGAGTGCCAAACATCACGCACTCGGCAAAGAATTATGCGTCGAGTGCCTAGTACTCGACAAACAAAAACACTCGGCACATTTTACCACGGACTAACGACATCTTCGGCCGTTTAATTTGCCGAGTGTAAGACGTTTTTCTTTGTCGAGTGCCAACCCTAGGCACTCGGCAAATTAATTATGATCATATGTGGACTTTCAGGTTTGTGAGCAACGTACGTGACAACGTGTTTGAAACTTTTTCAAATTTTTACCACAACATGCGCACATGAGATCATGACACATGCACAAGTTTTATGATTTTCGGAACTTTTTTGCCGAGTGCCTAGGGTTAGCACTCGACACATTAATTAATTTGGCGAGTGCTTAGGGTTGGCACTCGACAAATGAATTAATGTGTCGAGTGCCGCCGACCTGACACTCGACAAATTAACTTCTCAGGTTAAAAAAATGGGCCGACCCACTCAGCCGGTATCACTCTCTCTCACACTCTCTCACCCTCTCTCACCCACGCCGCCGCCCCACCCCGCGCCGCCCGCGCCCCGCGCCCCGCCCACCCGCGCCGCGCCTGCACCCGCCCCACCACGCCACCCCACGCCGCCGCGCCAGCCCCACCCCCACTAGTACAGAACCTGCTTTTACCCCCGGTGCGTAAGGGCCTTTAGCCCCGGCGCCTGAACCGGGGCTAAGGATTCAGGACTAAATGTCCCTCCTTTAGGCCCAGTTCGCACAACCGGGGCTAAAGCCCGACCTACCAACCGGGGCTAATGACCCTATTTTTTTTGATTTTGGTATTTCTTATTTTGGTTTTCCAATTAGATTAGGTATTCAAATGTGTGTATTCTACGCTTTTAATACATGTATTCGCTGCTAATAATGTATTCACACACTTATAAGTTAGTTTCAAGCATTAAACACAAATAAACTATGAAACTCTATAAGTATAATATATATATATGCACATAAAATTTACATCATTATCCATTGTTACTTGACTTAAGACACAAACACTCTCGCAACTTAAATATCATACAGATGTTCGTCTTGATTTGGTTTGAGTGAAACGGCCGGGTCGTAATAGAAGTCACCTCCAGGTTTGACCATTTTTTTAAGAAAAAATCCAGCAAATGTCTTTTGAATTCCTTTGAGGCGGTCTTCTTGCATCACTTGTTGCTGCAACCATAACGTCTTCAATTTGCATTATAAAGAAACAAGTGTTAATATACATAAGATTTAGTTAATAGCAACAAATAAATAAAATGGATGTATTATATATACATATTACATGTTTTTAGTTTCTCTGTAAGAGTTCTTCTTGCATACACCGTGAGGTACTCGCAAACGTAGTATCCACATAGATTGTTGCCTTGTGACTGCCTTAGAATCCACTGTAAGATATGAAAAGATTACCATCATCATCATACGCATATGTTAAAGCATGATAAGGTAACAAATTACGAGAGTTAGTAGAACTTACAGGTAACATATGAGGACCATGTAGTGTCTCTTCTAGTTCCGGACAGTGTTTTGGGACGAACCAAGCCCAAACCCTGCTCAATAATTGGATCATTAGTTAATTAACTCTTGCAGTGTAGTTAAAGAGCAGGAATCCATATTTAAAGATCAAAGTTACCCCTTCATAATGTCTATCATATCTTGGTAATCTCACGGTAATTTTCTCAATGAGTCAAATATTACATATGCACTTCTTCTCATATCGATGACTATGAGTATCCAGTGAAAACTGCATTTGTTTATAGACTCAACATATATATCTTTATGCTGAATTGAGTAATAAGTAAGACAAATTGTGCAAACGATAACAACACTCACCCAAAGTTGTATGGGAAGAGTATATATTCTCTGGTCTTTTGGTTGACCAAGAACCTCCGAAGATTCCTCTCCGTTTGAGGTATCCATTGTTCACGGGAAGTGTTTGGATCCGAGAATATAATTGATGGATCAATGAAACCAATTTTCGTGTCTCCCTTACGTTTGAGCATTAACATCAAGAATCTGCATATATATGTTTGAGGATTGTTAGTTACTATACATATACATATGTGTTATAGTCAGATTACTAAAAGAAATGATAATCACTTACAGACAGTAGTAGCTCATCAGAGGTTTGTCTAGAGCATCCATGTGGCATAGTTGGTGGAGCTCACTATACGGAACAAATATAAGGTCATCACCTCGGAAGTAATGTTCTTGTCTAATTCTGACGCAAATGCAGTCGTCATCTGGGTTTTTGGTACATGCCTCCATGTACCACGAGTTTAACCTACACATTTGCGTACCAAGATCCCTGAGGGCCGATGTGTTGTACAGACTTCTGCCACGTAAATAACTTCTCTTAAACTCATCGACTACAGTGGCATTTGCGACTAGTGCATTTCCGTAAAATTGAGTCGCGGATATATTAGCTCCTTTCAAGAAATCTTCCAATCCATTATAATTGACCTTGGGGCCACTGTAGTCTTCTAGCACGCTCATGTTTGAACCGTATTCATACCCAACAACTAGCGGGGGTACTGATTGCTTCGATTGTTCCCCGAGCTGTGGGACACCCTTCCCTGCTCTTTTCCTCTCAGTAATTGCCTTTTCGAGAGTGCGGTCATAGTCCGATATTGGAGATTTCTTCTGAGCATCACATAGCTTTCTCTTCTTTTCTTCCAACTCTTGCCTTAGAGCTGATTGATGTAAGTAGAACGACTTTTTAGCTTATTTCTTTGCTTTATCGTCGTCTTTAAATTTCTTGAATTGTGCGGCAACATCGGCCTTTATTGAAGCCGATATTTCTTCTTCAGTCATCTCAGACGGAAGTTTCTGAGGAATCTTAACAATAACTTTCTTTGTAGCTTGCCTCTTTGTTTTTGGTTGGGCGGCCGACACCTTTGCTTTTGTGGCGGTCCTCTTCTTTGGCGATCGGGCCGGTGTCGGCGTTGGAGACCGTCGTGGAGGCGATGGGGCCGGTGTCGGCGTTGGAGAACGTCGTAGAGGCGATGGGGCCAGTTTCAGAGATGGAGAGCGCCTTGGAGGTTCTGGAGAGGAAGCCGTGTCGTGCATTTCACCATCATCATCCCTCGCAACACTATGACCAGTAGGTGATGAATGGTGACTTAGGTCTCTGGGTGAGGTCCTACAGTGAAAACAGTGAGTGTGAATAAAGTATCGCTATTTAAGCCAATACAAAGTTAGTGAAAAATTAAGAGATAGGTATGATTCACTTTAATTCGCACCTAGGATGAGGAGGAGGCGGCGACGGTACAATAGGAGGTGATGCCCTAGGAATAATGATATAGCGCTTGCGCCAACAAATAAAAGTCTTCTCCGCTTTTCCTAAAGTCGTCTCCCCATCACCTCCTTCAATGTCAAGCTTAACATCGCGATGACCTTTTTCAACTCTATCCACCGAGACGCGAGCATATCCAGCTGGTACTTTTGACCCATGGCATATTGGTGTCTTCGTAGGGTCGATAGGAGATACAATACCGGTAGCCACCATGATTGTTGTAGCCCCCTCTGGAATGTGCAGCTCACATGGTGTATTCGGTTCTATGATGTCATCCACGGGGAAGCGTAGCTTTGCGTCATCACCAGGTTGAGGCACTTCCGTGGAAGCACAACTTCTTTTCAAGTGAGCTGATGGGCTGATGATATTGACTTGCGGTACTGATCCAGTACTTTGCATTCGGCTGATTGCTAACTCCACTTGCCTTTTGATTTCCTCGGCCATTCTCGCTTCATGTTTCTCTTTTCGCTCTTTTGTTTGAATAGCTTCTTCGCGTGCTTCACTAAGCATTTGCGACATGCTAAGTTTCATAGCTTCCTCATCTTTCTTCTTTCTGTGGCGGCTTCTATATGTATCTTTGTCTTAAGGGAAGGCATGCTTCCACGGCACCGCGCCATGACCTCTCGTTCGCCCACCGTGTTCTGCAGTCCCCAGGGCATATGTCAGCTCATCCTTATCTCTATCTGGTAACCATACTCCTTGTTCCCTCAAAGATTGAGCGTAAACCAGTTTCCTTGCTGCTTCTGTGAGTCCTTCGGTATACGTTAATCTCCCGGTCTGAGGGTCAATGCCTGCCCCATGACCAAAAAACCACCACTTACTGCGCTCAACCCAGTTATCTGATTCTGGTTGGATTCCCCTAGCTTAAAGGTCCTCTTCTTCTTTTTCCCACTTAGGAATGGCAGTCTTGTAGCCACCTGATCCCATGTGATGATGGTATTGCTTTTCTCGTGCATTCTGTTGGTTCTATTGAGCTTGTGATTCAGCCTCTTCGGATGTCTTGAAAGCTACAAAGTCATCCCAAAACGGTCTCAACTTGACGTAGGCCTTTTTGTTGAAATCTGGAGTCAGATTCTTCTTGATAAAATCATTATGCAATGTCTTCTTCCAGGCCTGGAAATATGTTGCCATCTTCTTCATAGCACAGTCCCTAACTCTCCCCTTCAGAGCTTCATCTTCTGTATCGAGCGAGAAATGTTGAAGGACTTCTTGCCAAATTAGTTCCTTGTCACGATCAGAGACAAAAGTAATGTCAGGACGTCCTTTCCTTTGCCTCCATTCATGAGCACTGATCGGAAGCCTATCCCTTACAAGGTAACCATAGTTGCTGGCAAATCTATGTGCATGTGGTCCAAGTACTGCCCCTGTTTCCTCATTGAATTCTGTGATAATGTACCGACCCTCCAATGGCTTCTTCGGGCCTTGTACATTTTTACTCTTCCTCGTAGTTGTCGTTGATGCAGACGGCTATGTATGTAGACACACAAAACTTATAAATATAATTATACAACTGTAACTATTTTGATTTTCATGTATACACAAGAGATATTGTAGACATATATATACCTCGGCAACATTCTCTTGCGCGATATTTTCTTGCTCAACATATGGCGCAAAGTACTGACTTCCGTCATCTACTTGATTCGTGTCGTCGTCTACTTGATTAGTGCCATCGTTGATCATTGAAAACAATAATTCCTCCATGTCATTCGGGTCGTCCATTTCTGCAACTATAAAAATCTAAGTGTGTAACACACTTAGAGTAACCACTTAGGGGTAGATACTTAGGGGTTTAGCCACACTTGGGGTAGACACTTAGTCTTTGTGTGACTAATAAAAGGGTTTAGGCCGGGTAGACACTTAGAGTTAGGAACACTTGGGGTAGACACAGTGTCTTTGTGTGACTAATAAAAGGGTCTAGGGTAGACACTTAGAGGTTTAGGCACACTTGGGGGTAGACACTTAGTCTTTGTGTGACTAATAAAAAGGTTTAGGGTAGGGTCGACACTTATAGAGGTAATAATTTGCTAATAAAAGGGTACACACTTTGCTAAATGGAAAGGGTATACTTAATATATAATATAGCAATAATGGAAAGGTGTAATAATTTGCTAAATCAATTTGCTAAGACTAAAATATATTTGCTAAGACTAAAATATATAACTAAAACTAAATCAATTTGCTAAGACTAAAATATATAACTAAAACTAAATCAATTTGCTAAGACTAAAATATATAACTAAAACTAAATCAATTTGCTAAGACTAAAATATATAACTAAAACATACATCAATTTGCTAAGACTAAAATATATAACTAAAACATATACTTAGGGTATATGTGTGTGTGTAAACCCTAAACAAGTGTGTAACACTTAGGGTAGACGCATATATATCAAATCGACACTTATGGTAATAATTTGCTAATAAAAGGGTACACACTTAATATATATATAGCAATAATGGAAAGTGTGTAACAAAGTGTGTGTATGTGTGTAAACCCTAAACAAGTGTGTAACAAAGTGTGAGTATAATAAAAGGGTTTAGAGTAACCAAAAGGGTTTAGGGTAGACACTTAGGGTTTACATGTATATCTATATATATATATAGCAATAAATCAATTTCATAAAACTAGAATATATTTCTAACATCAATCAATTTCCTAAATCAATTTAATAAAACTAGAATATATTACTTCTTCCTTCTTTCTCCTTCTTCTTTCTCCTTTACACACCTTTAGCCTACAAAATCATTTAGACAAATGTTAGTTTAATTTGTGAAAAAAGCAACATAAATATAGTTGAGTCAATTTCTCTATTTCTTTTTTTAAACACCTTTTATCCTCTCCTTCTTCCCCCTCCTTTTTTCCTCTTCTTTTTTCTGTCTTCTTTCTCTTCTTTCTTCTTCTTTTTTCTTCTTTGCTCCTCTGCTTCCCCCGGCGGCCCGACGACGCACCAAAAAATGCCGCGGCGGAGATCGAGCGGGGACGAAGCCGCGGCGGCCAAGATCGAGCGGCGACAAAGTACGGGCGGCGGCCGGAGATGGAGCGAGCGGCGCGGCCGGAGATCGAGCGGGGACGAAGCACTGTCGCGGCGGCCGGAGAGCACGCACAGGCGCGACAGCGACCGAAGAGCAAGCGCGCGGGCGGGTGGCGGCGGAGCTTTTCTTCCCCGCCGGAGTGCGTCCGGCGTGAGGTCGGGCGCGCGCGGGCGTCGGGCCGAGCAGAGGAGGCGGCGGGCCAAGACGAAGAGGCGGCGGACCGAGGCGAAGAGGCGGCCAGCGTGCGGTTGGGGGGCGGAGTGCCGTGCGGGGGCGGTGGAGACGGCAATGGCGTGCCGTGCAGAGGTGGCAGCGCGATGGCGCGGGCAGAGGAGGCGGCGTCCAACGTACTCCGGATCGGGATCGACATTGAAGACGATGAGGGAGGAAGAGGGAGCCGAGCCTTTATATAGGAAGGCACCTTTAGCCCCGGTTGATATTACCAACCGCGGCTAAAGGTACCAACCGGGGCTAAAGGCTTCTTTGGGCGCTAAACAAAATTTTAGTGGTCTGTTTTATATGTTTTGGTATTGTATATAGTTTAATATCTATATAAATTGCTCTATCCCTTGTAAATTTCATAATAAATTAAATACATGGCAGAATTTTTTTTAAAAATAACCATTGCATTTCCTTTTGCTTTATTATACACTAGAAAAATGTATAACATAAAATATTTTACCTTTTATATAATATCAAATATAAATGTAACTAACCATTAGAATTTGGTTAATGCAAAAGTATATTGTTCAATTAAAAAAATGCTTGGTTACCAACAGGAAATTAGTTTATGCATTATTTTAACGTTAAACTATTTGTGTTTCATCATTCATTATCCAATTATGCGACCTTTAAGTGTACCCTTAAATAGAAAATTGTTAATGAGACACTAAATGACCCTATATGAAAAACTTTTGAATACAAAGGTTTTATAACTCATCAAGATCATTCATTTTAGAACTAAACTTTTTCACTGACAAATGTAGATCTTCATTAGTCACTAAATGACTACAAAAGAAGTATTAGTAAACATTAATTTGACCAAATACAAATGTAGATCTTTATTTATTTGACCAAAATGCCCAATACACATGTCACTTGATCGACATCACACTGCTAAGCTAGCTACATCAAGCGGGCACATTAGTGATCGTCTTCTTGACATATGTCCCTTGGTCATGATCATGTCGTAACCATGGAGTGTCCTCAGCATTTAGAATTATGCTTGGGTCTTTGGTCACACTGAATGGCGCAATTCGGTCATGCCTTTCGTAAAGTTCTGACATGTCTAAGTTGTCCTCAATTCCCAAAATATTTCTTTTCCCTGAAAGAACAATGTGATGCTTGGGCTCAATGATGATTGATTTGTCATCGTTTTTTCCTTTCTTTGGTTTTGTAGTCATGTCTTTTAGATAGAACACCTGATTCACATCAGCAACAAGGACAAATGGTTCATCTTTGTACCCAATAGTGTCGAGGTCCACTGTTGTCATCCCATAATCCTTGTCAATTGTTACCCCGGCTCCGGTCATCTTCACCCATTGGCACTTAAACAAAGGGACTTTAAAATTAGGTGCATAGTATAGTTCCCAAATCTCAACTATGCGGCCATAATATGTTTGCGTTTTTCCATTTGGGTCAATGGCATGTATGCGGACACCACTGTTTTGGTTGGTGCTTCTTTTATCTTGGTCTACAGTGTAAAATATATTTCCATTTATCTCGTAGGATTTGTACATGAGGATGTGCCATGATGGTTGTCTAGCCAACAAATACAGTTGGTCATCAATACTGTCATCACCATTAAATTTTATTCGCAACCAATCGCCGAAAGTTTCCATGTGTTCACGCATAATCCAAGCTTCATTCTTCCCTAAAAACTTGGATCGTAGGAACTTCTTGTGTACCTCGACATACGGCTCCACCACGGAGGAGTTTTGAAGAACCGTGTATTGTGCTTTGTTGAAATAATCATCCCCCATACCGATATATGTTTTCTTCCCTAGTGTTCCTTTCCCACTAAGTATCCCCTCGTGTCTTGATTTAGGAACACCAATCGGGTCAAGGTCGGGAATATAGTCAACACAGAACTCAATGACCTGCTCTGTCCCGTAGCCCTTGGCGATGCTTCCTTCTGGGCGAGCACGTTGGTGAACATATTTTTTCAGGACTCCCATGAACCTTTCAAAGGAGAACATGTTGTGTAGGAACACAGGACCGAGAATACTAATCTCCTTGACCAGGTGAACTAGGAGGTGTTCCATGATATTAAAGAAGGATGGAGGGAAAACCAACTCAAAGCTGACAAGGCACTGAACCACATCATTCTGTAGAGCAGATAGTTCCATTGGATCGATTGCCTTCTGAGAAATTGCATTGAGGAATGCACATAGCTTAACAGTGGCTAGACGTAAATGTGGAGGTAGAATTCATCTTAACGCAACCGGAAGCAATTGTGTCATAAGCACGTGGCAGTCATGAGACTTTAAGTTTAGGAATTTCTTCTCTGACACATTTATTATATTCTTTATATTGGAGGAAAATCCAGATGGGACCTTGATGCTGCTTAGACATTCAAACATGATTTCCTTCTCTTCTTTGCTAAGAGTGTAGCTAGCAGGCTTTAAATAATGGCGTCCATCTTTTGTCTTCTCTGGATGCAGGTTGTCTCGTTCTTTCATGTCTTGCAAGTCCTGTCATACTTCAAGTGTATCTTTAGCTTTTCCATACACACCCATGAATCCTAGTAGGTTCACACAAACATTCTTTGTCAAGTGCATCACGTCGATCGCGTGGTGGACCTCTAGGACATGCCAATAGGGTAGCTCCCAAAATATGGACTTCTTCTTCCAAATGGGTGCGCGTCCACTAGCATCTTTTGGAACTGGTACGACCCCTTCTCCCTTTCCAAAGACTACTTGCACAACCTTGACCATATCAAGTACCTCGTCTCCAGTTTGGTAGTCAGGCTTGGTTCGTTTCACTTCTTCTTTACAATGCTTTCCTTTTTTTCTGGCTTGGTGATTCTTAGGAAGAAAACAACGATGGCCAAGGTACACGACGTTTCGATATTTTTTCAGATATACACAGTCAAGGTCATCAAAACAGTGTCTGCATGCATTATATCCCTTGTTTGTGTGTCCTGAAAGATTACTTAGGGCAGGCCAATCATTGATTGTTACGTACAGCAATGCTCGCAGGTCGAAGTGTTCCTGTTTGTACTCATCCCACACATGTACACCTGGTTTGCTCCATAAAAGCAGGAGTTCCTCAACTAAGGGCCTCAGGAAGACATCGATGTCATTGCTAGGTTGCTTCGGGCCTTGGATCAGCGCCGACATCATAACGAACTTCCTCTTCATGCATAACCATGGTGGAAGTTTGTAGATACATAGAGTAACAGGCCAAGCACTATGACTATTGCTCTGCTCCCCAAAAGGATTCATACCATCCGTGCTCAAACCGAACCTTAAGTTTCTTGCGTCTTTTGCAAACTCCGGGAATTCTCTGTCAATTGCTCTCCACTGGGACCCATTAGCAGGGTGTCTCAACATGTTGTCTGCCTTACGGTCTTCTTTGTGCCATCGCAACAACTTTGCATGGTCCTTGTTTCTGAACAGACGTTTCAGGCGTGCTATTATAGGAGCATACCACATAACTTTGGCACGAATTTTCTTCCTAGGACGCTCTTCGCCCTCAACATCGCCAGGGTCATCTCGCCTGATCTTATACCGCGACGCTTTACATATGGGACATTCATCCAAATTCTCATAGTCCTTGCCACGGTACATGATGCAGTCATTAGAACATGCATGTATCTTCAGGATTTCTAATCCCAGAGGGCACACGACCTGTTTTGCTTCGTACGTAGTGGCAGACAATTCGTTAGGCTTCGGAAGCATCTTTTTATTTATCTTGAGTAATTGCCCAAATGCCTTGTTGGATATGCCATTTTTTGCCTTCCATTGTAGCAACTCCAGTGTTGTACCCAACTTATTTTTCCAATCTTCGGCGCTCGGTATTGTAGTTTCTTGTGATCCTCTAGCATGCGGTCAAACTTAGCTTTCTCTTTTTCACTTTCACAATCTCTTTGTGCATCACGAATGACTTCACCAAGACCATCATCTTCAGAGAGTGTGTCCTCTGCCCCTGCCCCTACCTCTTCTTCTTCTGCTTCCACCTTTGCAGTATCATTGAAGTCACCATATTGAGCAATAATGTCGTCAGGGTCCAATTGCTCTTCTTCGTCTTCTTCCAGCATAATTACGGTTTCTCCATGTTTGGTCAAACAAATATATTTTGACATGAAACCCGACTTCAACAAGTCTGAGTGAACAGTCCTTGAGCTAGAATATTCCTTCAAATTCTTGCACAAGGTGCATGGACAACACATGAAATTAGCATCCCGCTTGTTTGCCTCAGCCGCTCTTAAGAAATCATGCACGCCATCAAAGAACTCTTTGGAGCGGCGATCAACATTGTACATCCAATCGTGTGTCATCGTCTGCATTATATGACCCAAAATATAATTAAATTTCTCATTTTGGTCAAAAAAAGAAATTATAAAATACCGAACAAAAGGTCGTCTGCATTAAAATAACATGATCGAGATGGAACACCATCATGTGTCATTTCCGAGTCATACAAATTCTAATTTATGCTCTATGAAAGCCTCGACATAACGTATGCTAAGACCACTAGCACTATACATAGAAAACCTAAAATGCACTTCAGTAGCATAATGATCTCCCGACCAATCCCAACTAAAGCAGACAAATCATCATTTGTCTGCTCAGCATCGACAGACTTCTTGAGCTGGCTCACTGCCTCATCAGGTCTTGAGCTGGCTCACTGCCTCATCAGCCTTCGTAGCCTTCGCGACGTGTGTAACATACTCTTCCTCCCAGTACTAGCCGCGGCATCCAGTGCCATCCCACTGAAAATAGAAATAAAAAATCAACACTTTAATCAAAATATCAGGAAATATAGGTACAAATTAACCATGCATGACCATCAAATGTGACAAAATATATAACTCATATTGCGATCTGGACACTTATAGAAGATCCGACCGTTGTTGGGACCCGCCTTCCCCACTCGGTACTCTTTCACAGTCTTTTGCATACACTTGCCACAGGTAATGAGAGGGAGGTCCGGCCTTAGTCGCTTTGGAACCGGATCAGAGGCCGAGTGTCCCGAAGAAGTTGTCATCTACTCTCTATACTCATTTTTCAAACTAGATATTATAAATTCCTTATATTCTAAACAACGAAAATAAAACAACTAAAATTTACAATTCTCTAAAATCATCAAATGTGTCATGTAGACAACTAAAGTATTCTAGGTAGCTACCTTCTTCATCTAAATATATAATTATTTTGATCTCAAGTGGCATATATATAAATCAAGAACAATCCACCATAAATCCACCATCTATATTTCTCAAACTAAGCTAAACTAATCTTGAAATGTGGAACATATAATACCCTAGAAATGAAAGGTGTATACTTAGAATACTAGTTTTAGTTGCCTTGTTCAAACTATTCAAACAATGTCAAGTGAATGAAGCTTAAAATGGCAAAAAGAGTAATAATCATAAAAAAATCACATATAGACCAGCTCTATGGAGGCGTAGAAGTGAGAGGTTGAAGATAGTAACCTTTCAATGAGTCGATGGAGGCGTAGAAGTGATCAAATGAAGCAATGGCCGAAGAGGAGATGAAGAACACACCAAGAACAAGCAAGAACAGAGAGGAAGAAATGAGCTCTCGGGCTCGGGCAGGGGAGGAGGAGAGTTCAAATAGGGGGGGGGCTTTAGTCCCGGTCCATAGAACCAGTCGGGACTAAAGGCCTAGAAATAGCCCCGGTTGGTGCCACAAACCGGGGTTAAACATTTAGCCCCGATTTGTGTTACCAACCAGGGCTAAAAGTCCCCCCTGACAATGTTTAACCAACGAGCCATTGGGAGGGGACTTTTAGTCCCGGTTGGTGTTACCAACCGGGGCTAAAGGTCCCTTTAGCCCTGGGCACAATTTCCACCGGGGCTAAAGCCGATTTTGGAAATCACCGAAAGGTGTGTTCTGTACTAGTGCCCGAGCCACCCTCGCCCGCCCCACCATCGCTGCCTGCCCCCTGCCCCCCACGCCGGCGTCCGCCCCCACGGGCCCGCCTCACTGCAGGGGAGAGGAGGAGGAGGTAGAAGAGAAGAGAGGAGTTGGGGAGAAGAGAGGAGGAGAAGGAGAAGGAAGGAGGAGGAGGTAGGGATAAGAAAGGAGAAGGGGAGACGAGAGGAGGAGAAGGAGAAGGAGAGGAGATTTACCCACCGGAGTCGTCCCGTCGACCCTCACGCCGCTGAGGCCGTCTTCGCCGTCGTCGCCGCTGACCGAGCTTGCTCTTGCCATTTTGGCCGGAAGGTATATGCTAGTGTTAGTAGTAGTGTTGGTGTTAGTGTTGTGTTAGTATTAGTTAGTAGAGTTAGTAGTAGTAGTGTTAGTGTTAGTAGTAGTTAGTAAGTAGTAGTTACTAACTATATGTCTGTGGTTGTTGGCCTTCGTGCCTATGTTTTCTGTAGGTTTGGTAACCTCCGCGTGCAGGGGAGGTGCTGTCGAAATTTTCAGTTGACACTAACTAATTGCTTTTCTTGCAGGAGGACCCGTTGGAGGGACTCGGTGACCCCGGTCGACTTCGTCGGCGTTGCTGCTCAGCCTGCACCGCGTCTCCTCGCCTCACCTCCGCACCGCCTCACCACCGCCTCGCTAGCTTGTCCTCATCGACACCTTAGGTATAGCCCCCTCCTCCTTTGCATGCATGTTTTATATGATCACGTAACCAAGTTAGGCGTCTCCCGTTCAAAAGAGATACGGTCGGAGGTATGCAAAATCTTTGCATATCTGTGACCGTATCTGTTTCGGATTGTCCACGTATTTTGGACAACCCGTTGATGCATAGATGATGTTAGTTTCCATGGTTCGCTCTGGTCTAAGACATACTTTTGACATCAGCTCCCTGTTGTTCTCTGGATGCACACTCTCCCTTGCGAGACGTGTATCGGGAGAACATCAGTGGACTCATAAATCGGGCTTGACTAGGCTCCCTTATTTCGATGACATTCTTTTTCCACACAACATTGATGTAATGCACATAGAAAACAATATTGCCGAGTCGCTTTTTGCAACACTCATGAACACAGAGAAGTCAAAGGACAACGTGAAGGCTAGATTGGACCTGGCAACGTTGTGTGATAGACCAAAGCAAGTGATGAAGCCTCCTGAGCCTAGTAAGAAATGGAGAAGGACTCCGGTCGATTTCGTCTTGAAAAGGGATCAAAGGAAGAAAGTCTTGGAGTGGATGCAGACGTTAATGATCCCGGACGGGTATGCCGCGAATTTGATCGGGGAGTGAACTTGTCCACTATGAGGGTATTAGGAATGAAGAGTCATGACTACCACATATGGATTGAGAGGCTCCTTCCTGCGATGACTCGGGGATACGTTCCCGAGCATGTGTGGCGCGTGCTGGCAGATTTGAGCTATTTCTTCTGCCAGCTTTGTGCCAAGGAGTTGTCTCGTGACGTCATTGATGACTTGGAGAAAGTGACACATGTGTTGCTCTGCAAGTTGGAGAAGATCTTCCCACTCGACTACTTTGTGGTGATGCAGCATATGATTTTGCACCTACCAAACGAGGCACGAATGTGGGGGCCCGTGCAGGCCCGTTGGTGCTATATGATCGAGAGATGTCTAAAGATTCTTCGGAAAAAGTGTAGAAATAAGGCCAAAATCAAGGTTTCCGTGGCAGAGGCATTCATTCTGGAGGAGGTGTCAAACTTCACAACAACATACTTTAAGGATAGCCTTCCCAGTGTGCACAATCCCCCACCTCGTTACAACGCCGACGAGAGTTCATCGAACTCAACCTTTTCAAAGGGCAACTCAGAAAGGCAAGCGCACCGGGCACCAAGACCTTAAGGAATGATGAGTGGCGCATTATCATGCAATATGTGTTGTTGAACCTTGACGAAGTGAAGCCTTATGTGCAGTAAGTTCTCAATGAGCTTGTTACATACGTCATCACTATCCTCCATGTATCCAACTCCCTTGTCTCTTATTTTTTCAGGGAATTTCTAAATATATACTGGAGAGGGAGTATGGCTCCTTCCCATCAAGAAGATAGTCTTCTCAAACATGGTGTGCCCGATTTCATTTTCTGGTTCGATACAAAGGTACCTGGTTGAATCTTTGACATCTCACTTTGCTCCTACAAGTGACTAATGTAACGATCTATCCAGCCTCACCTTGTAGGTTCGCAAAGACAGGGAAATGAATGTTGAGTTGAAAGGGCTCGCCAAAGGGTTCGCCTATAAGGTCAAGACATTCAACGTTTATGATGTGAATGACTATCGATTTCACTCAAGAAACTATGGACAGGGCCAGCCCAATCGGAAAACCACAAATACCGGAGTATTGGCTACATGAGTCGCTAATAGATGGTTATCAGTGACGCGTATTGGCTACAAGCGTTGCTAATAAATGATTATCAGTGACGCATATTGGCTACACACGTCGCTGATAGATGATTATCAGTGACGCGTAAAAACGCGTCACTGATATGCCCTTATGACAGACGCAAAATCTTTTACGCGTCACTGATGGCCCTCTACACGAGTCACTAATAACGTTTTCTGGCATAGTGAGTGGGCATGGCCCGTTTTTTTGCCGTGCCGCACAGGCCGGCCTGACACAAAAATCGGCCCAGAGGCACAACAAGCAGGGCACAACGTGCCTGCTCGGCCTGGTGGTCATCGGGCCGGGCCGGTCCGATGCCCATCTATACATGGATTGCATGCACAAAAAGATCAATGGCACGGATCGTTGGTTTGCTCCTGATTTCTCATCGGAATAGAAAGCCTTCCTGCTCGATCGCACTTCATATATGGGACCGTATGTTATGAAAACCAACTAGCTATGCAAACTACGCAAACTCTAATAAAACCCACACGATTCTAATCCGATGGTCTTAGATGGAGATGGGACAATTAAGCACTTAAACCCTCCCACCAATCCAATCTTATTCATTTTTTCAACTCAACCCTAGCATCCATCGCTCTGTTACTCCCGTATGTACAGTCTCCGTCACGCGCCGTGGTTTCTTCGACTCCCGTCGCCACTGCCCCTATCCGCAGCCAAGCCGTAGAGCGCCAAAAGGAGAACGACGACCGTCGACGACCACATAGCTAGGGCGGTGTGAGACCGAGATACTCCGCCGTGAGCGGCTTGAAGATGCCGTCAGAATCGAGCATCGCCGCCAGCTGCGGCCATATATAGGTGCTGAGGAGCCAGCAGCCGTCGCCTCCCGCCCGAGCTTTGACGGACATGTAGGCGGAGCAAAGCCTCCTGTAGTCGCACATGGGCAGCGCGAGCGCGGCGTCGCCGAACCCAAAGTCGGTGTCGAGCGGGAACGACGCGAACACCGTATGGTTCAACTTCGGCGAGCCCATCCCGAGGACGCCTTTCTCCATCACGTGCTCACCCAGTCCACTAGCTCCTGCAGGCTGCATGTACTCGTTGTAATCGATGCCCGTGATGGTCTCCCGCACCATGGCCGTGTAGAGCATTTGTCAGGTTCTAACATGTGCAGCAGATTGACATTGGTCAGTTCAATACACGTGAGCCTGAAGTAGTTGCGCATCGCCGGGACGAGCTCGGGCGACTTCACCCGCCGCCGTGCGTCCACCATCCAGCCCATGCAGCAGCGGTCCTCGGGCACGCGGGACGCCGCCACGACGGCGGCGAGCGCCTTCCACAGGTACGCAGACACCGCCTGCACGAGCGACAGACGCTGGAGCTCGACCACGGTCGCCATGTCCCGCAGCTTGGTGATGTCGCTCGCCTCCATGTAGTAGAGCCGCTCCACGAAGCTGGCGGCGACCGTCAGGGAGTTCACCATCCGGTGGTCGACGACCGCCGTCACTAGTAGAAAAATTCACTACAGCAACGGCGGGAGAATTTTTTTCCAAACGGTTTTGATTACCAAACGTCTGCGGAAATAAAACGGTGGGTTGGACTCATAAACCACCTGTGAAAACATATATCCACAGACGGTTCACTTAATCCAGCCGCCCGTGAAAAGGCCCCATTTTCACAGGCGGTTTGGTTAAGTGAACCGCCTGTGTAAATATGTTTTCACTGGCGGTTCATGTAACCAAACCGCCTGTGAAAATGCCCCATTTTCACAGGCGGTTGGATTAAGTGAACCGCCTGTGGTTACATGTTTTCACAGGCAGTTCCTTACACCAACCGCATGTGAAAAAACTGTCATAAGTGGCTTCCTCTCCTCCCCTTCTTCCTCCTCCCGACAGACCGACTATTCATCGAACAGTAACCATTTGTGGCGATTTGGAGGTCAAGTTTTTCACCAAATAGAAGGGGGGGGGGTTTTGATCTTCATTTCTTTGAAGAAGGTTGCTAAGAAAGGTTAGTTTATGTATTTTTTACATATTTTCAATCATTCATTCTCAATTTGAGCCACACACTTTTTGGATCTAGCTAGGGTTTCTCTTCTCTCTCTCGTATTCTCTCTCCTCTTTTCTCATGATTAAATAATTATTAGTATAGGTATTGTTAGTTTTTTAATTATATGACTATAGAGAATTTAGTGAGCTATTTATCTATGTTAATTAGGTTATTATTTTTATTCCTTAAAATGAGGTTGCTTATATATGATGGTTAGATAATGTTTTTCCTATCTTCTCATGTTTAATTACTTATTATTAGATAGTTTTGTTAGTTTTTTTTTAATTATGTTAAGTTTTTTTACGCATTTGTAATCATTCTTTCTAAATTGGAGCCACACACTTCATGCACAGTAGCCATTTGTGGCGATTTAGAGGTCCAGTTTTTTCACCAAATAGAAGGGGGAGGTTTTGATCTTCATTTCTTTGAAGGAGGTTGCTAAGAAAGGTTAGTTTGTGGATTTTTTTTACTTATTTGTAATCATTCTTTCTAAATTGGAGCCACACATATTTTGGATCTAGGGTTTCAACATTTGTAATTAGGTTCCTATCCACGTTTTTCCTTTTTATTCCTTAAAATGAGGTTGCTAAGAAAGGTTAGTTTATGTCTTTTTTACCTATTTGTATTCATGTGGTTTTTTTACGTATTTGTAATGATTCCTTCTCAATTGGAGCCACACACTTTTTGGATCTAGGGTTTCACCATGTGTTGAATACAATAATATATATCTAGGTTTTTCCTTTTTATTCCTTAAAATGAGGTTGTTGTATAATTAGCTAGGTTGCTTATCTTAGTTTTTTTAATTATGTTATGTTTACAACTATTCATCGTGGGCATTTTCTAGGTTGGACTTCACCACATCACCACATAAGAAATACTTCTTCTCTCATTGCGTTTTTGACAGTTAGTGATGGAAAGGTCTTTTTGGATGTATAACTTATCAAGACTAGATCCAACATACATACCAGAGGTTCATAAGTTTATTGACGCTGCTAAGAACCATGCTTGGAGATCAAAGAGGAAGCACATATATTGTCCATGTATAGACTGCAAGAATGTTGTTGTATTTGATGACACAGAACCAATCATTTGTCATTTGATATGCCGGGGATTTATGGAGGATTACTTGATTTGGACAAAGCATGGAGAGGATAGCTCTGCGCCTTATACAACTGGAAACCCTATGAACATTGCTGATGATCTAGACATTCTTCATGATGGTAATCAGTTCGTAGATGACACACATCAACCTTTTGGTCATAGTGAACATGGTGTGCCTAATGTTACCGATCATGGTGTTTCTGGAGGAAATGAAGGCATTAGAATTTCTATTCTACCAAATAGAATTCTTAAATGCAATATTGCATCGTCATATGGATCCATCATTGTTCTTTATGAGAGGAATGGAGATCCTAATGAAGGCAACAGAAGAGCCTTTGTATGATGAGCCTAAGGGTTGTACCCAAGAGTTCACAACGTTGCGGTCTGTGCTGAAATTATTGTTGTTAAAATCAAGATTTGGTCTGTCTGATGCTGGCTTCGATGCATTCTTGAGTCTTATCGCAGACATGCTTCCAAAAGATAACAAACTTCCTGCTAACACATACTATGCAAAGAAGCTAATCAGTCCGCTCACCATGGGTGTCGAGAAGATCCACGCGTGTAGAAATCATTGTATCCTATTTCGAGGTAATGATAAAGACTTAGAGAGATGTCCACAGTGTGATGCAAGGAGGTACAAGACTAATAAATACTATCGAGAGCAAGAGTGTGCTGCATCCATGTGTACTGGAAAGAAGCGAAAGAAGAGCCAACAAAAGACAACCCAACAGAGTTCCAAACCCACCAACAAAGAAAAAGAAGAAATAGACTTTTATGCGCAAAAAAAGATTCCTGCTTTGGTGATGTGGTACTTCCCTATGGTTGATCGATTAAGGTGTTTGTTCACTAACCCTGAGGATGCAAAACTTATGACTTGGCATGCCGATGAGCAAAAAAATGATGGAAAGCTTCGACATCCAGCCGATGGAAGCAGTGGCAAGATTTCAATGACAACCATGTAGACTTTGCTAAGGAAAAAAGGAATGTTAGGTTCGCATTGAGTACTGATGGAATGAACCCATTTGGTGAGATAAGCAGCACGCACAACACATGGCCGGTGATCCTCACCATCTACAACCTTCCTCCATGGTTGATGCAGAAGCAAAAGTATCTTATGTTGACCATTCTAATTTCTAGACCTACACAACCCGGAGTTGACATGGATGCATTTCTGGAGCCTTTAGTGGAGGAAATGAAACTATTGTGGGAAGAGGGTGTTCGAATGTTGGACGAGTACCGAAAAGAATCATTCACTCTGAGAGCAATTATTTTTGTAACGATCAATGATTACCCTGCTCTCTTCACATTATCAGGACAGTTCAAAGGAAAATTTGGTTGCGTACAATGCATAGATGAAACTTCTTACGTGTCCCTTGATGCATATAAAAAGCTAGTGTATATGAGACACAAATGCTTCTTATCGAGAGGACATAGGTATCGCCTACGAAAGATGGATAGGTACTTCGACAATAACAATGAAGCACATTCTTCAGCTCCCTTAGGTAACAGTAAAGGTCACAGAGTCTTCCAAATAGTCAGCAATATAAAATTTGTTTTTGGGAAGAAGACAAAAGATGGGAGATGAAGAAAGGATGTCAAACCAACTCCAGGGGCTACATTCAAGAAGATGTCTATTTTCTTCAAGTATTTTCCATACTGGAAAGAATTGGATGTACGTCACGCGATTGATGGTATGCATGTCCATAAGAATGTGTTTTAAAGCCTAATTGGCACATTTCTAGACATAAAGAGCAAAAGAAAGGAAGGACTCAATTCACGTAAGGACATGGTACAGTTAGGCATTAAAAAAGAACTTCACCTTTTTCTTCAAGAAAATGGGAACTACCATCTTCCGGCAGCAAGCTACAACCTCAACATGGATGAGAAACATGCGATGTGTGTGTGGTTTAAGAATTTGAAAGTTCCATCTGGATTCTGTTCTAGCATATAGAGTATTGTGTCAATGAAAGACCTTACACTGACCAACTAGAACTCACATGATTGTCATGTCATGCTGACTACTTTCCTCCCCATTGCCATTAGGGCTATAAATCCTGTTTTCTTAAAGATGACAATCACACGCTTATGCTACTTTTTTAACAAGATCTCACAAAAGGTAATTCATCGTGATGAGTTGGCATCTCTTCAGGAATTCATAGTGGAGACTATTTCACAGTTTGAGATGCGTTTTTCCCCGTCATTCTTTGATATGATGGTGCACCTTGTGGTGCACTTGGTACCACAAATAGAGGCATTGGGTCCTATGTACTTGCATGAAATGTGGACATACGAGCGCTTGATGGCAATACTAAATGGATATGTATCAACCCGTGCTCGTCCTGATGCGTCCATGGTAGAGGGGTACTATACCGAAGAAGCTATTGAGTCTGGAGGTCCATTTTGTAATAATATACTAAAAGATCAGGCTGCAATAGGTTTGCCTCCGTCAAGACATGAGGGTAGGCTGCAAGGAAGAGGGAGGACGGGGCGGAAATCATTCAAACCATCAGATTACAATACAATCCTTGAAGCACATCATAGCATCCTACATTAGCTAGCGATAATGGAGCCTCTGATCGAGAAACACATGAATGAGATTCGCAAACATAATCATGGGCAAACGGACGATTGGGTGATAAAGGAACACAAGCTTCGGTTCACCACATGGCTAAAGGAGCAGAACATTCCACATGGAGACACAATTGGGAACAAACCATTAAAGTGTTGGCATCTGGACCATCATGCCAGGTCACGTCATGGCAAACATATGACATTAGTGGTTTCACGTTTTATACCAATTCAAAGGACAAAAAGAGTATGACACAAAATAGTGGTGTTCGATGCGAGGCCATAGACAATGAAACTGGTGAGATTACTACATACTTTGGCTTCATTGTGGATATATGGGAACTAGACTATGGCACATTTCAGATCCCTGTGTTTCGATGTTAGTGGGTTGAAGACAAACATGTCACAATGGATAACTACGGGGTCAGAGTTCTTGATCTAAGCAAGGTAGGTTATAAAGATGACCCGTGGATCCATGCTAACCGTGCTGCACAGGTCTTTTATGCTGAACAAATACTTTCTGAGATGGAGAAGAAAAGTAACGACAAGCCGAAGCATGTAGTTTTTCTTGGAAAGCAACAAGCCATAGGAGTTGATGGTGTATCTGATCTTGAAGATTTTAACGAGTTCTGTGAAATGTCCCTCTTCACAGACGACCATCCAGTGAAGATAAAGAATGTTGAGCGTAGAATCCCACAGAATTCATTGCCCTGGGTGCGCAATGATGGACAAGGACGAATCGTACCTGACTAGATTCTTATATTTCACATTTGTAATGTAATCCATTTATGTTATAATTTGTACGTTATGCTACCCTTCTTTGTATCTCCATGTCAGACTCTATTTCACATTTATTTAATATTGCTTGTAGCACCTCTTCATGCTTATAAATACCTAATTAGTAGACTAAATAAAAGATAAAGGCTAAAAAGTATAATAAACAATATATAAAGACCTAATTAGTAGGCTAAATAAAAGATAAAGGCTAAAAAGTATAATAAACAATATATAAACACCTAATTAGTAGACTAAATAAAAGATAAAGGCTAAAAAGTATAATAAACAATATATAAACACCTAATTAGTAGACTAAATAAAAGATAAAGGCTAAAAAGTATAATAAACAATATATAAACACCTAATTAGTAGGCTAAATAAAAGATAAAGGCTAAAAAGTATAATAAACAATATATAAACACCTAATTAGTAGACTAAATAAAAGATAAAGGCTAAAAAATATAATAAACAATATATAAAGACCTAATTAGTAGGCTAAAGAAAATATAAAGGCTAAAAAGTATAATAAACAATATATAAACACCTAATTAGTACACTAAATAAAAGATAAAGACTAAAAAGTATAATAAACAATATATAAATACCTAATTAGTAGTCTAAATAAAAGATAAAGCCTAAAACCGCTTTATACAGGCGGTCTTCTTAGCCAACCGCCTGTAGAAATCGATTTCTACAAGCGGTTCACTTAGCTATCCGCCTGTAGAAATATATTTCTACAGGCGGATGGCTAAGTGAACCGCCTGTAGAAATCATTTCTACAGGCGGTTTCCTAAGAGAACCCCCTCGAGAAATACCTCTCCTTATAAGGTTTTCAGATTTCGTTCCAAAATTTTTCTAAGTCCGGTGGCGCGCATTTTTCTCAGATGTCGTTAGGCTGCCAAAATTTGAACCCGCTGCCCACACCGCCGCGTCGTCGTCGAGCTCGGCGTCCTCCACCGTCGTCGTCCGCACTGCCGGCAAGCTAGCTCCGACCTAGGTGACTTCCTCCTCCCTCTCGCTCTCCCTCCCCCTCTCGCTCTCTCTGTCTGCGGCGCGACGGCGGCGGTACATGGTGGCAGGCTGCAGCGCGGCAACAGATGGGGGAGGAGCTAGGTTGCGGCGGTGGCCGTGCTGCCGGGGGTAGGCGGTGGCGATGGCGGTGCTGCCGGGGGCAGCGGCGTGGCGTGCGGCGGCGCGGTGCTGCTCGCGGGCACGGCAGCCCTACACAAGGTAGGAGGGGAGGTGCTGCTCGCGGCGGCGCGGTGCTGCTCGCGGGCGCGGGGAGGGGAGGAGCTGAGGGAGGAGGGGCGGCGCGGCTCGCGCGTGGAGGCGGTGGCGGCAGAGCGGAAGCGGCGCGAGCCCTAGCGGTAGCGCGCCGGTAGCTAGGGCTCCGCACCTCTCTCTCTCTTATGCGCGGTGGCGGCACGGCGCGCGCGAGCGGGAGGGCAGCGCCCCCTGGGCTAGAGGAAGGAGAAGGACCTGACGGCTGGGCCCCAGCCGTCAGAGAGAGAGAGAGAGAGAGAGAGAGAGATGGGTCAATAGATGGGCCGAGCGGGAGAGAGAGAGAGAGAGCAGAGGTGGTCCATTTTGTTCCTTTTCATTTTTTCTTTTCTTTTCTTAGACATAGAAAATTGTTTAGTATATATGTTTATATGGCCTCCAAGTGTACAATAGAAATTCATTTCATGTACCATCAAAATTTATCGTATATATACATAGTGTTTTAATTATGTAATATAATAGAATATCACTTTATATTCTTTTTTTCTACAATCGAAATCCATTTATTCTACTATATTGTATACTAGAAAATCATTTACAGAAATTCATTTATTGTACAATAGAAGTTGATTCTATAGATCAGCATTCCATATTTCTTTATTATACCATGGAACTTTATTATATGCATAGTGTTTCAATTATGTAATATAATAGGATATGACTTTATATACATAGTGTTTTATACAATGTATTTGACAATCATGTTAATTTATTATATGTCAGATTACGACCATGAGTTCTCCTAACAAGGGTCAAGCGTCAGGGTCCCACCACACGGGCGAAGCATCAGGGCCCCACCACACGGCCGAAGCATCAGGGTCACACCACACGGGAGAAGCAACATCTCCGTCATACCATAGTCGTAGCGACCCCGAGCCAAGTATAGATAGGGGTCGTCGTGAATCCAAACATGACCCTACTTATAATCCAGCGGAAGATGAGGTAAATTACGCGTCAATTATCTCACAAGTGGTTTCACGTGTAATTTCATGTGTGTATCTAATTATATCACTATATAGGAGGTGTTGTCTCAATTCAGAGGATTGTTTGATGGCGAAGAACAAGTGCCACCTAGATACGAGGGACCGGAACCGACCGAGACGACCACCAACACTGAGAGCTCGAGGAAAAGAAAGAACAGTGATCGGAAATGAGGTGACAGGGGAACGAACAAGTGGCCCGATAAAACATATATAGTGATAGAAGTGAGCTCCAAAGGACAGCCACTAGCTCCTGAACAGGTGGTAGCTTAGTTTCGGAATGCGCTTGGTTTCGTAGTAAGGGATAAGCTTGACATCACAATCCGCCGGTGGAAAGATGTGCCACAAGATGTCAAAGACACAGTGTGGGCTAAGCTATTGACGAGGTTTGTTTTTCCTCGAGGCACAGAAGATCTCGTAAGAGACTATGCAATGAAGCAATGTGGAAAGATGCTCCGAAGTTGGAGGTCGGATATGAATATGGGTTGGGCAAAGAAAGGGTTGAACCCAACAAAAAAGTTTAAAATTTCAGAAGGTCAGTGGCAGGTTTTTCTAGTGCAAAGAAAGTCCCCAGAATTTGTAGCGCTGAGCGAAGCTAATTCTGAACTTGCAAAGAAGAACAAGTACCACCACCACCTGGGGTCAGGCGGTTACCGGCGCCAGGTTCCCAAATGGAGGGAGGAAGAAACTACGAAGAAGGCGACAGGTTGGCCGGTGTTGTCTGAGCAACTTGGTGAGAGATCTGCGAATTGGATCCGTGCTCGGAAACCAAGAGAATCTGACACAAGCGATTTGTCTTTTGATGACCCCAGTGTCGAAGAAGCAGCAAAGAGGATATTTGTGATCGCCGCTAAGCAGCGTGAAGGAACTTTCAAGCCACAAAGGGAGAGAGATGTCCTAAGTCTTGGTCTAGGTAACCCTGAGCATCTTGGGCGTGTACAAGGCATCTCGTCTAATGAAGGATGGAAAGAAGGATTCGGTGAGGAATAGGGGGGTATTTACAAGAAGCGCGATCGATACAAGGAAGCAATGAAGGATTATTTTAAGGAAGAGGCTAAAAAAGATTTCAAAGACATGATGTCTGAAATGCTATCCAATCCTCCTCCAGAATTGATGCAACAATTGGCGAGCGCGATGTCTGCTCAACAGATGGCCACTCAACCTCCACAGATGCAGCTAGAAGTCGTACCAACACAGCCGTTGGTCACACATGGCTCAGTCATTGTCCCAATCTGTGTCGCATCTACGACAGATAAGAGTTAGTATCCAGTTGACTTGATTGATGGGCCCAAACCTTGCTCCCTACTCATAAGATATGGTATTAACAATATTCACTCAAGGGAAGTAGGAACAGGCTATGCGATTCCAGGGCACAAATTTCATGGTAGTGACATCCTAGTAGACTACTGCAGGGTAGAAGTGTTGACGGTGGTCCAAGGATACGAGGACGACATGCTAGATATCCCTGGTCCTGAGGGTATTGAGAAACTTGGACAAGCTATTAAGAATTTCATCCTTTGGCCCCGACGAGACATCAAGTTGAGTGAGCCACTAACTCAGGAAGCCCTTCCAGTTTCTCAGGAGTCGACACATGCAGGTACTGTTGATAACCAACCTCCATCACCGGTCGATCCTCCTAGCCCACGACCATCACCGATCATGCCTAATCTTCCTAGCCCACCACCATCACCAGCCGTGCCTAATCCTCCTAGCCCACCACCATCACCGGTCATGCCTAATCCTCCTAGCCCACCACCATCACCTAACCCACCACCAACGTAAGAACAGACAACTGCACCAACGCCACCGCCTAAGAAAAAAAAGCCGTTCCTAAGAGGATATTGTTCCCAGTACCCAAATTGGTTTCCCCGTATCAACAAAAGAAGAAATCAACTGACACGGCAAAATTTATGGTAGGAATCGCAAATACCCGCACGACACGTGTCGTTGACTTGGATGAATTGAAATTTTTTGGGAAAAAGCTTATGGAGACAGTACCGGTACCCATACCAATCAAGCCGCCGACAAAAAAGGACTATGAAAACGTTCCTAACGAATATGTGTCAGGTAGGCCTCTACCAAGTTGGGAATAACTCAAGAAGATCCCAGCTGGTATAAAAAGGATGCATGACTGGTACATGAGAGCATCTGCTATTGGCATCGACACAATCAACGTGAGTATACCCCCATATGCATTCGTTAGCGGTCACAAAAGGGCGATTGTTACATTTGAAGACATGTGGCTGATGATGAGGCTCAAGAGGCTCGACGTGCAGCTCATAACGGTGTTTGCATTGTAAGTGCGCCACTCTGACTTACACATATTTGTTTTATTATTGTTGAGTTGTATATCCTATCTCTGTCATAAACTTTACAATGCGAAACTTACACACAATTGTTTTATTAATATTGCAGAATGCAATACGATCAAGAGGAGATACTGTACGGTCCCAATCCTCTATCAAATGCCGATAAAAGGACTGGGTGTCTTAGCCCTATGAAAATATGCGAGAGCGAGCACACATTCCAGTCGGTAAGGACCATGATAAATTAAAGGGGAAGACAGGAAAAGAGCTTGAAGAAGCAATAGAGGACTTGATGAAGAAATTTGAAGCCAAATATGCTATCTACATTGGAAACGCAATGCTTCAGTTTCAAGACAGGAGATTCGTGGTGGCCCCTTACAACTTTAGGTATGTAATTGTGACTTTGCATACATCAAATTAATAACTCCAATGCACATCCCATAACAAATTTGAGTTGTGCATGGACCACTGGATTTGTTTATTCATTTTCCCAAGTGAAGGAAGGGTGCTCGTCCTAGACTCCGCAGATTACGATCCTTTAACTTATTTAACTTTCGTGAATATCTTAGAGCGGTAAGCCGATATATGCATGCATACATCAAGATAACATGGTATTTATCGATGAGAATTTGAGAATAACATGTGTCTAATTGTATTTGAGATAACAGGTCATATAGGTGGTACAAGATGCAGGGCGGAAAGTTCAACCAGTCGAAACAAGGGAGCCATTGGAAGTATTCCATCAATGGCCGGTACGTATGTGAATTTATGAATCCATATATGTAAAATACATAAGAGCAATATTGCAAATAGATAACCAATTGCCCGTTATATAGTGCCACAAGCAACAACCTGGATCCGTCCACTGTGGATTCTATGTGTGCGAGTTCATGAGAGAGAATGGACGATACGTCAAGAACCCTGATAAGGTAATATAAGTAATACTCATGTATGTATTTCTGTCACTAAGGATGCAAATATATTAATAAGTCTAAATATAAGATATCTATAATCTTCTTTTGCAGGCACATCATCCCAAAAAGGTGACTCGCATGTCCGAGAAAGCTTTATACGCCATAGTTGAGGACTTGTGCTCGTTTCTTTTGAAAGAAGCTATTTCACGTGAAGGAAAATATCACGATGCTACGAGCCCCTTGGGAAGGCCAGAGTATAAGGTTCTAACTGAGATTAGTAGGCTACATCTTACGAGAGATGGTTATTAGGCATAGGGAAAACTTTGATGTATGTTAAGTTTGGTGTGTATATACGTTTAACTTTATGGCTATGAGCAGAAACTTTAGTGTATTTGAAATGAGATAATTAGAATGTATATATATTTCTCTAGTTATGCACATGAACCAATATTGTTTATATAGTTTAAATGTATTACATATATATTGTAGCATAATCACAAATAGTAAAAAGCCAGCGGCTCTCCATACTAGCGGTTTGGTTGAGAGCCGCATGTGGAAACAAATTTCTACAAGCAGTTTATATAGCAAACCACCTGTAGAAATCAATCTTCACAGGCGGTTCGCTTAAGAAACCGCCTGTAGAAATCTCATTTTCACATGCGGTTGGCTTAAGGAACCGCCTGTGAAAATACATTTCTATAGGAGGTTGACAGAAAACCGCCTGTGAAGAGGCGTCATTTTTACAGTCCCCTCCCCCAGGCGGAAGCGAAAAACGCCTGTAGAGATAGGTTACGAACCGATTGTATAGTCACTCTTTGTACTAGTGCGTTCTCCTCTTGGCGCTCTACGGCTTGGCTGTGGACAGGGACGGCGGCGGGAGTCGAAGAAACCGTGACGCCAGACGGAGACCGGGAGTAACGGAGGGATGGATGTTGGAGTTGAGTTGAAAAAAATGAATAAGATTGGATTGGTGGGAGAGTTTAAGTGCTTAATTGTCCCACCTCAATGTAAGACCATCGGATTAGAATCGTGTGAGTTTAATTAGAGTTTGCGTAGTTTGCATAGCTAGTTGGTTTTCATAGCATACGGATATATACTACAGATATACCAGTTGTTTCCTCCAAGGTTTACAATACCGGTAAGAATTTTTTTTCGGTCCATGGCGATAAATGCGAAATTTCGGAAATATCGGATAAAATTTAAATGAATTTAAATTGTGTTTTTAAAAAATTTGGCACAATTTTACTAAAAAAACTATCTAATCCATTGTCTGACAAAATAACACAATATACCATGGATTGAGAGGATATGGAGGGTAATTTTAGTGTAGTTTGGTGTTATTTACTGATATAAATTTTTTTTGGACCTAAGTGAAAAAAGCGATATTTCAGAAATTTCGACGATATTTCACCAAAATTGTAAACCCTGGTTTCCTCTCGACTATCTAGTACAGTAGAATCTACTTGCCCTAGCCGTGTTCTGCCGGGCGGTGTGATGGCTAGGGGATCAGTACTAGCCTACAAGACGGCCGTGTCAAGCGACGGCGAGGACCGCATCAGCGCGATTCCGGACGACGTCCTCCACCACATCCTCTCCTTCCTGCCCTCGGACGATGCAGTGCGGACGTGCGTGCTCGCCCGGCGCTGGCGCCACCTCTGGAGGTTCACGAGCTCCCTTCGTGTTGCTCCGCGCCCCGGCGGCCGGGATCGGCGGCCCTGGACGGCGTCGACGCTGATCAACTTCGTGAATCTCTTCCTGCTCCTCCGTGGAGCCGCCGTGCCAGTGCATGAGTGCGACATCCTCTGCGGCCACTTGCATGGCGATTCCGATGAGCAGAAGCTTCTCAGTGTTTACAAATATATGCTGGACCACGATCTGAACCGGGCGGCCTGCCGATGGATCCGCCACACCTTGGCGAATCCGCAGTTCCGGGTGCTCCGAGTCCGCTTCCATGCGAGGCGGCGCTTGTGCCTCGAGGACATGTCTTTTGCGTCGCCGCTCCTGACGACGGTGGAGCTCGCATATGCCAACCTTTACGGATGTATGGATTTCTCAAGATGCCCGGCACTGGAGGATCTCACCATGACTGGGTGCAAAATATATAGCGACAGGATTTCTTCTAGGTCGTTGGCGCATCTCACCATTGCTGACAACTATTTCTTCCATGGTGACAACACCGCCCGCACCCGGATCTCCACTCCTAGCTTAGTTTCGCTACAACTATCTGTGCACGATGGCAGGGTTCCTCTTCTTGAGAAGATGCCACTGTTGGTAGCAGCAAGTGTCACGCTCGAGGTTTTGTGCGAGGATACATGTGTGCATAATGTATGCCACCAACATGGTTGGCGGTTGTTTAACGATGATAAGGACAGCTGCTATTGTATCGACAATGACGGAGAAGGCGTGTACCTTGAAAGCTTGGCAAGCTGTGATAGCTGCTATGGCAGGGATGATGGAAGCAGTGTTGTCCTCCAAGGTTTGTCAGAAGCCACAGATTTGGAGCTGATCAGTGACCCTCTTGTGGTACGTACGTTTCCTCTTCCTCTTCTCTTTTAAGTGCAATGTCCCCTTTGTAGCTTGACATATCCTCTATGCCTCTCATATATCTTTATCATGGATCCATCAAACTATCAAGTAAGTAGTTCATCAATATAAAACTACAGATGATCACCTTCATTGTTTCTAGCAAGTTAGCATCACCATTCACCATCACAATTTGATTAGTAATTTCCCCATAGTTTGTTCAAAGAATTGAATTTTAATATATTATACGCAGAGTAAACATGTCACTTTAGAATGTATAAATGTGTGCATGCTTATAGAAAACACGCAGCGTAGCTATTTTAAGAGTTGTTTGTTATTTTAAGACCCATATTTGGCACAGCTCAGCGTCACCATCACTAGTACAGAACAGACCTTTCGGCGATTTCCAAAATCGGCTTTAGCTCCAGTGGAAATTGCGCCCGGGGCTAGCCCCGGTTGGTAACACCAACCGGGACTAAAAGTCCCCTCCCAACGGCTCGTTGGTCAGACATTGTCAAGGGGGACTTTTAGTCCCGGTTGGGCTAAAGGTCCACCTTTAGCCGCGGTTTAAGGCACAAACCGAGACTAATTCTTGGCCTTGAGTTCCGGCTGATTCTATGGACCGGGACTAAAGGTCCCCCTATTTGAACTCTCTTCCTCCCCCTGCCCGAGCCCGAGAGCTCATTTCTTCCCCTCTCTGTTCTTGCTCTTGTTCTTGGTGTTCTTCATCTCCTCTTCGGTCATTGCTTCATTTTATCACTTCTACGCCTCCATCGACTCGTTGAAAGGTTACTATCTTCAACCTCTCATGTTTTAGCCGCAACATATATTGTTTCTTGTTCTATATGTGATTTTTCTTTAGGATTATTACTCTTTTTTTTGCCATTTTAAGCTTCATTCACTTGACATTGTTTGAATAGTTTGAACAAGGCAACTAAAACTAGTATTCTAAGTATACACCTTTCATTTCTAGGGTATTATATGTTTCACATTTCAAGATTAGTTTAGCTTAGTTTGAGAAATATAAATTCTTAGGATTTTATTAAATGATGAATTTATGGTGGATTGTTCTTGATTTATATGTATGCCACTTGAGCTCAAAATAATTATATATTTAGATGAATAAGGTAGCTACATAGAATACTTTAGTTGTCTAAATGGCACATTTGATGATTTTAGAGAAATGTAAATTTTAGTTGTTTTATTTTCTTTGTTTAGAATATAAAGAATTTTATATATCTAGTTTGGAAAATGAGTATAGAGAGTAGATGACAACTGCTTCGGGACACACGGCCTCTGATCGGGTTCCAAAGCGACTAAGGCCATACCTCCCTCTCATTACCTGTGTCAAGTGTATGCAAAAGTCTGTGAAAGAGTACCGAGTGGGGAAGCCGGGTCCCAACAATAGTCAGATCTTCTATAAGTGTCCAGATCGCAATGTGAGTTATATATTTGGTCACATTTGATGGTTATGGTTAATTTGTACCTATATTTCCTGATGATTTTGATTAAAGTGTTAATTTTTTATTTCTATTTTCATTGGGATGGCACTGGATGCCGCGGCTGGTACTGGGAGGAAGAGTACGTTACACACGTCGCGAAGGCTACAAAGGCTGATGAGGCAATGAGCCATCTCAAGAAGTCTGTCGATGTTGAGCAGACGAATGATGATTTGTCTGCTTTAGTTGGGATTGGTCGGGAGATCATTATGCTACTGAAGTGCATTTTAGGTTTTCTGTTTATAGTGCTAGTGGTCTTAGCATACGCTATATCGAGGCTTTCATAGAGCATACATTAGTATTTGTATGATGCGGAAATGACACATGATGGTGTTCCATCTCGATCATTTTATTTTAATGCAGACGACCTTTCGTTCGGTATTTTATAATTTTATTTTTTGACCAAAATGAGAAATTTAATTATGTTTTGGGTCATATAATGCAGACGATGACACGCGATTGGATGTAGAATGTAGATCGCCGCTCCAAAGAGTTCTTTGATGGCGTGCATGATTTCTTAAGAGCGGCTGAGGCAAACAAGCGAGATGCTAATTTCATGTGTTGTCCATGCACCATGTGCAAGAATTTGAAGGAATATTCTAGCTCAAGAACTATTCACTCACACTTGTTGAAGTCGGGTTTCATGTCAAACTATATTTGTTGGACCAAGCATGGAGAAACCAGAATTATGATGGAAGAAGACGAAGAAGAGCAATTGAACCCTGAAGACATTATTGCTCAATATGGTGACTTCAATGATATTGCAATGGTGGAAATAGAAGAAGAAGAGGCAGGGGCAGGGGCAGAGGACACACTCTATGAAGATGATTGTCTTGGTGAAGTCATTATTGATGCACAAAGAGATTGTGAAAGTGAAAAAGAGAAAGCTAAGTTAGACCGCATGCTAGAGGATCACAAGAAACTACAATACCCGAGCGCCGAAGATTGGCAAAATAAGTTGGATACAACACTGGAGTTGCTACAATGTAAGGCAAAAAATGGCATATCCGACAAGGCATTTGGGCAATTACTCAGGATTAATAAAAAGATGCTTCCGAAGCCTAACGAATTGCCTACCACTACGTACGAAGCAAAACAGGTCGTGTGCCCTCTGGGATTGGAAATCCTGAAGATACATGCATGTCCTAATGACTGCATCCTGTACCGTGGCAAGGACTACGAGACTTTGGATGAATGCCCCGTATGTAAAGCGTCGTGGTATAAGATCATACGAGATGACCCTAGCGATGTTGAGGGAGAAGAGCGTCCTAAGAAGAAAATCCCTACCAAAGTTATGTGGTATGCTCCTATAATACAACGCCTGAAACGTCTGTTCAGAAACAAGGACCATGCAAAGTTGTTGCGATGGCACAAAGAAGACCGTAAGGCAGACAACATGTTGAGACACCCTGCTGATGGGTCCCAGTGGAGAGCAATTGATAGAGAATTCCCAGAGTTTGCAGAAGACGCAAGAAACTTAAGGTTCGGTTTGAGCACGGATGGTAGAATCCTTTTGGGGAGCAGAGTAGTAGTCATAGCACTTGGCCTGTTACTCTATGTATATACAACCTCCTTCCATGGTTATGCATGAAGCGGAAGTTCATTATGATGCCTGTGCTGATCCAAGGCTCGAAGCAACCTGGCAACGACATTGATGTCTTCTTGAGACCCTTAGTTGAGGAACTCCTGCTTTTATGGAGCAAACCAGGTGTACATGTGTAGGATGAGTACAAACAGGAACACTTTGACCTGCGAGCATTGCTGTACGTAACAATCAATGATTGGCCTGCCCTAAGTAATCTTTTAGGACAGACAAACAAGGGATATAATGCATGCACACACTGTTTTGATGACCTTGACTGTGTATATCTAAAAAAATGTCGAAAGGTCGTGTACCTTGGCCATCGTCGTTTTCTTCCTAAGAATCACCAAGCCAGAAAAAAAGGAAAGCATTGTAAAGAAGAAGTGAAACGAACCAAGCCTGACAACCAAACTAGAGAGGAGGTACTTGATATGGTCAAGGCTATGCAAGTAGTCTTTGGAAAGGGAGAAGGGGCCGTACCAGTTTCAAAAGATGCTAATGGCCGTGCACCCATGTGGAAGAAGAAGTCCAAATTTTGGGAGCTACCCTATTGGCATGTCCTAGAGGTCCGCCACGCGATCGACGTGATGCACTTGACAAAGAATGTTTGTGTGAATCTACTAGGATTCATGGGTGTGTATGGAAAAGCCAAAGATACGCTTGAAGCACGACAAGACTTGCAAGACATGAAAGAAGGAGACAACCTGCATCCAGAGAAGACAAAAGATGGACGCCATTATTTAATGTCTGCTAGCTACACTCTTAGCAAAGAAGAGAAGGAACGCATGTTTGAATGTCTAAGCAGCATCAAAGTCCCATCTGGATTTTACTCCAATATAAAGAATATAATAAATGTGTCAGAGAAGAAATTCCTAAACTTAAAGTCTCATGACTGCCACGTGCTTATGACGCAATTGCTTCCGGTTGCATTAAGAGGAATTCTACCTCCACCCTTACGTCTAGCCACTGTGAAGCTATGTGCATTCCTCAATGCAATTTCTCAGAAGGCAATCGATCCAATGGAACTAGCTGCTCTACAGAACGATGTGGTTCAGTGTCTTGTCAGCTTTGAGTTGGTTTTCCCTCCATCCTTCTTTAATATCATGGAACACCTCCTAGTTCACCTGGTCAAGGAGATTAGTATTCTCGGTCCTGTGTTCCTACACAACATGTTCTCCTTTGAAAGGTTCATGGGAGTCCTGAAAAAATATGTTCACCAACGTGCTCGCCCAGAAGGAAGCATCGCCAAGGGCTACGGGACAGAGCAGGTCATTGAGTTCTGTGTTGACTATATTCCCGACCTTGACCCGATTGGTGTTCCTGAATCAAGACACGAGGGGAGACTTAGTGGGAAAGGAACACTAGGGAAGAAAACATATATTGGTACGGGGGATGATTATTTCAACAAAGCACACTACACAGTTCTTCAAAACTCCTCCGTGGTGGAGCCGTATGTCGAGGTACACAAGAAGTTCCTACGATCCGAGTTTTTAGGGAAGAATGAAGCTTGGATTATGCGTGAACACATGAAAACTTTTGGCGATTGGTTGCGAAAAAACTTTCTTGGTGATGACAGTATTGATGACCAACTGTATTTGTTGGCTAGACAACCATCATGGCACATCCTCACATACAAAGCCTACGAGATAAATGGAAATATATTTTACACTGTAGACCAAGATAAAAGGAGCACCAACCAGAACAGTGGTGTCCGCATAGTTGCCATTGACCCAAATGGAAAAAGGAAAACATATTATAGCCGCATAGTTGAGATTTGGGAACTATACTATGCACCTAATTTTAAAGTCCCTTTGTTTAAGTGCCAATGGGTGAAGATGACCGGAGCCGAGGTAACAATTGATAAGGATTATGGGATGATAACAGTGGACCTCGACACTATTGGGTACAAAGACGAACCATTCGTCCTGGCTGCTGATGTGAATCAGGTGTTCTATGTAAAAGACATGTCTACAAAACCAAAGAAAGGAAAAAACGATGACAAATCAAGCATCAATGAGCCCAAGCGTCACATAGTTCTTTCAGGGAAAAGAAACATTTTGGGAATTGAGAACAACTCAGACACGTCAGAACTTTACGAAAGGGATGACCGAATTGCACCATTCAGTGTGACCAAAGACCCAAGCATCCTTCTAAATGCCGAGGACACTCCATGGTTACGACATGATCATGACCAAGGGACATATGTCAAGAAGAAGATCACTAATGTGCCCGATTGATGTAGCTAGCTTAGCAGTGTGATGTCGATCAAGTGACATGTGTATTAGGCATTTTGGTCAAATAAATAAAGATTTACATTTGTCATTGAAAAAGTTTAGTTCTAAAATGATTGATCTTGATGAGTTATAAAACCTTTGTATTCAAAAGTTTTTCATATAGGGTCATTTAGTGTCTCATTAACAATTTTCTATTTAAGGGTACACTTAAAGGTCGCATAATTGGACAATGAATGGTGAAACACAAATAGTTTAACGTTAAAATAATGAATAAACTAATTTCCTGTTGGTAACCAAGCATTTTTTTTAATTGAACACTATACTTTTACATTAACCAAATTCTAATGGTTAGTTACATTTATATTTGATATTATAAAAAAGGTAAAAGATTTTATGTTATACATTTTTCTAGTGTATAATAAAGCAAAAGGAAATTTAATGGTTATTTTTTTTAAATTTTGTGGCATGTATTTAATTTATTATGCAATTTACAAGATCTAGATCAATTTATATAGATATTAAACTATATACAATATCAAAACATCTAAAACCTGCCCACTAAAATTTCGTTTGGCGCCTAAACAGGCCTTTAGCCCCGGTTGGTATTACCAACCGGGGCTAAAGGTGGCCTTCCTATATAAGGGTCGCGGCCGATCTGTCTTCCTCCTCCTCTTTGTCTTTGTCGATCTCGCACAAGCCCAACTACCGCGCCGCGGCCTTCTTCCTCCAACCGCCGCCACGCCGTCCAAGGAGCCCGCCATCGTCCGAGCGCCGTCGGAGGAGCCCGCCGTCGTCCGAGCCACACTGTCCGAGCCATGCCATCCAAGCGCCGCCGCCGCACACCCCCTACTGCGCCGCCGTCTCTTTGGCCATCTCGTCGCGCTGCCGCGCAAGCCGCCACTGCCGCGTGCACCGTCGTCCGAGCCACGCCATCGGAGGAGCCCGCCTCCGTCCGAGCCACGCCATTCGAGCGCCGCCGCCGCACACCCCGGCCCCTACCGCCACCGTCTCATCTCCGGCCTCCGGCCACCGTCTCGCGCGCAATTCCGGCCAGCGCCGCCACCACCGTCGTGCCCGAGCCCGCCGTCGGAGTCCGTCGCGCACGCGCGCCCTTTCCGGCCACCCGCGCGCTTGAGCCCGCCACCCCACGCTCGAGCCTTGATGTCGATCTGTCGGCGCCGCGTTGAAGGAGAGAAAAAGAAAGAAAGAAAGAAGAAAGAGAAACAGAAAAGAAGGAAGGAAGAAGGAAGAACAGGAAAAAGAAGGAGAAGAAAGAAGGAGAAGAAGAAGAAAGAAATTAGAAAGAGAAAAATATAGAAGAAGAGAGGAAAAGGTGAATTTAGATATGGATTTGTTAGTTTTACGAAATCGATGTATATGTTTTAGTTATATATTTTAGTCTTAGCAAATTGATGTATGTTTTAGTTATATATTTTAGTCTTAGGAAATCGATTTAGTTTTAGTTATATATTTTAGTCTTAGCAAATTGATTTAGTTTTAGTTATATATTTTAGTCTTAGCAAATTGATTTAGTTTTAGTTGTATATTTTAGTCTTAGCAAATATATTTTAGTCTTAGCAAATTATTACACCTTTCCATTATTGCTATATTATATATTAATTATACCCTTTCCATTTAGCAAAGTGTGTACCCTTTTATTAGCAAATTATTACCTCTATAAGTGTCGACCCTTTCCATTATTGATATATATGCATCTACCCTAAGTGTTACACACTTGTTTAAAGTTTACACACACACTAAGTTTCTAGCCTAAACCCCTAAGCTTTCATTTGTTAGAGAAATATATACCATTCATTATTTGTAGTTAAATGTATAGATCTTTCATTGGTTAGAGAAATATATACCCTAAGTGTCTGACTCTAAGTGCCTAAACCCTAAACCCTAAGTGTCTACCCTAAACCCTAAACACTTTTATTACACACACACACACACTACTTAGTGTCTACCCTAAATCCTAAACCCTAAACACAAAAGACTAAGTGTATACCCTAAGTGTGCCTAAACCCCTAAGTGTCTACCCTAAACCCTTTTATTAGTCACACAAAGACACTGTGTCTACCCCAAGTGTGCCTAACTCTAAGTGTCTACCCTACCCTAAACCCTTTTATTAGTCACACAAAAGACTAAGTGTCTACCCCAAGTGTGCCTAAACCCCTAAGTGTCTACCCTAAACCCTTTATTAGTCACACAAAGACACTGTGTCTACCCCAAGTGTGCCTAACTCTAAGTGTCTACCCGGCCTAAACCCTTTTATTAGTCACACAAAGACTAAGTGTCTATCCCAAGTGTGGCTAAACCCCTAAGTGGTTATACTCTAAGTACGTGTTACACACTTATTAGCTTTTATAGTTGCAGAAATGGACGACCCGAATGACATGGAGGAATTCTTGTTTTCAATGATCAACGATGGCACTGATCAAGTAGACGACGACACGAATCAAGTAGATGATGGAAGTCAGTACTTTGCGCCAGATGTTGAGCAAGAAAATATCGCGCAAGACAATGATGCCGAGGTATATATATGTCTACAAAATCAAAATAATTACAATTGTATAATTATATTTATAAGTTTTGTGTGTCTACAAACATAGCCGCCTGCATCAACGACAACTACGGGGAAGAGGAAAAATGTACGATGCCCGAAGAAGCCATTGGAGAGTCGGTACATTATCACGGAATTCGATGAGGAAACAGGGGCAGTACTTGGACCACATGCACATAGATTTGCCACCAACTGTGGTTACCTTGTAAGGGATAGGCTTCCGATCAGTGCTCGTGAATGGCGGCAAAGGAAAGGACGTCCTAACATGAGTATTGTCTCTGATCGTGACAAGGAACTAATTTGGCAAGAAGTCCTTCAACATTTCTCGCTCGATACAGAAGATGAAGCTCTGAAGGGGAGAGTTAGGGACTGTGCTATGAAGAAGATGGAAACATATTTCCAGGCCTGGAAGAAGACATTGCATAATGATTTTATCAAGAAGAACCTTACTCCAGATTTCAACAAAAAAGCCTACGTCAAGTTGAGACCGTTTTGGGATGACTTTGTAGCTTTCAAGACATCCGAAGAGGGCGAATCACGAGCTCAACAGAACCAACAGAATGCCCGAGAAAAGCAATACCATCATCACATGGGATCAGGTGGCTACAAGACTGCCATTCCTAAGTGGGAAAAAGAAGAAGAGGACCTTCTAGCTAGGGGAATCCAACCAAAATCAGATGACTGGGCTGAGTGCAGTAAGTGGTGGTTTTTTGGTCACGGGGGAGGCATTGACCCTCAGACTGGGAGAATAACGTATACCAAAGGACTCACAGAAGTAGCAAGGAAACTGGTTTACGCTCAATCTATGAGGGAACAAGGACTATGGTCACCAGATAGAGATAAAGATGAGCTGACATATGCCCTGGGGACTGCGGAACACGGTGGGCGAACGAGAGGTCATGGCGCGGTGCCGTGGAAGCATGCCTTCCCTCAAGACAAAGATACATATAGAAGCCGCCACAGAAAGAAGAAAGAGGAGGAAGCTATGAAACTTAGCATGTCGCAAATGCGTAGTGAAGCACGCGAAGCAGCTATTCAAGAAAAAGAGCGAGAAGAGAAACTTCAAGCGAGAATGAGCGAGGAAATCCAAAGGCAAGTGGAGTCAGCAATCAGCCGAATGCAAAGTACTGGATCAGTACCGCTAGTCAACATCAGCCCTTCAGCTCACTTGAAAATCAGTTGTGCTTCCACGGAAGTGCCTCAACCTGTTGATGACGCAAAGCTATGCTTCCCCGTGGATGACATCACAGAACTGAATACACCATGTGAGCTGCACATTCCAGAGGGGGCTACCACAATCATGGTGGCTACCGGTATTGTATCTCCTATCGACCCTACGAAGACACCAATATGCCATTGGTCAAAAGTACCAGCTGGATATGCTCATGTCTCGGTGGATAGAGTTGAAAAAGGTCATCGCGATGCTAAGCTTGACATTGAAGGAGGTGATGGGGAGACGACTTTAGGACAAGCGAAGAAGACATTTATTTGTTGGTGCAAGCGCTATATCATTTTTCGTGGGGCATCACCTCCTATTGTACCGTCGCCTCCTCCTCGTCCTCATCCTAGAGACCTAATTCAACATTCATCACCTGCTGGTCATAGTGTTGCGAGGGATGCTGATGGTGGAATGCACGACACGGCTTCCTCCCCAGAACCTCCAAGGCGGTCCATTGCCGAAACCGGCCCCAGAACCTCCACGACGTTCTCCAACGCCGACACCGGCCCCATCGCCTCCACGACGGTCTCCAACGCCGCCACGACAGTCTCCAACGCCGAAACCTGCGGCCCCATCGCCAAAGAAGAGGACCGCCACAAAAGCAAAGGTGTCGGCCGCACAACCAAAAACAAAGAGGCAAGCTACAAGGAAAGTTATTGTTAAGATTCCACAGAAACTTCCGTCTGAGATGAATGAAGAAGAAATATCGGCTTCAATAAAGGCCGATGTTGCCGCACAATTCAAGAAATTTAAAGACGACGCTAAAGCAAAGAAATAAGCTAAAAAGCTGTTCTACTTACATCAATCAGCTCTAAGGCAAGAGTTGGAAGAAAAGAAGAGAAAGCTACGTGATGCTCAGAAGAAATCTCCAATATCGGACTATGACCACACTCTCGAAAAGGCAATTACCGAGAGGAAAAGAGCAGGGAAAGGTGTCCCACAGCTCGGGGAACAATCGAAGCAATCAGTGCCCCCGCTAGTTGTTTGGTATGAATATGGTTCAAACATGAGCGTGCTAGAATACTACAGTGGCCCCAAGGTCAATTATGATGGATTGGAAGATTTCTTGAAAGGAGCTAATATATCCGCGCCTCAATTTTACGGAAATGCACTAGTCGCAAATGCCACTGTAGTCGATGAGTTCAAGAGAAGTTATTTACGTGGCAGAAGTCTGTACAACCCATCGGCCCTCAGGGATCTTGGTACACAAATGCGCAAGTTAAACTCATGGTACATGGAGGCATGTACCAAAAACCCAGATGACGACTGCATTTGCGTCAGAATTAGACAAGAACATTACTTCCGGGGCGATGACCTTATATTTGTTCCATATAGTGAGCTCCACCAACTATGCCACATGGATGCTCTAGACAAATCTCTGATGAGCTACGACTGTCTGTAAGTGATTATCATTTCTTTTAGTAATCTGACTATAACACATATGTATATGTATAGTAACTAATAATCCTCAAACATATATATGCAGATTCTTGATGTTAATGCTCAAACATAAGGGAGACACGAAAATTGGTTTCATTGATCCATCAATTATATTCTTGGATCCAAACACTTCCCGTGAACAATGGATACCTCAAACAGAGAGGAATCTTCGGAGGTTCTTGGTCAACCAAAAGACCAGAGAATATATACTCTTCCCATACAACTTTGGGTGAGTGTTGTTATCGTTTGCACAATTTGTCTTACTTATTACTCAATTCAGCATAAATATATATATGTTGAGTCTATAAACAAATGCAGTTTTCACTGGATACTCATAGTCATCGATATGAGAAGAAGTGTATATGTAATCTTTGACTCATTGAGAAAACCACCGGGAGATTACCAAGATATGATAGACATTTCAAGGGGTAACTTTGATCTTTAAATATGGATTCCTGCTCTTTAACTACACTACAAGAGTTAATTAACTAATGATCCAATTATTGAGCAGGGTTTGGGCTTGGTTCGTCCTGAAACACCGTCCGGAACTAGAAGAGACACTACAGAGTCCTCGTATGTTACCTATAAGTTCTACTAGCTCTCGTAATCTGTTACCTTAAATTATCATGCTTTAACATATGTGTATGATGATGATGATAATCTTTTCATATCTTACAGTGGATTCTAAGGCAGCCACAAGGCAACAATCTGTGTGGATACTACGTTTGCGAGTACCTCACGGTGTATGCAAGAAGAATTCTTACAGAGAAACTAAAAGGATGTAATATGTATATATAATACATCCATTTTATGTATTTGTTGCTATTAACTAAATCTTTTGTATATTAACACTTGTTTCTTTATAATACAAATTGAAGACGCTATGGTTGCAGCAACAAGTGATGCAAGAAGACCGCCTTAAAGGAATTCAAGAGACATTTGCTGGATTTTTTCTTAAAAAAGTGGTCAAACCTGGAGGCGACTTCTATTAGGACCCGGCCGTCCCACTCAAACGAAATCAAGACGAACATCTATATGATATTTAAGTGGCGAGAGCGTTTGTGTCTTAAGTCAAGTAACAATGGATAATGATGTAAATTTTATGTGCATATATATATTATACTTATAGAGTTTCATAGTTTATTTGTGTTTAATGCTTGAAACTAACTTATAAATGCGTGAATATATGTATTAGCAGCGAATACATGTATTGGAAGCATAGAATACACACATTTGAATACCTAATCTAATTGGAAAACCAAAATAAAAAATACCAAAATAAAAAAAAGATAATACCAACCGGGACTAAAGGTCGGGATTTAGCCCCGGTTGTGCGAACCGGGGCTAAAGGAAGGACATTTAGTCCCAAATCCTTAGCCCCGGTTAAGGCACCGGGGCTAAAAGTAGGTTCTGTACTAGTGCATTTAACCTGTTTTTTAAACGAGAACATATATAAAATTACTGTGACAGTGAAGAAGACTGAAGAAATTTATAAATCACAATAAAAAATAGTAATTGCAAAAAATGGATTGATGCATGGGGCATATGGAAAGGTGAGACACCTTTCCGTTATTTTTTTCTTTTAGCATCTGTTGGTTATTGTAATCATGAAATTTACTACTATCAAACACATCGTCTTTGTACACACCTTTGAACTATTTTCCTGTGAATGTTTTTTGCTGTTATTGAGATATCATGTCCAAATCTTAAGATCAGATTAATATGCCCAATGGCAGACAATATGAAAACCCTATAAATTTATAACTGCTTTCTCCAAATAAATCTGTCTTATTATTGAAATCTGTCTTACTATTTCTAAATTATAAGATATTTTTGACTTTTCTAGATAGGTTGCATTTGCTATGCATATAGATATACAATATACCTAGATACATAGGAAAAGTAATTGTATCTTAACAAGCCAAAACATCTTATAATTTGGAATAGATTTGGTGCTATAATTTTTGGTGCTATAATTAGATGCTCCTATTCAGTTCAATTTTACTACTGATGCAAACACCTATTACTGCTCATCGTGTCTTGTCCAGTTTATCTTCAGAAAGGACTGCAACTCCCGCACTACATTCTTCAGCAAGCTAAGAACTTTGTTACTCAACGAGTGGTGTTTGGCCGTTGACTTTGGTGCATTAATTTACTTTCTCCAATGCTCACCAGTTCTGGAGAAGCTCACTCTTAAACTTGGACATTGTGAGGTATGCATGTGCCAAGTGACGTCATTTTTGTTTTTTTAACCCACCATGTTTTATAGCATACTATTTTGTTTTCTTCAGACACGGTATCCTGTGACTAAGACAGATGAGGGCTACAGCCCAAATGAACAGTTATTCTCTGTGTCAAAACAACTCAAGTTAGTTGAGATAATATGTGCCAAGAAAAGTAATCTGGTTGAAAAACTTTTAGTATTACTGATGGTCAATGGAGTACCTAGCGAGCAAATTCAGATTGAACAGAATTTTCCTCCTCCTGATTGTATGTTATTTATCCACTGTCTCCATTTCTTTAAGATCCATTATTACAGAAGAATATATAGATCTCTCTTACTGTCGAATGCTTATTACTGTAATTGCAATTGTTTTTGTTTACAGTGTCCGGTGACGAAACAAATTCAGATTATGGTGATTGGTGATGGATCCAGTATATCTTGATGAACCCATTTTGATAAAATTAAATGTCTATGATCATTAGTGCAATTTCGTTTACAAAAGTGGCATTTATTATTGAAGGATCGTGATATCAAATACTTGGATGGAAAGAGCAAGGTTGTGTGGAACTGGCTGGAGGACATCTGCAGGCGCACTGATGTCATGGGTGTCAAAGGCAATTTGTGATCGTCGTTTGATTTCCTACAAAAGCAGGTTTTTCCTCGGTAAAAAAGAAATAATTTAATTTAGTTGGAGAAGCCACTTTATAGAAATATATACAATATATAACAGGACTCTGTAATCTCTATGATGCGTATCAATTCAGTACTTGGAGTCCAAGGCATGTAACTCGGTCAAGAACCGAGAAGACCAAGCAGCCAAATTGGCTACTGTCGATTCTGTTTTGGTTGTCTATATACTGAAAGCCTGGCACCCTAAAAGGTTAAGCAATTACAATAGTCTTTACATGCATGGTATCGCTAATTGCATTTTTTCCTCTTATCATTGCTTCGCTGAGCTCTTTAAAATCAAGCGTCGCGTTGTCTCGTGAGTCGATAGCTAGCACTCAAGACATCGAAAATTATACTGGTTTGGGACAAAGCCCTATGTCTAGCTATAGTCTCAAGGGTTCGAGTTTGTGTTCCAGCTCGGTTCAAGTCCTATGAAGGCTTCAACGGAGGCGCTTGCAAGTGCAAGAGAGTGTGTCTGTCAATCGGAGCCAGGTAGAACGAAGGTCTGGCTCCTCTTATATACTACCGGGGCTGGGTCACAATTCAGAGGGGAAACACCCCCTCTAAGGGCACTCTCAATACAAAACTCTATCATAGAGTCCAAGCGTATTTATTATCACTTATTTATAGTATTTTGCTGATGTGACAATATATTTATTGAAAAGAGAGGGTAAAAAAAACAAGACTTCAAGTCTTATTTAGACTCTAAGTCCACAATAAAAAAAATAAATATGTTTAGACTCTATAATAAAGTCTGCATTGGGAGTGCCCTAAGTGATCGAGAGGAAGGATGCGGCTAGCTAGCAAGCTCGGTCTATGGATCCCGCAGCAACGATCTTGTACCAGCTTCGGTTGCACGTTCGGATATCGACGCAGACTCCTATTCTTCACGTCATGCGCTATGGTGGCATAGTGCGGGTCATGGTCGTCCTGGTGTTGTCCTTTGAGACTTGGGTGCACAATGCCAGCCATGATTGTCATCGTGGCAGCGCTTATCCAAGGAAGCATCGACATCGTGGTGCCAGCGCGAGAGCAGTACGTACAGCCAACCATCGCCCTCCCGGTCATGGCAATGTTGTCCCCGACTTCACGCACTTGATCGAGTTGGGGGTCTTCTGGCCTGGTCAGTTTCGAGGATATATGCTCCCTTGGTTGCAGAGCCCGTGCCCACGGCAGGTGTGACCGTATACCTGCCCGTGTGCATGTGCAGGTAATGGTTGGGCTGTCTTGTGCCACATCCTGGCGTGTCACCCTGCCACAGAAAAGACCAAGGGATGATTCTTTAACCTAGGACCCTATGGTTTGTAGGGTGGTTGTCGCACCCTTTGGTTTGGCAGTTCGAAGGGTGTGGGTGCTGTAATTAGGTCAGTCTCAATGATGTTTTATCAAAGTTTTATGGACATTAAATATATGTTGATGTGTCACTATATTGATGAAGAGAGAAAGAATAAAAGTTTTATGGGAGTAGAGAGAGTTTTATAGGGGTAAAACTCCTATGCACAGTTACAAAAATATAGCTACATTAAAAATTATGTCATGAAACCCCCACTGAGGATGGCCTTAGGAAGCAATGCAGGTAGCATGTGTCCCATCAAGGAATGTGCATTAAATGCGCTATCTACCCCTGGTCCTATCTATTCAGCTGTGACGGGCCAAAGGTACTCCAAGCAGATCATCTGCCGTGTGGTCAAGAGACACTACTACAGAACTTGATATCAGTGCCGGTTCAAAACCCCCCTTCAGTGGCGGTTTTTGAACCAGCACTGGCAATTCGGCAGTGATGCTTGAGCCATCACTGCCGGTTTGTTCCACCAACCGACAGTGATGCTTGAGCCATCACTGTCGGTTTTAATTGAACCGATAGTGATATTATTTTTTAAAATTGCATTTTTTTAATTGTTTTATTTTCATTTGGGGTTTAGGGTAGAGGTGGTGAGGAGGGAGATCTCGGAGGTGTTTGCTATCGAACCATTTAATATCGATGTGAATTGAAGGTGGTTGTGGACTAGCGACAATACAAACCCATCACACATTTATAATAATTATTACAAAACATCCAAACAAAACTTAAAGTATCGAATTAAATGTCGCATTACAATAACCTTTCGAGATAGTCTTTTCCGTAGATCTTCTTGAAGTCCTTACTCTGCACAATGGACATATATCCTTTTCTATACACTATCTCATTCAGAATAAGAGCTGCTATCTCCTCTTAAAATCTTCTTATCTCAAAATCTAGCAACCTGTTGTGGCCCTGATCTTTGCGCTGTAAATTGATACAAGATGATATTGAGATGCACATACGGAAGACAAAACAATAGAATTAAAATGAGACGCGTACTTACCATGCCATCTCCTAATCCTAGTTTTGCGCCAAAGTAGCAAAACATTGCCCACATCACATAGAACCCGCATTCGTTGTTCCCCATTGGTTGATCTAGGGCCTTGACCTTCTTCATATACTCCATGCTGAATGGGGCTCTCCATTTCTTTTGCATCTTAGGATCCACATTTCTCCAATCAGGTAACACCTTCATCCTATGTGACAATGTAAATGAAGTGTGAAGGCTGAGGACATTAATTACAATATCATATGTGATTGAAAAGTGTGGTTCGCTTACATATTTAGCACTTACAATATCAAAACCAAGAGATGTGTATGACTTAGATAATTTAGAGAATGAGCACACAGATAATGATACTAGAGATACTGGATCAGTATGGCCATTGCATGAGTTGACAACAGATGTGACTGTGGATATTGTAAATGGGGTGGTCCCTTCCGTTAGAGCTGACATAGATGGTACAATTGTTGATAATAAAAAGGCTAAAAAACAGTCTACAAAGTATGTTTTGTTTAATTGGTGTTGCTCCTATAATTATGCTAATGGCCTTTTTATTCATCCTTGTATAGAACTAATTGTACAAGTCCTTTTTCAGGAAAACAAATGGCAAGCAGAAAAGGAAGTAGGCAGGTTCCCACCCTTACCGAATTTGAGCTGCAGAGGCTTAAGACCATTGCACAAAACGAAGAGAAGTTGAAGTCCCTGAACATCCCTACTCTATCTAATCCTAAACCACCTGCTAAGAAAAGAGCAAAGGTCATCTTTTTAGAAATTCTTCTGTTGTAATGTCTTTGCTTATTTAATGAAAACAATTTATATAAATCATGTTTCTTCTTGTAGAGAACTCATAAGACCAATGATGGAGACACCCATGATCATAATTTGCGTCCACGACCACAGACAAACCTTGTAGGGAATGTGAATGAACAAATTAAAGAAGAAGATTTGGACTGTGAACAAATTGAAGAAGATTGGGAATTTGAACCAATTGGAGATTTCTTAGGTGATAATGAAGGTACTGTAGAATACTCCTCTCCTTTATTGTAGCATAAAATATTGTCATTGTGCTAACTTCTAATTTTTCAAATTATGCATAGCAGATTTTTATAGCACTACACAGAAGAGGAAAGGAAGAAGTATCACTTTACTGAAGGACATCTTTGAAAGGCCATGCCTAAAATCAAAATTCCAGACAATAACCTTGGTCAGCCTGTTGGAGACGACTATAGGAGGTTTTGTAGTGCTATTGGGTGCCATGTGAGAAAGAATCTATCTGTTGCTTGTCCAGATTGGAGGAAAATTGATATTAAAAAAAATGGCAGTATGTTGTCGATCTGTGATTGGCTTGCAATCTGATTTAGTGTTTCCATGGCGCTTCTTGAAACTACTGTAGTATGAACAAGGATTAGCTTTAATTTCTTGCTGTGAAAAGGGGAATCCAACTTCAACTTTTGTTCTCATTTGCTGAAATCCAAGTATGCTGAAATCTAAGTACTGATTTGCTATTTTCCATATTTCATTAGGAAACCTATGATATTGATGATGAAGCCGTGCACTGGTTTTTGGGTAGTGCTGCAAAGAAATGGAAGAGATTTAAATCCTATTTAAAGAAACAGTATTTTGATGGCAAATTAACAGAAGTAGAAATAAGGAAAATACATGGTGAAAGACTGAATGATGATGACTGGAAAAAACTAAAAGAGTATTGGGCATCAGAAGAATCTGAAGTAAGTACAACAACTATATGAATTCAACAATGATTTTGTAGAATTTAATATTTTTTTGTCATAGGCTCGCACAAGAAAAGCAAAAGCCAACCGTGCAAAGTTGACCATACATCATACATCTGGCAGCATTAGCTTTGCTCAAGCAGCCCATAAAATGGTATGTTAGACTATATTTGAGTTTTATTTAATACACTAACGTGCTGCACTTTTTTTAGTACTGAAAGTGAAGCATGTGTAGGAAAGTGAACTTGGGCGTCCTGCTCGAAGAGATGAGGTGTATATCAGAGCACATACGAGAAAGAATGAAGTTCCGTTACCGCCTGCAGAACCAATTATTGTAAGTTTTCTCTTCAACAACTTTTATTGCAGCCTCAAATCCTACTATCTTGTGTATTAACAATGATACTCTATATATTTAGAATAAACTAAATTCAATTATTGAGGAACATCCTGAGTTGACACAAAAGACAATCCAAGAAGGCAATGCATTTGCTGCTGCTTGTGGAGAAAAAGAGCCAAAAGGACGTGTGCATGTTTTGGGTCTAGGTCCAACTCCCCCAAAGTGTTGGTACACCAGGGGTGAAGTCTTACATACCAACAAGGATTCAATTGGAATTGTTGGCCCATAGGGATGCAGAAGTAGCTCGTAGAGATGCAAAAGCTGAGAAAGAAGGTCTACGACAACGCATAGTGGAGCTATAACAACAATTGTTAGAGGAAAGGTTGACGCATGAAAATATGGAAATCATTTCCCAGAATGGCTCTAATTCACGACATCATATTGTAAATCATGTACACCTTCTCTAATTCATGGTTACCATGTACTACATAAATCTAATCTTTAGTGCATACAAATCTGATCTATAATCCATCTAGTATGTTTGACTGTTTGTAGAGCCCAAGGTCTAAAGATGATGGTGTTGGGAAACGTTTGGATGAATTTCATGAAGGTGATGCTACATATGCAGAACAATCTAATGATTTTGAATACATGACTATGCGTAGGCATGCTACAACCCCCCTAGTCCAGAAATGCCCTCAATCCAGCCCCATGAGTGTAGCTCCATTTGTGCAGCCCCATCCGTTAATCCCTGCTAGTGTAGCCCCATCAGAACAACCTTCTCGTTGTCAGTCCAATCTTGTTCATGCAGGCACATTAGCCCAGCAGCCCCCTCAATCCACCATGAGAGCAGCCCCATCATCCCAGCGGCCCCCTCAATCCACCATGAGAGCAGCCCCATCCCAGCGGCCCCCTCAACCCACCATGAGAGCAGCCCCATCTAAGCAGCCCCCTCAATCCACCATGAGAGCAGCCCCATCCCAGGGCCCCCCTGAATCCACTATGAGAGCAGCCACATCCCAGCAGCCCCCTGAATGCACCATGAGAGCAGCCCTCCCATATGATGAATATGTAAGTTCTCATTCATCTTACAATTTTTTGCTTTTAGCTTAATAGTGTTTTTGTGAGTTGATACAATTCTCATGCATCCATCATTTGCTTCAGATTGGCAGAGAAGTTATACTTTACCCAAACATGAGGTCTTGTCAACCTATGGCCAAGGGTCAAGTTATTGCAACTGATCCTAGCTGCGTGCTAGCAGGACATGCTCTTGGAAGGCAATTTTGTCAAGTTATGGTTACAGTTGTGATGAAAAGAGATGTTGTGTTGCCTCGCCCTTATATTGGTGTTGAAAATATGGCCGATGCAAAGGACCTGGGAATTGCATGGCCATACAATTGGGTAATAAGAAACTCCTCTTCTTGTTTCTTATTTTTGTATGTGATGAATTAATTAGTGATGTCTCTAACAGCTGAAGCTTTGCAAGACATCAAAATCATCCTAACCTGGTGACGCTGCTGGGGTACTGCAGGGAGGACAAGGAGGTCCTGCTGGTGGAGTACATGGCCAACGGCAGCCTGGAGGACCATCTCTTCAGAAGTGAGCCATGGAGTAAGTTTGTTGCCTTGTTACGTACAGAGTATGTCAGCAGGTTCTTATCACAATGCTACAATTGGTTGGTTCCAACTAACCAAGTTCTTATCAAAAATTTTAGTTAGCACTTTCTTAAAAAAATAATCCCACAAATACTATTTTTCTTCAAATAAGAAAACAACAGCTACCCAAATACATATATATGCAACTGAATGAAAGGATCTGTCCTATCTAGTTCCAGTCCTCTGTCATAAACAAAAATTGTAATTGTAACCAATAAGGAAGGACAAAATCTCAATCTGAGCCTATAGAAAATTCACTATGCATAAATGAAACTAACATTGAAAAAACCATGATTAGTTGCCCCAGTCTTATGACATATGATTAGAAATCTAGAATATATATTATGACATGAGAGTAAGAAGCCAATATGTAATCTGCACTAAATCAGGTCAGATAGCAAAAGAAAACTGAATAAAACACAAAGATTTGCTAAATTGACATTAGAGTAAGAAGCCAATTTGTATTGAGAGATGCTAGAGTCGGTGCCAATTTGTATTGAGAAATGCAGTGGCTATATATAGCAGCCAATAGGATTCTGTGGTTTGCAGTACATATCAGGCGCGCTAACTTTGACTACATCTGTGTGTACTGTACAGTACTGTATACATGCATGGCAAGGTGCAGTGAACCGTGGAAAAGAAAACTGCATGCCATAGCCCATATGGTGGGTGTGTTATTGGTAATCCACCTACTTATTACTTAAATGCCAGATCACTAATAACGTCTCAACAAACGTTTCTAGTACTTGAACCACTTAAAAAGTAGACATGCTTTTAAAAACGTAACAAACCATACGTATCTAGAGGAGACTTTTCTTGTAGTGTCAGTTCAATGCATTATTGTGAGCTGTGAACCTTTAACTTATGTCATTTATGTAATCTTTTATTTGCAGGTGGGAGGTACAGGAAGCAACTGGATGGAATTTTGCATGACCAATGCATTAGTTTGAACATCCTAACTAGAGATGAAAGATTTTGGACATCAACTAGAGATGAATTCTTTTGTTAAGACTTAAGTGATGAATTGTAATGAGTGCAAGCAAACCATATGAGATGTGAAGTATGCAACTAGTGCAAACACTATGTATTATTCTATCTTGATGCCCAAAGTATCTCTGCTTGATGTAACTTGTTTCTCCAAGTGATCGATCAGCTTATGGATATTATATAATTGAAGTCTATGATGAGCTTCATTATTGTCATGATTGTGTATTGTGCAAAATATAATTGGTGTTTTATGGTTCATTGATTGTATGTTGATTATATGATTAGTACTGACCCAGAGGTTATTGTTGAGATTAATGAATAGTTATGCTGATAATGTCTTGTATTTATAGCGTCTGATAGTTGGACGCTATATAATATATAGCGTCTGATCATTGGTCGCTATAAGTATGTAATTGGTGTCGAACGGTCGGTCAGTATATCTTTAACGTTGTGTCGAGCGGTCGGTCACTATAAGTAACACTACTACAGGAATGATTTACCGCAACATTGGCCTTAGGCGCCCGGCAGCGGACATCTTAAGCGCCCGCTGCGGTAAACCGGTGGCCAGCTTGGGCAGCTGGCCACTGCGTTGCCCGCTGCGGTTATTCCATTTACCGCAGCGGGCCACATAATCCGCTCGCTGCGGTTATCCCCTCCCTATATATAGCAGCATCCCTCCCTCCTTCTTCCCCACGACTTCTCCTCTTGCAAAACGTGGGGGGGGGGAGGTTTTGCTCGAATTTTTCACCAAATCTTCAAATTCAGTTTTAGAGCTTTGATTTGGGGGAGTAGGACACAAATAGAGGTACATGATTGCTCTCCCACCCCTCTTTCTCCCTCGTTTTATCTCTTTTTAGTGCAATTCTCCTCATGTGGATCTAGATCTAGTTTGTGTTTTTAGTCTAGTTTCTTTATAGATCCATGTCTAGATATAAAACATGTATTTTTCACTCTAGATTCACCGGTGTGGCTAAAGTTTTGTCAATTTTGATCTCTCATCTTGTTGGGGGCGGATAACCTTGCCGATTTTTTCACTAAATCATCAAATTGAGTTTTAGAGCTTTGATTTGGGGAGGAGAGGACAAATAAGAGGTACATGATTGCTCCACACACCTTTATATTTTCTCATTTATTCTCACGATGACTATTGCGATATGTCTCATCATGTGTGTACTCTAGATTCATGAAGTAGATGTTTTTTTATATAGCACTTTGTTGTTTTGTCGTGTGTTAAGCTACGATGGTGGATGTACCACATTGATAGAGTGCTTGATCTTCGGTACCTTAGCGAATTGAGGAAGTTTATGACAGTTGCGAAAGCTCATCGTGCTAGTTTGAAGCGGACGACAACCGTATGTCCATGTTCTAAATGCCGGAACCTTAGAGGCTACCCAGATGGTACGGTGCAATCACATCTGATTGTCAACGAGTTTATGGAGGGTTACACGGTTTGGACTTCTCATGGTGAACAAAGTCTCGATGTGAGTTGCGGTGTATCTGGAGTGAGCTCGTCGACGGCGACCAACCAAGATCATGTTCGACCACCACCACCTTCTGTTCCAGTGCCAGCCGCCACCGACGATGGCAACAATTCTCGTGACTACATCACAGTTGAAGAATTGCTCGAGAACATTCCAGATGATGATAGTGCCGATGACGGTGACACTACTGAAGATGCTACTCTGAGGGAACCTGAAGATGTCCAGCTCTTTGAGGATCTAGTCAACCACATCAACGAGGATGATGCTATGTATGGCAACCCAAAGTGGTTGGAGAATTTTAGGGAGATGAAGCAGACGACAATTGATCCTTTGTACCAGGATGGTGGAAAATGTCCGGAGGGGTGCACGGCGCTCCGTTTCAACCTCCATATGCTGATGATGAAGGCTCGACATGGTTGGTCAGACATTGGCTTCAACGAGCTGTTAAGCTACCTTTCTACGACGTACCCTACGGGAGGTAACAAGGTGCAAGCTAATACAAATCGAGCGAAGAAGCTCATCCGTCCAGTGGCAATGAATGTTAGAAAGTTTGATGCTTGCCCTAACCACTGCATCATGTACCGGGGCGAGAAGTATGAGAACATGACGAAATGTCCACACTGTGGATTCAGTCGGTACAAGAGGAATGTCGGTTGCCGCGTGGATGCTGACGACATTCTTCCAAACAACAAGAAGAAGAAGCCCAGTGCTGCGGCCAAGCAGATCTCGGCTCAGCAAGACGAGGAAGAAGAAGGTTACACGCTGAGGAAAAGCTCCGCGCTATCCGTGTGGTACCTACCTGTGATTGATCGTCTACGTGCACTATTCGGGAATCCAGAGGATGCGAAGCTGATGTCATGACATGCATCTCCTGATCGGGTCAAGAACGATGGCAAGCTATGACACCCCTCCGATGCACAGCAGTGGAAGAATTTCGATAAGGAGTACCTCGAGTTTTGTGACGAGCCCAGACATGTCCGGTTCGCGCTCAGTACCGATGGGATGAACCCGTTCGGTGAACTAAGCAGCTCGAACAGTACTTGGCCAGTCATCCTCAGCATCTACAACCTACCTCCATGGGTGTGTCTGAAGCGCAGGTACCTTATGTTGACGATGCTTATCTCTGGACCGAGGCAGCCCGGCAATGATATAGATGTCCTCCTAGAGCCGCGCATGGAGGAAATGCATATGCTATTCAATGTTGGGGCCGAGATGATGGATGCGTACAAAAAGCAGAGCTTCACAATTAAAGCCATCATCTTTGTCACCATCACTGATTACCCCGGTCTCCTCTCACTATCGGGGCAGATCAGAGGGAAGACTGGATGTGTAGTTTGCATCGACGAGACTTGCTACACTTACCTTTCGAGTTCCACCAAGCTGGTGTACACTCGGTATAGAAGGTTCCTTAAGGCCAAACACAGGTATAGAAGAAGTGATATGAATGAATACTTTGACAATAAGGATGAGCCAGAACGACTTCCAATGCCGGAGACAAAGTGGGGGCCAAAGGTGTATGAGATGGTGAAGGATATGGATGACATCGAGTTCGGTAAGAAGAAGAAAGGACCAGAGGATGGGACAAAACCGACTAGGAAGCGAAAGCGTGACAAGAAGCAGGAAGCATCTCCTGATGACGATGTCCCAGTCATCCCTTTCAAAAAGAAGTCGATCTTCTTCAAGTACCTGTCGTACTGGAAAACATTTCATACACCCCATGCAATCGACTGTATGCACCTAGAGAAGAATGTGTTTGAGAGCACGATCGGTGTTCTGCTGGACATCCCGGGCAAGACGAAGGATGGGATCAAGTCACGGACCGATCTTGTCAACCAGGGCATTAAAAAGGAACTCCACCCTGGAAAGCCTCATAACGTCAGAGTTGATATCCCATTGGCTGCATACAACCTCACGCATGCCAAGAAGGTGACTTTTTGCAAATTGATGAGGGGTATCAAGGTGCCAACCGGTTTCTCCTCCAACATCAAGAGTTTGGTCTCCATGAAAGACCTCACAATGACCGGCTACAACTCACATGACTGTCACGTCATGCTCACGGTGTTCCTTCCAATATTGATAAGAGCTATCAGTCCAGAATATGTGAAGATGGTGATAACACGTATGTCATACTTCTTTAACTGCATCACGCAGAAGGTCATCGATAAGGCAGAGTTGCCTGCCTTAAAGGAGTTCATCGTGGAGACCCTCTGTCAGCTCGAGATGTGCTTTCCACCGGCTTTCTTTGACATTATGCCACACCTGATGATGCACATGGTTGACCAGATCGAGCAATTGGGCCCAGTGTACCTACACCAGATGTGGACGTACGAGCGCTTCATGTCCACCTTGAACAGGTATGTCCATAACCGTGCTTACCCTGAAGGTTCTATGATCGAGGTGTACACAACCGAGGAGTCAATCAACTGGTGTATGAGGTACATTAAAGACGCGACGGCGATTGGGTTGCCTGTTCACCCGCACGAGGGAAGAACCGAAGGGAAAGGGTGTGTGGGCCGGAAAGTGCACACTGATATACCTAACAAAGAGGTAGAAGAAGCTCATTATAGCATCCTCCATTAGTTGGTGAGCATGGAAAAATACGTCGAACAACACCTGGAAGAGCTTCGCACCGCTCATGATGGAAAGCGCACGGAGGAATGGGTCCAGAAAGAGCACAGGAACAATTTTGTACAATGGATGAAAGAGCAAGAAATATCGCCTGATGACGATGACTGTGACACTGTAAAGAAGCTTGCGCAAGGCCCGTCAACCCAATTTACCATGTGGCAAGGGTATGATGTGAAGGGGTACAGGTTTCACACAAAAGACAAAGACAAAAAGAGTGCGGCACAGAACTACGGTGTTTGATACGAGGGCGTAGACGAGTTCACACAAAAGAGGACACAATTCTATCGGCAGATCGAACAAATATGGGACCTCAACTATGGAGTCAACTTACGTATAACAAACTTCAAGTGCGATTGGGTCAACCCGAAATCAGTTGTAGTGGACAATTACGGGTTAACCACGGTGAACCTCAAAAGCACGGGCTACAAAGACGACCAATGGGTACTTGCAACCAATGTAGCGCAAGTGGCGTACTATATCTATCCACCGGATACAAAGAAGAACGTGGTTGTGTCCGAAAAGCAACGGATCGTGGGAGCTGATGGGGTGCAAAGCCCCGAGCAGTACAACAACTACGCGGAGCTCTAGCTTTTTACAGATCATGAAAAGAAGATCAAGGTAGTCGAGGTTGGTTGCAAGCATAGCAAGATGAAACCCTGGGCACGGAGTGGTAATGAGAAGAGGGTTGTGAAAGCTCCCGCACCAAAATGAGATGTGTGCCACACTTTTTTTGTAATAATGTAGACCAATACAAGTTTGTGACATGTGAACCTGGTTATAAATATAGATCTTGATGAGTTTGACAAACTTTGTATTTATACCTTTTATATTTGAATGCATTTAGATTTTGAAAACTTGAAGTCAAAGCATTTTAGAGTTTAAAGTTCACAAAATTTACCACAGCGGGCTTCCTACTTCGCCCGCTGCGGTAAATATTTACCGCAGCGGGTATCTTAAAGGGCCCTCTGCGGTAAATGTTTACCGCAGCGGGCATCTTTAAGGGCCCACTGCGGTAAATGCGTGCATATATATATGGGCAGCCGTCTTGTTCAAATTTCTAAGTCCTCGCTCCCTTTCTTCTTACCCCGAAGGGCTGTCAGTTTTCGCCACCGCCATCGCCATTGTTGCCGCCGCCATTCACCTCCTCCTCGACCCCCGTTCTGCTCCTCCGTCCCGCCGCCGTCACTCCGCACCGGCCGAGTGCGGGCCTGCCGGAACCCTTGACGCGGGCGTAACCCTAGCCGCCTCCGGGTCCGCCGCCTTTCCATTTGGAACCATCGCCACCGCCTCATCGTCCGCACCTCCTCGTCGTCCGCCCCGGCTTAGGGAACCAAACGGAGGAGGGGTGAACATGGGAGGCACAGGAACGACAGGAGCGAGGAAGTCCACGAGATCATTGAGGCGGGGCCTATGGGAGAGCCGGTCAAGCCTCGCGAGGTCATTGCAGTGTTCAGCAACCAAGTTGCCATGATTACAAGGGACAAGGTGGAAATCACTTGGCCTGATTGGCATGCTGTCCCGGAGGAATACAAGAGCCTTATTTGGACTCAGGTTAGGAGGAAGTTCAACTATCCCGAGAACGCAGATTTGGCCAAGTGCAAGGATTGGGTCATGCACGTGGCGGGGACTTCCCTTCGTAATTTCAAGTCAATGCTGACGAGAGATTGGTTCAAGAAGGGCAAGAATCCGTGTACAAAATACAATATGATCAAGGATCATTAGTGGGAGGCTTTTTGCAAACTCAAAAGCTCAAACGAAGAAAAAGAAAAGAGTGCCAAGTTCAGCGCACTCGCGAAGAAGAACAAGTGGCCCCACCACATGGGAATGACTGGGTTTGCCGACAAGAGGGAAGAGTGGCGGAAACAAGATGAAGATATGAGAGTGAGAGGGCAACCAGATCCGTACCAGGACATCGAACCTAGGGCTAAGGACTTCATCAGAGCTCGAATTCCAAAGAAGCTCAAGGAGGGTGCAACCAAGTTCAACGAGCCCAGGTTCGAGGAGGTGGAGAAGGCTGTCATTGAAGCCTCCAAGGACAGCGGGTCCTATGACGTTCAGAGGGGCCATGACCTACTTACTGAGGTCCTACGAACCCCAGAGCACCGCGGCCGCGTACGTGGAGTCCAATCAAAGATGAACTGGAACGCGATTCAGTCTCGGCAATCCGACGCTTCCTCATACAAGTCGAGGCAGAGGTACAAGACGAACATCTTTCAAAAGGGCTATGAGCTCGGGATGTCTGATATGTTCAAGAGCTCGATAAAGGAAGCCTTCACGAGCAACGACCCCGATATGGTGGCGATGAGATCACAGATGTTCCGCCAGGCTGGCATGCCCCTCCCTCCGGGTCCACAAGGGGGGAACGTTCCTCACGTCAAGGATTTCCTGCGCCACCCAATCGATGAGGTCAACGAGATGACACTAGTGTGGCTCTTGATTCCATTTGGCAGGAGCAAGAAGATTGCCATGGGCGAGGGAGTTGTATATCCGATCAACGAAATCCTAGAAGGATATCGGGCCCGGCTACCTAAGAACTATGCGCTGGTGACCATAACGTTAGTTAACCCAGAGCATAAAGACTATGAACTAGATGTTCCCCACCTACAACATCACCGTACCCTTGAAGAAGCGGAATGTGATGACATCTATTGGATGAAGGACGACCTTGAGATCATACCAACGACGACAGCGTCTGTTGCTAGATCTTGCCCCCTAGAAGGCGACGACGACGGAGATGACGAAGGCCGTGACAAGGACCCACCAGCTCGTTCACTAATTGTCAAGAGCCCTCCTCAGAGCTCGAAAAGTCCGCCTTTGGGCCCAACCAATGAGGCAGAAGGTTCAAGGGCCACTTCTGGGGGCAACACAGTGCCTTCAACCCAGCCGAGCCCGAGCGGGCCACATCCACCTCCCGACACTCAGCCTATGCCCACGACAAATGAGGAGGGGCCCGACACTCAGCCTATGCCCCCAACAAATGAGGAGGGGGCTCAAGGGGGTGCACCGGTGGGAGTTATGGAGGGGGAACAGGCAACGCAGCCAACGCTAGGTGCACCAAGCCAACAGGGAGGTACCGAGGCGGACAACCCGAAGGACGACTCTACATCGCTCCCATTCTCGACTACTTTTCCAAGGTACATTATAGACGAGCACACACAACGTTCAATTCACATTTGTACCTCGATCAATTCACATTCGTACGTTCCAACCCGACTTTTCCAGGCCTCCAGATGATCCACATCATCTATTTGTCTGATGACTGTCCCGACCACTTTGAGAATGGGAAGTTCATGATAACGAAGCAAGCACTCCTTGATGAAGAATCATGGGATACAAAGAGGTTTCATCTCTGGTACATGGAAGCGGCAAAAAGAGGCATGTCAAGTTTCACCGTGAAGATTCCAGTCGATTGCTTCCACTTGCCCGATATCGGGGAATTCACTATTCCGGTGGACTTCGAAGACATGTATAGGCTGCTGCGGGGAGAAGACCTAGACATCGTCCAACTCACTCCGTTTGCAATGTAAGTGACGACTTGCGTGTTAATTCCATTGATCTCTCCTATTCTATACGTCAACTCTACACTTATTAGACTATATGGTACATTCACGTGTATATGCAGGATGTCGGTCATCATAAGCAACAAAAAGCATCGTCCAACTCTTTTTCTCTCTCCAATGTATATCAATGAGGGTGCCATCAAGGTTCACATGCCAACGGATAAAAATAAGACAAAAAAACAGAGAGAAAAGGAATATAAAGACAATATGAGGAATCTGAAGAAGAAAGTGGCAGACTACATATGCTCACTAATGTTGAAGGTCAAGGAGGATGGGCCACGGTGTATCATGGCTCCATATCACTTTGGGTAAGTATGAAAGCATGTTCATAGAGTTCCAAAGTGGGTAGGATCAATCTTTGTAATCATCCTAACCAATAGTCTGTTTGAATCGTGCAGCAACGGCCACCAGGGTCATTGGGTTGCACATCTCATCTATCCTCAAGATGGCAAAGCGGTCGTATTTGACTCGTTGAGGACGATAAACAAACAAGGGTACAAGTCATTTGAAGATTGCTTGAAAGTGTAAGTCAATAAGCATTTTTCATCTTTTACGGTTATCGTTATTAATCAAAACATGTCTAACTCTATTACATTTTGTGCAGGGCTTATAAGTCGTACTTGAAGAATCCCGAGTGCTGGGATCGCAGGACCGATAGCTGCAAGGAGAACAACACCGACCACATCAAAATCCGACGCGAATTCCCGGTATGTAAAGTAACTGCAAAGTTCATTTGTGCTTTCTTTACATATGTGTTTGTTCTAAAGCTTCTATAATTATCGTGCAGTGCACCAAAGAACCGGTTGGATCCAAAGCATGTGGCTTGTACACCTGCGAGCACCTGAGGCAGTGCAGGGAGTACACTCAAAGCTGGAAGAAGCTCAAGGAAGGAGTCAAATATTGGGTGAACACCTACAAGCCATCCTTCAAGAAATTTAAGGGGGAAATCTGTAAGTTCATCATGGAGAAATGCGTTCTCGAAGGAGAACAATTCTTTGACGAAGAATCCCCCTTAGCTATCGAACCCAGGTACGAGAGGCTTAGGAAATGGACGACTCTGCTTCGCCCAAGTGATTACAAATGGCCCGTGGACTTTTCTTAGAGGATTTTGTAAATGTAACTCAAATGAACTTGATGGTTTGATGTGATGTGTATATGGATGTTGAAAACTGTGTATTATGTCATGTGCAATGCTTGGATGGTGTATATATAAATGTTTGTTGCATATGTATGAAATCTGGAATCTGGAAATATTTTGAATTCAAATTCTGGGAATTATTTGAATTCTGTTTTTTATTTTTTAATTTGAAAACTATTTACCGAAGTGGACAACTTAAGCGCCCGCTGCGGTTAACCAAACTTAACCACAGCGGACGCTGGAAGGTTGCCGCTGCGGTATATCCATTTACCGCAGCGGGCAGCACAAGGCGCCCGCTGCGGTTAATGGTTGTTAACCGCAGCGGGCACCTTATGTTGCCCGCTGCGGTAAATGGATATACCACAGCGAGCCCTTTCGCCCGCTGCAGCAAACCGTTTCTTTACCGCAGTGTGGCAGCGCAAGCGGACGCTGCTGCCCGCTGCGGTAAAGCGGTTTTGGCTGCTGCGGTTAAGATTTGTGTAGTAGTGTAAGGTCGGATGCTAAAAGTTTTAGCGACACCGCTTATAGAGATCAGTCAAGTCGGACGCTATATGTATATAACGACCTAATGTAGGTTGTTGTACTGACTTATAGCGACCTACCGGAGGACGCTGTAGATAGGCTATGGTATAGTGATTGGATTTGGTGAAGGGTGGCACCGCAAGAGGTTGACTTTTACTCTCCAACACTCGGTTCTCTCTCTTTTTAATGATTTGAGTGCTTTTTCACTAGATCTAGATCTAGATCTAAATTAGAGGAGAGAGAATAGTAGATCTAGAGCTACACACATGATAATTTGATTTTTTGTGCGTTTGAAAGGTTATAGTCCACATGGACGAGTGGATGTAGAAGACATCGAGGATGGAACTGACTTTCCTGGAAAATGTGAGGAAGAAGTTCATGCCTGTTGCGTAGAAGCATCGCCTCAATCTGGATCTGGAGCTCATGGTTTTTCCATGCAATGACTGCAGGAATCGGTTCGCCTAGAAAGATGTAGTGGTGCAATCACACTTTGTAAGGTATGGTTTCATTAAGGATCCGAAGTACATTGTGTGGAAGTTTCATGGTGAGAAAGAGCCGAGTGTCGCCAAAGAGCTTGGGGGGATCTCGTCGACGACATCCACAGTGGCGTCGGGCGATGGAGGACACCAACAACCCACCGTGAGACCTAGCATTGATGATGAGAGTCGTGACTACATCACTATTGCTGATCTGCTCCAAGATGATGATGGTGTTGGGAACGACAACAATGGTGACCCGGTGATTGATACACTGCGTCCTGAAGATGCAGAGCTTTTTGAGGAGATTGCTAACTGTCAGGACCATGATGATGTTATGTTTGGCAATCCGATGTGGCTCGAGAATTTCAGGGAGATGAAACATGCAACAATTGATCACCTCTACCCGGACGTCGGTGGATGTCCAAAGCATTGTTGTCACACCCAATTTCAAGGACGAAATAGGATGCATAACATTATGTGTGCCCAGGAATAATCCACACATAAGTTCACAAATTACAAAGTACCATCACAGAGTTTAATACATAACGAACATATATCCATTACAAGAATAAATAAAACAGACGGAAGATACATCTAGTTCTTGAGGCTCCATCTCACAGGGAAAGGTCAACTGGTTGACCAAGCCTAGAAATCTTCAGGAAACTCCTCATAGCCTCCTGCTTCTGTTACCCATCCGGGATTTTTATCCAAAATTGAAAAGAAAACAAGCGTGAGTACACTCATACTCAGCAGTATAACATGGGGTTATGAAGCTCAAAAGGATGACACTGGCTTACTGCGTTTGGCAATTTTAGTTGGTCAAAGTTTTATTAATAGGTAACATCAGGTTATGCTTAAGCCCCAAATGATCCCACTTATATCCTTGCCAAAGTTTAAAGAGTCATAACCATCATCATTATGGTGGCAATAGGAACATAAAGGTTGGTCAAGTTAATTAATTAAACCGTCAGTTTTCCGGGCCGCTCGTGACCGTGAGCACGGCTGATATATCAGTTTTAACACTCTGGAGAGGTTGTGCATCTTTACCCGTGAGTCGTGATGCCCCGAATGCCCGGGTTAATTACTCCCATAACACTGCCAAGGTGAGTGGGCGGGGTTCACTATGAAACCTTTCATAGTATCTCGTCTAACAAGATTAGGGCCGCTAGGATTGGCAAGGGGCGATAGAGCTCCCCTTCCGAGTAGCATAAAGACCCGCAGCCTACGCTCAAACTCGGACAGAGGCCGCACTATAACCAGCTCAGCAAGAGCCTAATGCGCCCTTTCGGGTAACCGCTAACGAGCTTGAAAAGAGCCTACTACTAAGTTAAAGCCAGAGCCATGTAGCTCCCACGGTAGCACTGTCAGTCCCAGCTTTTGCCAACAGTGAGTTATCATTAAGGGGTTATGTTCAAATTTCCATAACAGGATCATCAATGCATTCAAAGCTTTATAACATTTGGCAGGGATCAAGTATTCATTTATATAGCACTAGCCATCTACCCATATGCATATCCCATAGGAGTCAAGGAAAAAGGGGTTCAATTCTGGGGAATTAAACTACGGGTATCAAATTAAACACATGCACATGAAATTATGATTACGGTGAATAGGATAACAAGGTAGGTCCCATGCTATACTTGCCTTGGTTCTCAAAGTCTTACTGGTCAAAACACTCCTGATCAAAGAACTCTTGGTCACCAACAAACTCCTCACTTCCTGAACTCGATCACGGCATTGCAACAACACACATTCCAATTTCATACATACAAAGCAAACAAAACTAATATTAGAAAAGTACACCATCAACATTAAACTGAGTTAAAAGGTTTATAAAAAGAAACTACTCTTTGCTACGATCATTTCAACACGAATTTCATGAAAATCGGATTTAAAACGCAAAAGATATGATTTAAACTAGTTCTCTAAGAGCATCTTTAGTATTTGAATTATCCTTGAATTTAAATAATTCAAACTTGACTAACAGATGGTTTAACATGTAGAGAATTTCATTACGAATCTAACGCAACTCGAATAGTCCAAATCGGAGTTAAAATAAAGTTTTTATAAGCAATTTAAGGCAGTGACAATTCTGTAAATAGCAAATTTCTATTTTTGGAATAAACCGAGCAGAATTACGTGTCTTGACTGAGAAAACGTAAACTCGGGAATGCGTCAGCGCTGTGACGCGGGGTCAACAGGTCTGCCACACGGCGGCTCGGGATTGGGCGGGTCCACGGGCACAACCGTGAACCGCGCGCGGGCTGCGGTCCACCGGTCCACCGTGGACCGAGAAGGATACCCCTTCGGGGGATCTAATCCTGGCCGCAGATCGATAAACGGGCGGCTCAGAACAGATCGGAGTGAAGGAGATGGAGAGGGTCGGCCGGAGGGAGCAGTGACCGCGGCGGCTCCCATTGCCGACGGCGAATAGCTCGCCGGAGAGAAGGGGAAAAGGGCTAGAGGCCTCTGTTGGCCACCGGGGAACCACGGGGGGAGAGAGGAGAGCGAGGTGAGTGCCGTGGTGCACTCGGTTGAACGTGGGGAGGAAGACAGAGGCGACGCCATGGATCCCGGCGGCTCTATCTCGCCGGCGAACACGGGGAACCTGCTCCCGACCGTCCCGGCTTCAACCAAAAGCACCGGGAGGATTGGCGTGCTTGTGCGAGCGCAACAGAGGGCTCAATTGGAGCGGCGGTTTGCCGGAACAAGGAGGTCCGCGGCGGCGCCATGATCGATTTCGATCGGTGTGTGCGGGTGAGATGATACGGCGCGGTAACGACCAAATTGAGGGTACTGGGGTGTGCGGTGTGTCCGTGCGATACTCGTGGGGTGCTCGGATATGGGCCGCGCAGGGGTGCAGAAGGAGAGGGAGGGGGAAGTGGGCTGGGCCCGAGAGAGAGCTGAAGCTCAGGCCCTTTTCCTTTTTTATTTCTTTTTCCAAATTCAATTTCAAAACAATTTGAATTCATTTGAATTTTGAGTTTTGCAATTCCAATCAATCAAAGGAAATTATGCAGCTGCATGAATGCACATTCATGTTACTAACTAGAAATTGATTTTAATTCAAAAAATTTATTATTCCACTAAATGATATGCTCACAAAATTTCATAATTAAATCATTTTCTATTATTTTAAAAGCATTTCAAATTTGTGGGTGTTACAATTGTACGACATTTCGTTTCGTCCTCCAAATGCTGATATGCATGGCTCTCCATGGGATAATTGACACATGATTCAACAACCTGTTACACATCATTGGTGACACGCTATCAGAGGGTAACAAGGTGCCCGCCAATACATATCGAGCGAAGAAGCTGATCAGGCCAGTGGTGATGAAGATTCAAAAGTTCCATGCATGTCCTAACCACTATATTCTGTCTCGAAGATCTAAGTATGAGAATATGCAGAGTTGTACCCACTGCGGCGTGAGCCGCAACAAGAATAATGTTGGTTGTTGCGCGCATGATGACGAGGGACCGTCAAGGGATGCCCAGCTCATGTCCTGGCATGCATCACCTGAGAGTATGAAGGAGGATGGCAAGCTACGACACCCCTCTGATGGCAAGCACTGGAAGTGGTTCGATGCCATGTTCGCGAAGAAGTTTGGGGACGTGGTGAGGAATGTCAGGTTCACGCTGAGTACGGATGGGATGAATACCTTCCGTGACCTCAGCTGCATGCACAACACCTAGCCAGTCACCCTTGCCATTTACAACCTACCTCCGCATCTATGTCACAAGCGCATGTAACTTTTACTGACAATGCTTATCTCAAGACCGAGGTGGCCCGACAATGATATAGACGTGTTCCTAGAGCCGCTAATGGAGGATATTCTTGACGGTCGTTAGCATCAACTTTTAATACAATTATAAACATGATAAATGGATCAACCATATGAAAAATACAGAAGTATAGGGGGTTATCTAAAAAATTCCATAAGTTTTGGTATTCTATTATTTTCCAGGGACTATTCTAGAAAAGGCGTAATAAGGGAAGCAAATCAGAATAAATATTGGAATAAATCTGCGACGAGATATTTTCCATTTAACTAAGGAAGGATCGGGAAGGCACCCGGAGGAAGCGGGGCTGGGGCAGCCGCTAGGTGGGGCCAGCCGGCTCCACCCCTGGCCGACCATCCACCTGTGGGGCCCACCTCGCTCCCCCTTCTGGAAGCTTCCTCCACCGTGTTTGAGGAGTCATCTCAGCCCTACATTAAATCGGTTTCATCCAACGGCCGTTGTTCACCCCACAAGGCTATAAGTAGAGGGCAGATCCCAACCTCGGGGAGAACACAGTTCAGTTGGACATCCATCATCATAATCATAGGTCAGAGGTATCCCCTGAATGGATAACCTCTCTAGATATTAGTTCTTAGATCTAGATAATAGAGAGATGGGGAGCGAGGGAAGAGTTTTGGAGGAGGTGTCGGCCTGTCGGTGCTTCTTCTTCGGCTTGTACTTCGGAGGGATCAAGTTCTTCTTGAGCTTGCTCCTGAGATGTCTTCAGTAATCGACTTCTGATTCAAGTAAGATTTTGTTTATATTGTTCTTCTAGTTCATGGCTCTTTTGAGTGCTTTAATCCTTACGCATGCTTTGGTTAGAATTTTATCGTAAGTGTAAGTGTGGTACTTAGACTGAGGTAAACATGAATGTCCCCTATATTCCGAATCGGTGGTAGATTGTGTACGTGACAGGTGCATTGATTCCTCTGTAGTCCACCTCCCGTTTATAGGATCTCGTAGGCTATATAGTTATCTAAGTTGTGGTGTACTCTGTTTGCGACCCTTCTAGATAATTGCCCCAGATGAATCGTAGAAGACATATATCTTACCCAAGTCAGAACTAGAAAACCGAAGTTATCCTCTCTATACTCCTATTATCGACCCCATCCTTGATTGTCGTTTCCAACCAAGTTATTATTAGTTTAATCTGTACCTTATACCTTAGTTTCTATCCTAATTTCTATCTACCCTTTTTGGATAAGTTACAACGTAGTTGATCTGACACGTTTACCTGTGGATACGATATTTAAAACCTCATGGTGAAAGCTACAACAGTATCCGTGCGCTTGCGGATTTATCTGTGTGCATCTTAAAAATACCAACAAGCTTTCTGGCGCCGTTGTCGGGGAAACGGTTGCTGACTTATACAAACCTTTCTTAACCTTTTCTCTTATCCTTTATCTTTATCTTTTACCTCACGTCTTCTATTCATTCTTCTTATCTATTCTTTCATCTCTTGTTTAACATGGATAATAACATTCCTATCTATCAATATGCTAAACCTTCGAGCATAGACTTTAGACCACCAAATTGTTCAAAACCTATCACAACATCTGGTTTTGAGATATGCCTGGATTATATAAAATTAGTTCAGAAAGAACCTTTCTCGGGAGAAGACAATGAAAACCCTTACCCACACCTACAAGAGTTTTCTGAGATCCGTGACCCCTTTCGCATAGGAGGCATGCCTGATGAGACCTTAACACGGAAGCTTTTTCCCTTCTCCTTGACGAGAAAAGCTAAACAATGGTATAAACTTAATGTATGTAGTGTGCAAGGAGATTGGCAGATGTTAAAGACTAAATTTATCATAAAATACTTTCCAATATTCAAGGTGATTAACCTTCGGAAAGAGGTTTTAACTTTTAATCAACTAGAAGAAGAATCTCTTTGCGATACATGGGATTGTTTCATTGATCTTACCCTTACTGGCCCAGATCTTGTTATTCCAAACCCCTTACTTCTTCAACATTTTTACATGGGTCTTAGTAAGGAGTGGAGGAAATCCCTTGATGTAGCCCCTGGAGGAATTTTCTTTTCTTTGTCTGCTAGTGAGGCAAGGTGTAAGCTTGAAATAATGAGTGGAAACACCCCTTGTCCTAGCATTCGAAATCCAATCCCTGAGAAAGAGAAGGAATCAATTTCTAGACAGGAAGTTTGGATAGCTAAATCAAAACCACTCCAATCCCAAGATTTAACTATCAATCCTAAACCATCAATAGCTCAAAATCCTCCAAGGGAAGAAGAAATTCCACCTTTGGAAAACTCTAATCTTTCTAATACTGATGGTTTAGACTTCAAGTTTCATAAGAGAACATCAAGTGAATATAATTCAAATCTTTGCAAGAAGGGTTATCTTAAAAAACGTCCTTATTCCCCCTGGGAAAAAGTTGAGGATTGTATGTCAAGTGATTCCATAGAAGGAGAGATAAGCCATACGAAAACCCCTTTTTGCCCTTTCATGTTCAAAGACAGCCCAAATCTCCAACCCATCCTTGACTTTGGTCATGAAGATCCCAAGGGCGACCAGGAGATGCTACACGAGTGGCTGAAATGCATAGAATGGATGGATAAGGAAGAAGCCTTAAAAGAATCCAACCTTGGATTAGTTTCAACTCCCTTTGAAAACATCACTTATCCAAATATTGAGGAGCCTCTAGACGAGACCAATTCGAGAGTCACCAATCGAATTGGATCTTGGAACATCCATAAAGAATCCACGATAAATATTGAAGAGGAATATGATATCAAAGAGCATGGAATCTACTCCATAACCATCTCTTCAAATCCATGCTCATATGAGACATCTCCCTTAGCAATTGGTCTCTCTATCATTACCATGCATGACATCTTCAACACCCTCACACTTTCCATGTATAAAAACTTCAAAAGGGTGATTGTCGATGCATGTGTTTATAATAAATATTGCAGATCTCGTTCATATCTTGAATGGTTTCCCAATGGCAAGCTTAGTGTCCTAAAACAAGAACTCTCAAGGTCCTAACATAAGTCTTCACCTTTTCGACGCGCTACCCTTGTGATAATGAGCATAAAGATATATGATTATATTCCTTCAGGTATATTCTTGTCACTAACCTTTCAAGGTTAGGAACAGAAAGGATGAATGAACGATAAGCATAAGGTATGTCCAACCAATATGCAACATTGAATTATATTCATCCAATCTTGATTTTTACAAAATTCAATCTTGGGTGAAAACAACCATAAAAACATATTTTGCCATGTTGGTTGTCCGTACCTTTAAGGCATGCTCAAACTACTACATAAAATCACGCTCTTTCATCTTCACTTGAGTAAATCTTCATAGTACTGTCATGTTACCTTTATTTGCTATAGTGGATGTTTAGGTTTTGAAGTATTTTCATACACCTTTTAAATTATGCATGGTGCTTAGTTTAAATCATAGGTATTATGATTTTACTTCTAAACACGAGCAGAAGAAACACGAGCAAGAATGGTGGGAGGAGAACAAAGATGCACCACAAGATAACGAGGAATCATCTGAATCTACCTCAGATGATAAATCAGACAAGTAAGTACTCTCTCCTATCTAGTCTTATTGGTAGACTATAAATTCCGTTCCTTTGCCACAAGGTAAAAATGGTAGTTATCTAATTTTACCACATTTATCTTTTTGTATATTTAAAAACAAAATAAATATTTATTCATCATTGCATCATGAAAATCTAAAGCCCCATGTGAGAGACCTTATGGTAATACCATAAGGGAATTTACTATGGTGGCATAAAAATAATTTTTATTTCTCTTGCATTATAATATAGAAAAATCTAAAAAGAGATTAGATATTCAATTCCTGCTAGAATCTATTAAAGTTTAAATTAGCTCATGAGAATATTAAACTACTCTTTTGGCTGACCGCTAACCCATTGTCATAATGGAGCCTCGAGTTTTGTTTGTTCTTGCTGCAGTATAACCATGCATGATTGAAAGCACCAAGGAGGAGTGAGCCCAACCCGAAGGCTACTTCTAAAGATCATTCAACTCAACCATAGCAAAATCAAGCTTGGGGAGGGCACCCCTAGTCATTAGGTAAGTGTACCTATGCTATCTATCGAGTCTATCTTATAGTCATAAAATATTTAAAATATGTGAGCACATGAAGGTTCACCTTAGTATCATAAGAAACTTTAAAATTGCCAAACAAAATATATATAGGCACATGAAGGCCCATGTCTGTCGAGTCTTAAGACTCCTAAATAAATATATGTTAGGGTGTGTGTTTAATTTACTTAGAGTCAATAAAATCTATGAACAAGAATTTTGTCTTGGAGATGATGAATAGTTGCTCTGTTGTAATCCCTTTTAAGAACCTAGTTTTCAACATTAAATTCTCTAGAGTTTTGGTTAAAACTACTTTGATATAAGAATTTACTCTGAACCTAAAACTTGTGAAGGCATATACTTAAACTAAGTCTAGGTGGTTGGGAGATATGACATGAAAGTCTGAGCTACTATTTATTTTACTCCTAGCAATACTAAGGTCTGGTGATTTATCTTTTGAAAATTTAAAATCTTACATGATGAGCTCTTGTATGACAATTTGAATTCCTACCAAAGCCATATATTTATACATTTAGATTAGGAAGACTCATTCATGCTACTTGTCTTTGTATTGAGTGTTTTCAACCTTTAGACCCTGTGAAGAGTCTCATCATGCTTTTAAAATCAAGATCACATACACACCACCCAAATATGCACTACTTTACACTAGAGTAGGTGCAACAACATTCCATTCATCCACCAGAAAAAGGTCTTACTCTTACACTAAGAGTAACCACCACCAAAATTATTCATTCCATTCTCATCTTTCATTCAATAAATGCTCCAAGTTCTTGTTCTACTCTCTCAACAATTTTTCTTGGTAAAAGAGATATGAGTTATGCAAAAGCTAATCAAAAAAATATATATATAAAAAGAGAGGAATTAAAAATGGACAAGTGTCTGACACACCTCTCAGGAAAAATAAATAAAGAATAAGATAACTCATACTCTCTATCCATGTTGTTCAAAATTTCAAAATCCCAAAAAAGAGATTTATCTCAAGGAGCAAAGTAGAATTAGGTCTTCACCATTACCACCATATATCCACCATATCCATACACATGCACATCTTGACTTGATTGTATGACTTGAGTCTCTATGGATCTATTGTTTGACTTTACAATATATACAAAGTAAGTATGCTAAACCTTGTTAAGCCATTCCTATGAACTCCACTATATTTACTAGTATAGGAGGGCATGAAATTATTAATGGCTCAGTGAGATCCACAAATACCACATACATAAGAGTCTTGAGGGTGTCATACAATTAAGCTCTGAGTTTTATTTCGAAAACTTTGCAAAGCCCAGAATTTTGGTAAAGTGAAGAGTTTGAGACATAGTGCCTGATTCGAATGTTTTGTATTTCGATTGCTCAAGACCCAAGTGATAGTCAAAGCTCCATAGTTAAAGGTAATACGAGTGAGTTCAAAAGTTAGAACAGTTTTTTCTAATTCTTAGAAGAATTTTTGTTTGAAAGCTTGTGAATTTTTAAGGTGTGAAAGCATTGTAGCAACTCTTGATCCAACTTTATTAGAAAGGCTTTGCTAGGGACTAGCAAAGGGTAAGCTTGGGGAGCTTGTTGATGGTCGTTAACGTCAACTTTTAATACAATTGTAAACATGATAAATAGATCAACCATATGAAAAATACAAAAGTATAGGGGGTTATCTAACAAATTCCATGACTTTTGGTATTCTATTATTTTCTAGGTACTATTCTAGAAAAGGCGTAATAAGGGAAGCAAATAAGAATAAATATCAGAAAAAATCCACAATGGGATATTTTCCATTTAACTAAGGAAGGATCGGGAAGGCACCCAGAGGAAGCGGGACCGAGGCAGCCGCTAGGTGGGGCCAGCCGGCCCCACCCCTGGCCGACCAGCCACTTGTGGGGCCCACCTCGCCCCCCCCCCCCTTTGATCTGGAAGCTTCCTCCACCATGTTTGAGGAGTCATCTCGGCCCTACCATTAAGTCGGTTTGATCCAACAGCCGTCGTTCACCCCACCAGGCTATAAATAGAGGACAGATCCCACCCCCGGGGAGAACTCATTTCAATTGGAGATCCATCATCATAATCATAGGTCAGAGGTATCCCCTAAATGGATAACCTCTCTAGATATTAGTTCTTAGATCTAGATAATAGAGAGATGGGAGCGAGGGAAGAGTTTTAGAGGAGGTGCCGGCCTGTCGGTGTTTCTTCTTCGGCTTGTACTTCGGCATGATCAAGTTCTTCTTGAGCTTGCTCCTGAGATGTCTTCAGTAATCGACTTTTGATTCAAGTAAGATTTTGTTTATATTGTTCTTTTGGTTCATGGCTCTTTTGGGCGCTTTAATCCTTACGCATGCTTGTGTTAGAGTTTTATCGTAAGTGTAAGTGTGGTACTTAGACTTAGGTAAACATGAATGTTCCCTATATTCCAGATCGGTGGTAGATCACGTACGTGACAGGTGCGTTGAGTCCTCTTTAGTCCACCTCCCGTTTATAGGACCTCGCAGGCTATATAGTTATTTAAGTTGTGGCATACTTCGTTTGCGACCCTTCTAGAGAATTGCCCCACATGAATCGTAGAAGACATATCTCTTACCCAAGTCAAAACTAGAAAACCTAAGTTATCCTCTGTATACTCCTATTATCAACCCCATCCTTGATTGACGTTTCCAACCAAGTTATCATTAGTTTAATCTTACCTTATACCTTAGTTTCTATCCTCGTTTCTATCTACCCTTTTTGGATAAGTTACAACGTAGTTGATCTCACACATTTCCGTGTGGATACGATATTTAAAACGTCCGGGTGAAAGCTACAATGGTATCCTTGCGCTTGCGGATTTATCTGTGTGCATCTTAAAAATACCAATAGATATGCAGAAACTATGGGTGGAAGGGGTCTAGATGATGGATTCGTCCCTAAAGAATGATTCACTCTAAAAGCCATCATTTGTGTCACCATCATCGGCTACCCTGGTCTTTTTTCACTATAGGGACAGAGAAATCCGCAACTGCATAGATACCAAAGTAGCTTTCCTGTGTCCTAGTGGACTGGGCTAAAATTAGCCAGTGGGCTAGATTGAGGTGGGACCATTTTTTAGCGACACATAACATGACGATACAAGTACCTTTAGCAACAGACAAATGAATAGCAAATGTAAATACATATACCGACAGATTGTTAACATAGAATTAGCGATAGATGTTCAGTGAGTTATCTTTAGCAACTGATCATTCATCGATAAATATCATTTTTAGCGTTAGATGTCTGACGGTGATGTGGTGTAGTATCACCCAGGAGTATTCTAGAGTATCGATTTCCACAGGCAACGTGAAGTGTACTAGATAACTAAGGACATCCAAAGGAATAATGATTAAATGGGTAGAGAGATTTTAGAGTTTTCTAAGGGGTTCTATCTAATAAAGGCTCACAATACTTTACTTACTTTGGAGTAACAGTACCTTCCCGACTCTCCAAAAGACTAGGAAAAAGGTAGTCGGGGGGGGGGGGAGGCTGCCAAAATCTCTACGAAATCACCAATCCAAACATGGTGGACTACAAAGGCCTAACAGAGTTGTCACCTCTGGGGCTACCACAACTATATGTGGGATTGGGCGCAAACTCAGGTAAACACTAGTCTAGACACCGCATCTACACTAATGCTTACTACTCTAATCCCATGAAAACTAGAGCACTCAATACGAGTGGAGATCCCGTATATAAAATAAAGGAAGGACTGAAATTAAATAAAATACTTAGAAATAATAAATGAAGAACCTGGAGATTGCTCAAGATGAACCAGATGCTGCAAAAGTACAATGTTGAGGAAGATCCGACAAATCCGGCTCCTCCTAGCTTTCTCCTTCTCTCACCTCTAATTACAACTAGATGAACTAGAACTAGAAGAGCTAGATCTAGATGAAGTAGAATCTAGACAACTAGAGAACTAGATGGACTAGAAGACATCAAGAGGGACCTCTACTTCTACTTGGATGGAGAGTTGAAACCCTATCTTTTTCTCTATAGGTAGATAATGATTCTTGGAGGGGGGGTCTACCCCTTTATTTATAGTGCGATGGGATCAACTGTAGCCCTCAGATCAAACCGACCTTGAACAACGACCAAGATGTGATCTATAGGTCCGTTAGGAGGTAATGTAACGAGTTGGGACTCAATCTCCACTTTGACAGGCAAACCGGCCTAGGGGTGGAGTTGGCCGGCCCTACCTAGCGGCGCCTCGGCTCACACTTCTTTCCCGTGGCATCCAGTGTCTTCCAGAGTCTTCCAATGTTAGTTTCCATCCCAATTGCGCAAGGAGACGTGTCGTGGTAGGATTCCCCCTCTTCAAATCCTGTTTTAGTCCCTGGAAAATACAGATTCACCAAAGCTATGGAATTATGTCAATTTAGCCCTTAAACATATGGTGGGTGATGATTATGGTATGTTCTATAATCTTCCTAAGTTTAATTCCGTAGCGGTGTTGATATCTTTTTCATCGGGACTCCAAATATGGCAAGTGATAGGTCCATTTCGATCGGTTTGACGAGCTCTTTGTAATGGTTTACTCCAATTCCTTATTTGAGGTACTTTTATATAAACTTGAATATATTGCAAAACAAGCGAGAACACCACAACTCATGGAACTCGTTAGAATCAAACCCTAGAACTATGCTTGGTAGTTTATTCCTTATCATCTTATGCAATAGTTGATAGTTATATCTAGAGTTTAGTGGCTATCAACAGTCACCATGTCCTCGACCGTCCGAGCACCAAGTCCTCCTGAGGCTTCTCGCTCGACTCGCTCGCCAGCCATCTTGACTTTGTCAACACGGTCACATCCATGTCTTCTCTCACTCGTCGATGCCTCAAGTGTCCGCCATCATAGCTAGTCCTCTAGCCCTACAGTCCGTCAGTCCAAGCCTCACGTCCACCATTCGCCACTTTTAGTCCATCGGCACAACACATCTCTATTTGTACTTCACCTAGCCATTAACTATTGCCTCCGGAGTCAACACCTGCACAACACAAGTCAAGAGACATGCACACTTCTACTTTCGTAGTATGATTAGTGAAAAAGCTGAAACTGAAATACTTGTATGTAGGCCAATCACTCATATTAAAAACTAAACAACATAGACACTTATCAACCATGTGTTCGCAGAAGCAAGGGAAGGGGTACAAACACCCCACCACCAACATACCAATTGGTTTAAATCTCTGCGCTTAAGTGAGCACCGTATGAATCGGTGCCTGGCCAACTGCTAGTTACTATTCAAAATCACAAAGCACCGGACGCTCTGGTGCCTCTTTGCACTCGTTGTAAGTCCTTTGTTAAGCCACCCAATGCTGGTGAGCGTCTGGTGACTTTTGTACCTCTTTGGACCCTTACTAGACAACCATTGGACACTACACTCAAGGCAACCTAGTGTCTAGTGCAGCATACGGTGCGCTCTCGAGTGCTGACTAAGTACATCGGAGTGTCCGGTGACTCGAGGGGAGTGAGCTTGGTGACTAACCCTAGTCACTTTGCACTCACCGGACACGTCTAGTGCCAGGTGCACTAGCGTCCGGTGCTCACTAAACCCCTCAAACAACTCCGAATTGAGTTTCGTCGAAAATTGAAGTTGTTCTAACTAATGTTAGGGCCAACCTAGAGTTGCTTAGGGATGTTAGAAAAGTATGCACCACACCTACTACATTAGACTTTCCTAAGACAAGCTGCCCATTCAAGCCCCCCTTAATAGCACGATCAAAGGTAAAAACAAAGACCCTAATATACTTTTCAAGTACTATAGTTTTCTAAAACTACAACATCCAAACTGATCGGATTAGAGCTGAGGGGTTTAGATGTTTCAGAGGGCAACACTCTTCCTATCACTTAGAATCCTTAGAAGCATGGTTGTTTATCGCCTAAAGAAGTTTTATGCTTGAAGGGACATAACTAATAAAAATTTATATACATATCAACACTCATCAAGCACAATACCTAAAAAAGGATTGACATCCCTACTCAATAACATTAATGGTTTAACTACAATATGTCACAATTCAACCATAGGTGAGACCAAGCCTGCATGATGGGTTAGCATGTGGCCTATCTAACCAAACTAATTAGACCCCATCTCAGCAATGACAAAAGTTAAGCAGTAAAGGTTAAGACCATTCCTAGTACTGTTATGCAATTTTCAATGGTGTCATTCAACTTGAAGAGTTGTGGTTTGGTGACTTTGACTAGTATCTGTCATCTTAGTTTGAAGTTTCACATGAGAAATGATGCATAATGTTTTTTCTTTGAGAATTACACAGTATCCACAATATCAATGCACATTCACCCCTATATATGATACGTATGTAAACCCTATCCTTATGAGCACCTCCAAAGAACTAGGAATTGGTATGTAAGATTTGGGAATGAATGAGGATGAAACCATTGAGTCCTAACGAATGCTTCATCCAGTTTCATTCGCGTTGGCAGCCAGGATGGTTAGGTTTCACACTAATGTAATTCTCATCCTCTTTCCTCATAATTAACTTACCAAGTTAATAAATTTGCTTATGTGTCATAGTTTTAAATGAGGATGGAACTAATATGAACTTCTTACTAGTGTGCTTGTTTTTTTTGAACAAATACAGTACTAGTGTGCTTGTTAATCTAGCTAATTGCAAATTATAGCCATGACACAAAAATATAAAGATCATGAAATGTTTCATTATACTCTTGCAGATCTAAAGATGTCGTTCTCGCCAAAATCTAAGTTTTTCAGGGAGACAAAAAAGAGCTACACAATTATCGGTCAATGCACCACAAAAGATGTGGCGCCAAAGGAAATGAAGCTTCACAAAGTGCTGACCCCAAGCTTCCCTTAACTAGAGGCTGATACCTAAGCATTACATTGCGTGATAGAACAAAGGACAAAAGCCTTGCAAGACAATCAGGCCTTGCAATAAAATGACCCATCTTCCCCAAATTATCCAAGTGATTCACTTTCTCCAATTTGTATTTTTTTTTTGAGAAACTCCAATTTGTATACAAGCAGGGAGCGGAAGCCACATCGAGCACGAAGCCCCGCCGTTCATCATCATCTTGCCATGGGTGCCTCGCGCCATGGGGACACACATGCTACTAGAGAACATGTCTTTGATCGATGTTCAAAATGTGTAATAGTCTCGATAAATTTTGTGTCCAAGACTAATAGACCCTTAGTCCTAGTGGGTAACCTGGACTAAAATGTCTCCTTTTGTCCCGGTTGGTGTTACGAATCAGGACTAAAGTTATCATGACCTTTAGTACCGATTGGTAATAGCAACCCGGGCTAAAGGTTGACCCTTTAGTTCTCGTTGGTGTTGGGTTGGTCAAAAGAAAAACGTCTCATTTATTGTTAGATATGATATGTAGGTAAGGTGGTATGCTATGCGCAAGATCTTATGTTTGAATTTCACGGGACACAATTGTGGGAGACATTATTTGTTTTAAGCAAACCAGGACTAAAGAAAAATGGTCTTAATCCCCGATTGGTGGTCCCAATTGAGAACATTATTTTTTAAGCAAATCAGGACTAAAGAAAAATGTCATTAGTCTCTGATCCGTAGTCCCGATTAGAAAACACGGGACTAAAGCTTGTTCTCAAGAAAAATGACTTTAGCACCGGATCTGTAGTCCCGGTTATGAAACCCAAAACTAAAGCGGGACTAAATCCTACTTCTCTACTAAAGCGGAACTAAATCCTACTTCTCTACCAATGGCCTTTCCTCAAACACCTCGGCACCACGGCCGACCATCCGAGCAAACACTGCACCAGCATTCGCGGCTCGTAGGTACCATGTCATCGCCATCCAGCAGCAAGGCCCGACTACACAGCACACGCGCCTTCTGACAGCTCTTTCGACCTGGTCGAGCACCCACCGGGCGCTCCGCCCCCCTTGTTTCTCCTGGGTTGGGGCATGAAGCCCACTAGGGAAGGAGACCACCTTTTCATGTTTGTAGAGGCAGCTCGGTTTCAGCCCACCTATAAAAATCAATTTCTCGGACGGCGGCCCAAGCACGCCTATAACCAATGATTTTTCTAGAGGCAAACAGGTAGCTAGTCAGCTAGAAAGGATCTACAACCACCTCTGAAAACCTTCTGCACAGTAGTGAATGGGTGTGGTTTGAGGCTCGTTAATCTAGTGAGTATGTTAGTTTCAACAAAAATGAAACAAGAAATAATAATAGACAGCAGAAACTGCCTACTATATCTATGTTCATATTGAAATGAAGCAACGAGAGAGAGAGACAACTATATTTCAACCTGATGTCATACATACATACATATATATATATATATGTATGGGATTTTGCTCATGGACACTGAAAGTGACCACCGACATCTAAAATGAAATCATTTGCTAGAGAACACTCTGATTCTTGACAAATTTGTTTATGGACATTGTGCCCAATAAAACATTTTAACAATATAAGTGCCTAAAATTATACTATAAAATCTTTTATGCTCTACATGATGAGGACTATTCAGTAAAAATATCGTTTTTCACTAAAATAATTATTTCCCCCTATTTATAAATAGACAAAGTTAATCATAGTTAATTTATTCATATATTTGTAGGACACTAAAAATCTAAGAAAAATCACATAATGCGTATGTCACCAAATCTTGACTATGCTAAAAATATTATCTCAAAATAATAAAGTTTATAATGGTATATTTAGCATGACTAAGTTATATATTTATCTACTATCAAACTTAATTGATATATTAAACTTTATTATTTTGAGATGAAAATTTTAGCATAATCATGATTTGATGACGTACGCATTATGTGATTTTTTCCAAAACTTTTAGTGTCATATAAATATATGAATAAATTGACTATAGTTAACATTTTCTATTTACGAGAGGGACAAAATAATCGTTTTAGTACAAAACAACATTTTTATTGTGTAGTTCTTATCATATAGAGAATAGAAAAAAATTAGTATATTTTTGGGCAATTATATGATTTTATATCTATTTTGTTAAAATATTTTATTGAACATGATGTCCACCAATAAATTTGCTAAGAACCAGAGTGTCCTCCAGCAAATCGCTCTATTTTAGATGTCCAACAGCAAAGGGTGGTCACTTTCAGTGTCCAAGAGCAAAATTCATATATATATATATATATATATATATATAGGGAACTGCTACCTTATAGCTAGCTATAGAATAGTTTATTTTGTAGCCAGGTATATATTATTATTATTAATGCTTTCCTTGTGAAGGAGTGGAGCCGAGCCGCATCAATTGGATTCATGCATGTGGTTAGGACCTGGCTATAGAATAAGTTATTCTATAGCTAGCTATGGAGTACTAGTTTTCTATATATATATATATATATATATATATATATATATATAGGGAACATATGCTATGGAAATCAGATTCCTATGGAAACTCACACGTGGATCGTTGGATCTAAATCCGATGGTGGGAGAGATTAGCATTTAACCCCTCCCACAGTGTGTCGATCCACGTGCTAATCTCTCCCATACTGTGGGAGGGGTTAATTGTTAATCTCTCCCACCATCGAATTTAGATCCACGATCCACGTACGAGTTTTCATAGTTTCCACGGGAATCTGATTTCCATAACATATCTTCTCATATATATATATATATATATATATATATATATATATATATATATATATATATATATATCAACTTAGCCAGGGGTCCTAACCGCATGCATGAATCCAATTGATGCGGCTCGGCTCCACTCCTTCACAAGAAAAGCATTAATAATCCCTCTAATTACATCACCGTCATTTATAAAACAATAGCAGTCCATCTATCCGGCCGGCACATGCCAGCGTAGCATGCAGCCACCGGCCACCGCCGACCCGTCGTCGTTAACCTACTCTTCATCGACACGCCCTGGTGCTGCTGCTGCCGATCTAACAGGTGTTCCTGTACGAGCTGCATAGCGGCAACGTCGACGGCGGCGAGTTCACGGCGGCAGTGTTACGCCTCAAGAGCTCCCTCGACGCCACACTGGTGAGCCTGCCGCTAGAAAAATAGCGTACGGCGCCGGCGCTGGGGACATGGTCGTTGACTTGCCGATGACCCTGGCGTAGCCTTCGTCAAGGCTGATGTCACCGGTATGGATACCATGGACATCTGCCGGCTCACGGGCGACAAGGCGTACGACATTCCAACGTTCCTGGCGCTCGTGCCAAACCTCCCCGCCAAGGTGTTCCCGGCGCCCCTGCTCTCCGTGCAGATCACGCGGATCCACCAGCAGCGGCCTCTCGCTCGGGCCGGCTCTCCGATGTGCACCACATGCCGTCGCCGACGGCCAGGCCGTACGTGTGGCGTTTCTTCATGGCCGCCTGGGTGTCCGCCGCCCGCGAGGGGTCGCGGGTCACCGAGTCCGTCCCCGCGCCGCTCTACAGCCGGGAGGCCATCGACGTCCTAAACGGCGACGAGTCTGTCCGAGCTTGATCCATAGAAGACCGAAGCTCCGAGTGATTCATAAAGTGCATCTTTTTCCAGTAAATGGGTTACAGTAACTAAAGACGAAGCAAGGGAAATTTTAGTAAATGGATTACGGAATCTGCGCACAGATGAAGAAAGACCTAGATTTTAGTAAATAATGATATCCAAGGGAAAGGATTCTTAGCCTATCATTTGTAAAATTCTCGTAAATCATAATTTCAAGTGCACGAGGATTGTAGTACGTAACTCATTGTTTTAGTAAGTGGCCCCACAAAAAACAACGAGGTGCAAAATTGTGGTAAATTGATAACTAATTACCATTTCATGCTATTCGAATTTTTGTAACTATTTGATGATAAATCTTGTAAGAGCGTCTCCAATGGTTTTGTATATTTTAATTGGCAAATTTAAGAGTTTGTCAAGTCCCAAATAAATAAGGCAAAGATAAAAAGAGTCAATCTCCAACGGTTTGGCAAAACTGACTTGACAATTAACAAAATTGACTTGACAATTACCAAAATTGTAGAAATTATTGCGGCGATTACCAAAATTGGTCGAGCGCGGAAAATGCCAAAAGCGATCCGCTAGACATATATGTCAATCCTTCCCAAGAAATTGCCAAGTTAACAAAAATGCAAAGCCTATTTGCCAAACCGTTGGATAGGAGTTTTTTAGACTTTTTTGCAAAAACAAAAATGCAAAACTCATTTGCAAAACCGTTGAAGATGCTCTTAGTATGTTGACTCATATTTTAAATAGTAACTACAAAACAATATAGTAACTACACAGTACCATGATGCCGAATCATATAGTAACTACACTATATACCATCATGCAAAATTATAGTAAGAGCAACTCCAACAGTTTGACATTTAGACTTGACATATCTAATTTTGCCAAAGAAATTAAAAAACTGGTGGCTAACAGTTTGATATTTGGGCTTGACATTTTTGTCAAAGTTGCAAATAAGAGCTCACACTTGGCAATTTGGAGACCGTGAAAAAGGGGAGGCAATTTTTTTTCCTTCTTTTTTTCACGACTGAACACTGGGCGGCGCCCTTTCTTTTCTTCCTTTGTTTTCCTTCCTTTGTTTTCCTTCCTTTTTTTCATGGCTGGGCAGCGGGTTTTTTTTTCTTTCCCTTTTTCCCATTTTTGCCAAGTCATTATGGGGAACTGAAGATTGCATATTTTTTGCTTTGACATATCTATTTCAGAGTTGACAAATTGCATATTTTGCCAAACCAAATTGTCAAACTGTTGGAGTTGCTCTAACCTATCCAAATTGTCTAATCACTCAAATTATCGTAACTATATTCTTCTTTGAAAGGAAAATTATCGTAACTATCTTAATAATATATAGTAATTAACTGTGCATGCATACGCTAATTTACTTGTATGCTCTCAGTATGCTAATTCCTGTATTCTCGTAAACCACTCATTCCACTATATACCTTGCATGCATGCAGACGGCTCGCCAGATCCGAAATCACGCCGTCATCATAGAGCACTAGTGACGACATAATTACATTTATTCACCGTTATTGACCGGCTGTTCAGGGCTCCTAACTGCTCTCGGGTTGCATGCATGAGGAAGTTACGAGCCACAAGGTGCCGCCGGGGCCAGCAGACTCTGGGTCGGTTGGTCTATTCTTCAGCCAGCTATATATATATATATATTAGAGTGGATTTTCTGAAACGGTTGGTAGCTACCCATCCGAGTGTGGTCACTACCCCTATGTTAGATGTTTGACTCGTTCGGAGTTGTGTGATCGGACAACAGGGTCTCTTGATTTGCATTGCAGTACGACAGTCAATTACTCAATTGCATGCAGAGCAAAACCGGAACCAATTGCATGCATGGTGAGGACCAGCATAGCATCTGACACAAACATGCAGCCATCCCCACTCCTCTCATATTTCTCTCACCTCCTACCTCCTCCGTCCTCTCACCACTCAATAAAATACAACATTCATGCAAACTTTTTATTTTTAGTTTTTCTATAATATTTCTTTATAGAAACATTTGATTAGAAAATAGTTTTTACCTTTAGATTATTTATATTTCCCTATATATATAACTGAACACCACATAGATTGATATAGCTTGATTTTTACAAAGTTGAAAACGTATACCTACGAAAAACAAAACAAAAATATTGGGAAAAAGTATATAAAAATATATACCGTAGATTGCTATAGCTTGATTTTAAAAATATGAAAACTTATACGTACGGTCTGGCACATGAATAAATTTTGTTAGACGATAATATGACACAAAAGTGGCTGCAAGACAAGATGCGTGTGCTATGAATAAATCATAAACATACTCCGTCCATTCTAAAATATATGGAGTGCTTTCCCACTGTTGTATGTGTATCAAAGCATTCCAAGCCAGGAATGCGTTCCCAGCAATTGAGACCTCGAATGCTTTTGGCAGGAATTGAGTCCTGGAATGCGAACTGCCTCGAATGCTTTTGGCAGCGTTTGAGTCCTGGAATACGTTCCCAGCATTCAGAACTCACATGGGCATGAATGGCAGTATTCAGATTTCACAGCGGGGCGAGCTGGTAGTGGTAGATAAAAAAGCAGTAAAGGACAATAATTGACATACTACATTCAATTCCTGCGGTTCAAAAAACTTTGAAAATAAATATTCATAAAAACTTATACGGTGTCGCACATGATCGAATGAATTTGGTGAGACCCATGTGTCAATCTGTACATCATTTTTCCTTTCTTGATACAATAAAAATTGCTGGTCGGCATGAAAAAGTAGTATCTAATGATACTTATTTCATACCACAAATGTTAATACATTGTTATACAAATTTAGTCAAAATTATTTAAAGTGTTTTATTTCTCAAAAATAGAGAATTGCATTCTTTTACGGCCGGAGTTAGTACATTGTATTTATCAGATAGAACGAGATAGAACAAGGAGAGCGTCCTTGTCAGCCTAGTAAAGCAATGTAGTCAGCTCCTTTTGAGACCATTTCCATTTTTAGTATCATTGGTCTAGACGGGTAGATACCCCACACCAGGGTGGGTAGTTACCAACCGTTTCATCTGGATATTTCTAATATATATATATATATATATATATATATATATATATATATATATATATATATATATATATATATATATATATATATACTTGGTAAGATGAATAAGACACCTGAAATTATTTGGAATCACCAAACTAAATAATATATCCCTTACATATGATCTTCACTGATATTATGCCAAGAATTAATACTTTATGCGATGTTGTCAAACTGAAATCAAATTGACGTACAATGAGTCTAAAGTGTCCTTGAGTTTTGACGGGATGGTGTATTTATCTACACCCTTGTATATGAAACATATACATTGCGCAAAGGCCACCACCCTCTCCGACAGTGCCAGGGGATAATCCTCCTGATGAAGGCATTCCTCGACGATGTCCATCCATGACTCCTCGTTTATTACTCTGAGCTTTTCAATAGCTTCCTCTATTGTAATCCCATATTGCTTCATGCAAGTTTGCACAGTTGATGCCATATGCTCCGAAGCTTGTTCTCGCTTCAAGAATATAACCATGCATGTTGGAAAGTTAGAACGGATATGTACAATTCTGAAGCTTAATGATATGTGGAGAGTCTGGGTTTAGATATATACACATACCTCATGTGACGCGATATCATTACTAATACGTGCAAAAATATTGAGACCTCTAATAATTTTTGGATAAGTAAAACCACACTCAACAGCCTCCCTAGTACTCACAGCTCCCAGTGAGATGAAGACCAAGTTTATGCATTGCATAGTTATAATGCTTCGCATTGAAATCTGCAGATGCTCTCCAACACTGTTAGGGACATAGTGGTCATTTGACCTCAGCATGGAAGCATTTTGCGGCATCAATCACCTTCATAGATATAGATTCAAACATGTTAAATATATATAACTATTTGACAAAAGAAAGACAAATGGTACCTTATAACGGTATATAGTAAAGGAAACATTATCATAAATTAAAATTATACAGGTAGGCAGGTTGGTTTGCGTCAATCATCCAGTCATAGCGAGGATTACTCAGCCTTGTTTAGACAAAAAAAAAAGGTAATATACTTACCACTTTCGTGATCAATTCAGCATTCTTATTATTCTGAAGTTTCAATTCTTCTACGATCTCATCTGTTGTGCAAACTAAGTAATCGTAGAATCTCCTCAGTTTTGTTGGGAGTTGTTCCGTGGCCTTTGCATCCCACCTACACAATTTGATTTCATGAAATGTTAAATTTAGTATGACGTCTCTAACTTTGGGCCATCTGCCAACGAGATTATCAAAATTTAGACAGTGAGATAGCTCTAGGCGAACCTTTCCATGGCCGTAGTAAAGATATTGCTCTCATCTGTGCTCGTATAATTGTCATAGACGTCATCCAACAATGCTATGAATGTAAATAGCTCTGTAACCCATATCCGTGAATACGAGTAGCAACGCTCGTAAATAATTGACATGACCCAGAAATGTGTCTCTACAATTCTATCTCGTGCAAATGTTAGATTTGTCCGTGACTGGAACCCCTTCCACCATCTGTATGGATTGACAAATAAATATGTTTAATAAAGTGCATATAGTAGGACATCGTTATTATATACTTGACCAATGTGTCTCCTTACATTGTAAGTTCTTTCAACTCCTTGCAGTAGATAATTTGCATGACATTGTAGTCCAGCTTTGCAAACTCCAGGAGGGCATCATCTCGTGCTATATTCTTTTCGTACACCGAGATGAAGCGCCTCGCTTCCACTCTCTCGACCCTTCTGAATCTATGTATCTCCAATGTGCACATCACCTCCTCTTGGAGAGTCGGTTCCAAATTTGTTTCCATCACTGATTGGAGGTAACTCTTGGTCAAACTATTCATGTTATCAAGAATTTCCTCCTCATGAATCCTCAAATGTGAGGCATCGTACAACATCATCAAACTTTTCACATCATCACTTGAAATACTTCCTTGCTTATCTATGAACTTCAGAAACACATCTGCACATGAAATTAGTCTTTCTTTCATTTTTATGCAAATCAAAGTGTTACATATGATAATTTAGCCAACTACTCTATCAACATGTGATCTCTATTATATATATATGCAAGTAATCGTATATAAGATTACTTTAGGGCCACTATACCCTATCAAATTTTGCTTATAGTTGCTCTTTTTAATATGTTCATATTTTGACACCATTCTCTTATATAAGTACTTTTTCCACCCATTGTAGTAAATACTATTTAAATTAGTCAATGTATTATATATAGTTATATATAAATTTATATTAATAGTTTTCCCTATGGTCTATGAACCATATATGTTTAGGTATGTGTCTGACAGGGTTTTACGTCAGTAGCTAGAGTTTTAGTTGGTGCTATGTATTTGACATGTGTAGTCCGTTGTTATTTTTATACAATTGATATGTGAGAAATGGATAATTGAAGTATTTATAGAAGTTCTTTGTTATATTTTTAGTAGAAGCAGGTAGAACGAAGTATATATAGGTTTTACTCCATTTTGTTTTGAAAACATGCAGAGGGTGATATAGTTGAGGTATTGATATATGTGGGGTTACTTGATATTATTTTTTATAACTGCATAGATGTATAACTTTAGGCAATTTATTATTAGAAATATTTTTTTGTAATAGCATAGATGGGAATTCAAATAAAAAGTAGGTATTGCTAATATTAATAATTTTCTATAATAGCCTATTTTATTAATGAAATGATATGTTGCATGTTCGATAAAAAAATATTTTCTGTAATAACATATGTGTAGGTTATAGGTAATGATGAGGTTACAAGGTTACTTTATATTTTTTTCATGTGTCAGCGGTAGGTATAATAACTTAGCAACGTATCAGGTGTAAACCACAACCTTCGTGAAAACTCGTGCAAACCATGATAAAAAGTTCATCTAAAATCACCAAACAAATCACACATGTAGATGATATGATGATACACAACTTTGTAAAATATCTTGTTCAAATTCGACTTCATTTGTGAGATATAAAAATAAGAAAATTCAAGTCAGAAAGGTGTCCTAATGATTTGTTAGAAATTTGTTATTTTTATATCTAACAAGCGAAGTCGAGTTTGAACAATATATTTTACAAGGTTATGTATCATCGTATCATCTACATGTGTGATTTTTTTTTATGAATTTAGATAACTTTTTTGTCATGATTTGCACGGGTTTTCACGAAGTACGTTCCCTAATAACTTAAGGTATGATATACAGATTTAGAGAGCTCGATCCTTTTCCTGTTTCGATCCTATATGAATTGAAATCCATATCTAGAAAGTGTGGAGGCTTCCATATATACTTCTTCTGTTCAAAAATATTTGTCGATTTCACTTCCCGAGAAATATTTTTATAAAATATATCTTAACAGATATTAATATTTATGGTACATAATTAGTATCATAAGAAAGATCTTTGAATCTAGTTTTATTTAAAAATACAAATGTTGCACGTATTTTATATAAATCGAGTCAAATTTGTGGCACAAAAACTGGAAACGAGCAACAACAGTTAATTTGGAACCCGGAGGGAGTATGTGTCTTGATCTGTACATATTTATTTTGCACCACTAATTAAAAGAGGAAAACTACAGGGAACAAAATTATATTTCTTACCTGAAGATACAGCATACCCACGCTTCCTGAGCAGATAGAACCTAAGCGATGTTATGTAGAGGCCATCAGAACCTCCATCGTCCTTGTCATCATAAATGGCACCCAGCAGGTCGTTGATCTCCGTCTTGTAGTGAGAGTCCACCCCGAGCCGCTGTAGCTCATCGACAAGCCCCAGCTTACGTGCGAGGTCACCGGAGGCGCTGACCTCCAGCAACATGCGCCCCACCTCCGTCTTCTTGGCCAGTGCTCTCTCCTCCATGGACTGGGCCTCTTCAGGCGTGCATGGCTGGTAGGTGACGAAGAAATCGCCCCAGATGCTTGGGGGGTACTGCCGGCGACAGTCCGGCTCGGCGATCGGAGCGGCGGGGCTGGAGGCTGCAGTCTCCATCCCAAAGTCAGGTGGGGTATGTTGATCACGGAGAGTTTGCTAGCTACTACTTAACTTGAATAATGATATGATAGCATTTGATGGTCAAGCTTGTGGAAGGTGGCTGCTAGCTTCGCTGGCTTTATTGTATGCTTCAACTGTAGTAAAAATTTCATACCCATTGGATCATATATAATTTGGTTATAAGTTTATTTGAGTTTAACTAAGGTATAAACATATATAAATCTATGAATAAGTTATACATGATCTAATGAGTATGAAATTTTTACTACATTTGAAACATATAATAATTAGACTACTATAAAAAAAATCACCACAATTGGATCACAACAATTGCAGTTATGAATTTTAATAATTAATTATAGAAAACATAAATCTCCCACAACTATAAAGACCAAAGATAAGACTTTTACCGTGCGGCAAAAGGCTTCGTGCGGCAAGGCAACGCGCCGTGCGACCTATGATTCGCGCCGACTGGTGGACCGTGTGACCGGTGACAATTGAAATGCATCTACGAATGTAATTCATGTGGTTTTCCGGGAATGATATATGTAAGGAAACAAATAGCAATCAGAATAAAAGGAAACCAATATCAATCAGAATAAAAGGAAACAAATAGCAATCAAAATAAAAGGAAACCGACATTAAAGGATACAAATATTACATGGAAACTGAAAGCAATCATAATAAAACGAAACCTACAGGAAACAAATATTACAGAGGGCGAATGGTCGCATACGACCCCAAAAAATTACAACCCGCCCATACTTGGCATTGTTGCATCGCTGCACAAACATCATCAGGGTGAACGTGGCCGATCGTCGTGCGGCCAGCTCAACAATCTTGTAAGTCTCCCCATCTCTTCGATGTTGACCTGCCAAAGTTTGTACAGACTTTTATATTCTGCAGTGTAAGTCTCCCCAAACTCAATAATCCACATGCTAGGGGCACAGATTAGAAGTGTTTTTTTGCTACAAACTTAAAAAGAACATGACTGGAAAGAAAAAACATGATCGGTAATAAGTGTTCTATCGTTTTTCGTTTTTCCATGTCAACAGCAAAGAAAATGACAACAAACCAACAGGTATGCCCGTGCGTATGTTTGCCTATATGGTTCGAAATCAGAAATTATTGTTATCACATGCTCCAACAGGTTAACATATCTTATTTATGTGTTGTGGTAAAAAGAAACAAAATTCTAACTAATCCCTCTTCCTAAATGGGATTGTATTATTTTGTTACAGGGTTTGGATATCTTCTCAGTTGTCATAAACATCATTTGGATCAAAAGGAAGTTCCCCTTTCTAATAGTGCATATGTTTGCCTATATGCTTTATTTCAATGCAATTTTTTATGGAGCTGTGTGCATGGAAGATTCTATATTTTTAGCAAAATGTGTGCATGGCAGTTTCTATATTTGTCGGTGTCTAAAATGGCGGGGGTCTAGACAACCAACGAGTAAATTTCTATGCGTGTCAGAGTTAGAGTTCGGATGGTTACACTCGGAGGACACGGGAGTTATACTGGTTCAGGCACGAAAGCCCTACGTCCAATTTGCTGCGGAGTCGTGTTACCGAGCGCGGAGAGCTCATAGAGGGGAGCTACAAGCAATGGTGAGAGAGGGAGGGCTGCTCCCAGGTCTCGTGCGTATGAGGTTCTTGGTTCCGGTGTGTGCTCGCGTGTGTGCGGGTTTGAGTGTGTGTGAAATGAGTCGAAAGAAGTCGGGGGGTCAGATTGGCGGTCCATTCTCCCCCTTTGTATGTAGGGAGAGATGGAGGAGTACAGTAGAGAGAGGGAGAGTGAACGTGGGCCCGGCATGGGCTGCTTGTCGTAGGAGTGCTTTGTCCTCTTCTTGCCTTCCTTCTTGAGGAAAATATTTTTCTGTCGGTATTTTCTTGACAGTTGCCTCAAAAAAAATATTGCGTCGGAAAGTTAAGGACATCATCAGGAACCGTCAGGTTAATTGATTTCTCTGTAGGCATTATGTCAGAGATGGTAATAATTTCTTTGTGAGTTTTATCATTTTTTTCTGTTAGTCACCCGCTAAGGAAATAAAAATATTTCTGTCGAGCGTGATCCTATTTTCTGTCAGTTTCCCATCAAAAAAATACTAAATTTCTGTCGGTTCAACTTAATTTTCCTGATGGTTTTCCCTCAAAGAAATCACAATGTTTATGTCAAATTACCACCAGGTAAATATCAAAATATTACATGTTCTATTCCAAATGCACCAAACACCTTATATACATAACAAGATAATAAAGCATATATATTAGAAGTTCCATAATAAGTGCTTACAAAGCATTCAACACAGACCAACATATCAAAGGATCTACCCTCACAAATTACATCTAAAAGTCAAGTTCCAACTTTCTACCACACCAGAATTTGTTGCTCCTAACTTATACATGTATAGCCATGTCACTACCACTACCATTCCTAGCCATGTCACTACCACTACCATTCCGCTACCATTCTAGTTTTAGCCAAAGTCCATCTAACATTCAACTACTACCAAGTTAACCGTGCACGGCCATACATGTCCAAAAGACAAAAGGTAACCATCATAACTTATGTTGTTCAGTGGACAAAAGTCACTTTGACATCCCATGTGCTATTTGTGCCAATAGCATCCTTACCATATGTACCCCAAATCACAAAAGTCATCGATGTTTGATCCAGCATTGCTGCCCCCATTGTCATCATCGATGTCCTCTTCATCCCTGTCCTCTTCGTCCTCTTCATCCATGTCCTCTTCATACATGTCCTCTTCATCCATATACTCTTCATCAATGTTCTCCTCCATGTCCTCTCCTTCCATGTAGTTGCCATCCATGTCCTCAAAGTCCTCTCCATCCATGCCCTCACCACCCATTTCCCCGCCAACATGAGATGAACTTATGGGCAGCTGCAAAATGATAATACCATGTAAATATCATTGGATTTTAGGTCTGATACAAATTCCTTGTCTTCTTCATGATTTACTTTTACACTAGAACAATACATGAAGCATAAACAAATGCTTAAACTAAATATAGATGATATTAGAGCCCTAATACTTATGCACAAGATAGGTGAAGTAAGCAGTCACAAGACACTTGTTTTGTACAGCTTACCATGTGGTTAAAACTAAGATGGAAAGTTGGAAACTACAGTAACCATCAACATGAGGCCACTCCCTCACTGCTGCACTGCGTGTTGTTATTCTGACATCAAAACATATCAGTTGTCTACTTAAATGGTTGTAGACCACCTGGTTTTTTGTCATAATTAATTCTAGTTTCATAGGTATAAGTACCAGAATATTGTACTTACATTTGCTTGTAGAGTTGCAAGGCGCCTTTTCAAATTTTCTGGAACCTCCCGATCCAATTTGCTGTAAAGATCCTAAATCCACAAGTATAGTAGTTCAAAATAAGGTATTATAGAACTGTGTATTCTTTAATCATGAAAATAGACATGAATTCGCATCCATACCAGTATCAAGTCATTAGTAAGATCCCCCATTTGGTCAAGGCGCTCATGTAAACACCTATTTGCATGACGCAAATTCCAATTATCTTTGGCCATGCGTCGACAAGATGCTGCATTTGAAGATGCGGGATTTTTTATCTTGGCAGCAGACTGCACATCAGCCATTTTGACAGCACCATTTCCAATGGCTACACGACCATGGCGCAAGCCGCTAGACAGATCATACAAAATTTTACCATCTAACTCTTGTTGCTCCAGCCCTTCTGGATGTGCAGCCTGAGACATTTTAGTATACTCATCCTAGAAGGCAAAGGAGATTATTCAGTAAAATTTCAAGAACAATGAAATCAGCCATGTTTTGTCACTTGTTCTATATATAGGTAAAATAGTATTATTCAAGAAATCAGCCATGTTCAGCACTAGTTGGCAAGCTGCTACAAACTAAAGCTGTTAAACACTACTATTTAGCAATGTTTTAAAGTCTCTATTGGTATATTTAACTTAGTTAGCAGTGCTGCTAGTGTAGCACATACCTGATAGGTTCCCTCTGCATAGTTTTTAAAAACTAGTGAACTCAAAGAACGAAGAAGTGTAGGAATCAGTAAAGATAGCAGTCTACAAGCATTAATTATTAGTGTTGCTAGTGCAGCACATACTTGACATGGCTACTGCTGCCTAGTTTTTAAAAACTAATGAACTCAGAGAATGACGAAGTGTAGGAATCAGTAAACAGAGCAACCTAGCAATCTAGCACCAGACCAAAAACAGATACATACGACAATTTTTTGTGCTTTGTGGCTGTTGATTGCACCAGGTCGACCAGTGTCATCCACATTTTGCATGCCAGACTTCATCACCGAGAAAGTGTTCAAATCAGTTCCACTCCCAGGGCCAAATTTCTCACCCTGCAATAAGGAATAAGTATGCATACCATTTTGAAGAGAGTATTGTAGCTTATATAAAGAGAAGTATGCCTACCAAAAGTTGTCTTGTCTCCCCAAATGGTCTAGACCCACCACGATTTTGAGCAATATCATCAGAAGATAACTGAGATTTCTGCCCTCTCTTTCGTTTTGTGAGGAACTCTTCTGAGCACCAATAACGACAAAGAGAAGGCCATACAACACGATTGCACCACTTCACTTTGCCATTCAAGTATTGTTCATATGTAAGCTCTATTGGTCGTGCCAACTTATCATCTAGGTTCTGGTTCAATACGTCCTTGTAGTACACTTTGACTGCATCCACACGAGCTTGGTACATCATGTCCTTGACTCTTTTCCTAACATAATTTTCCAAAACACGGTCTGCTTCTTGCTGATCCTCCCTTTTGACTTGAAACAAACGCTACATGCAAAATAACAAGTAGGAATGCGAAGAAAGTCAATTCATCATGCAAGGAATGACCACTAATAATTACACATATAGTAACTATAGTAGTTATGGTACAGGGGTGTCAACTTATACAAAATTCTTGTTACTTACCCAAAATTCAGAAAGTACACGATCTCCAGCAGTTTGTCCCGATCTATCCTTTACTGTTAGGAAATAATCAGCCCACTCCAGGGGCGGGCAAGTGTTAAGAACTACACCATTTTGATCCTTGTCCTTTACCAGGCCTGGGTATTCTCTCTTAATAATGACCCCAAGTTGAGTAGTGTACTTATAACTAGACTCACGATAACCAACATAAGTAAATTGCCTTTTTACCAGTACAAGATATAAGAGACATAAACAACAGTTAGTAAAAGGGTTGAAAAGTTGGGAGACAACATATAGAGATGATTGTGTACTCACATATCACCAAGTGGTTCAAGAACCACCTTGCAACCACGCACTAGCATTTTTAACTTTGTTAGACTCCCCTGCTTTCTCCCCTTTTGCTTAGCTGACTGTAGAGAATGGATAGGTTCAGTAGCATTAAGGCTTTGGGAAGGATCAGACCTTGCTCTTTGAGAGGCACCGTCACTTGAGTTTGAAACACGAGAAGCACTCCCTTTTGCACGATTGTTACGGCTGTGGCGAATGCTGCTCACCATCTGCAATGGAAACCTATAAGTGACATTTACCATACAGATTTAAACTACAAATATAATTATGTACAACATAATTTTCATAAGTCTGGATCCATGATTTGAATACAGCAAAGTACACAGTACATAGGAAATGGCATAGGCATTAATAAAGGTTCGGTACATTAGATCCTAGTCATGGAGACCACAAAGTTCATAAAATAGAGAGTACAATACACAAAATATTGCATTAAACACTGCAATTTTATCTCTGCAAATTCAGAAATCATTTCAATCATAAGCTTCATCTGAATCTTCATTCGCTTCATCTGTAGACTTTGTTTCTTCATCTATATCTTCATTTTCTTCCTCAATCCTAGATGGATTTTTCTCTAGTTCTTCCAAGTCTTTAGGATCAGTAATCTCATCTGAGATCAATGATGTTATAGAGTCCAATGCAGCCCCCAAGTCAATAACAAAGGTGCCATCTAATCCGTCCTCTTGGAAGAATTCAACATCCTGAGTTGGCCCTTCACCAAGACTAGAATCAGCATTGCTATTAATTGGAGGTATGTGTCCATGTGGAGCAACTTTATACACTACTGACCAATCCATGAGATCTTCTCTAGTTTTACATGGATAAGATAGATAGTAAACTTGACTAACTTGGGCAGCCATGACAAATGGGTCAAAATTTGATAATCTTGATGTGTTCTTAATCTCTACCAAACCCAAGTTTTCAGTGCACCGCAGTCCATTGGGTGTTGGATCAAACCAACGGCAATAAAATAAAACCAACTCAAGTGGCATGCTCCCTTCCCAAACAATTTTAATAATGTCTTCTATGACACCATAATAATCAAGAACATTGCCATTTTCATCACAAGAAGACACACAAACACCAGTATTGCAAGTGGTTAGTCCAGATCTTCCATTCTCATACTGCTCAGAACGAAATCTATAACCGTTGACATCATAACAACCATAACAATGAACTCGAGAACAGAAACCATATGACATTTGACACAAAGCTTTGTGAACAATAGATGATTGCATGCACTGCAAAATATAGTTCATATGTTAGGGTGTCTGCCATGAAACTATCATACAAATGCAATCTCATGCATAGGGACATTACTTGGTCCTTGAACCATTCAAAAAAATCTGGCCCTTGTTTTATGGCACGGCCATAATTCCAGCCATTTAGTCTCAAGTCACGTTTCTGCTGTTCCGTTGGAACAACACGGCTTTTCCACTGCTCCTTGTCAAATTTTCTACGTTAATAGATTTACTGTTATGCTGACAATCATAACTTAATTTAAATAATTGAGTGATTGTGATTTGAAGAACATACTCAAAGAAATCATCCATCTCAGGTATGTTAGTTAGTATGTATAGGAAGGCAACCTTGTACTCTTCTATAGAGAGTTCACGTGTTCCTCTTGGGCTAATGCATCTACCAGAGTATTGGAAAATTTCGAGGTCACATAAGCTTTCAAACATAGAGGCATCATCATCATATCGGGGTATCTTGTTTTTAGTAGACCGAGCGCTTGGTCTAAAATACAAGGACAGAAAATTTGTAGCCTCTTCAACTAGAGAAGCCTCAACAATGCAACCCTCAACACGTGCCTTATTTCTTACTTTCTTCTTAAGTTTGTTGATAAACCTACACATTGATACGAAGATATCATGGGCGAAAGTCTAAATAAATTATTTTTATGTCACAGAACTTATGAGATTTACCTCTCATACGGGTACATCCAACGGGCTTGAACAGGCCCTCCTAATCGCACCTCATAAGGTAAATGTATAATTAAGTGTTGCATAGGGTTGAAAAAACCAGGAGGAAATATCTTCTCTAGTTTGCACAACAGCACATGAACATTCTCTTCTAGAGAGCAAACAATGTCTTTACTAAGCTCTTTTGCACACAACTGCCTATAGAAAAGCTAAGCTCAGCCAAACAATGCCATATATCCTCTGAAAGAAATCCCCGGAATACAACTAGGAGAACGCGCTCAACAAAGATGTGGAAGTCATGACTTTTGAGGCCTAAAATCCTTTTTTGCACCAGGTTAACACCACGCCTGATGTTCGCTGCATATGCATCAGGAAATTTCAGATCTTGGAACCCACAAGAATGGCTATCTTGTCATCTTTGTCAATGCAGAATGGGGCCCTCGGCTTTTTCCACTTCCCCTTGTTATTTCTCACTAAATTCAGTGAAGGTCGGACACATATATCAGCTTGATCTAGTCTAGCTTTCACATTATCTTTGGCCTTGTCAGCTATGTCAAAGCAAGTGTTCCAAATAGCTTCACCGACATTCCGCTCATTGTGCATTACGTCAATGTTGTGTGGAAGCTTTAACTTAGAAAAGTATGGAAGTTGCCTAAAGCAGCTCACAAAAGTCCAATTATGTAGTTTTCCATAGTTTTTTGTATCATCTACAAACTTTTGCAGGTGGTCTTCCACTTCCTGCCCTGTTAAGCGCCTAGGTTGTTCCTCAAGCACCCTTGTGTTCTTACGAAATGCATTAGCTTCCATTCGAAATGGATGATTTATAGGAAGGAAGCGTCTATGACAATCAAACCAGCAAGCCTTATGTCCATGACGGAGTTGAAATCCTTGGCAACCATATCCACATGGACATGCTAATTTGCCATTAGTGCTCCATCCAACAAAGTCTTCATAAGCACGAAAATCATGTACTGACCAAAAGTAAATTCCCCTCATTTTAAAGCTATGCTTGAGTGAAGCATCCTTTGTTTCTACCCCAACCCATAGGTTTTGAAGTTCATCAACTAAGGGCTGCATTAGAATATTCAATTTCCTCCCAGGATGCTCAGGGCCAGGTACTACAAGGGCAAGAAAAATATACTCTGGTCTGAGGAGTATGCTTGGTGGCAGATTTAGTGGAGCAATGAACACTGGCCAACATGAGTATGTAGCAGCATTCATGCTGAATGGTGTGAAACCATCAGTGCAAACAGCAAGTCGCACATTTCTAGGCTCTCTTGCAAAGTCTGGAATGTCCACATCAAATTGCTTCCATGCTTCTCCATCACAAGGGTGGACTATTTTACCAGATGTGGAGCGATTGTACGATCGCATTAGCTTGGCTGTTTCTTCATGTGCATACAACCTTTGTAGTCTATCTGTTATTGGAAGATAACGCAAAACTTTGTGTGCAACTTTGTTCCGACCTTCTTCATATCGATTTTCATCACAGAAGTCACATTTATCTTTGTTCTTGTTGTCTCCATAGAAAAGCATACAATTGTTATAGCACACATCAATTTTAACATATGGCATACCCAAGCCATCTAGCATTTTTTTGGACTCATAGAAATTCTTTGGCAACTTAGAATTCGGAGGTAGGAGTTCATGGATTATTTGTAAGAAATCATCATAGTGGTTGATTGACATATTGTACATTGAGTTCACAGCAAGCAGGCGAGCTACAGCAGAAAGTGGCGAGTGGGTAGATTTATCATGCACCAATTCATCAGCATTAGCAACCATTCTATAAAAGGCTTGGGTAGAGGATGTTGGCATATCATCTACAGGTGGTGGATGTCCGCCAACCAAATCAAATATCATATCATCCATATGGTCAACTTCATTGCAACCCTCCTCAATCCCTATACTGCTATGTTCATCATGACTAACAAGACTCTCACCATGTTCTGTCCATGTCTCACAGCCTTCTCTAAAACCAAATTTAAACAAATGAATCTCTATAGTACTCCTTTTCTGCCTAAAGTAGTTCCGACACATGGCACAAGGACATTTGATGGTATCATTTTCAACCACATCCGAGAAAGAGAATGCATGATTCAAGAATTTAGTGGTTTCATCGACCCATTCATTAGAGGGAGGTTTACCATGTTGCCAACCATTATACATCCACGAGCGTGACATTTGAACTATCTCTATATTGTAAATATGAAATTTTAATTGTTAATTTAGACCAAGCATATTGGCATACAACATATATGGGAATATAATGTGGCATATCTATTATTAATTGCAATACTATTCATGTATGCTATCATTATTCTAGTTTAGAAGACATTAGAAAATCTGAACTCATGGAAATGACAATGAGAACATAACAGTGCCAAACAAAAATATATAATAGCAAACATATGTATGCATAAATATATCAACTAGCCAGAGCATATTCATAAGTATAATAAAAAGGAGGAGGTTCACCTTGAGCAAGAAGGGTAATGAAACTGTTAATCTGCTGGTTCACTGATAGAAATCCTCGGCAACTTCAAATATTGCTGTACCAAACAAATAGTTTACTATTAGTTGTAGTAACTCTCAACCAGTACTTTGCAATGACTGAGCATTCCAATTTTCATTTAGATTCTATGTTGAGTATGATAGAACACAACATTGTTTCCAGAACACTATAAAGTACTAAACATTCTCAAAGGAACTGGCAGAGCATGAGTTTGATACAACACCATATTATTTCCTGATTTTTTCATTACAAATGATATGACCATCAAGTGGGCTGGAAAGGAAATAAATTGAACACATAAATTTAATTGAAACGTGTACTTTCGTAATATGCATATAATAGTTAATGAATGAAGTAAAAATCAGGAACACAACGAATCAATTTCCTAGTATTAATTCTATTAAATGGCGTATGAATGAAGGGGCCTGAATTATTTTCACATATGAATGAAAGAAAAGAAAATAAAAGAAAAGAAAAGAACAAGGAAGTCGTGCTACTGCTCATAGCTAGGGTGCCTGCCATAGCTTGCTACAGGGTGACTGCACCCCTCATTCAACGCAGGGCACTAATAATCCAAGAAAATACATAGGTCAGCACCTGGCTTTCCATATCATAGCATTGCTCGAGTTTTTTTTTAAGATACAACAAATTCCCCTGTAGGAAAATCAAATCTACCACAACATAGATCTAGTTTTTGTGGAAAGGGGATTTGTCAAGATGAGGGTTAGGAGGAATAGAGACTTACCATAGAACCTGCAAGCAGTAGGTCACTACGAGATGCAAGCAATGAAGCGTCGTGCTGTCCTCCCCTCCCCTGGCTGCCTTCGCGTCACCGGCGGCCGCCGCCGGGGCCTCCGCAACGGCGTCAGCTCAGTAGCGGGCGCTAGAGGCAGCGCCTCCAGATCCAGAAGGAGGAAGTGCTGGCTGGTGCTGCAGCCCCATGGATCTTGGAGTGGGATGAACAAGCTAGTTGCGTGGTGAATAGCCTCACGGAAGATGCAGGATATGCGGCGTCTGGAGGAAAAGGCAAGGAGACGGAGAGCAGAGTTCTAGAAAGTGCTTTTGGGGAACTTACAGGATGGGGTTTTGGGGTTTTTTTCATTTGTTTTTAGGGTGAGGAGGTACACGCGGGTATTATACGCGCCAACTGAATATTTTTCGCGCCAAACAATTAACCTGTGGGTACACTGACCGAATAATGTATTAGCACACAGAAAAAATTCTTCATTATCCTGAGAGTACTATGTACCGACAAGGAAATTGATATTTTTCTGTGAGGAACACAAACCGACAGATAATTACATTTTTCTCTGTGAGTCTTTCAATACCCGTCAAAAAAAATAAGTAGCACACAGGAATAACATAGTTTCCAGTAGTGGTCGGCCGCACAGGGCCGGGCACCCCCGCGTTCCATCACACAGGGCCGATGGCACCCTGATCCCTATTTGAGTGTCCGTCGGAGGTATGGCGCTGGCATGGCGCGCGTAAGTCGTCGATTAGGCAGCACAGGACCCCGTGTCGCAGGGGGAAACAGGGCAAGGCATGGTGGACCTGTTGACTATCTAGGCTAGGGCTTTTCTAGATGCTGACGAAGGAAGATGCCTCTGAGGGGGGGGCATCATGGATGACGTCGCTCCTCCTCAGACGAGGCGAAGGAGCCCCCGAGGGCGGACGTTGTCACGGGTGACGTCGTCGTGGCTCGGGCGAATCGAAGGAGCCTTCGAGGGTTGATGGCGTCATCGATGACGTATCTCGGCTTGGACGAGGCGGAGGGGCCTCCGAGGGTTGATGGAGTCACGGATGACGTATCTCGGCTCTGATGAGGCGGAGAGTTCTTTGAGGAAGTGCGGGTGTTTTGGCTAAGTGGAAGGCAAGAAGGGCCCGAGGGCGGATGGCGTCACGGACCACGTCATCGTAGCTCGGACGAGGCTAGAGAGCCCCCTATGTCTGGCGGCGTCACGGACGACGCTACCTTACCTCGGGCGAGGCGGAAGATCCTCCGAGAGAGTGTTGTGGTTTTGGTTGGTGGGGGCGAGAAGGCCCCGTGGCTGATGGTGTCACTCAGGCTCGGACGGGGCGGAGAGCCTCCGAAGGTGACATTCTTTTTGTGGAGTGCGGTGCATTGGGTACCCTATTTCTAGATATCCGATAGTAGCCCCCGAGCCTGCGATGTAGTGTGGAACTACACTAGAGGCTTCTGAGAGTGATTATGGTGGTCTGGTTAAGTTTTTCTGGAAATCCGTCTGGTGGGTGCGCGCGAGCGCACCCGCCGAGTGTAGCCCCCGAAGCCTCAGGAGGGTGGTTTTTCTTCCTAAGGGCTTATCCGGTAGACCTGTACAGTGCTTGACTGCTTTGTACGCCGGAGCCAGAGCTCCGGTAGCGCGCCAGCCCTGTCACGAGGTGGATAGTCGGACCTAGACCGACGTGCCTTGAAATGACGACTCGGCACTGCGCCGTATTGTCTTTCGGCCAGTACGGATGTATGATGGGTCGAAGATGTGTCATCGGTTTCGGGGTCTGACTGCGCCTCCCTGTAGCCCAAAAGTGGTCGTGTCGTGTCTTTCCCGCCAAGGAGCGGTGCGACAGCACCACTCGCCTAGCGGTCAAACCTCCGAACGGCGCACCCTGAGCCTTCCTTCTGCTTGGCCATTTATGGCCCCGCCGCACCTTCTTGAAGTGGGTTCTGTCGTACAGTGTGATCTGGACGGGAGGCGAGTGCTGAGACTCACGGGCCTGTTTCCGCGCGTGAGTGCCCTGGCGTGCTATAAATAGGGTCAGCCGCTTGCTGAGAGATGCACATCCCCACAGCATGGCTTATCCTATATTCTTCCTCCGAGGTCTGGTCGGAGAGTCCCTTGAGCCACCCTGGCGGGCGGCCCTTTGAGAGCAACAACAGATTCAGGGAAGTTCTGCGATAGGGGTGGGCGTATCCCTCTCCGCTTAATGGCAGAACACAGAGGAAGCTCTACGATGTGCACATAGTTCCATCTTGTCCTGGCCACCGGGCGAGAGAGGTATGTCACCACCCCTTGCATGAATCGCTCCCGGGGGGAACGGAAGTGTGGGATCCATCCCTTTTCGGGTGGACCCCGCTCTCTTGCCTCGGCGAGTGATGGCGTGCTGCCTTCCCCCAGCGGGTGGTCAGGGATGTGTCCGTCGGTAAAGTCATCGCAGCTCACTTGCACGACTCCGGGAGTTGGCTCATCCCTGGCCGCTGGTTGATGGTGATGTCGCCGTCGGAGAGATAGGCCGGCTCAAAGCAGCCAATGTATGGTGGGTTCGGAGCTGCCTGTCGGCGGCGTCCTTGATCATGGAGTGGCTGAGGCGACTTAGCTGTAAGGTGCCCAACCATCTCCGGAGGAGGGACACGGCCCAAGGTTCCCTGAAGACGAGGCAGCCACCGCTCCGCCACAGCATGCCTGGACTAGGTGGCCCGTGGGTCGCGACGCCGCCGTCCGAGGTGATTTTGTGCATCAGGTAGGCGTCCTCCGAGCCCCGCGGCCGGATTGCCTGACCTGGATACACGAACTCGTCGGGCGGCGGCGGGATTGTTAGCGCGGGTGCCACCGGGGCACCCCCAGTTTTTGGCTTGTTGGCCCGGGGTTTCCCTTCAGTCCACCTTCTAAACGTATTTTGTGCTTTTGGCGTCCGATGATCGGGCTTGTCCCATGTGGCTCTGAGAGAGCGTGTAACCCCTGCAAGGATTAATGCATGTGTACCTGAAATGAGAAAAATGGTGTTCGTGTTTACCTGTGTGGACCTCTCAAGGGCGAGGCATGGCACGCCTTTTTTCCCCCTCCGTTATCCAGTTGCTTGAACCGGTAAGAGGGGTGCGGCAGCAGCCCCCGAGCCTCTACTCGATGTAGAGAAATGTCACGGGTTTGTGCCGGCTTTTTGTGCGTTCCCCACGCATCTCTCCGCGAGAAGGGGGAATATGAGCCGAACCATGCTATCCTCGAATCAGACAAACCATGGATGCTCGTCAAGGTATTAACGGGCAAATCTGAGTGGTGCGTTGGTTCCCGTTCGCTAGGGTTCTGACTTGTGGCCCATGTCGTGGCTCACCGCAAATCGGTTTCATCTAGTACCCGAGTCCGTTCGATAGGTCCCGAGGGCTCGTCGCCTTCCTTCGATAGGAATACCATGAACCAATCATCCATAAAACGGACTCAAATACGAAATCTGAGAATGACCTTAGCATCTGATTGCCAGGCTAATGACCGCTAGTGTGTCCATTCCCTATTCGCCCCTCGCTCTGTTGTCCTGAGACGGCCGTTTCGAACCCCGCTGGGTCGGCCTTCCTATCTCTGGACCGTAAATGGGCCATCGGGGCGTCTATAGCACCTATCCCGTAGGCTTACCTGGACCCGGAAGCCGCCGCCGTTGTTGCGCCCTGTGCGCGTTTCTCTAACCTTACATTTGTTGACCGAACTCGGACGAGCCGGAGTTTTCTACGAGGTGTGTAGATGCTCGGAGACCGCGTACCTTGGCTGGGGACGCGTAAAAAACAGATCTCGCGAGCGGCGTGGCGGGCCCGGTTCGGATCCTGCAATGATGGGGCATACAGGATGCGGGATTCGGAGCAAGGAAAAAGGCTGGGTGGTGTCAGTTACCTGCCATCGCGTGCGACTCCTGGTATTCCAGCGTATAGTGGAGTAGACGTAACCGAGCGGCCGCATTCAATGCGACTCGCGTCGTGGGGTCGTGCGCGTGGGGAGTCGTGGAGGCGCCCCTTTGCCTTCCGGTCCCTTATAAATATCCGCCTGCCCCGTCATCCCCTGTGAGCCCGCACTGTTCGCCCTTCCGCCGCTTCGTCTTGTCCGCACTGTATCCTCCGAAGCTGGAACGACGACCTGACCCAGCAGGAGCTCACGGGGATAGCGCCCTATCTTCGTAGCTTGAAGTGGCTCTGTGAACAGGAGCTGAACCTTTCGGAGGTCGTTGCGTAGTTCCTTCAGCGCCGGGTGCTCCCACTCATGGACAGGGAGCGTTGGTTGCACGATATGGTGCCCGGGGCGCCCGCAGGCTGTCTGCCATGGCAGAGACGGAGCTGAGCCTCAAGGAGGCGGTCCACGTTGCCCGGAGGCTGCTGGGTGATGCCTTGAATGAGGACGGCGTCTATCGTTGTCCGCCGATGCGCCCCGACCTCAACTTCGTCGAGCTGGTAAGTCCGGGCCGCACCGCGTTGCATCTTCTTCGAGCTTTCTTCGTTTGTCGGTACTGATTCGTGAGCCGCCCCCTTCTTCCTACAGGGACCTCATTCGATGGCTGGCCATGTGGCCACACCTCTTCCTGCGCCGGGGCAAGGTGCGACGAACATGGGTTGGATGCCGCAGCAGCCTGCGGACGTGGACTGGGCGAACCTTGGCGAGGACGACGATGATGATGACGACGAGGATAGGCGTCCTCTGTCTGAAGTGGTCCCCGCACATCGAACGGCGGGGTCATTGCTTCGGCCAGCTAGGACGGCGCCGACCGTGGAGGTGACGCCGGGAAGGGTGCTCGGCGCTCACCTGGCCCATGGAAGCTCCAGGGGTGGCGTCGCCGGCGGTGGATCGGGCACTGCTCTTCCCACCCCACCCGGGGGAAACAGGGACGGCGACCGGAGCGGCGGCTCGGGGAGCGCGAGCCGTGGCGCGGTTGAGTAGATGCAGAAGCGTAACCGCATCATCTCCTCGTGGTAAGACTGCACTGTAGTGTTTTTCTTCATTTCATCAGCGAAGTGCGATCGCATGTGATGTGAGCGTGTTATGAACATCGTAGGCCCGCCGGCGGCTCTACCCACGCGGGATGGAAGAAGCTGCGCCGGGAGACGCCCCCGGTTGGCCCGGGACAGGGCGGTGCAGCCCTGGCCACTGGTTCGGCGGATGTGGCCGGAACCGGGAGTGGCCCGACTCCGACCGATGCTACGGGCGTTGGCGCAGCGCCACAGGCGCCTGTTGACGTTGGTCCCGTGGCTGCGGCGCCATTTCCTCCCCCGGAGCTCCGGGGAGGAGGATGTCCCTGGTGCCGCCGTGGTCGTCGGCGTTGAGGGGGTCCGGCCGGCCGCGGCGCCGGAAGAAGTGATGGCCAGCGCTGACGCGATATTCCCGCAGTCGTTCACGGTGGAAGAGCTGGCAGCCGCACGTGCGGCGAAAGCCGTTCTCCCCCAGTCCGGCGCGACTTCGGTAGGCGAGGTGGCTGGCGCGGGGGGGGGGGTGGGGACTGCTCCCGGGGCCCTACGCCGGCTTCGTCCCGACCGACGCTCCTTCGGGGATGCTGATCCAATCGCCTGGGTCAACCGTCACAACCTGGGAGAGCCGGTGTTCATGCTGGACGATCAGCGCGAACTCCGGCACTAGCAGCGTGTCGCGAGCTCTCGCCGGGAGCATGGCCACCGCGTGGCGCGTGCGGTGGAGGAGCTCCGGAGATCGGTCACGTCGCTCAACGACGACCTCTCGCATCATGGCAATGTGAGGGGCCGCTCAAACGTAAGTGTTTCTTTCTCTGTGTTAGTAGACTTCCTGATATCCTTCTTCCCGCAGATCCTGATGGCGACGAGCGCCGAGAAATCAGAGTTCCTCCGCTGTGAGGTCGGGCGGTGGGACCCCGGGTCTTGGGCAAACGCCGTGGACACTGAAGTGGCCAAGGACCTCCTGATTGCTCGGAGCCGAGTGGTCGAGCAGGAGGAGCAGCTGAACGCCTCGGGAATGAGGGAGGAAGGTGCCCGCGCGTTGACGCGCCAGAGCGTTACCGACATCGAGCGAGTTGAGCGGGAGCGCGACGTAGCCCGTACTGGTGCAGAGGATGTCCGCCATATGTTGGAGGATGAACGTGCGGCGCGTCGGATCGAAGTTGAGCGCCTGTCGTCCGAGCGCGATGCCGAGGTGGAAGCGTGGCGCTGGACCATCTCGGCATTGAACTCCATGGAGGAGGAACGTGACGTCATGCGGAGCCAGCGTGACGACAACCGCCGGGAGTGCAATGACGTCGTCGCCCGCTTCGACGACCTATCCACCAAAGTGCGTGAACACCGCGCTGACGCCGACCGGAGGATTTTGGAGCTCTTCGCCTGAGTCGGTGAGCTGACGTCAGCCGCCTCGCAACTCCGCGCAGCAGTGAATGGCCTGGAGCACGAGAACGATGGTATGCCGCCTTTCTTCACGCAGTCGTTTTAAGGTTTCTTGCACTTTGGTTCGGAGATGATGACCTCCTTCTTTTGTCATTCCAGCAATGCAGGCTGGCGTGTTGGAGTCGCGGCGCTGCGTGAGGCTGTGCACGAGGTGTGCGACCTCTTCGGCATGGCAGCCGTCGAGGATGGATTGGCAGCGGCCAGGACCCATGTTGGCCTGCTCTGGGAGCGGGGCCAAGCGCGGATCTGGGAGGCGCTGCGTATCGGGATCCATCGCACAATGGCCATCACCGGCTGCCTTTACGACGCGGTGACCCCAACGCTTGTCAGCGACGGGTACCCCCAGGATGCCCCGGGGGACCTACTCGATCGGCTCGAGGCCGCCGCAGAGGAGCCAGCGGCGATCCTGGCCACCAAGCTTGACGATGAAGTGTTCCCGCCGCCGGAGGAGTGACCCTGCGTGGTCAGTGATCAGGGCCGAGGGCCCTTGTAATAGACAACTTAAATTATCCGGTGATGTGCCCTCGGGAGGGCTTTGGACAACAATGGTAACTCCTTAGCGAGCTTGCTTTAAGCTTGTTCGTTTGTTGGTTTTCGCATTTGTTTCTTCGCTTGGGCTACTTGCCTGACTTTCCCTAGGAAGAGTTTCGATCTGCTCAGATGGGCGATCGGGTGGAGGTAGCTGACTCCGGGGAGTCGGAGTACCTCATGGCCCTTCGCTACGGTCCGGTAAGACTTCCTCTCTTGGTGGGGGAAATCGTGTTTTCGCTTAGTGGATTGACAACGCAGTTTTTTGGCGAAAAAGGTTTTGGAGAGAAAGACAGGGGGTTCCCCCCTTCTAGCCCCCGAGCGAGGTGTGCTCTGGCACGCGCCTAGAGCATGCCTTGCTAGGCGATTGGTCCGGGAGTTCCCGCATTCTTGTTCCTCAAACTTTTTGCTTAAAACAGATTACATATGCATATACAGAGTGCTGGTTATACTATATGGTAGTGGAAAGGCGACATAGCTGTTGGTGTCGTGGGCGTCCAAGCTCTTCATGCTTTAGGTGTTGACGTCTATCTTGTCAGTGGCTTCGATTGCCGCCACCAGCTCCTCGCTGCGCACCTCGGCCATGGCGTTCTCAGAACAGTCTACCTCGCACTGGTACGCCACCTTGACGTCGGAGGAGACTGTGATGACGCCGCACGGACCCGACATCTTGAGCTTGAGGTAAGTGTAGTTGGGGACGACCATAAACTTCGCGTAGCATGGCCTTCCCAGCACCGCGTGGTATGTTCCCCGGTAAGCCACGACCTTGAAGGTGAGGCGCTCGTTCCGGAGGTTGTCTAGTTCCCCGACTGCGTCGGGCAGGGCGATCTGCTCGGGGGGTACTGTTTGTCCTCTGTGGACGACTCCCTGGAAGGGAGGCCCCGAGGATCGAAACTTTTCCCTCCGTTGGTCGAGGGTCTCGAAAACGTCGTAGCGCACGATGTTGGGGTTGTCGCCCTTGTTCATCGGCACTCTGGTTTAGCGCACGCTCCCAGCGGCTGGGCCCGCTGTGGGTGGGCAGCGACATGGTTAGGGAGCGTGGCTTGGCTGGTCATTTCGACCAGTCGTGTCGTCGAGTCCCGCCCTTGTCTTGAGCGATTTCAAGGATTCTAGCCATCTTGTCTCACCGCTGGAGCGTGTGTTTGACCGGCACGCTATGGTATGGGCAGGGCCTGCTGAGCATGTCGTCGAGCTTGCCCCTCTTCTTCCCACCCCGGGGATGGGAAAAAGTGGGGTTCGCCGCTGCGACTGCGGAGAAGCCGCTGCGTCGTTGCCTGCCCTTCTTTTTGATGAGGCGGGAGATCGAGCCGACTGCCCTTCCGCCGAACGCATGGCCTGCGGCGGTGCCGGAGAGGCGCCTAGGCGTTGCCCATCATTGCTTTTCCTCGGGTTGCCGCCGGGGATCTGAGGGGGGCGGGTCACCCCGAAATGTGCGCGCCGGTGTTTTCGCCCTGCCACTAGGCGCGCGGACATCGTTGCGGAGCTCGTCCACGTCCCAGACGAAGGTTGCGTCCTCGGTGCCTTTGGGAGGTTGTGCATCGCGCTTGAAGTTCCCGTGGCCGCGTCCAGCGTTGCGGCTGCCAGAGCCGACGCCGGGAAAGCGATTCCTGGCGAGGAGGGAAACGCTGAAGGCCTCCTCCTCCCCCGGACCGTCAAAGTCCGAGGGCTCCCTGGGGTCGGCGTCCCATGATGGGTGCCGGTGTAACGGGTAGCCCCCGAGCTCGCGAAGGGGTCGGAGGCGGGCCGGGAGCGCTGGGGCGAGAGGCCGACGCGTGTCCCCTCTGCGGGGTTAGCGTGGGGGCCTACGGTCACCACCTCTGGACGAGCCGCGACAGTCTCGTGTATGCCGTGCGGAAGCACACTCGGGACAAACGTATCGACGTAACCGGAGTGGGGCGGCTGTCCCCCCACGAGTCGCGTCGTCACGTCGGCGAGTGCGAAGTAGAGGTTGTGAAGGTACTCCTGTGACAGCCGGAGCCCCTTAGAGCGTCGAGCTGGCGCTCGAGCGGAGGGTAGTCTGCCCGCGGGACGGGTGTTCCTTGGACGACTCGCTCCCCGGAGGGAGGCAGTTGGAGGTGGGCCGTGGGCGCCGCGACGGCGTCCACGGCTACCTCAGAGGATGCCGTAGGGTGACGGAGGACCAGATCGGCCCCCTACCCATGGCACTAGAAATCCAGGCTACCGAAGCGAACAATGGAGCCCGGAGCGAAATCAACGTGGCGATTAGCCATCCAAAACTTGAAAATACGGGTGACACGCAAAGGTCCCCTACCTGGCGCGCAAACTGTCGATGTCTAAAATGGCGGGGGTCTAGACAACCAACGAGTAAATTTCTATGCGTGTCGGAGTTCGGATGATTACGCTCGGAGGACACGGGGGTTATACTGGCTCAGGCACGAACGCCCTACATCCAGTTTGCTGCGGAGTCGTATTACCGAGCGCGGAGAGATCGTAGAGGGGAGCTACAAGCAATGGTGAGAGAGGGAGGGCTGCTCCCAGGTCTCGTGCGTATGAGGTTCTTGGTTCTGGTGTGTGCTCGCGTGTGTGCGAGTTTGAGTGTGTAAAATGAGTCGAAAAAAGTCGGGGGCCAGATTGGCGATCCATTCTCCCCCTTTATACGTAGGGAGAGATGGAGGAGTACAGTAGAGAGAGGGAGAGTGAACGTGGGCCTGGCATGGGCTGCTTGTCGTAGGAGTGCTTTGTCCTCTTCTTGCCTTCCTTCTTGAGGAAGATTGCGGCTGTAGGCCCATGTCTGAGTCCTGTTCGTCCTTGAGGGATCTGTAGCCACGCGCCTCGTGACCGGGAGCAGTGTTGTTCCCATACCTAGGCATGGGCGGGGGTCGGCCGCACAGGGCCGGGCACCCCCGCGTTCCGTCACACAGGGCCGATGGCACCCTGATCCCTGTTTGAGTGTCCGTCGGAGGTATGGCGCTGGCATTGCGTGCGTAAGTCATCGGTTAGGCAGCATAGGACCCCGTGCCGCAGGGGGAAATAGGGCAAGGCATGGTGGCTCACGCCTTGAACCCCATCCCGGAGGACGGATGGTACTGTGGACCTGTTGACTATCGGGGCTAGGGCTTTTCTGGTTGCTGATGAAGGAAGATGCCTCCGAGGGGGAGGGGCGTCACAGATGACGTCTCTCCTCCTCGGACGAGGCGAAGGAGCCCCCGAGGGCAGACGGTGTCACGGGTGACATCGTCGTGGCTCGGGCGAGTTGAAGGAGCCTTCGAGGGTTGATGGCGTCACCGATGACGTATCTCGGCTCGGACGAGGCGGAGGGGCCTCCGAGGGTCGATGGCGTCACGGATGACGTATCTTGGCTCGGACGAGGCGGAGGGTTCTTTGAGGAAGCGCGGGTGTTTTGGCTAAGGGGAAGGCGAGAAGGGCCCGAGGGCGGATGGCGTCACGGACCACGTCATCGTAGCTCGGACGAGGCGAGAGAGCCCCCTAGGTCTAGCGGCGTCACAGACGACGCTGCCTTAGCTCGGGCGAGGCGGAAGATCCTCCGAGAGAGTGTTGTGGTTTTGGTTGGTGGGGGCAAGAAGCCCCCGTGGATGATGGCGTCACCCGGGCTCGGATGGGGCGGAGAGCCTCCGAAGGTGACTTTGTTTTTGTGGAGTGCGGTGAATTGGGTACCCTATTTCTAGGTATCCGACAATATTGTTGCCAAGATGCTTAGATATATAAAATGTAGAAAGAAGTGTGGTGTCCATATGTTTTTCTTACATGCAAGCAGTTTTGATAGTAAAATGTTGACCGAAGCAGTTTTGATAGTAAAATGTTGACCGAAACAGTTTTGAGAGTAAAATGTTGACCTATCAACAATACAAACAACATTAGTATAGAATTAATTAAGAAAAGACACAAGTTATAGGCAATGAGAGCACATTTACTTACCTATGCTTGACCCAAGCAGTTCTGATAGAAATTTTTTGACCTATCAACAATACAAACATAATTAGTATATAACACAAGGGAGAAAGTCAATAACAGAGCATGTAGTTGCTGGGAACAACTGAGTTATAATATATTGCCGTCTGACCCAATAATGTCACCTCACATAGCATATGGCTCACCGAGATACCAAGACTGGCCAAAACCAATCGGCACCTCTAGCCTTTGGGTTTCATCATCCGGCTAATTACCTTTCATCAAATATGATTCCGTTTGGCACAAACCACCTCACCATCACAATACTTGATCTGACACATAGCCGCACAAGGGTCACAAAGGACCCATCCATAGTCCAGCAAGCCAACATGTGCACCAACAGGGTCCCAGATATAATATATTGCCGTGGGACCCAATAAATTAACCTCAAATAGCATATGGCTCACCGAGATACCAAGACTGGCCAAAACCAATCGGCACCTCTAGCCTTTGGGGTTCATCATCCGGCTATTTACCTTTCCAAAGGCTAAAATTTCATTCGGCACAAACCACCTAACGGGCACAATACTTGATCTGCATAATAGTATGTGAACTTATCTGCATAATATTCTTTCATGGCATCAATGTCATTTGTTGGCCATCAGGTGAAAGACCAATAAAATATAACTGCCTCTTGCAACTCCTATAAGATACAAGTCCGGATTCCCAGCTAGCCAAATAGAGCTAGACCAGGCAACTCTCTGTAAACAGAAATAAAAAGATAAAGTTAGAGATCACATTTACTATACCCTAAATTGCAGCATTATTATACCCTAAACATGTTTTTATGGTCAGCTAATTAAAAAAGGCTTACAAAAACACACATCAAAGCCACTGTTTAAAAAGAAAATTAATAGGTAAATTGTCCATTATACTAAAACACTGTTCTCCTAATTTTGTAAAAACATGTCATCTTCAAATTGTTGATTGGAAAACACCGCTTATATATCTAATGGATATCATGATCATCTATTCATGTTTGTGTCTCTCTGTACAGCACAAGAACATATAGAAACTACCAAGTACACCAAGCACTAGCAACTCATAGCCTATCTATACATGTATAAGAACTTATAGAAACTAATTTGAGTCTTATCTTTTTTCTGCCCATGGAGCTCCTCTCTATTAACTTAGATCAGCTAGCACAGATTAAACACCCAGAGAAAAAGGTGCATCAGACAAATGGATATTAAAACAAAGGAGTATCGTTTTGGAATACTTCAGATTAAACTACAGATTAAGCTAATATTTTAAGAGGCATCCAATATAAAACATGCTTAAACTACAGATTAAAGTGTAATCCATTTCTATCTAGAATACTGTGAAGTAGAAACAACATGTTCATTTTAGTGAGCTGAAAACAGATCTTAAAACAGAGCATATATTTTCATTTTATGTTCATGTCATGATAAAGCACAAATTATTATCAACTAACAGCCTATCTTTATAGAGGGAAAAAAGACCAAGCTCAGACCATAAGGGTATATGTATGATCAGCTATTCATATTCAATTTAGTTACTACAAAACACTGACTATATGTCTAAATATATTCATGAATCAGCTATTCATGTTTGATAGTGTGTTTTAAAGCACAAGGTTATGTAGAACCAACCAAGCACACCAAGCTAAACCAAATAATTGCCTATCTATACAGTTTTTGATAAAGCACAAATTATTAACAACTAACAGCCTATAGTTATAAGAAAAATGACCAAGCTCAGACCAAAAGGGTATATGTATGATCAGCTATTCATGTTTATTTTAGTTACGACAAAACACTGACTATATGTATAAATATATGCATGAATTAGCTATTTATGTTTGATAGTGTGTGTTAAAGCACAAGAATATCTAGAACCAAACAAGCACACTAAGCTAACCAACTAATTGCCTATCTATACATGTGTAGAGATATATATATATATATATATATATATATATAAAATATTTAAATTCGATGCTTATCTTTTGTGTCCCGGGACATCCTCTCTGTCTACTGTAAGTCCTGCCATCCGAGATTACAAATCTGGAGAATGTAACGGACATCAAACAAAGTAGCTTCAGAGTAAATAACCAAAAATAAATATAACTATGAAAACACCTTTTACTTACCCATGCTCGACCCAAACAGTTTTGATAGTTAAATGGCGACTTATCAACATTATAATCTGCAATAGTATATAAAACACGGGAGAATTACATTCCATTCAGAAAATTCATGTAAACTATGAAACTACATGGTGTGTTTAGAACCAGCAAAGTAATTGGAGCAGCTATAATGTAACACCCTCATTTTCCCTAATCTTGATGAACATTGCTAATGCTAATAACCAGTAGTTAACAAATAGCTAAGAACAAGCAATTTATATTTATATCCCATCTGCACCCACCACTCAGATTATTATAAAGATTAAATGACTCATGTTCAACTATATTGACAACAAATAGAATATTAGAGTATTATACAAGCAGATAAGACGAACCTATAGGTGTTTCACCACAGAAAGAGACTCAGGTTATTAGATAAATACAAAGAATTTTAATCAACATTAATAATGCCAATAACCACTAATTCACACATAGGTAAGAACATGCAATTTAAATTCTTATGCCATCTGCACCCACCACTCAGATTATTTCAAAGATTAAATGACTCATGTTTAACTATATTATAGAAACACATAAGAAAAATCTATTGGTGTTTGACCAGCAGCTAAGAGGAGCAACAAGAGGAGCCTGGAGGTGCCCTCACGGCCTCCCCATTCCAGTAAACAACTCAATAAAATATATGAGCCAAACAAAATAAACAGATTTTATTGCAAAAACCCTTAACCATCAATCCACCTCAACAACATTTCTATGACACCACCAAATTAATCTGGCCGAGAAGAAGAGGAGCTAGAGAGAAGGACCATCCCGTGAAACTACTTTGCACGATAACCTTTTTTCACCATGCTTTTTAGCATGAAACTGTATATAAACAAAATCCAAATGAACGAAGTGCAAAGTACAACAATAACTAAACCATAACTTTGCTAACCCAGACCCAGATCCACAATCAATCCCCAGTTCCAGGCACATAGGGCATTAAACTGACACTAGCTAAGACCCGAATGCTAATAGCTTTCGTTAGTGCTTAGGGTTAGTTGTGGGAGATTAACAGACCCAGACACATAATGTGCAAAACCTACAATAGCTCAGATCCGGATGTTACTAGCTTAGTTAGGGTTTGGGATTAGTTGTACCTTGTGGGTGCAATGTCCCCACCACGGGCTCGGATGCCACGCCGGGACCGGAGCGGGGTGCGTCGCTGGGATTAGGGTTACGGAGAGCGTGAGTCGAACCTCTAGATCGCCAACGCAGAGGCCAGCTCGGAGAGCGCCAGCCGAAAAGTCTGCTCGCCGAAACGGAGGATGCCTCTCCGTAAGCTCCAGCCGAACCGCCTGCTCGCCGGAACCTAGGCCACTCCAAGAGAACCGGCCGAACCGACTGCTCGCACGAGCAGAGGCCGGCTCGGAGAGCGCGAGCCGAAACACCAGCTCGTCGGAACGGAGGCCGACTCCGAGAGCGCCGGCCCAACCGCCTGCTCGCCGGAGCGAAGGCAGCTCGGAGAACGCCGACCGAACCGCCTCCTCTCCGCAACGGAGGCCGACTGCGGAGAGCGCCGGTCGAGCCCTATGGTCGCCGGATCGGAGACCATGGGGTTGGGTCTCGCAGGATCTGAGATGGCGGCGGTGGGTGGAGTGGAGAGAGAGTGGGGTTCGAGCGAGGTCGCGAGGGAGACGAGGAGACGAGTGTGGGCGAGTGGGACGAGGAGACGAGTGTGAACCGGACCTACCCCCCTGAGTGGATAAGAACTGCTGTTATTTTGCATTCAAGACCTCGAACGTATGATTAATCATCCCACGATTTTATTACTCTCTGTGTTACCTTTTGCAGAAAAAACCTCACATTATACCCAAAACGAACATGACTATAACCCTTTTCACGGGTCGGTCTGCTCACGCTTAATGGGCTTAATGGGCGGAATTCGGCCGGCCTTTTTATCTTATATACAAATCTTTTTGTTTTAAGAATATACATTTTGTTTTAACTTTAAAATTACGTAGTAAGTCACCAAAAAATCATAAAATAAACAATATAATTGTATCAAAATCCTCATGAAACAAGTTTTAGTAGGACTTTTTTATTGAATATTTTTCATGTTTTTTAGATATATATATATATATATATGAGAAGTTAAATAAAAATTAAATAGAAAACTAAATGAGAAATATTGTATTTAAGGAGGTTCTAACGCCATAGTCGAGGTATATAAAATTTTACTAATACAATGCCTTCTCATGACATTTGTATTGCATAATAAATATTAATTTAGTGACGCTATATTTGTTACCATTCATAGGTATTGAGAAATATTTATCAGGCTTAACATGAATGGGCATCAATGGTTATCACTTAGCCCCAAGATGGATATCGTTTCGGATTTCAAAGAGACATGATGAAGACCCTAGAATGATAGGCTAAGTGTCATAAGGTGATGAAGGGCACTTAGAAATAGAAAGGGTTTCTATTTGATCTTTGACCGTACTATTAAGAGGGGTTGAGATTAGTAGCTTGACTTAGGAGAGCTTCATGACTTAGCTGTGGTGCACACTTGACAACCTTAGCTCTAAGCAAGCCTATGGTGACCGTAAGATAGCCTAGAACAACTTCCATATTCATCGCGACGAAAACCGAAGTTGAGGGAGCTGTTTTCTGAGCGTCGGACGCTGAGGTCCAGGGTGCCAGACGATGACGTATGCACGCCCTAGCGTCCGGTGGCGTTACATAGAGCTCCAGAGACATCCATTTTGCGACAGACGCATCCGTCGCATGGGCGTCGGACGCTCGCGAGCGTCCGGAAATATTTTCCCAGAAACCCGAGAGCAGCTAGTTTGCACCGGACGCTGTGGCGCAGCGTCCGTCGCAAAACGCCGGAGCGTCTGACGCCTGCTGACGTGAACAGGAACTAGCCGTTGGGGCTAGCGACGGAGCGTCCGTTGCCTGTCGACGGAGCGTCCGTCGCCAACTTGAAATGTCAGCCCGAGGCAGTTTTCTGAGGGGCTATTTATAGCTCCTCACCCTTCTCTCCCACCTTGCCTTTGCTCATTTCAGTTGTTGAGTTGCTTGAGAAGGTTGGGAAGAGAGCAAGAGCCCTAGAGAGAGAGTGATTCGTGAATCCATCCATCCTCTCCTCTAGTTCATCCAAGAGTTCAAGTGTGCATCCTCTAGTTGTGAAGCTTGAGTGAGTCAAGCGAAGATCGAGGCTTGTTACTCTTGGTGATCGACATCACCTAGACAGTCCGGTGGTGCTCGGAGGAAGGTGATCGCCGGAAGATTGTCGGTGACCCTTCTCCATCAACTTGTGATTGGTTGTGGGCGATTCACCGAGTCAGAGTGGCGAAGAATCAGCTCGTAGAGAGCACTCATCCCTTGCGCGGGATTGAGGGGGAGCTATACCTTGCGAGGTGCTCCAACGAGGACTAGGGGGAGTGTCGACTCCTCGATACCTCGGCAAAACATCGCCGTGTCAAGCATCTCTTTCCCTAGCTCTTTCATACCGCATTACCTTCCGCACTTGTCTTTCAATTCATACTAGAATTGTGTAGGAAGTTTTCGCTTTCTATTGACTTGCTACCGATTTCTATCTAGGACACACAAACGGTAGACACTAGGAGGTTAATTGGCTCTTGCTAGGTTTAATTCTTGTTTAGAAATTAAAAAGAGTCCAATTCACCCCCTCCTCTTAGGCATCTTGATCCTTTCACACTCGGAAAAGCCTCATTTGCCCAGTGGATTTATTGCCGAGTGCCACGTTGACCAGCACTCGACAAAGTTCTCTTTGTCGAGTGCCTGATATTTGGCACTCGTCAAAGTATAAGGCACTCGTCAAAGCCGATGTTTCCTGTAGATGATCTTTATTTAATTTATTCTCGTCGGATTCCAGATAGTTTCCTTAGTTTTGGACTATGTGAGATAATTAAGATTATTTTCCGTGCTAAATCATATTCTGAATCCTAGTAGGAAAGCCAAAGCGGGAAGGAAACTTGGTTGATTTCAAGGCTGCTATCACTCTCCTTATTTTATCGGGCTTGGGAGACTTATAGCAACACTAAAGTCACTGCAGCTGAGGAAAGACCACCTTACTCACAAGGACAAACAAGGGCGGATCTAAAGAGGGTTGGTGGGGCTCCAGCCCCCACCCTCCCAAACTCTAATCAAACCTACTAGCTATGCAAACTACGCAAACTCTAATTAAGCGCACACGATTCTAATTCAATGGTTTTAGATTGAGATAGGACAATTATTCATTTCAATCCTCCCACTAAAAACTTTCTAATCACTCAAACCCAGCGTAGACAGCTACGTTAGGTCGATCTCCGTTACGTCAAAAAAAAGAGAGAGACACACTTCGACGCCGCGACTCGCGACCCGTGGACTGCGCCGCCCTGCGAGAAGGACTCGCCTCGGCGCCGCGCCGGACTGCGCGCGCCTCCTCCGGCCGGATCCCCTCGGCCCTGGATCCGATTGTTTCACATGCTTGTTTGGCAGCAAAGTTGAGACAGTGGTGGAATGAATCTCAGTGACTCTGTCTGAACAACCAAATAAGAAATGCATCGATCTGGTTCAGGTCTGAAGAACTCCGCAGAGGTTGGCAGACTTCTTCTAGTATGTCTGTTTGCAGCAGGTCCTCAGTACCGTATGTACAAAAGCTAGAAGAATATCTTTGTGTTTCAGAAAAAGGGCACGTTATCTATCGATCCATCTCATTGGACAGACGGACCACGGTTAGGATTAGCTTGCTACATATGGAGTAAAATAGGGGCATCTGCTTCATCATATTGCCTCATGTCATGTGCGTGCGCAGATCATGCATGTTGTGTCTGTCATATGCAGCTCTTGCAGTTTCGTCAGGCCACGCTAAAGTCAACACTGGCATAGTATGTAGTATGTAGTATGTCTTTGCTTGTTAGTGGACAGTACATTCAGAAAACATCTGTGTGAAGGTCTGATGATATTCATTATTCATAAGAGAATTGACATATATATATATACCATCATGCCTGATCCACAACCAACAGAGAAACATCCAAGTACTACTGGGTGTCTTATGAATAACGTACACAGGTAACATCCAAGTACTACTACTCATCATCATGCATCCTGTAAATTGAAGAAATTGACAACGGCCTTTCTCTGCTGCTGCGGCGGCGTGTAGTTACTGTTCCTCTTGCTGAACTCTGCGATGTGACACCTGATGATGGGCGGCGCATGAGGCAGCACGTACATGTGTGTGTCGTCGAGGCGAAGTCCCTCGCGGGGCGGCGCCACGAGTCGCAAGTCACGGCGTCGAAGGGAGTTTTTTTACTAACAGATATGGACGTAACAGAGTTGTCCAAGCTGGATTTAAGTGATTAGAAAGTTTTTGGTAAGAGGGTTGAAGTGAATAATTGGCTCACCTTCATCTAAAACCATCGGATTAGAATCGTGCGCGTTTGATTAGAGTTTGCGTAGTTTGCATAGCTAGTAGGTTTGCATAGCATACGCTCCCTATATATATAGGTTGAGGGAAAAGAAAAGAGGAGAAAAAAATGAAAAATGAACAAATTAGAGTAAGAAGAAGAGATCAACCACCTTCAATCATGTTCTGAGAGGTTGATGAAGAAGAAAAGGGGAGGAAAGAAGAAAAACAAAAATATTAAAAGAAAAAGGAGAGATCAGCCCCCTTCAATCTTGCTCTGGATCAGCCTATGAGGAAAAATAGTGCCTCACAAAACTACAACAAAGAAATGAGGTAATTTGTTTCTTCTATCTAGTTGACCTTCTGTATTTGCATGCGTGTACATAGTGCCTCTATAGCTCGCTCATTTATATGAGATCTTTGGGCGCATCATCAAAAGATTTAACTACATCTTCGGTTTCTCTTTAGCATTGATTGTGGTATTGATCACAATAGGGGCGTGGTTGAGCCCACCGAGCCAGATCTGCTCCGGATCCAGCGCCGCGTCACTGCCGTGAGGGTGGGAGTGAGGCCATCATCAACTCGGCCCAAATGAGCTCTAGATCTGAAAGGGGAGAGTGAGGGAGTTGAGGATCGAGAGAGAAGTTGATGGAGAGACTTCTACCTCACCGTCGTCACCCCGCCTCGCACATCACCGCGGCCACCCATGCCGCGGCGACCGCTAGCTCCGCGTGACCCCACGCCAGCACGCCCGGCCCCATGCTCCCGTCCCACGATGACCTAGTTGCACGGCTCCGTGCCACCACGGCCGCCATGCGAGGCCTGGTCGAGCGTCTGCAGAGAAAGGAGTCCGGAGTGAGGGAGAGTGTTGAGACTGGGATACGTGTGGTGCGGCCTGGGCTTTTGTTGGGCTTGGTAAATTAAGGAAGACAGACACGTTGTAATGTCCGCCTCTGTTAATAATCGATTAATGGAGGCACACATTATAATGTGCCCGCCTCCATTAATCTTTAACGGGGGCGGATAATTGGGCATCGACCCGGCGCTGGCCTGGCAGCCAATAATGGATGCAGGCCAAAAAAGTATCCACATCCAATCTATAAAGTCATGTGTCACCTAAATTCATTTGTGTACTAGTGGTAGTAGAGAGTGGAGACCGCCTCTGTTAACATGACTTTAATAGAGGTGGGCAATTTAAAAAACCATCTTGGTTAATATATTAATAGATGCATGTAATATAATCTGACTGGCTTCATTAATAAGGATTAAGGAAGACGGTCGTCTAAAAGCGTTCGCCTCCATTAGTGCCCTAACGGAGGTGGTTGCTTTATAGGGACCGCCTCATGGACGACGTTACAATGCCTGCCTCCATTAAGAAATAACCGAGGCGGGCACGTTTCATGCTAGGGGAATGCACGCGCGCAGACAATAACGGAGACGCGGACAAAGAGGTGGCTGCCTCCAATCAAAAAATCCCAGTGCCGCCTAAAGGAAAGCCTATACTAGTGAAATACGTGTTGTTGATTGTGTGCGAGTCAACATTCATCAAATAATTAATAGAGACAAATTCTAACAAGCCACCCGGATACTAGTAGCACTAAATTTTGCCATGCTAATGAATAATGTCTATGACTTAACCCGTTCTAGCATTACCAGGGTTTGATGAGCACTAAATTTAATTTGCCATGTTGATGAATAGCATCAACGACTTAATACGTTCTTGCATAACCAGAGATTGATGTAGCAGTAAATTTTGCACTTAAGTCTAGTTCACTGATGAAGATACCAAGTAACATAAACTAAGCCAAACGAGAACCCGAACCCAATAAACTGAAACAAAGCATAAAGTTGCCCGGTCAACTTGATGCTTGTTGTACCAAATCCAACCTAACCATGATGCTTGTTATACCTAATCCAACCTGGAGTTTATTGTCAACATCTCGTGGAGTGCATGGCCACAATAATCCTATAATTAACACAGGCAATGTCAAGGAAGCTGGGTGCTGCAAATAGCAATAAATTTTAACATATGCTGCTGAGTAATGCTGACTTAACACGTTCTTGATGGATCACTAGTAGGGCCACTCTCCCATCGACCACATCTTCAAGAATCCTATATATGGATCTGGATCAGAAACGGCGACCAGAGGGGGGGTGAATGGGAGTCAAATAAAAATTTCTTTCGGAAGATCTTGACCCTTGTCCCAAACACGACCCAAAACAAGAACTAGGATCACAACCCACAAGTGGGTGGATGTTTTAGGAGATGTCTTAGGAACACAGCGGAGCTAGCTACGAACCCGGCGAAAGAAACCGCAAACCAAACGGAGAAAACAGCAACTCAACAGAGGCTCCAGACCAGAGGGGACTGAGCCACCGGACTATAGCAAGTAGTCCGGAGCTCAGGTCCGACGCCTTCACACACTGGGACAGGCCGATACAGTGACCACCCTAGCTCCGGGCCAGAGGCTCCGGACTAGTCCGACGCTCACTTTCGGAAGTCCGGTGCTCACACAGAAAACAACCAGTGAGTGTGAAAGGATTAAGATGCCCAAGAGGGGGGGGGGTGAATTGGGCTCTTTTAAATTTCTAAGCAATATTAAAACCTAACAAGAGCCAATTAACCCCCTAGTGCTTTCCCAAGTGTGTCCTAGCTAAACAAGCAAAACATGACAATGAAAGCGGTAAAGCCCTATGCAATTCTAGTTAAGCAACAAGAAGGTAATGCGGAAAGTAATGCTTGAATGTAATTGTAATAAGTAAAGAGGAGGAGGCAAGGGAAATTTGACACGACAACTTTTTGCTGAGGTATCGAGGAGTCGACACTCCCCCCTAGTCCTCGTTGGAGCACCGCGCACGGTATCGCTCCCCCTTAGTCCACGCAAGGACTAAGTGCTCTCTACGGGCTGATTCTTTGCCACTCCGACTCGGTGAATCGCCCACAACCGATCACAACGTCGATGGAGAAGGGCGCCGACAATCCTCCGGAGATCACCTTCCTCCTAGCACCACCGGACCGTCTAGGTGATGTCGATCACCAAGAGTAACAAGCCTTGATCTTCACTTGACTCACTCAAGCTTCACAACTAAAAGATGCACACTTGAACTCTTGGATGAACTAGAGGAGAGGATGGATGGATTCGCGAATCGATCTCTCACTCTATGGCTCTTGCTCTCTTCCCAACCTTCTCAACAAACTCAGCAACTGAAATGAGCAAAGGCAAGGTTGGAGAGAAGAGTGAGGAGCTATAAATAGTCCCTCAGAAAACTGCCTCGGGCTAGCACTTTAAGTTGGCGATGGACGCTCCGACGCCTAGGCGACGGACGGTCCATCGCCCTGCCCAACGGCTAGTTCTGCACACTAATTTGGGCGACGGACGCTCGTGCGCAGTCCGATGGACGCTGAGGCATCAGCGTTCGACGCCCCTTTACGTTTTGCACTGAAAACAAGCCCACTGTAAGGCCGACAGACGCTACCCTAGCGTCTGACGCCTAGGCGACGGACAGCGTCCGACGCCCTCTGAAACTCAGAGGCTCAAACTGGGTGGCCGACGGACTCTACGTCATCCTGACGTCAGCGTCCGACGCCATCGTCCGACGCGACGGACAGCGTCCGGCGCCTCCAGACTCAGCGTCCGACGCCCAATAAACTTCTTTTTCAACTCCGGTTTTCGTCGCGATGAATTTGGAAGAAGTTCTTGGCTATCTTACGGTCACCATAGGCTTGCTTAGAGCTAAAGAAGTCAAGTGTGCACCACACCTAAGTCATGAAGCTTTCCTAAGTCAAGCTACTAGTCTCAACCCCTCTTGATAGTACGGTCAAAGATTAAATAGAAGCCTTATCTATTTCTAAGTGCCCTTCATCACCTTATGGCACTTAACCTATCATTCTAGGGTCTTCATCTCTTTTTGAAATCCGAAACGATATCCATCTTGAGGGCTAAGTGATGACCATTCATGATGATCACTATGGCTAAGCTACGCATAGCCTCTGCAAAACACACGTTAGCCATAATAATCGCTAATTGCCGTTAATCACCGAAACCAACTAGGGCCATGATTCTTCAATCTCCCCTTTTTGGTGATTGACGACAATAACTCCTCGAGTATGGATATAAGAGTGAAAGGTTAGGATTTTGGTGACTTGGAATGGTTGATCAAGGGTTAGTGAATTTGTAATGAAGCAAACTTGCTCATCCAAACCAAATCACAAACATGGTACTCATGAATATGAATATTAAGCGAAGTACCTCATGATATTCTCAACCATATATCGGAGTAAGATGCGGAAGCTCAATTACCATTAGATCTTAGAGACATATCATGAACAAGAGACAACTCACACCATATATTAGTGAAAAACAAGAGAATGTCTCGCAAGCACAAGTATCTCACAAGCATCATTCATCACACATATACACAAATGCAATCGAATAGACATGATGCCATGAGTACGGCGGATTAAAGACATACAAAGAAACGAATCCCTCCCCCTATCTCTATACTCGACTCTCTCCCCCCCTTTGGCGTCGAGCACCAACAACTAAGCATCCGGGGCTAGAGAAGAAGACGAAGAAGCCGCAGCCTGACGATCGAGCATGATGAAGTCCTAAAGATCTGACTCGTCAGACTCAACATCTGCCTCAGCCGCTGTAGGTGTAGGCGCAGCTGGGGTGACCTCTGGAGCTGACCCTGGAAGCTCTGGAGCTGCTGACTCAACTAGCTCCCCCTGAGGGTCAGCTGGTGCCTCGGATGGTCCTGCCTCTGACGTAACGGGTCTGGGAGCCCGACGAGTGAAGACTCGAGGCGGTGGAGGAGTAGATATCGCCAAAGCGACCAGAGATACGGCTGCCACAAGCTCTGCTGGCTGGGACTGAGGTGGAGTAGATACTACCACTATAACAGCCTCGTCCTGCTCCTGTGTCTGAACTGGGGTCTTTGGCTCAACTGCCTCAACTGCTACTGAGATCGCATCTGTCTGAACTGCAGCTGGAGGAGTGGTGAATGTCTACGTGGATTGGTCTGGTGCGATCTCCGATGAGGCAACTGAAGAAAGGTAAGTGCCCGTCACCGGAAGATCCACCTCAACCTCTGGAGCGTGTGTGTCTAGCTAAGAGGCTCCGGGAGAGTCATCGCCTGTGATCTCCAAGTAAGAGGCTGAAAGGTCACGCGAGGCCTCTGTAATGGTGGTTCCGCGGATAGGTGTGAAGCCTGTCTGAAGCTCACCGAGCGAAGCCAACCATGAGGACACCTGGGTCCTCGGAGACTGACACTCTGGAGAGGCAGGTGCCTGGAAGGGTGGAGCGACTAGTGCATGACCCTGCTGTCCTCCTGATGGTAATGCTGGAGTCGGTACCACGACCACTGACAGTTGCTGCTGAGAGACCCCGGACATCTGATGTTGTGGAGTGACGGTATGTCCGGAGGTCGAGCCAAGGAGACGCTCAAGAAGCATAGTCTGAGTCTTCTGAATTTCAGCCTGCTGCATCTGATACGCTAGGAACTGGCGCTGAAACTCATCCAGCCGGGCCTGAGTCTGAGCTTGAGCCGCAAGCTGCTGAGCTGTGAGTCTCCGAACATCTGCAGCCTGCCACCTCTGCCTGTTGTGACTGCTCCTCCTGCATGCTCGTAAGTAGGGAAAGAATAGTGGCCTCTGAGGTGCCTGAACCTGGAGCTGGAGCTGAAGCTGACCCTCCTGCCTCATGATCATGAGACATCGATGCGTAATCGGGCATGGGCCTGTAGTCCTCATCAGAGCTGTCAGAGTCCAGGTCCTCTCTGTAGGCAGCCTCGGCGGTGGTGTCAATCTGAGCATCAAGATCCATAAGCTCTGCCTGGGCGATCTGCTCAACTGTGGCGTCAGTGTCCTCTGCCGACTGAGGTATGCTCTGCTGTCTGGTCGGTATGCTCTGCTGGGCGAGGCAGGTTCCCATGGATGACCAACTGGCTCATCGAGTAGACGGGGAATTCAGTAGCTGACCTGCTAAGAGTGACACATAGAGATCCAGATCGAGTCGTGGCCACTACCAGGTATGAAATCCAATGTGCAAACTGTAGCTGCCAGTGTCCTCTGAACCTTGCAGCGATGATGTCCTCAAGATCGCTGACTATCAAATCCCAAAGATCAAACTTCTCTTTCCGGATGATATGAGCAAGTAGCCATAGCTGAAGACGGGTAATAGTGTCCCGGGCTCCAATCCGGGGAAGAATGGTACGTGTGAGTATCTCATGGAGAATTCGAGCAAGAGGTGTGAGGTCTCTCGGAGTGCGGCTTGAACACTCGGTGAAAGGTAGCTAGAAACACAGCCTCACGTAATCTGTAGATGGCACTATTCCATCGTGAGGTGGCGAGGTGCCTCCTGATCCCCATAGCACAAACTGTGAATCTTCGTAGAAGAGGACTCTAAGTGGAAAAGCTCTCTGAATTGAGTTGCTTGACCCTGAAGTCGCGGCCTTTAAAGCCGAAGTGAAAGAACTCGTGGTCAGGGGAGATCCACAGAGATGCATAGAACTGATAGACCTAGTCCTTCTGATAAGCACCAGATCGTCCCATCAAATCAGTCAGGCCCTGAATATACTGCAAGTGTTGGAGAATCTCTGGACCACCGACACCCTCTATGTGAGCAGGTGGGCAAACTCTGTGAGCCCTAAGGGGAGCGTCGGTCTCAACGTACGCTCTGTAGAAATCCTCGTGGATAGTGGTATAGAAGTCACGTCCAGCACGGGAGTCCCTCTGAGCGGGGAACCAAGACTGAAAGTCCACGAAGCGGAGTAGCTAGACCTGCTTGGCTGTGAGAACCCTGACCCAATGCCTCACTGGATCTGGTAGTTGAGGTCCGGGAGGACTAGGAGGAGCTCCAGAGCCTCTAGAACATGTAACTCTGCGACTCATCAGCTCCCCAATCGAAGAGTGGCTCGCGGCCTCTGTCTGCTCAGTCTCTGGAACTGGCTCTGCCTCCTCTGGCTCAGTAGCCTCTGCGGGCTCTATCTCTGGACGCGTAGGGGACTCACGACACGCTCCACGGCAAGGCGAGAGCCTCAAACCGGCGCGACGTCCACCTCACTCCACGATCTCTGCGGCCTCTGCCACTGCAACTGCTGCTGCTGAATCTGGATCCATCAGTGGCCTCTTGCGCTTCTTGGAAATAACCTTTTGCTTGCCCCTTCCCCGATCAGTGGGTGGACGCTGTGGAGGTGGAGGGTCACCACCACTACCGGGAACTGGACCGGCGTTCTTCGTTCTTGCCATAGACATACACCGGATAAAACCAACTGTCACTGTCAAGAGATCCTCAACTATCAAATCACAAACTCACTGCCCACTGCCAACTGACACTCAGCAAAACAACCCTCTGTCAAATCCAAGCACAAACACTGTAAGTGTGGCTCTGAAAGCCCTGGACTGACACCCTCGAGGCTTTGCCTCGTTCCTTACTTGAGGGCTTTTCCCCGAGTTCACTGTCACTGTTTCTGACACACTGACCCTGTTCGCATAGATAGATAGGAATATATAACATGTAAGCATATAATGAGAGATGAGAATATCTAATGGGTGAAGCATGAGATAGGTAAGTAAAAGATCGTTCTCTGTCCATTTCCATACCTCTGACCAAGTAACTTAGAAAAGAGAAGGAAAGATGTCTCGGTCAATCTCAAAGCACAATCTGCAACCTAAAAAGGATATGCAAAGTGGTGGTTTAGGTAAAGGAAGGAGAAGGGGGGATCAGCACCATGAGAAGGGGAAATGCAAGGCAACAATTCACCTTAGAGATCCAGGGAGGACCTCAGGGGAATCCTGGAAGGACACCCAAGCAAACATCGGGAGAAGGGGGTTCTCTGCTTGGCCAAAACGAACAGGGCAGAGGGGAGGTCTCCGGTGAGCGGTGAAGGCGGCGCTGGGCGTGGGGCGGCGGCACCGGAAAGGGCACACCGGCGAGGGCAGGCGCGGCCCTGGGTGAGCGGGCAGTGCAGAGGATTAGCGGCGGCGGCGAGAGGCAGTTAAGGTTCGGGAGATGCGGGCGGCGACGGTGTACGGAAAGGAAGAAAAACTGACCGAGAGAGGGAGAGAAGAGACGGGGGTTTTTTTTAAAAAAAATTGCGCCTTAAGTTCGCGACGGACGCTCCGACGCGGAGCGACGGACGCTCCGTCGGACTGCGACGGACGCTGGACAGCGTCTGACGGGATCGTTCGTCGGTCTACCAGAACAGGTTTGAAACGCCCAAACGCATTGACCGTGTCGGACGCTCCGCGACGGGCGCTGGGGAGCGTCTATCGCCCTGCAAACAGGCAATGTTCAGTCTCCGGACGATCGCGACGGACGCTGAGGCATTTGTCGCCAAGCGTCCGTCGGCAGCGTCCAACGCCCTTTAAAATATAATTTTTCAAATTTGATTTTTGCATCTTTCTCCCAAACAAGTTCCAATCCAAATAAGATCCAAATAACACCTGATTGAACTTGATATGAGAACCATCTCTCAAACTCTCCTTTTCAAATAGTTTGCCATAGGCTTAGATTTAGTTTTAGCTCAAAATATTCGAATGGAAGCACCAAGGAGGCATCATATGGACACAAGAGGGGTAAAAAGGTGTCTTGAGCTTGGAATGCTCCCCCTAAGTGGACGAACACAGAGGATGCTCAAACTTAACCAAAAAGAAACGGAAAACAACCCATGCAAATGCAATGCATTACAAGAATTTAAATCTAGGTTGCTTGCAACTTTAAACCATGAATTGGACTTCTTCACACGTTCAAGAACGGTTATTCCAACCATGTTAGCCAAGCCTATGTGCATTACTAAAATAACATGATTAAATTACATAAGATGCTAGGTGGTTCACACAAGATCATTTTTTAGTGAAGTTTGAGTGATCAAGCACATTCAACTCGCTTCTCAACCTACAAAAGGTTGCTTCATCGAGAGGTTTAGTGAAGATATCCGCCAATTGATTTTTGCTAGAAACTCCCACTAGTGTGATGTCTTTCCTAGCCACATGATCTCTAAGAAAGTGATGGCGAATATCAATGTGCTTGGTGCGAGAGTGTTGAACCGGGTTATTTGCAAGCTTTACGGCGCTTTCATTATCAAACAAAAGTGGAACATCTTTAAAAATCACGTCGTAATCAAGTAGTGTTTGGGACATGTATAAGATTTGTGCACAACTAGCTCCCATGGCTATGTATTCCGCCTCGGTGGTAGACAATGCCACACTATTTTGCTTCTTTGAGGACCAAGAAACAAGTGATCTTCCTAGCAAATGGCAACCGTCGGAGGTACTCTTCCTATCAACCTTACACCCGGCATAATCTGAAGCAAAATAGCCACAAAGTAGGAAGGGAGCTCCTTTGGGATACCAAAGGCCAATGCTAGGGGTGTGCCTTATGTACCTAAGGATTCTTTTAACCGCACTTAGATGCGATTCCTTAGGGTTTGCTTGAAACCTAGCACACATACACACACTAAACATGATATCCGGCCTAGATGCGGTGAGGTAAAGTAAACTACCGATCATTGAGCAGTAAAGAGTTTGGTCTATCGGTTTACCTCCCTCATCGAGATCGAGATGCCCATTGGTAGGCATTGGGGTCTTGATTGGCTTGCAATCCTCCATCTTGAATTTCTTGAGCACATCATTAGTGTACTTCTCTTGAGATATGAAGGTGCCCTCCCTCAATTGCTTCACATGGAAGCCAAGGAAGAAGGTTAGCTCGCTAATCATCGACATCTCGAACTCCTTGGACATTAATGCACCAAATTCCTTGCTATGATCTTGGTTTGTTGACCCAAATATAATGTCATCGACATACACTTGGCAAACAAAGATCTCTCCATCTAGCACCTTGGTGAAGAGTGTGGTATCCACTTTCCCGATCTTGAAGCCCTTCTTGAGTAGGAAGTCCCTTAGCCTCTCATACTAAGCTCTTGGAGCTTGCTTCAAACCATAGAGTGCCTTGGACAACCTATACACATGATTAGGACAATTGGGGTCTTCAAACCCGGGAGGTTGTGAGACAAAAACAAGTTCATTGATGAAACCATTTAGAAAGGCACTCTTCACATCCATTTGAAAAAGTTTCATTTTATGATGTGAAGCATATGCCAAAAGGATACGAATGGCTTCTAGTCTTGCAACCAGTGCAAAGGTCTCCCCAAAATCCAAGCCTTCAACTTGGGAGAACCCCTTTGCCACCAATCTTGCCTTGTTCCTCACAACCACACCTTAATCATCTTGCTTGTTCCTAAACACCCACTTGGTGCCAATGATTCTTGCTCCTTTGGGCTTTTCTACTAGTGCCACACTTCGTTCTAGGTGAAGTTGTTCAACTCTTCATGCATGGTGTTCACCCAATCCGGATACGCAAGTGCATCCTCCACACTAGAGGGCTCAACAAAGGAAACAAAAGAGTGATGCTCAACATAAGAAGCAAGTTTAGATCGAGTTGTTACCCCCCTTGATGGACTCCCTATGATGAGGTCTTGTGGATGAGCTTGAAGCATAGGTGTAGATCTTCTATCAATCACTTGGGGAGGAGGTTGTGGTGCATCAACATCACTAGCTTGAGCCTCGGGTTGATCTTGAGGGATGAAGGTATCTTCTTGTGCTTCCCTCACTTGTTCATCAACTTGAGGCGTGTGAGGTGGAGAGGGTACTTGATTTGCATCGTCTTCAACTTCTTCCACCTCTAGTGGGTTGATTGCACCAACGGGCATATTCTTCATAGCCTCCCTCAAGGGTTCATCACCTACATCATCAAGATTCTCATGCTCTTCTTGAGAGCCATTAGTTTCATCAAACTCCAAGTCATATGTTTCTTCAACTAGGCCGGAGGCTTTGTTAAATACTCGATATGCCTTGGATTTAAGAGAATAACCAAGTAAGAAACCAATGTCACATCTCCTTTGGAACTTGCCCAAGTGTTGGCGCTTCTTGTAGATGTACACTTTGCATCCAAACACTCGGAAGAAGGTTCTTCCCATTCACAAGCTCATAGGGGGTCTTCTTGAGAAGCCTTTGAATAAAGAGCCGGTTGGCCGCATAGCATGCGGTGTTGATTGCTTTGGCCGAAAACTTCTCGGGGGTGTTGTATTCATCAAGCATTGATCTTGCAAGAGTAATTAGTGTCCGGTTCTTCCTCTCTACTACACCATTTTGTTGTGGGGTATAGGTGGCGGACACCTCATGCTTGATCCCATCTTCATCACAATAGTCTTCAATCTTGGTGTTCACAAACTCGGTCCCATTGTCACTTCTTATCTTCTTGATCTTCACATCAAACTCATTTTGGGCTCTAGTTGCAAACTTCTTGAATATTGATTGAGTCTCTCCCTTGTCTTGAAGAAAGAACACCCAAGTGTACCTAGAGTAGTCATCAACTACCACCAAGCAAAAGAGATTACCCCCAAGACTAGCATAGGTGGTAGGTCCAAATAGATTCATGTGGAGTAGCTCTAGGACTCTTGAGGTTGACATGAAGGCTTTGGTTGGATGTGTGTTGGCCACTTGCTTGCCGGCTTGACATGCACTACACAATTTTTCCTTCTCAAACACCACATCCTTCACTCCTCTAACCATCTCCTTCTTGACAAGCTTCTTCAAAGTTGACATTCCCACATGTGCTAATCTTCTATGCCATAGCCAACCCAAAGAACTCTTGGAGAACTTTGCAAACTAGCTTCATTTGAGGTGAAATCTACTAAGTAGAGATTGTTGTGCCGAAACCCTTTGAATATCAATGATGAGTCTTCCATCTTGGTCACAACTACCTCATTTGGAGTGAAGAGACATTGGAAACCAAGATCACATAGTTGTCCCACCGATAGCAAGTTGAAGCTCAAAGATTGCACTAGCAAGACATTTGATATTGATTGATCATGGGAGATTGCCACTTTGCCTAGGCCTTGCACTTTGCCTTTTGAATTGTCCCAAAGGTAATCTTGTCTTGTCCTTCACAATCTTTCTCAAGTGTGGTGAACATCCGGGAGTCACCGGTCATATGTTGAGTGCATCCACTATCTATCACCCAATGACTTCCACCGGTCTTGTAGTTCACCTACACATACAAGAGATCAAGCTTTTTGTTTAGGCACCCATTGAGTACGGGAGCCCATTGCTTTCTCTACGAATGACTTAGCTACCCAAAGTGTCCTTGGTCTATTCTTGTTGGGTGGTCCTAAGAACACAACAAGTGGCTTGCCCTTGACATCCTTGTTGATGATATAGTGAGCATTGTATGCAAAAGGCCTAGTGTGCTTGGGCAAGGGTTGTGGAGGTGGAGTCACACAATTGTGAGAAAAGTGTCCTTGCTTACCACACTCAAAGCATGTCTTCATCTTTGGCTTTGGCTTTTCTTGATAAAAGTACTTGGCTTGTTGTTGATATTGAGCTTTGGCTTTAGCTTTGGCTTCTTCACTTGAGCGAACTTGTAGCCAAGACCGTCTTTGTCATTCTTCATGACAGTGTTCATAAGAAGCTCACTTTGAAGATTGTGGCCCTTAGTGAACCTCTCCATTCCAATGGCTAGATGGTTCTTCTCATTCTTTAGTTTCTTGTTCTCTTCTCTAAGCATATCAACTTCAAGTTCCACATTATAGTCTTCATCTTGTGACTCAATCACAATTGACTTGGTTGACTTGAGCTTGATAAGATCTTGCTTGAGCTTTTCATTCTCATTCTTGATCTTCATATATTTATTGTAGTTATCTGCCACAACCACTTGCTTGCCTTTGCACTTAGGCTCTTGCTCAATGGGCTCAACAATTAAATCATCACAAGAAGTGCCAATGTCAATCTTGACAATGGGGTTAGCAACAATAGGCAAAGTATCCTCAAGACATTCATTAGCTATAAGGAGAGTATCATAGTTCATCTTTACTTCAGTGTACTCATCCCTAAGCTTGATGTATTTTTCTCTAAGCTCTTGTGATGTCCTCTCTAGCTTATCATGTTTCTCTTTTAGCTCTTTTAGAGAGGATTTGAGCTCCCTAGAATGTGAGGATAAGGATTTGTTTTCACTAATTAGCTCATCACTAGCATTGGATGTTGTTTCAAGTTTCTCATGCAAGTCATCATTTTCTTTTTCAAGTTCTTCATTTTTAGCTTGCTCCTTCTTCACAATTTTAGTATACTTAGTGAGCAACTTTATGAGTTCATCATAAGAAGGAGCTTTGTATACTTTTTCACTTTCACTACCACTATCATCACTATCCTCTACTTTGGATTGTACCTTCCGGTCACCCTTAGCCATAAGGCATAGGTGTGTAGAGGATGTAGTGGAGGAAGACGGTGGTGGTGGAGGAGGCAATGTAGTCCCAATGACTAGAGCGGCCACCTTCTCATCTTCACTTTCATCACCGGATGACTCACTTGAGTCTTCGATGTCGGTTAACCAATCACCAACAATGTATGCCTTTCCATCGTTCTTCTTGTGGTGTTGGAACCTCTTCTTCTTGAAGCCTTCTTTCTTCTTGTGAGGCTTCTCATCTTCGCTTGACTCATCTTTTTGCTCTTTGCCATTTTTGTACTTCTTCTTGTACTTGTCCTTCTTGGGCTTGGTACAATGGTGATCTAGATGGCCAAGATCACCACAATTGAAGCAATCCATTTCCGACAATGGCTTCCTCTTGTTGCTAGTGAAGAACTTCTTCTTTCTTGAATCAAACTTGACACCACTCTTGTTTAGCTTCTTTAGCATCTTGGTGGTCTTCTTCACCATTAGAGCAATGTTGGAGTCATCATCTTCACTTGAGCTATAATACTCCATCTTTTACTTGCCCGAGTCATGACTAGCTTTGAAGGCCAAGTCTTTCTTCTTGGTGGATGATGAAGCTTCTTCTTCTTTGTTGATGTGCATGTACATCTCATGTGCATTGATCTTTCCCAAGACTTGTGTTGGTGTATATTTGGAAAGATCACCTTGATGCAATACTGTCACAATGTTGGCATACATGCCAATGGGAAGCACACAAAGAATCTTTCTCACAACATCGGCTTCATCCATTTGCTTTAACCCAAGTGCATTCAATTCTTCTATAAGAACATTTAAGCGTGAGTACATTTCATTTGCATTTTCATGAGCAAGCATGGTAAAACATTCATCTTATTCATGACTAAGTGATATCGCTCTTCCCGCTCGCTCTTTGTGCCCTCATGAAGAGCACAAATGTTCTTCCACAACTCATGTGCGGTCTTTGAAGTTCGCACACGGTTGAACACATCTTTGCCAATGCCCCTAAAGAGAGTGATCCGGGCTTTGGCATTCCACTTCTCATAGTGGACCACATCACCGAATGGTTCTCCGTCATAGGCCGCAAAACTATCGGTGGCGGCTTTGAGCACACCAACATCTAAGTCTTCGAGGTAAGACTCCATACGCACTTTCCAATATGGAAAGTCGTCTCCATCAGACATGGGCGGCGGTCCATCCCCCTGGGACATCTTGCTCTTGGCGGTTAAGCCTAAATTAGAGCAACACGGCTTTGATACCAATTGAAAGGATCAAGATGCCCAAGAGGGGGGGTGAATTGGGCTCTTTTAAATTTCTAAGCAATATTAAAACCTAACAAGAGCCAATTAACCCCCTAGTGCTTTCCCAAGTGTGTCCTAGCTAAACAAGCAAAGCATGACAATGAAAGCGGTAAATCCCTATGCAATTCTAGTCAAGCAACAAGAAGGTAATGCGGAAAGTAATGCTTGAATGTAATTGCAATAAGTAAAGAGGAGGAGGCAAAGGAAATTTGACACGATGACTTTTTGCTGAGGTATCGAGGAGTCGACACTCCCCCTTAGTCCTCGTTGGAGCACCGCGCACGGTATCGCTCCCCCTTAGTCCGCGCAAGGACTAAGTGCTCTCTACGGGCTGATTCTTTGCCACTCCGACTCGGTGAATCGCCCACAACCGATCACAACGTCGATGGAGAAGGGCGCCGACAATCCTCCGGAGATCACCTTCCTCCTAGCACCACCGGACCGTCTAGGTGATGTCGATCACCAAGAGTAACAAGTCTTGATATTCACTTGACTCACTCAAGCTTCGCAACTAAAAGATGCACACTTGAACTCTTGAATGAACTAGAGGAGAGGATGGATGGATTCGCGAATCGATCTCTCACTCTATGGCTCTTGCTCTCTTCCCAACCTTCTCAACAAACTCAGCAACTGAAATGAGCAAAGGCAAGGTTGGAGAGAAGAGTGAGGAGCTATAAATAGTCCCTCAGAAAACTGCCTCGGGCTCGCACTTTAAGTTGGCGACGGATGCTCCGACGCCTAGGCGATGGACGGTCCGTCGCCCTGCCCAACGGCTAGTTCTGCACACTGATTTGGGTGACGGACGCTCCTGCGTAGTCCGACGGACGCTGAGGCATTAGCGTCTGACGCCCCTTTACGTTTTGCACTGAAAACAAGCCCACTGGAAGGCCGACGGACGCTACCCTAGCGTCCAACGCCTAGGCGACGGACAGCGTCCGGCGCCCTCTAAAACTCAGGGGCTCAAACTGGGTGGCCGACGGACGCTACGTCATCCTGACGTCAGCGTCCGACGCCATCGTCCGACGCGACAGACAGCGTCCGGCGCCTCCAGACTCAGCGTCCGACGCCCAGTAAACTTCTTTTTCAACTCTAGTTTTTGTCGCGATGAATTCGGAAGAAGTTCTTGGCTATCTTACGGTCACCATAGGGTTGCTTAGAGCTAAAAAAGTCAAGTGTGCACCACACCTAAGTCATGAAGCTTTCCTAAGTCAAGCTACTAGTCTCAACCCCTCTTGATAGTACGGTCAAAGATCAAATAGAAGCCCTATCTATTTCTAAGTGCCCTTCATCACTTTATGGCACTTAGCCTATCATTCTAGGGTCTTCATCATGTCTTTTTGAAATCCGAAATGATATCCATCTTGAGGGCTAAGTGATGACCATTCATGATGATCACTATGGCTAAGCTACGCATAGCCTCTGCAAAAAACACGTTAGCCATAATAATCGCTAATTGCCGTTAATCACCAAAACCAACTAAGGCCATGATTCTTCAGAGTGCCTAGGCTCCGGACAACTAGTCCGACGCTCACCGTCGGACTATAGGAAGTGGTCCGGTGCACTCACTCGCCACAGAGCAAAAGACCATAGCAAGCACCCTACCTCCGGACGCCTCGTCCGACGCTTACCGTCGGACTAATGAGCCTGGTCCAATGCGTGAGTGAAACCCTCAGTAGAGCCACCAGACTACTTGCAATGGTCCGGTGCTCACAGGCTGGGTGGTCTGAGGCTCACGAACAGAAACGCTGATGCCCGCGAAAAATGTTTCCACTCCGCCAAATCTTCCCAAAACTCAACCAAATGATCACCAACTACAACCAAACTTTGTAGGCATGATCCTAGTGCAGTTGGGGAGCTATCCTGAAGAAATCATCGCTCAATTTGGAGAGGATAAACTGGAACACTTGGATTTGAGGGAGAAAGAGGAAAATGAAGAACTCCGCAAAGAAAACACCCGATCTACGCACTCGTGAGGTTTGAGGAGAATTCCTTCAGTGCAAAGAAGCTCCTCGCCACAAATCCAAGTTCTTACAAAGGTTGGTGGAAACAAACTAGGGATCTCATGAACTAGAGAGAGAGAGAGAGGGAGCTAGTGATTAGGGTTCAAGAGATAGGATGAGGGATACCCCTTCACCTCCTACTTATCGGGCTTTGGCTATTTCCCAAAGACCCCCCTAGATACATTGAGTGAACTACCTAGCCTAAGCATTGCAGTCCAAGCTCCGGAAAATATCTCCCGCATTTTGAATGGACGGTCCCGCTTCCTGTCGGGAGTTGCCGTCGCCTCGACGCAACCTTCAGGATTCCGCCACGTGCCATCCCTGCTTCCTCGGAAGCTCCGCCTAGGTTTTGAGGCCCAAACCCAGGAAACCCGCCACCGGTAGCTTTGGGCTCAACTACCGAACCCCGAGTTTTGCGGCCCAAACTTGGAAACCAACGCGGATGGTTTTGAGGCCCAAACCACTTGACGCGAGCCACCTTGTCTTCGACCGGTCGGACTCCGAGTCCCCTGAGCCTCCGCTCGACTCGCACGTCCACCGTCTTTACTTGGTCAACCTCCATGTCTTCTCGCACTGGCCGGTGCCAAGTACTAGCCACCACAGCTAGTCCGCCGGCGCCCATGGTCCCTCAGTACGAGCCCCGCTTCCGCCCTTCACCACTCTCAGTCCATCGGCATGGCAAGCCTCTACTCGACCTTCTCCACGCCATTGACCACTGTCACTAGGCATAACACTTGCACACCACAAGCCGATAGAAAAGCACATGTTTCTGCTTTCGCAGAGGTTAGGGTAAGCCACTCAAACTAAAACACTCACGTGTTGGACGATCACTCATCATCAAAGCTGAACATACGTGGGTAGTTATCCACCATGTGTTCGCAATCTCCCCCTTGATGAGTGCATTGTCAACACAAGTGCATTTCAGATTTGAGCCACAAGGTAAAGCTCTCCAAATGACCAAAAAGCTAAGAAAGCCAAAATGGGGTCACTTGGGAGAAGCAAAACGATACCAATTAAAAGAGAGAGGCAAAAACGATACCAAATGAAAGCATCCTTCAAAACACCTCATGACAAAGCCACTTACTGATGCTAAACAAAGGCATATGGGCAATACAAAGCTATCCCTCAAGAAGAGGCAGAAACCGGGCTCAACACCGCTAGCAAGCCAAAGATACCAATCAAAACCTCTTCAAAGCTCAGACTTCCAATTTAAACACTAGGGGAGCTCAAAAGATACCAATTGAAACCACTTAAGTCCCCTAATGCTCAAGAAGCAATCGAAACCTGTCGGAGCAAACAAAGCAAGCTAGACCCTCCAGAAGAGGCAAAGGCTCAACACATCTAGCAAAAGCTCCCCCTGGGCAAAAGAAGCACACAAAACTCCCCCTTGACTAAAGAAGCTCTAAGACAAAGAAACCAAAGAGATGCACTCTCCCCCTTGGAAGTAGATGGCTGAAAATGGAATGAAATGCACATCTCCCCCCCTTGTTGACACATGTAGCTCATCAAACATCAACAACTCAAGATCCAGCTACAAATGCCATGAAATGCAAAATGAGTGCAAAAGCTTCATACTTAGAGCTAAGACAGATGCTCTAAGTGATGTGATCCTGTGAGGATAGGAAAAGCTCTACGTGCCCAACAAAGACTCAAGTTGAGCTTAAGATCACTTTAGAAGCTATTTTAGAGAGCATATCATGTGAGAGCAGAGAAAGGGTATCACCTCCTAGAGACAACTAAACATGGAAAATAAGATAGGATCTATCTCAAAGCAATCTCATGTATAGCAAGTAGAACTATCCCTAGCAAAGTTCATATAACAAGTCAATGACCCAATTGAATGAATTTTCCAAATTTCAGAGTTTTACAGCCAATTTCAGTTTTAGACACATTACAAGTTGTATGCGAGTGGTTGTAAGCAAGGTGATGCCACTGCTTACCAACCGGGCGAAGTCAAAGGACTTGACACGCCGGTTTTTGGTCATACACGATACCGCTCAAGTATCAACCCATATGGGAAGCAGTCTCGAACACACGGTGAAGTGCTCACAATGCAGACCCAACTTGATCTTTCCAATTCACAAAACAGAGAGCAATTTCATTTTAGATATTAATCATGGTGCTCAAAGGTAGTGAATGAAACAATGAAGAGCCATAGTTACAAGCTATATACAAGACAGCCAAGAAGGATCTTCAAAAGCCTACACATGCTAGTGTCATTTTAGAGGTGACATGGGGAATTTAAATTCAGTCTTAAAGCTTTTCTAACTTAGCTCTATTGCATATCATATAGATCAAAAATATTCTAAGTTAGGCAACACCATAGACACATAAAGCACCTCAAATAGAGTATAGATTCATTATATTGGCTATAAGTATGAAGCTTAAAATGAACTATGTCACAAATGCAAATGAGATGCACAATGCATTGACATCAACTAACACTATCAAGATATCAAAAAGAAGGACAAAGAAAAGACAAAAAGAACAAAAAGAACAAAAAAAGAACTATGATACACAAAACTTTCCTCCGCTAAAAAGGAAAGCAAACACCCAACTCGCCCCGAAAGCGAGAAAACATAGCTTGATCCAAAGGCTTTGTGAGAATATCCGCAAGCTGGTTTTGGGTCTCGACATGCCGAAGGTCAATGTCGCCCTTCTTGTAATGATCTCGCAAGAAATGAAAGCGGACCTCAATGTACTTGGTCTTTGAATGAAGCACGGGATTTTTGGCCACACTAATTGCACTCATGCTATCACACAACAGAGGCACCTTAGTAAGCTCAAGACCAAAATCTCTCAAACTGGCAACATCCAAATCAACTGCGAGCAACAACTAGCCGCGGCAACGTACTCCACTTCGCACATCGACTGTGCCAAGCTAGACTGTTTGCGAGAAGACCAAGAAACCAAAGAAGACCCGAGAAACTGGACTGTTTCCCAGAAGTGGACTTCCGATCAAGTCGGCAACCGGCAAAGTCGGCGTCAGAATAACCACAAAGCTCAAGAGAAGAAGAGGTGGAAAACCAAAGTCCAAATTCGGGAGTGAAGCGCAAGTACCTCATGATGCGTTTCACCGCCTGCTTGTGCGAAGTCTGTGGGGACGCCTAAAAACGTGCACACAAGCAGACCGCGAACTGAATGTCAGGTCGGGTCGTCGTCAGGTACTAAAGCGAACCGATCTTGCTTTGGTACTCCGTTTGGTCCACCGCCTCTCCTTCCTCATCCGCATCCAAGGAAGTCGTAGTTGACATGGGGCATCGAGAGGGGCTTTTCCTCGCCCATGTCAAACTTATTCAAGATATCCTTCGTGTACTTGCCTTGGTGCACAAACACCCCTTCCCGGGTTTGCTTGATTTGCAACCCGAGAAAGAAGGTCAACTCTCCCATCATGTTCATCTCAAATTCCCTGCTCATAAGATATGGAAACTTGGCAACAAGAGCATGAGAAGAACCACCAAAGATGATATCGTCCACGTATATTTGGACAAGGAGAGTGTCTTTGCCTTGCTTGAGGAGAAACAACGTTTTATCTACTGATCCCATTTTAAAGCCCTTAGCAAGCAAAAAGGTTTTTAGCCTATCATACCATGCTCTAGGTGCTTGATTCAAACCATACTCTATGTAACATGGTTTGGAAACTTAGAATTTTCGAAACCGGGAGGTTGTTTAACATAGACTTCCTCCTCTATGTAGCCGTTTAAGAAAGCACTTTTAACGTCCATTTGAAAAAGTTTAAAACCCTTAGAAGCCGCAAAAGTTAGAAGGATTCTAATGGCTTCTAAATGAGCTACAGGAGCAAAGGTTTCCTCATAGTCTATTCCCTCCTTTTGACAAAAGCCTTGAGCTACCAACCTAGCCTTGTTGCGCACTACCACCCCATCCTCACTTTGTTTATTTTTGAAAACCCATTTGGTACCTATGGGGTGGCAACTAGGTGGTGGAGGAACTAAGACCCAAACGTGGTTTCGCTCAAATTCTCTAACTCCTCATGCATGGCATTAACCCAATCCGGATCCATCAAAGTGTGTCCAACATCTCGGGGCTCAAAAGAAGCGACAAAAGCCGAATGAGCAAAGTGAGAGATATAAGACTTGGACCGCGTGACTCGACGGTCAATGTCGCCGATGATGTTCTCCAGCGGGTGCTGCCGCTGGATGTGGCGGGGAGCCTGCCTGGACAAAGTGGCCTCCCCCTCAACAGCAGCTAGAGCTCCCTCAGGTGCCGCGTGCACCGTCTGAGGAAGCTGCTCGAACGGCCCCCATGTAGAGGAAGTAGTCGGGTCAGGACCGTGAGCCGAAGTGGACGTCGCAGGGTCGACTGGGGCAGCCGGTGGAGTCGGCTTGGGATCACCCCAATCAGCGTCGTCCTGCTCCTCCTCCACAAAGATGCTAGTGTTCACCTCATCATCACCTGCAAGCTCAAAAGTAGTGGAAACACAAGGCATAGTTTCATCGAAAGTAATCTCACAAGTCCTCCATCACTCGGTTAGTCTCAAGGTTAAGTGCACGATAAGCATGAGAGTGAGTAGAATAACCAAGAAAGATACCGTCAGAAGACCGTGATTCAAATTTTTCCAACTTACCGCCCTTCTTGAGGATGAAACACTTGCACCTAAACACCCGTAGGTGACTTACCTTGGGTGGTCTCCCAATTCACAACTCATAAGAAGTCTTCTTCTTGAAAGCTCGGAGAAAAATGCGATTGGAAACATAGCAAGTAGAACTGAGTGCTTCGGCCCAATACCGCCTAGGAGTCCTATGCTCATCGAGCATCGTCCTGGCCATCTCAACAAGGGTCCGATTCTTCGCTCAACAACACCGTTCTGCTGGGGAGTGTGAGGTGAGGAAAACTGGTGATCGAGACCCAAAGAAGAGCAAAGAGTTGCAAAGTGAGCATTCTTGAATTTTGTGCCATTGTCACTACGGATAGCTCTCATGGCATTCTTAGGTAGCTCATTTTGCAATCTCAAAATCAGATCTCGAACAAGTGGAAAAGCCTCATCCTTACTCTCCAAAAAGAACACCCAAGAGTACCTCGAGTAGTCATCAACGACTACAATAACATACCACTTCCCTCCTTCCGACCTGACCCGAGCTGGACCAACTGTGTCCATGTGTAAGAGCTCGCCGGGTCTAGTGGTCATGATCTCCGTCACAGGAGGATGGGAAGCGGCAACCATCTTGCCATGCCTGCAAGGATGACAAACCAAATCCTTCTCGAACTTTAGCTTTGGCAATCCTTGGATAAGGTCCATTGAGCTAAGCCTTGGAAGCAAGTAAAAACTCAAATGTCCCAATCTCCTATGCCACTTCCAAAGCTCGGAGGAAGAACCGGCAAGAAGACAATGAGAAGGTCCGAAAGAGATAGAAAAATCCGCACGAAAAACCTTCCCGAAGGGTAAAATCCGGCAAACAAGCTCACCACGAGAGTCCAAAATCCGAAACAAGTTTGGCTTAAAGCTCACTTCAAAACCGTCTTCAAGGATTTTCGAAACCGAGAGAAGGTTAAAATGCAAATTTGCAACCAAAGCAACATCCTTGAGGACAAAAGACGAATTGACTCGGATGGACCCCCGGGAGACAACCTTACCTTTACTCTTGCCCCGAATGTAATGTACTCGGTGTGGCGCACGGGGTCGAGGCTAGAGAACCACTTGGCACTTCCGGTCATATGGAGTGAACATCCGGAATCCACAAGTGAAGTTTCCTCCAGTCCTCCTTCCTACATCAATAAAAAGACATAGGGTGAGCAAACGGACCAACACTGGGGTTAGTAAACTGTGAAGGATACCAGTGTTGTCCCACTTGCCCAAAGAATGGGTTAGGAGAAAAACCAAACATCTCCTGCCCCACGGGGGAATAGCGATCACCACGATGGGGAAAACGTGGTCCGCTAAAGAAGGGTGGAGTAAAGCCACCGAGGCCCGTAGTTGTATGGGTCACGACCGGTACCCCGCCGGGCACGACCACCACATGGTCTCGCCTCCTAAGGCCTAGCACCTTGAGGCATTGTACCTCTAGGCCTAGAAGTGTGCCTCTGAACTTCCAGTTCACGCACCCCAACTCGTGGGTGGTACATGTCCCGGTTGTTCAACTCAACCTACCTCCGATCATCTCTCTTCCTCCTAAAGCAAAACTCAGCCAAATGCCCATCCCACTCACAATTGTACCTCACCACACTCTTGGTAGGCACTCTCTTGTTGGGTTGGGTGGCTCTAGCTTTCTTAGGAAGGGGATCACTAGAGATGTCTGGTAGTGTGTCAAGTGGGTTGCGTAGATGGTTCAGTTTTGCAATCCACACTTGCTTCTGTGGAGTGGTTTTGGGTGGCTCTTCAAACACACCATCTCTCACAGGAAACTCAGAGGGGTTGGTAGGCTTAGGTGGAGTGATCTTGGTAAGCTTGGGAGTTGTGGTGGGTTTCTCCTTCTCGCTCAAACCACTGCACTCACCGATCTTACCGAACATGCTATCGTCCTTCCCACCTATATCAAAGCCTACTCCCGTGCTGCCAGCCCTTTTGCATTGGCTAAGCATCATCCCCAACTGCGGCTCTCGGCAAGACACCCAGCTCAAGATGGACCGAAGGTATGTGTTTTCTTCCTTGGTACGCATCTTGTCGTGTCTGCACGACGCGATCTCAAGCTCCAAAGCCTCAAAGCGATCCGACTCTCTAGTGCTATCTAAGCTGACCTTCTCTAGCACAACAATCCTAGCATCTCTCTGTGCCAGCTCAGAACGCAAGCCTAAGCAAGACTTGCATGCACCAAGTAAGCTAGGCCTAGCCTTTAGCTCACTGACCTCCTCAAGTAGAGTGTCATACTTGTCCTAGAGAGTGACAAGACTAGACATGTGGATGGCACAAGCATCACACTCTACCTCCTTAGTAACCACCACTGATGCCTTAGCAAACTCTAGCTCATGCAGCGTGCTAAGATACTTAGCCTTGAAATCATTCCTCTCACACGCGACACGCTTGAGCAAAGCATCCTGACTCATCAAGGTGCCGTTCAAAGACTCAATCTCGAGAGAGAGGGACTCGACAGTGGGTGGTACCTCGGGTGTGTCGGGGTCGTAGTCGTAGTCGGGGCCTTCCTTGCGCTTGCCAACCTTGCCTTCTTCAATCGCCATGGTGCAAAAGCCACCATGCTTGGCGTCGGCGTAGAATCATAGACCGTTGAGCTTGTCCTCAACCTTTCCCTTGGACTCATCATCGCTCGAAGAAGCACCTCCGTCGGAGGAGGCATCGATGTCGCTGAGGGAGGCGAGGAAGGCTCGGTGCTTGGCCTTCACCTTGTCGATCACCTTCTTGGAGGACCTTCGGTGGTAGCCACCCTTGGGCTTGTGCTTGTCCTCGAAGTGGTGCTCGCGCTTGTCCTTGCGCTTGGTGAAGTCACCTGTAGCTTTCTTGGGGTAGTTTGTGATGAAGTGATCCTCATCACCGCAATGATAGCACCCCTTGGCTGAGCCACCACGTCGACGGTTCAAACGGTTGTTGTGAAACCGTGAGAACTTGGTGATGACCAAAGCCAGCTCATCATCTCCAAGAGCCTCCACTTGATCCTCTATCACAGAAATCAAAGACAAAGCGAACAAAGAGTGTGAAGGGTCAGAGGAGGAAGAAGACGTACCGTCGGGGCCAGAAACCAATGCCACAGATGGTTTCGACGGGTTTTCAAGCTTGGCCCGGGTCTGGTAGTCAATCTCCGAGGACTTGAGCTTGCTGAATAGTTCGTCCACGGTCAGGGCATCATAGCCCAGCGACTCCTGAATGGCAGCCATCTTCATCTCCCATACCTTCCGATCAAGAGCATGCAAAAGCTTGATAGCCATCTCATGATCATCATAAGGCAAGTTGGCCCGATTGGCACGCATCTTGTTGACGATAGATTGGAAGCGAGTGAACATCCCGTCAACAGATTCGCTGGCCAACTGAGCAAAGTTCTCGTACTCTCTACGGTACGTATCGAAGAGTCTAGACTTGATCTGAGGGTTGCCCTCATGATATCTCAAGAGTGTTTGCCAGATCTCTCATGCCGTAGTGAGACTTGAAACCCGCTCAAACTCCGGAAGAGATAGACAAGAGAAGAGAATGCTACAGGCTCTTGCATTAGATGCATGCTGCGTAACCTAGGCATCGGTGATCCGAGCCTCAAGAACCACATAGTTCTCATTCTCACAAATCTCCCAAAACTTCGTATCAAGCCCTTGGAGGTAAGCGGACATGCGCATCTTCCAATAGGCAAAGTTGGTTCCATCGAAGTAAGGAGGTTTACCAGCACCTCGCTCCATGTCGCCTTCACGGATCAAGAACCGTGTAAGGTGGATTGATCCTTAACCTGCTTTGATACCAATTGAAGGACCGGAAATGGCGACCAGAGGGGGGGTGAATGGGAGCCAAATAAAAATTCCTTTTGGAAGATCTTGACCCTTATCCCAAGCACGACCCAAAACAAGAACTAGGCTCACGACCCACAAGTGGGTGGATGTTCTAGGAGATGTCTTAGGAACACAGCGGTGCTAGCTACAAACCCGGAGAAACAAACCGCAAACCAAACGGAGAAAACATCAACTCAACAGAGGCTTCGGACCAAAGGGGACTGAGCCACCGGAATATAGCAAGTAGTCCGGAGCTCAGGTCCGACGCCTTCACACACTGGGACAGGCCGATACAGTGAGCACCCTAGCTCCGGACCAGAGGCTCCGGACTAGTCCGACGCTCACTTTCGGAAGTCCGGTGCTCACACAGAAAACAACCAGTGACTGCCTAGGCTCCGGACAACTAGTCCGACGCTCACCGTCGGACTATAGGAAGTGGTCCGGTGCACTCACTCGCCACAGAGAAAAAGACCATAGCAAGCACCCTACCTCTGGACGCCTCGTCCGACGCTCACCGTCGGACTAATGAGCCTGGTCCAATGCGTGAGTGAAACCCTCAGCAGAGCCACCAGACTACTTGCAATGGTCCGGTGCTCACAGGCTGGGTGGTCTGACGCTCACGAACAGAAACGCTGATGCCCGCGAAAAACGTTTCCACTCCGCCAAATCTTCCCAAAACTCAACCAAATGATCACCAATTGCAACCAAACTTTGTAGGCATGATCCTAGTGCAGTTGGGGAGCTATCCCAAAGAAATCATCGCTCAATTTGGAGAGGATAAACTGGAACACTCGGATTTGAGGGAGAAAGAGGAAAACGAAGAACTACGCAAAGAAAACACCCGATCTACGCGCTCGTGAGGTTTGAGGAGAATTCCTTCGGTGCAAAGAAGCTCCTCACGATTATGAACAACTTGGTTCAAGTCGATTTTGCAAAGCTACTCTCAACAAAGAGAAATCATCTCGGGAAAAAGAGAGAGCAAAAGCAAATCGGGAAGAACACAAGCAAACCGGGGACACAATCACAAAAACGAAGCCACCATGGCTTACGGAGGTTACAGCCTCCGATTCCTCGCAACAAATCCAAGTTCTTACAAAGGTTGGTGGAAACAACCTAAGGATCTCATGAACTAGAGAGAGAGGGGGGGCAAGTGATTAGGGTTCAAGAGATAGGATGAGGGATACCCCTTCACCCCCTACTTATCGGGCTTTGGCTATTTCCCAAAGACACCCCTAGATACATCGAGTGAACTACCTAGCCTAAACATTGCAGTCCAAGCTCCGGAAAATATCTCCCGCATTTTGAATGGATGGCCCCGCTTCCTGCCGGGAGTTGTCGTCGCCTCGACGCAACCTCCAGGATTCCGCCACGTGCCATCCCCGCTTTCTCGGAAGCTCCGCCTAGGTTTTGAGGCCCAAACCCAGGAAACCCGCCACCGATAACTTTGGGCTCAACTACCAAACCCCGAGTTTTGCGGCCCAAACTCGGAAACTGACGCGGATGGTTTTGAGGCCCAAACCACCAAACCACTCGACGCGAGCCACCTTGTCTTCGCTCGGTCGGACTCCGAGTCCCCTGAGCCTCCGCTCGACTCGGGTGTCCACCGTCTTGACTTGGTCAACTCGGTCTACCTCCATGTCTTCTCGCACTCGCCGGTGCCAAGTACTAGCCACCACAGCTAGTCCGCCGGCGCCCATGGTCCCTCAGTCTGAGCTCTGCTTCCGCCCTTCACCACTCTCAGTCCATCGGCACGGCAAGCCTCTACTCGACCTTCTCCACGCCATTGACCATTGTCACTAGGCATAGCACCTGCACACCACAAGCCGATAGACAAGCACATATTTCTGCTTTCGCAGAGGTTAGGGTAAGCCACTCAAACTGAAACACTCACGTGTTGGACGATCACTCATCATCAAATTTGAACATACATGGGTACTTATCCACCATGTGTTCGCAGGATCACTAGCTGGGGTACAAGTATAGCATTAAGTTTGATTAGCATGGTGACTAATAACTCAGACAGCATAACCTGTTCTTCCATAATTATGCGTTGATGTATAAATAAGCCTAAACAACTCCAGCATTGCAATGATGCTTTGATTCACAATTTTATATAGAAAATGCCAATTTGAACATGTATAGGGATGCAAGCTGTTTTCTTCCGCAAACATGTAAATATACATAATTTTGCAGTTTCTGTGAAGATATTTATTGTTACTCATAATACATTTAGATCAGTGAAGAGACCAATTATTAAAAGTGAAGTCAGGTTAAGGCCGGTGCAGAACTAGAAAGAGTATATTTGATTTTTCAATATATGCCCACTCTGATTGTTTCCATATGTAACCCCAATACGGCGGGACTATGCTATTTTTAAATATCTCAGCATAGTGTTTAAAATGGAAATAAAACAATTCATTGTCGTTCTTGACGCTGCGATTACAAACGTAATACGCACCTAACCTAGATGCTTGCTTCACCAAAATAAATCAATTGGCCATGTTGACAAGCAAATAATGACTGCACCTCCTATAAATGACAATGAATTTCTTATCCTGCATCCTTGTTTATAGCATGTACCAAAACGGTAAACACATCCGCAGGTGGCCTTTAGCCTAAAACTATATATACCACACAGAAAAGAAACTTTGCAAAAGGCAATCAAAATAACAAGTGTTGAATTGTTTCATTCTTTCTATATAATGCACAATATGTATTCATGTTCTAATTTTTCCTTGCTAAGTTATTTTAGCTAGGTTAAATAACACCCACTTTAGGAACCAAAGAAAAATCTTTATTTTCAGAGGTAGCTTCACAAGCCAAACATCCATAGCAACTTTGACTCCCCATATTGACATGGTATCCCGGTTTGAACCAGAACTAAAGGTGTTTATTGGGTAAAAAAGGAGCGGTTGTGCAGATTTGAACTCAAGATCTGTGACTTTAGTTCTTGTGTGTTGTCATCTCAACTCCCACCGCACATCTTACACAGATAACATATACTTTGTTTTTAAATTCACTATGGAAGCACTTTTAGTCTCGGTTCATGTCTCCAACCAGGACTAAAGCCTCCTGCACTAATAATAAAAGGTGTGGAATTATTCACATTTTGTATTAAAAATCAAGATTAAATGTCCTAGGGCTCCTTTCGTCTTGGTTTGCAATTTTAGACTAGGACAAAATATTTTTTGTCCATCGATGAAAGGTGATTTCTCTACTAGTGAATGGAGGATTTGGTTTTAGAAGTCAAAAGAAAGTATCTCTTTCATCATGTAATTAACCTTCCCGACCCATGCTACAAGGCTGTTTTACACTAGAAGTTTGTTTCCAAGTAATGACCTTCTAAATGAAACATTAAGAGGAACCATACTTAGAGTTTATGCACTCATAGCATGTGAAAATGTAAAAATCATACGAATAGATTTGTCTTGAAATATACTTTCATAAAAGTATACATATATTATTTTTAAATAAATATTTTTATAAAAACATAAAGTTAAAGTCATGCTTTGGAGAAAGTGTCGTCGTGTAAAACAACTTCTTTTAAAATATGGATGATTAGACAACTGTGGAGTGTGGAGTCGCGTTGACTTTCGTGGTTGACTCTACGTACTTAACAATTTCTGAATAACTTATGAGAGGTGGAGATGGCTTACCAATGTTGGTTCTATGCTGCGCAGGCTCCCTGCGCCTGTCTTCTGGGTAACGATGACGGGAGCACAAGCGTCGCCATCGCGTGCGCAACTCTCCCTCACCGCGCTGCGCCACCGCCCGGCCTGCGCCCTCGCCACTCTTGCTGGCGTCGCCGCTGCTCGTCAGTCTCCTCTCCATGCGCCGCTCTCGCGACGCCTCCTCCTTGTTGCACTAGCTTCACGGAGGTGGAGGATCGCTCGTTGCTGCTTCCCGCCGGTGGCCGCCCGTCGCCCGCCGTGCTGCCTTCTCTGTAGCTATCATGTCTCCTTTCGATCCACGCACGCACCGCTCTAGGATGGCCAGCACGCGTCCCCCTGCTTCCCCCTGTTCGTCGCCGCCGCGCCGCCGCCATGGTACGGTATGTTGGCCGCCAGTATGTGTCTGGTATAGGTGGAGAACATGCGACACGTTCAACGGTGAGTGGCTATGGTTATCCAAACGGTTTGCTTAAGCACAGCAGCATTCCTCCCCCAATGAGTGGATGACGCTCGGGCCCCACATGTCACTGAGATAGAGGTTGACGTCCTATGTGGTGGTCAACGCCAGCGTGACATGGTCAAAACCGCTCAACATCGGTCAAAACAGCCTTGCACCCGTCTAGGTACTATAAGTGAATGCTTTTGATAGTTGAGGTACCTGTACTAGACGGTTTTGTAATTGGGAGTTAAAATTAGACCAACACAATAGTTGAGGGGCTAAAAGTGGACTTATAATCCTTTTATTTATGAAAAGTGATCGAGAGAAATTTGAATGGTGAAGCTTCGGTAAAAGTATTTTCGGCAAACATATTTTCACACCACCCAAATTATCTTCAAAACTTTGACAGGAGGCCCAAGGCCCAACCCGATTGACAAAGCTATTGTTCACCAAACCCTCCAGCGCCGCCGCCAGTCCATCTCGGCATCACGCCGCCCGCCTTGCGCGCGCAATCACTCCATCGATCCCCATCTCCCTGCGACAGCCGCGCGCTCTATTCAACCGATCGGGGACCGGAGAAGTGATTGAAGCATCTCTCCGCGCACTCGTCGTCGTCAGGCGGTCAGGGTCACCCCAGTTGCAGCTGCAGTACGTTAGCGACGGCGCTCTGATTCCTAGGGTATCAATAAGCGATGGCGCCTCCACCTCCAGTGATCAACCCCGCCGACCGCCTCAGCAAGCTTCCAGAGGAGATCCAGGCGCAGATCCTGTCGTTCCTGCCGGCGCAGGATGCCGTGCGAACGTGCGTCCTCGCGCGGACTTGGCGCCACGCCTGGAAGTTCACCAGACGCCTGCTCATCACGGGCAAGTCCATACAGGAGATCTGGAAGCTCGTGGACCGCCTGATTCGCGTCCGCCACGATGGGCTCGAGGTCGCGTGCCTCGACGCGAGCGAGATCAGGTTCCATCCGTCCGAGGATGACGACGAGGAGTACACGTACGGCTTCCTCGGCATTGTGGACATGTACAGGATCAACACATGGATCCGCCGTGTTCTGAAATTGCGAATCCAGATGCTCCGGATCGACATTGGGAGCTGTCTCTGTCTGGGCTACTTTGCAGCACATGATCAGCAACAACATGCCACTCCTCCTCGTCTCCTCTCGAGCCACTTGACCAGGCTAGAGCTCGCAGGCTTACGGCTCCTTTGCCGTTGCCTCAACCTGGATGGCTGTCCTGCGTTGGAACATCTAGAGATTGATGAGTGCTTCTTTGGTGTGAGGAAGATCATGTCCCTGTCGCTTAAGCGCCTCGCCATCACATACTGTGAATCTAGTAATGAGGAGGATCAGAAACGCATTCAGATTTGTGTTCCACGTCTAGTTTCTTTGTGCTTGGATAACACAGATCTCAGGACTCCCGTGCTGCAGAGAATGCCTCACTTGGTGGAGGCAGAGGTCCGGATTGACACATGCGATCTGGATATCTGCTATTGTGACGATCCCATGGCTTGTTATCACGTCACGCGGGATGGTGACACTTCAGATACTGATTCTGATAGCGATTATGATAGCGATGGCGATGACGAAGATGAAGGTTCAGGTGATTATAATGATGTACAAAACACCACAAAGTGTGTGGTTCTTGAAGGTTTAGCACAAGCTAAAGATCTAGTGCTCATAGCTTATCACTCAACGGTACATCACTCAAACGTATATGCCTTCATCCCCATCGATTATTCACAGTTAAACAACATATGTGTTTCCATCCAGTCAGAAAATTGTCTCCCTACTGATAGGGATTTTTATATTTCCACAGTCGTGCATTCCCACCATATGAACTTTCGTTCTAAGTAAATTACATATCTTCATGTCCCCATAGTCCGGATAAAAACATGTTTTATTTACCCTCTTTTATTCTGTTTGCAATCTGTCCAGTATATTTTCAGAAGGGATTTGAGTTGGTGCCCCACGTTTTCCAAGTTGAAGACCCTGGTACTCAATCACGTTTACTGGTGTCAGCCTACTGATTGCAGTGCACTAGCGTGTATTCTTGAACATGCACCACTTTTAGAGAAGCTCACACTTATTTCAGACAAGGTAAACTATTTCTAAATAGGGAACCACGGTTGTATTGCTGACGGATAATCATTGAACTTGCTGACTTCATTTCAGGTAGATTGGGTTGAACGCAAATATAAAGTGCAAATGAAAGGATACCCTGATGCAAAAGTGAAATCGACCAAAATATCGCAACACCTTCAGATAGTCGAGATCAATTTTGAAGGTGTCAATGAAAGATTCCTCAATCTCCTTCATTTTCTGGGTACACACAACATACGTAAGATAAAAATCAACTCTACTTTTGTTCTACATTATTTGTATGTTTAATATTAGCAATAATACAATACTGTGTGTTGGTAAATTTTATGCACATCTGGTGAAACATGGTACAATACTACAAATAAAAAAAACAGTAATAAAACAACTCTATGCTTTAACACAAACATGAGCATATAAAAAACCCTTTGGAGCTGTTTGGATCCTTTCATTTTGGAGGAATTGGAATTTTTTAATAGATTAGACTATTTAGTTTAGAATTTGACATTTGACAACTATAATTTTTTCCATTGTATATGGCTATCTTAAATTCATAGGGTAGGAGATAGAATTTAATTATATAATCACCATGCTATATCTCCCTTGTATGGCTCATAATAGCATTCAAATATATTTCATATGCAACCATATTAACTTATTTATAGGAATTCCCTTATCTATACCTAAATTTTTATAATGAATTCAATTTCAAGGAACCAAACAATGTGAACTTTGGAAAGTGGTGGAATGTTACAATCCAAGTCAAATAGCCTAGTTTATCAACTAGATTTCAATTCCTCCAAATGAAGGGATCTAAATGGCCCCAATAGTATAGTTTGTCCATGGAGAGTGTCCAAGCATTCACCAAGAACAAGCCGTGTCCATGCACACTACTAGAATGAGCTATGAAGGGTTCTCAACTATAGTATATTCTGTCGGATGGTGTCGTTCTTGCACCTGCCCAGAATGAATTGTTGCCACTTGGGGTGGTCATGAAGGTGGTCTTTTACAAGGACGTATGTGTGATAACACTATCCGAACCCAGTCACATTGTGCTACTCGCAAGGCAAGTGGCGCCAAGATGTGGATTGCCAAGACAAGATACATTCTGATGATAAGGATGTCAAGAATGAGTGTTTGCTCCAAGCCTTTCCAGCGAGCTAGACAACAATGAAGAGTATTTTGGGGCTATTTTGGGCTGAGATACTTAAATAGATTAGGATTTTTGCAATTTCATAGTTTGGGAACATAGGTGTGCATCACATAATAGTTTAGGCACCAACCTTGTATTTATGAGCTATGAACCAACATGTATGGTTCCACGCTAAAGCACCACTTCAGTTAATTTGTTGTGATGTGACTCTTTGGCCCAAAATTAGGGTACTTAAAAGTATAGGGACCTAGGTATACAGTTTTATAGTTTTCGATGAAGATGAGAATACGTAGTAGTTTATGGAGTGCTAGTGTATTTTACTCTATATTCTATTAATAAGTGATGGTAATTTTTTTATTCTATTAAAAAAAGATGCCAATTTTCAAGAATATAAACCTCTAAGGCAGCATTTGTATTTTGTTGAGACGTATTGAGTAGTTATCTTAGGTATCAATTATACTCCATTCCAATAAAACATTTGAGTGATTAGGTTACAGTTAATTTTTCAGGAAGTAAATTCTTATGCACTGAATTCTATTCTTGTATAGATTCTATCAATGTTTCACTATCAGTGTGGATGCCCTCTGAACTTATCATCTTCTCATGTTTGTGCAGGTTTTGAGATTGGAGTAACAAAATGTATGCCATAAAAAGGAAAGCCGCCTTCATCAAGGGAACCACCAGGATTAGGGATGAAAACGGTACAGATATTTATTCGACCGTCCGTCTGACCGAATTCGTTTAGAGAAGTTTAGGCCTGTCTGTATCCGAGTCCGAAGATTAACATCCGATACCGTATCCGTATCCGAATACTAAAATCGGTATATTTATGATGTCGATATCTAATCGTATCCTATCCGATATTTGTGATACTATTCTTATTCGAATCCGAATCCGAACAGAAATATGAAAACAAATACAATATCAGTGATATCCGTTCGTATCCGATCCGTTTTCATCCTTAATCAGGATCATACTGTTGCATGTTTCTCTGTGTGGTTTTGGCATCCTGATTGCCTAGCTAATAGGGCTCGCTCAATGTTCCTATTCGTTTCATGTTATGTTGCAAGAACCTACTAGAGTAGTATTTGGTTTACTAATTAACCTGTGCTTATGTGTTATATTGGATACTTCATTTCTTCTTTAAGCGAATCAAGATATCTTCATTGTTCTTGTATTACAACATTATCTGAAACATTAATGTTCTAGGTCTTGACCTTTGAACTATGATGTAGCTTAAGTAATCGAAAGAGTAACATGTGACGAAGGACGAAGGGTACGGACAGATTATTGACTACCGAAATGACGGGAACTAGTACATTAGACGAGAATAATTAAGGTTTCATTCGTCCTCCCCTTACCATACCTTCAAGGGAACTATTTATACACGTCTATTCACTTTTATTGAACACTAATACCACAACAACTACTACATCCTTTTTCGGGTATCAACCCCCTATTGGGATAACGCCCCCTCGGGTTGCCACCGGCTCCAACCTTCATCACCCAGTCCCCGCATCACGTTCTCCCTTCCAAGAGCGTAGGCCCCGTTGGGTAAAGGCGTGCATGCATTTTGTTGCCCCTGACGACCACCACCGGCGAAGAACCTACAAGCATGATAATTTGTAGAACTCTGGGTCAAATCACACCTTCCTCTTCGACCCACTACGGGTCGCGTGGACATTTATTCAGGTGAGATGTTGGATTTGAAGGCGGCCCCTTCCATTGCTCAGCTACCGTAACGCAATCGCTGGGCGCCAATTCGCCCGATCAAAAATACAATGCGGGTAACCAACGTGTGCTTCGTCAATGGACCACGCCATAACACAATTTTGCATAAGCGAACTGGCATCATGTTGAGCTGACTTCACCCCGCCTGGTTTCGTCAGCCAGTGCGTTACTTTCGCCCAAATGAAATGCCAACGCCGGTTGCCTTCCCATCTAAATGCTAGTAAAATTTGCCATTTCATTCGTGTGGAACCATAGTACAAGTCGCAACGCCGGTGCTTGACGGTGGATGATAGGATGGGGTTCTGAGGGTTTGACCTTGCCCCCAACAATTGAGATATATGTCATGTCATTATTCAAGTTAACCATTCATGTAAACTTTTCTTTCCATGTGAATATTGAATTTGTCATCATTTAGACATAAATATAATTCACACACATCAACATGAATATTTTTTACACATGCATGAAAGTGCTATATGCTTGGAGCTCAATGAAATCTGCCGCAAGAAAAGGGGTCATGTTGAAGTAGAAAAATGGTGGGTAAATAAAGAAATCCACCACTTAAGTCGGTAAATAAATAAATCTGCCACTTATGTCTCCGTACGTACCTCCACAATACATAGTCAAATGACACATCATATGATTTTACAAAGAGTGAATTGGTTTATAAACTTTTCCCCATTTCTCACCTAGGTTCATAAATGTTTTGCTCCTCTCGGTCCATGAACTTTGGTTACCTATGTTTATACTTGTTAAATAGTTAATAAATACTTAAAAAGGTGTAGAAATGGAAAATATGTTTCCATTTCCTTTTGATGATGTTGTTATGAATTTTGAACACCAGGTTGTTGCATAAAATTTTGAGCTTTAGATTTATCTTTGAATCACTTGCTTTCTTGCAAATTAAAACTTATTTTTATTGTAGTAATTAATCTACTAATTTTAGGCATATAATATTTTTAATGTAACAATGTTTTGTTATCATTTATAACCCATAAAAATCTCAGCTTTAAATTAAATATTTTGCACACCACTAAATAATAACTACTTCATTCGTCACAAATTATAAGATGTTTTGACATTTATAAATTCATATCTTTTACTATCTATCTAGACATTATATATATGTGTGTATATATATATATATATAAGCCAAAATATCTTATAATTTGGAGTGAAATAATTATGTATTTACTATTAAACAAGCATAAAATTAGTTAAAGCTAAAGGTAAGTATACAATGATTAGCCTACCATGTACTCCCTCCATATCAGAAATAATGATGTTTTGGGTGTTCGTGGCACAAGTTTGACTCAATTTGTTGAAAATATGTGTAACATTTGGATCTTTAAATAAATTTATTAAAAAACTTGATTCAAAGATTTTTCCAATGATACTAATTATATGTTTTAAATATTAATATTTTTAATATATAATTAATCAAAGATGTTTTTGGAAGCGAAAACGATATTTTTTCTAGGACTGAGGGTGTAATTAGCAGATGTGGCTTGCTTTGGATGGTGGGTAGGATGTAGATAAAGTTTATCGATCCAGATGAACGAAAAAAGTAATTAGACCTAGGTGTAATGTGGAGAAAAGTTCAGGAACCCACGAGGCAATTCACTCTTTTACAAATACTTAAAAAAAGAATATATCCAATATATATATATATATATATATATATATTAAGGACCTACGGCAAACAATGAATTTTCATGGATTTATACACCATCACAGATACTTCACGGGCTAAGGACTTTGTGTATCCCTGGTGGATGGAACTAGCAGCGCATAACATTTTTCAAAATTCTGGTGTACAATTCATCGTGCGAAGTTTAAAATTCTGGTGTACAATTCATTGGGCACCCTCTCCCAAGCCAGCCCTAGGATCCCTGTGGGTGTACTCGTGACACAAAGAGAAGATCAAAATAGGATGGCTCATCTTAATCTGTTTCTTTTTTTGGACAAAAGAGACCGTCAGACTGAGCTTTTGGCGATTTGTTTGCCAAACGTTCAATGCAATTTCAATCCACAGAGGATTAATTCACATGATGAGGCCATCTTACTAGTCTAATGCTAAAATCAAAGTATGCTGGAAGCATAATAATCAGAAACATGACCTAATGTGCTGGTTCCATCTAGGGTAATCCAAAGTTCTGGGCATTAATTCTGCCAATACACGTTCCAATGACTACAGTTCTAGAACTGACTCTAGGAATACCCAGTTACCCATTGACGCAGTGAAGCCTTGGACTTGTGTTTCGTAACAGTGGAACAGTAGATCCATCAACACTCAGTCAGCCAAACTTTTATGTCTTTGTCTTTACTCAAAGCTAAAATCTGTACAAAATGAGAATACACAATCAGTTTATATACAAATATAATAAAAATGTATTGCTAGACAATAAAACTTGAAATGTTGTTAAAGACTTTTGTGAATTCAATACATCTAGCTAATAGCCCCTTGAGAAGAATTCAGCTGAACTGTCAGATTTTGTGTGACAAAATTTCTTTCTTGTTCAGGATATTACTAGATTTACTAACCAGACAATAAATCACTTATTTCAGTCAGATTCAGAATAAATGCAATTATTTGAAATTGACTGAAAAATTATCGTTTCCATTGGCAGTGGCCACCTTCTAGCAATTCTAAAATTAGACCATTATTAAGAACATGAAAAGGTTGAGAACACCAAACCTATGTTTGAAAATTCAGTTCTTCTGTTAGTAAGTAAAAACTATACTCCTTGTAGAGACAGTTTAAGTAGTTGTGTATGGGAAGGAAGCAAAACTTGGTCTATGTGTGACAAGCTAGAATCAATTGACCATTTGTTTCTCAATATCTAATATTTATCAGACAGGACTGCGACCTGGAGGAAAGTACATCCATCAAAATGTTTGGTTGCTACAAGACTATATGGCAGGCCAGGCCTTTTTTCCGAAAAGAATAACAAAACTGATTGCTTGTTGAGGTTAACAAAACTGATTGGGTGTAGAGGATTTAATCTTTTCCTGTGGTATATGTGGTCTCTAATCTGTACGTAGCATTAATATTGATTATTGAATTTCTTTGAACTTGTTGAAAAGGTTTCAAACCTTTATGAACTTGTATCTGTCTGTTAGCCTGCATGCCACTTACAATGGAACCTAATTAGATTTAGGTCTCACTAAAACAGGATGAGACAAAACTCTGGGATTACATTTGTTAATTATGGTGACTATTCTACGTTGTCCATAATAAAGGAGACACATGAGCGATATGCTCTTCTTCAGAAATGAAAAGGTTTTCTCAACACATCATAGTTCAAACTTTCGAAAGAAGGGATCATTAATTTTTTTAATGTTTTGTTCAGATGCAACGCAATGGAGCAAAAATAACAGCACATGTGCTATTTTCACAAATGTGCATCCCTTGACAAAAACAGTTAAATCAAAACACCAAATTTGGGGGAATAAATACTTCTACACATATGAGATCAAGGTCCGATTAGTGTCACAAGCAACTGCAGAGGCAGAGAGCAAAGAAAAACTGAAATAAAAAAAGGGAATGAGAAGAAAAGAAAAGAATCCTGATACAAAAGTGATAAAGAAGTTATGTACAAATTCCCTAGAAAAAGAAAGATAATTGAAGCTGATAAGTTTGCTTAGAATAATAAACATGTAGACATTTGTGATATTATAAAAAAAACTAATCAGCGCATGAAAATATAGCCAGAGCAGCCCATTTCAGTGTTTGTGTCCATACCAAACTAATCAACAAATAAACATTCAGAACTACTCTAGATATCAGCATACTATCTTACTGCTTGTATCATGCAATTCAATGTTCAGATACATTGATGTTATCTGTCAACAAAATGTCCATATTCCATACAACACAAAGCTCAAATTTATCTCTAACTTGGCATTCTAGATCCTGCCATTCATAATTTTCTAACAAACTTAGAGCACAAGGAGCATTGCCAGTTAGCTTACATATGTTATATGTAGACAGGAACTTCAAAACTTTGAGAACGCTATCATCAACTACTTCACACTTGAGTTCCACTTTCTTAAGGCATTCTGAAATTGCAGCTGATCTCTTTGTCGAACTGACACATAGTTTCATCTCCACTTTAGGCTGCGGCCTCTGCACAGAACACAAACATTTCAGGAGGATCAACTGATGATATGTAATAATTCTACAATATAGGCGTTGAGCATTAATAAAGTGTGAACCTCTTGGTAAAGCTCAAGAGTGAGCTTCTCTAGAACGGGTGAGTGTTCAAGGATACAAGCTAATGCACAGAAGTCATCTGGCACACACCAATAGTCATTGAGCAGCAAGGTCTTTAACTTTTGAAACATAGGGCACCATCTCAAAATCCTTTTGAAAATAAACTGCATAAAGAGCAAGAAAAAAAGATTGCAACAACTGTCATTATGAATATGATGACTCAGGATTAGCCATTAGTGGTGGTAATGCATGCAAAAAAAAAAAGGCTGCCTAAGTGATATGTATCAAATAGCAAGAATGATATAAATAATTCAGAGTTCTAAGATGACATGGATAATGTGGCACAAGCGGAATGACTTAATAGTGCATTAGACGTAACGTAAGGTATGAAATTGTGGGTATACCGTATTAGATCTAGAAATCAGCACCAAATTCTTGGCCTCTGACACACCTTTCAGGAGAGCACTGGTGCTACTGCTAGCAGCCATGTTATCAGAATTATCACAGGCCTCACAATCACAAGTCTCAGAGTTTGTGCCATTGCAGTGATCTGTAAACTCATCATATATTGTGACAATTGCCTCCACTAGTGATGGCATGCTATAAAGTATGGGAGTCTCACCGATGCAATCAAGGTGCAGTGAAACCAGATTTGGGGCATAAATGTGGATGTGGAAATCACTACTGAGCACAGAATCATTGATAGACAGATACTTGACGGAGTGAGACGAGATCTTAGTGACCAAAGACAAATCACAGCAGTCAATCTCTAGATGTTCCAATGCTGGACATCTTGAGAAATTAACCAATCTGCATTGCACCATCACACCATGAAGCTCCAGCCTCGTCAGGTGCTCAGAAACAAGAGGTAGGTTGTCTAGTTCAAGCCACGGATCGCTTGGAATATCACTATGTATACAGATCCTTAGCATCCGAGCTCTGCACATCACAGCCTGCCGGAACCAGAGGTTCACGTGGCGCACATCGTCCCCGCCGCTGAAGCCTCCAATTGTGAACTCGCATGTGTCAAGAGGCGAGCCTTGGCGGAGGACCAGCAGATGATTCACTAGGCTCCGGAGCTCCTCCACGGACATTGGATCTTCGTCAAGGGGGCGCCCGATGCGCAGGCCAGTGGCGGACTTCCAGAGGTTACGCCAGCGCCGGGCGAGCACAGACGTCTGCACGGCCTCAGCAGACAGAAGAAAGCCCAGTATGTGCTCGAGGACGCCGTCCGGCAGGAATTCTATGCTGCCTCCGCCCCAGCCACCGGAGGTATCGCCCTCTTTGCCGGTTGCTCCGGAGGCATTCCGTCGAGCAGGCGACGGGCGTCGATGCTCTGTGGAACAAAAAACGATTAGCAGGCGTGAGGGTCAGTGGAGCCGAGGGCAAACCGACAAGAGGAGGACGGAGAGCCTCGCAGGGTGTCGCGTGGCTGCCTCACCTCGCCGGCGCCGGCTGCAACGGTGGTGTCGCGGCAACGCGCGGCGGCTTCACGTTGGTTGCGGCAGGTCAGGAATGGAAAATGGAGGAGGCGAGCACGGAGCACCGAGCAAGCAGAATACAAATCGGCAGATTTTACTGGGGCACAGACAAATTGGCCGCACATTCGCGATCTACCCATCTGCTTGCTTCCAGTAAAATTTAAATATTGATATTCGTATTCACTTCCATTTCTTGGTGGATATACTAAAATTGATATATTAGATATAGATATTCATATTACTGCTTTCATAACATTTTTCTATCCAATTCCAAATATGTGTTTAACTGTTATCTGTATTTGTGAGATATATGTACATGATTAAAATATTTAAAAGTTAATTTTACTATGACTAATGATATTAGTTTTAGTATTAATTGTGTGTTTAGTGAAACTATTTAAAAGCTCTCTCTGACCAATGATTCGAGTAAGGATAAAATATTTAATATGCATATAGCAATATTAACTTGAACTTAGCTTTGTTATGATTTAATTTGAAACCTATATTTGTTGCTATAAATTGTATTTAAATATATTATTTTATTCTATATTGTCGACGCTGTTTTATATACTTAAATTAATTGATTTTTTCTAATATATATTTTTATATAAAATTGAATAGTTATTTATTTATTTATTTGTGGATTTTTATTTTTATGTATTTAATAATTAGATCATTTATTTTATGTTACATTATGTTCAATCAATGTACTACTTGTGCTATGTACTTCTAGCTTAATCTCTAGTACTTTGCATGATAATAATGTTCTTTCAAAACTATAGGGAAGCGCTAGTTTAATTTACGTGTTTGGTCACTGGTGACGAGCCAATTACATATGTGACCACACGATCATTTGAGTCGCGTACTAATCTATTTGAAAATTGAAGTTTTTTTCAGATCGATGGAGAGAGTAATATTTTAGTTGGAATATTCAAAACTTCAGAGTTCAGACGATGCTTATTTTTTGCAGGAGGGTGTAAAGTGTGTTTTTGTTTTATGCTTGAGGATGAAAATCGAATTTATAGGGCGGGTCATGACATATTTCATCCTTCTAATTAATTAACCGTGAAAGTTTTCTTGCGCCACGAGAGTCGAGAGGTGCTTTGAGTGCTCAGCATCAAACGGAAATTATGGGCACAAGTCCAAATCACATGTTGAGGATACGATTCGTCACAGCCAAATCTGGTTCTAGAATGGTTTATTCGCACTTTTTGGAGTTATTTTTAGTTTGAAGCATGCCAATGACCCCATCATGATTCAAGATGGATGGCGCTGAGAAGAACGCAATCGATCAGCCTCATAGCTCCACCTTGTTCATCATGATCATGCCACTCGATGTTCTGGTGAATCTCACGACGTTTTGAATCGTGACACAATAATAACAAAGAGATAATTGAACGGCCAGATTTTGACAAATGAAGAAGAAACGGAGGTGGATCATGATCATGATGAAATAGGAGCAAGGATAAAACCAGATCAAACACGAGCAGAGCCGAAGCCGGTTTTCTTCCTTCTAACATTATGCTGTAGTCAAGGTGTTCACGGCGCAATGGCAAAGGTCATTGGTTAGGGGGCTCCCACCCAGGGTTCAAATCCTGGGTGCGACATTTTATTCTGGATTTATTCCAGAATTTTCCGGCGCTACGCATTAAGTGGTAGGCGACGTTCCCGTCGACAGCGAGGCGCCTGTGGTGACTTCGTGAACTTCAAGATTTGCCGGCTCAGTCCTTCGAAAGTGCTAATAGGGGTAGGGTTTGCGTGTGCGTGCGTGTTGAGTGTCTGCGTTGTACTGTGTACTCTAAAAAAAACATTATGCTGTAGTACCCAACAGTGCTACATTAGTGTTTTGAGGGCGGGAGCTAGAGCACCCTCCAAACGGCCAACAGTGAGCGGGAGCCGGAGCACCCTCCAAACATGCCCCTAGATTGGTATTTTTGAATTGCTTGTGTAATTTTTAAGTTCAGTTTTTAATATGTGCATTTAGATTAGTCATGAGATTATTTGGAAAACATGAACCTGCATACACACACACAAAACTCCAAACTTCCACGTTTCAAAACAAAAAAAAAACCAAACTTTTAAGTCAGAACTCAGAACAATGCCATTTTACACATCAAAGTTACAATCCATGGGCATTAACTACCGGTCCACATATCTGTCTCATCTAGGAAGAACAAGGCAATAGACATGCACATAATAAGAAGATATATGCAACTGGGTTGATCTGGCATACTAACAGGAAATGAACAACTAGGCACCATGAGCAAGTTGCAAAGGAAATGTTGCAAGAAACAACATAGCACGGTAAACCAGGTCCAGCAATGTTGGCAGTACATTGGTAGAATTGGGAAACAATCCCAGATACAAAAGGCAGCATGCTTACTCAATTGGTACATAGGAAGAAGGCAGCATTCTTAGTGGTAGCAGTTGTCCGTGGTTCTTAGTCTCCTAAATCCTAATGTAATTAAGTGGCAGAAGATCCGTCTTCAGCTTTAAGCTTCAATTGGGGGAAACTAAAACCTATAAAATAAAAAAGATAGTAAGTTCCAGGGGTATCATCTTACAAATGATTGAGCAACTAAAATACAGGAAAAGACTAGCATATGAAATTTCAAGTGATGGACTGGAATATTAGAAAGCTGGAGTTGTGAAAAACTAAAATTGAGCTAAAGTAGAAAACTGGAGTTTTGTTTTTGACATCCCATTTTGACTGCCACCTTTTAAATCAAACATGTTTGTACAGAATTATAAAATGAGTGACCAATCTAAACATTATTTTACATATTTCATATATTTATAGATGGAGGCAATAAGCAATATTTTCATTGGTTTTGAACTAACATCTTCACTACAAACACAACTATAGCATGGAAATCAAAATATTAATTAGAGGCTGATAGCCCTTAATGCAGAATCCTAGATGATAAGGTGGATAGCAAAGCTGAGAAATTAAAGTAGTCAAATGGAAATTGATTTGGGTATCGTATCCTTGCATAGAACTCATCTACTCTCATAACTGTTAAAACAGCACCTGGATACAGCTTTGTAAGATTGTGAAAACAGATCAAGGGTCCAAAGTATGATAGTGGTTAACCCAACAATAAAAAAAATGAAACAAGGAGCGAAACAGATAACAATATTCTACCAAGACACTCATACCCTAGCGAGTGTGAGAGAGGGAGGCGGGATAAACTTCCAAAGAAGGGATTATGAACTGCTGAAAACAACAGTTAGCACAACTTAGAAATTACATATACAGCAGGACCTACTAAAAACTGACATATGGACATATTTGTGCTATGGTACAGAAATAATTAAGTAACACATTATACTACTGCTCTGCCCCAATAATTAGTGCACATGTTTTCTTTCTTTCTGGCTGAGTACATCACTTTCCTAAAGTTAGGAATTTCTTTGCTGCTTTATCTTTCCCACATACAGAGGCAAACAATTGTAATATGGAAGCATGGAGAGTGAGTCTATGTGTACAAACACCTGTGAATAAAATGGATCAGATGGTATTTTTCCACTTCCCATCACCAAAATGTGGTGCAAGATTTTCATTTCCGCAATAAAATGGTTACCCAAATCACTGCTTAGTAACTAATATAGAGTTTCTTCATTGCTTGCCATTCTAATCTACCCATATGTTATACCAAACAAGAGAAACATAGGATGCAAGAGAGTGTTGCTAGCTAACTTACTGATATTAAGTTTGCTTAGGAACTGCAAAATTTTAAGAACATTTCCATCAAGCCCTCCACAAAGAATTTCAACTTCCTTAAGGTGTGATGATATGGTTGGTGGTAGCTCCTTTGGATTGAACCTTCCTTTAATTTGCACACTATCTTCAAGTAGGTGAATCTGCATTATCATAAAGATTTCGCCACGATCAACCAACAACCTACATTAAGTTCTACAATGCAGAAGTTGCCAATTTAGAAATCGTTTACCTTCAAATACATAATAAAAGAAAGCTTCTCTAAAACTGGTGAATGTTCAAGAATACATCCTAGTGGATACTCATCAGGCACACACCAATTTTCATCGAGAGACAAATACTTTAATCGATTAAAAGTAGGACAACCTTTCAAATCCCTTCTGAAAATGAACTGCACAGATAGCAACCAGATAGGTCAATGAACTTTTACTATAAACAAAATGTTTGTAAAAAGGTGAACATCAACAAGATGATTAGAGGTCCCAGCATACCGTGTCCCGGGAAGCCATCAATACCAATTCCTTTGCTTGGGACACAGCATGGAAAATCACACATGCAGTGTCATCTCGTGTGCAACCTCGGCAGCTCTTATCACAATCCTCATAGCTGACATAGTTAGGAGCTAGACTGCTACAGATGTCTTCACAAAGCCCACGGAGTCCAACAGTTGCCTTAACCAACAAGGGCATTTTCTCAAGTACAGGAGTCATGCCAAAAGTGACTACTACCACCAATGAAGCAAGATTTGGGGCAAGAATTCGAGCTCGGGAACTCTGGTTGAATGCGCCTCTGATACTTACATGCCTTAAGGACAGGGATGAGATCCTTCTGACATGCTCGAAGCTGCAGTCTTCAATATGTAGATCTTGTAATTCAGGACATCTCGAGAAGTCAAGAAAACCATCATTGAACACTAGGCCGCGTAGCTCTAGCTTGGTCAGGTGCCTGGAGGCGAGGGGTGGGTCATCCGGCCGAAGCCAAGCATAGGTATCCCCAAAGAACCTGAGCCGCAGGACCTGGACTTTGGAACAATTGGAACATAGAACTATAGTTATGAATTATTCAAATTAATTACAGAAAAGATTAGATCTAAATCTATAGCAAAACAATTATTCTAAAGCATGTCACATTATTTGTTCACTGTCTACATCTACTCATGTGGAGTCCAAAAAAAAGATTTTCTATTTTATGATTTTTCTACAATTTGCTATGATTTTGTAAAGATTCAGCTAAAATAGGTAAAAAAAAGAAAAAGACAAAACCGCCTTAAAAATGTTTATAACTGAGTCAGGAAGGTAAAACGTACGGTTTCAAAAGTTGAGGTAGGTGGTTTGTCTAGTTTTGGAGTTCATGGGGAAAATAGACTTTTGCAAAAGTTGATGGAGGGAAAGTGGACTTTTTCCTATTAACATCGATCACAATGCATCAAAAGGAAATTATTTCCTTACCACTAAAAAAATGGCTACTCAGTTTTTTGGTCTTTTTCTCTCGACCTTGCTTGTTTGGTCCTAAAACAAATGTCATTTGATTTCTTGGCTCTTCTGCTAGTTTGGTAGACTAACAATGTTAAATTGAATACGAAATTATTTTTTACTCCTAATACCGAAAACAACAACTTAAAACATACAGTTGCGCTATAGAGATCTTTCTAGCCGCCTACTATTAATATTTTTTTCAAAATAAGGTACAATATTTTTTTCAAGGAAGGAATAATTATTTTAATAATTTTTTTCAAGCATAGAAACATGGTAAATACTACATCATGGATTTAGGAAACTATAGTATACTCCCTCTGACCCTTATTATCTGTCATTTGTGCTTCCTAAGAAACATCTTTAACTAAATATATATTAAAAAATACAAGCAATTATGATATATAATTAATATCATTGAAATATCTTTAAATCTATTTTTAAAATAAAGTTATTTGAAGATATAAATGTTGCACGTAAAAACTCGCTATTTTTGCCGCTATAGCCCGAAATAGCTTGAAAACAATTGTGCCGCTATTTGCGTTCATGCACAATTTTGCCGCTATTTTGCCGCTAAAGTCCGCTAATTACGGTTTATAAAACGCTAAACACTTTAGCCTTAGCTCGCTATTTAAAACCATGATTTTTTACAATCGAACCAAACTTGTAACACAAACACCAACAGAGACAGTTATTTAGGGATGGAGTGAGTATATACTTTCTCAAATGAATTTGCAATACCTCTTTTTCAAAGGTCCGTTCCTACCACACTCGTATAAGAATATATAATTGTGTTTGTTTGATCGTTTCGGTGGCTGATAAATCGGTTAATGTTGTTTTTGTTGTTTTGTTGTGAGAGAAAAATACTATTTCAGTGGCTGATAAGTCGACTGACACTAGTTTAGAAAAACTCTATACTGGCGGATCCAAACATATTTCCACTAGTGTTTTTCTCTTCCGCCAGTGGGAGAGGTCAGTGGAAATAATTATTTTCATTGGCGGTTATCTGAGAAGTGTATGTGTAAATCTATTTTTACTGGCGGTTCAGTTAAGAAAACCTCCTGTGGAAAGATTTTTCTACTGACGGTTTTCTTAATTGAACTGCCCGTGGAAATAGATTTTCACAGACGGTTTTCTTTACGGAACCGTCTGTAGAATTTTTTCCCTCCTTTTCTCAAATTTTAAATTTGTCGCCAGTTTTGTGCTCACATATTAAAACTATCAACCTCCATATCATACATACAAAAGAATTATATCAAACATTTTATATACATTAAAGTTTTATGTTCACGGTATGAAATTTACTTGAAAATCCATTTACACCACATATGCGATACAATTATCATGCATGTATATACATCAAAAGTTTTCCCTAAACTTTAATAATAATCTCGACGAAGGTTTAGACTTTGATATGGCCATGCCGACCACTGCTACACTAGCCGAGCTAAGAAGCTACAACAAGAGGTGAACGCGCTACTTTGTGAAGTTCATTATGAAATTAATGTGAATTATATACTGCCTATGTCGTGTACTTTGCTATTGCTCAGGTTCACACTCAAGAACACACAAGAAGATTATTACAGAGAAGGTTCACACTCGAACCAGACCTGTCCTACAGAACAATCCGAAAGAAAATAGTCATAACTTTTGATTCCCAAAATATATGGAGGTCTATCAAGACATTTTGGAAATCTTATTAAGTCTAGATTCCTGTTTGGAGTTACCATTGAGAGCGCCGACTTGTTTCAGTGCATACTGGTCTGAGGGTCAATAGCCAGCCTGATGGTCAAGTTTCCGTGCAAAACTGTATCAATCTACAATTCTACGTGATGCATGGCATACATTGTTGCAAAGCTTATCAAGTTAGATTTCTAACGCAATCAACGACATGTCTTTTGGACTTTCCTAGGTGGAGTTATTGCCAAAACACTGAAGACTGCGCTGAAGACCAACAGTCACGCGGAAACTCTCTAGAAACTAGTTTCGTGGAAGGCTTTTCATTTACTCTGATCTTTCATTTCTATTTCATGTTTATACCTATCTAAGAGGGTTGTTCCTAGTTTAAATATGCATGTACTCCCAAGCAAACAAAACCTTTTGATAACTCAAGAACCTATATGGTATTGCAGTCGAGTTGTTGAGTGTCTTACACACACCTTTGTTCTTGCGAGTTCTTCTTAGGCTTGTGAGAGATCTCTCTAAGGTCCTCTACTTCGTGCTCTACGGTTTCCAGTTAGGCTGCGTTGTATTGTGTGGATTAGTTCCGGATTGTGGTTCTGTAGTCATTCGGAGATCGAGTTGAAGTCTTCATGGATTCGGTGCCTCTCTCCCAGTCGCTTGGTCGCATCCAACCTTTGTCAGGTATAAAGCTAGTTATCTCGCTGTTCGCAACAAGTTATCCTTTGTTCTTAAACCTACTGCCGTGAAGATCAGGCCATCCTCTTTCCGATTCAAATCAGAACCTATCATGTGGTAATCAGAGCTATCGTTGTCATGGTAGGTTTTGTTATCACCCACTTATCTACCATTCCATTTACCATCTATTACTGTTTTTTTATCCATCACATATATTTGTTTTCATTCATACCCTACAGTCCACTAAAGCCACAAAAAAAATCCTTTTGCGCCACGAGAAGTGCTTTCAAACGAAAATTGGTTGGCACAAGTGAAAGCCCATGTTTGGTTTTGAGTAATTGATGAAACCTATGGACTAACCCTATTGCTAAGTGCTAAATAAAGATAGGCTAATCCACCTTGACACATGGAGCATAAAGGATGATCATGATGAATCAAGTACTCCATGAACAAGGAAAAGATGGATTGGAAATAGCTCAAGGCAAAGGTATATCTATAGGGCCATTTTTGGTTTAGTGATCAAGACACTATAGAGAGTGTGATCACATTTAGGATAGATAGCCGTACTATCAAGAATGGAAAACTCGTGTCGATTGCGTTTATCATGTGCCACTAGGTCATTTGCATTGCATATCTAAAATGAACCTAAGTGACACAAAGAACTAAATAAAATCCAAGAAATATATTGTAAAGACTAACACTGGTGAATAAAGGTATGGATCACAAGGTGTTAGCACATGGAAGCTTGGTGAAGAAAAGGCAGCTCGGATTGGAACTCAGAAGGCTCCGGACGCAGGGTCCGGACGCTGGCTAGATGTCGTCTGGACCAATGGATATGCGACCGGAGGCATACCCTAGAGCTTAGCCTCTCTGGACAGGAGGTCCGGACACTGATGATGGCCCGGACGCGGACTCCGGACTTGCGTTCGGTTGTTTGGAGCTCTCTAGATGCTCTCTACATAGGGTTTGGACGCTAAGTGACGTCCAGACGTAGGACACCAGACGTGCGACCGGAGCCAAGGGGCTCTTTGGACTGGCTCTGTGTAGAGTCCGGACGCAAGGCGATGGTTCGGACTCCTGCACTGTTGCGTGTGTCCGGAGGCGGCACGTCAGCACCAGGAAGGGCGCCAACGACTGGATTCGAATTGGAGGAGGGTCCGGACGCATGCGCGTTGGTCCGGACCCCCCATGCAAACTGCGTCCGGACTGGCACAGAAAGCTGCAGTGAAGGGGCAAAACGGCTAACTCGGTGGTGAAAGCTATATAAGTGTTTTGGCCGGATCCTAGGGCTCTCTCTTGCACCTTCCATTCTCTTAAGACATTTGTGCTTGCTTGAGATAGCCCCCAACTCACTCTCTTCACTCTTGTTGCATACTTGTGAGAGTTTGAGTGATCCAAGTGCTTTGATCATTGCATTGCATCTTAGTGGCACCTTGTCATCGTCATTGCCGTGAAATTTCTTGTTATTCTTGGTGTTTGCCAACACCTAGACGGCTTGGGCGATTGAGGAAGCTTCAGCGCAATTGGTGATTGTTTGCGGCCGGCTTCGACGATTGTGAGAGGGCTTGTACCCACCTTGGCGGAGCACCAAAGGGTAACTCTAGTGGATTGCTCGTGTCATTGAGTTACTCTCATTTGGGTGGATTCTTGTGGCGCCCGAGTTAGTGGGCTAGGCTTGCATTGACTATTAGCCACCGAATCACCACTTGAGTAGTCAACACAACGGGGACTAGCTTGGTGGCAACCAAGTGAACCTCGGGAGAAAAATCAATTGTCAACTTGTCTCTCGGCTACTCTTTGGTATTCATTGTGATTGGTTCTCTACATTGACATCCATATATCAGAAGGCATCAGTATATCAATCATCTCCTCTCTTGCATTTATATTCATTCATAGCTTGCAAGTTAGCTTCTTTAGTAGTTGTTCTAGCTAGCTTGTACTAAGTGCCTTAGGTTCTTGCTATTGATTGTTAGGCACTTAGTTAACTAGAATTGCATTGGATAGGTGGCTTTGCACCCCAAGTAGAGCTAGAGCAAAAAGCTTTTCTTAAGTGTTATCTAACCTTTTGCTCTAAGTGATTTGTAGAATTTTATTAGGCTATTCACCCCCCTCTAGCCATCTAGGTGTTGGGAATATGCCCTAGAGGTAATCATAGAGATGATTTTATTTCCTTGTATCCATGACATATTATGAGTTCAATGAATATCCATTAAAGACAACTTGTATCGATAAGCAATTATGTGAATTGTTTGTGAAACTCTTTTAATTGTATGGTTATTCTAAAGTTGTTCCTGATCGAAGTTCGTACTAGAATGAACATGAATATTGGATCAGCACATTATTAGTTGATGACTATGTTTCACAAGTCATGGACATGGAGATTTCAAACTAATAATGTGGGCACATGTAGGACATGGTGCTGGACATACCCGACATGAAATTGTCTCTATACACATCATGTACGTTATGTCCTTAGACCTGAGATTGTCGTATGTACTCAAGATGTGAAACGACCTACATTGGGACTACCAAACGCTACTCCGTGACTGGGTAGTTATAAAGGTGACTTTCGGGTTTGTCAGGAAACATGTTGTGAGACATAGTCAATCAAGATGGAATTTGCCACTCTCCATGAGAGAGAGATATCACTGGATCACTCAAATGATTAGATCATGAAATGCATGGCCGTGCTTGGGTTAAGTGTTAACCCACAAGTTGGACCAAATATCATAAGGCAAAGGAATAACATGTATATTGTATTGTGGTGGTTCGTCTGATATGATCGTAGCGTATGCATAGGAGTTGATACGCCTTGCTAGAGGCCACTATCAACTATTGGTCAAGTAAGAGTACTTGGGCCATGTCTATGTGTGCGTGAGCCCATAGGGTCGCACGCTTAAGGGGCTGGAAGCCTAATTCGGGTTGGACCCGAATTAGACTAGGTTTAGGGTTGCTAATGGGCCTCCAACATGGGAGCTCATTAGGACGCCTATATAAGCAAGGGGAGGCGCGGGGCGAGTTAGACTTACATCCTTTGGCAGCCGCCGTCGTGCTCCCCACGCTCGCGCCTAGTACTCCTTGCGGACCTAGCAGTCCAGAGGCGTGACGCTTCTTCCCTGCACGTGTGGGATTCCTCGGAGGTGCTGCATTTGGAGCACAAGGATGAACCGCGAGTAAGATATGTTGAGACGGACGACCTCGCAACTGCACGACACTGCTGCGACGCGCACGACTACATCAAGTCGCTTCCGCTGCACCTGCGCGTCTAGTGGTAACCCCGTGATCTATAACTAGCACTAGTTCATGGTTTATGGGGTAGAAAATTTTTGTTTTCTAGCTAGCGTAGCAACCTCATAACCCTACACTAGGACCTTTCGAGTGGTATCCGAGCCGTGGTCACCGCTATTATCAAGGCTTAAAACCCTTCGGTGTTAGTGATGACTCAAATATCATTCAACCATGTGGGGAGCAAACCGCCAATGTTTGATGGCACCTCATTTGATTATTGGAAGAGGAAGATGAAGATGCATCTAGGCTCAATAGATGAGAAGGTGTGGAGTGTGACCGAACATGACTTTGTCATTCTTGATGAAGCCACTCCCAGACCTAGAGAGCAAGAGAACCGGCAATGCAACACTATGTCTCTCAATGTGATCTACAATGGCATTGACTCAAAAGTGTTTGAGCAAATCAAAGATCTTGAGAAGGCAAGTGAAGTGTGGAAGAGACTTGAAGATACTTATGAAGGCACTTCAACGGTAAAGAATGCCAAGTTGTACATGCTCAAGGACAAGCTATCTCACTTCAAGATGAAGGATGATGAATCCATCCCGGAGATGTTTCATAGGCTCCAAGTGATCATCAATGATCTCAATAGCTTGGGTGAGAAGATCAAGAATGAAGACTTCTCAAACCGATTTCTTGGTTGTTTGCCCAAGAAATACAAAACCTTGAGGCAAATAATTAGGAGAGATGGTTTGGACAAGATCACTCCCAATAAAGTACTTGGTGAGATCATGACCGAAGAGCAATACAATGAGGAAAGTGAAGAAGAAGAGGTCAAGGAAGAAAAGAAAGAAAAGAAGAGCTTAGCATTCAAGGCTTCATCATTCAAGAGCAAGGGCAAATCAAAGAAGCAAGAATCTAGTGATGATGAAGATGCAAATGATGTTGATGATGGCCCTCTTTGTGCGCAAGTTTGGCAAGTTTATGAAGAAGAAGGGCTATGGTGCTAGAAAGAGAAGAGATAACTTCAAGGGCAAAGAATATGAGAAGAGATGCAACAAGTGCAAGAGCACCGATCACATGATTGCGGATTGTCCCAATCATAGTGATGATGATGAGAAGAAGAAGAACAAGTATGAGAAGAAGGAGAAGAAGCTATCTTTCACCAAGAAGAAGAAGGGTGAATCATACATGGTGACTTGGGATAGTAGTGATTCTTCCGATGATGAATCTAGTGATGATGAAAGGAATAAGACCAAGAAGAAGGCATTGGCAAGCATTGCTATCCACAACAAGCCATCCATCTTCGACACTCCATCATGCTTCATGGCTAGCCAACTAAGGTACAATCTCATGATGATAGTGATAGTGATGATGATAGTAGTGATGATGAGGAGGAGTACTCCAAGGAGGAACTAGTGGATATGATGAAGCAAACTTATGATTGCTTTTAGACAAAGAGGAAGGAGTGCAAAGAATTGAACAAGAAGCTTAAGGCTCTTGAACAATCCTTTGATGAGCTCAATGTCTCTCATGATAGGCTAATGGAAGCCCATTATAAGCTTGAGAGGACTCACCACAAGCTTGAAAAATCTCACTCCTCTCTCCTTGATCAAAACAAGGATAAGGTTGTTACATCATGTAGCATTGGAGTAACTTGTGATATTCTAGATGAATCATTTTTCACTCCTATCATTGTTGCACCAACCAAAACACAATGTAGCACCTCCACTTGCACATCTACTAGTGATAGCTCAAAGGATGATGCTACACTAGTGATTGAAAATGAAAAATTGAAAAACAATGTTAATGAACTCACTCATGCTTTGGGTAAGGCATATGGTGGAGATGCCCGCTTGCTAAAGTGCTTGGGTAGCCAAAGATTCTCCCTTTGAAAAGAGGGATTGGGCTATACCCCCAAGAAGGGCAAGTCAGCCTTTGTAACTCCTAAGCCTAGCTTTATGAGGACCAATGGCTGGTTTTGCAACAAATGCAAGCAAGTGGGGCATGTTGACCAATATTGCAAACTTAACATGAGCCAAACCAAGTTTTCTAAGGCCACCTCTATGCACTTTGATTCATGTTATATGCTTACCAAAAGTGCTAAAGGTATCATGGCTAAGTATGTTGGCACACCTATTGTTGGCCCAAAGAAGAAGGCTATTTGGGTGCCAAAGTCCTTGGTCACTAACTTTGGAGGACCCAAACAAGTATGGGTACCTAAGAGGAACTAATTTGTTTTGTAGATAAATTACAAAGACGGAGAAAGGCATTGGGTGCTTGATAGTGGGTGCACTCAACACATGACTAGGGATTCTAAAATGTTCAAATCAATCAAATCCAACTCAAATGATGACATTGATAGTATTACATTTGGTGATAATGGCAAGGGCAAGGTCAAGGGACTTGGTAAGATTGCAATATCTAATGATTTGAGCATATCCAATGTTTTGCTAGTTGAGAGCTTGAACTTCGATTTGCTATCGGTAGCTCAATTGTGTGATCTTGGATTCAAGTGCATATTTGGAATAGATGACGTTGAGATCATTAGTGTAGATGGTTCAAACTTGATCTTCAAAGGCTTTAGATATGAGAACCTCTACCTAGTTGATTTCAATACTAGTGAATCACAATTGTCTACATGTTTTCTCTCTAAGTCAAGTATGGGTTGGTTATGGCATAGAAGGCTTGGTCATGTTGGGATGAATCAATTGAATAGATTGATCAAACATGCCTTAGTAAGAGGCTTGAAATATGTTGTGTTTGAGAAGGACAAACTTTGTAACTCTCGTCAAGCTAGCAAACAAGTTGGTAACACCCATCCTAAGAAGAGCATGATGAGCACTAGTAGAGCATTTGAGTTGTTGCATATGGACTTGTTTGGTCCAACAACTTATACTAGTATTGGAGGGAACAAGTATGGATTTCTCATAGTGGATGATCTTACAAGATATACTTGGGTATTCTTTCTCAATGACAAGAGTGATACATTTGCTACCTTCAAATCTTTCATCAAAAGATGTCACAATGAGTTTGAAACTACAATCAAGAAAGTGAGAAGTGACAATGGAAGTGAATTTAAGAATACAAGAGTTGAGGAACTATGTGATGAATTGGGAATCAAACATCAACTCTCAGCCAAGTACACTTCACAATCAAATGGCCTTGTTGAGAGTAAGAATAGAACATTGATTGATACGGCAAGGTCTATGCTTAGTGAGTACAATGTGAGTCAATCCTTTTGGGCCGAAGCTATCAACACCGCTTGCTACTCTAGCAACCGGTTATATTGTCACCCAATGATGGAGAAGACACCATATGAGCTATTGAATGGAATAAAGCCCAATTTGCATACTTTAGAGTCTTTGGGTGCAAATACTACATCTTGAAGAAAGGCACAAGACTTGGAAAGTTTGACAAGAAATGTGATGAAGAGTTCTTACTTGGTTACTCAACCACAAGCAAAACCTATAGAGTGTGGAATTTGGCTAGTGGTATACTCGAGGAGGTTCATGATGTTGAATTTGATGAAACCAATGGCTCCCAAGTTGAGAATGAGAATATAGAAGATGTGAGTGGATCTCAATTGGCAAATGCTATGAAAAGCATGTATATTGGTGATATTCGGCCTAGGCAAGTAATTGACATTGAAGATGACAAAGATCAAGTGCTCAACTCACCTATCAAGCAAGCTAGTAGTTCTCAAGCACAAGATCAACAAGTTGCTAGTTCATCTCAACCAAGCTCAAGCAATCAAGTTCCAACTCTCCAACCGACCAACATTGCAAGAGATCACCCCATTGATCAAATAGTTGGTGACATTACAAGTGGTGTTCAAACAAGATCAAGATTGAAATCCTTTTGTGAACACTACTCCTTTGTATCATCCATAGAGCCAACAAAGATTGATGAAGCCCTACAAGATGTTGATTGGGTCAATGCTATGCATGAAGAGCTCAACAATTTCACTAGAAACCAAGTTTGGGAACTAGTTGAAAGACCTAAGAACTGCAATGTGATTGGCACAAGATGGGTATTTAGAAACAAACAAGACCAAGATGGTATAGTTGTGAGGAACAAAGAAAGATTGGTAGCTCAAGGATACACTCAAGTTGAGGGTCTTGACTTTGGAGAAACCTATGCACCGGTTGCAAGATTAGAGGCAATTAGAATTCTATTAGCATATGCATGTGCACATAACATCAAGATATACCAAATGGATGTGAAGAGTGCTTTCTTGAATGGCTATATCAATGAGCTAGTATATGTTGAGCAACCTCCCGGATTTGAAGATGACAAAAAGCCCAACCATGTGTACAAGCTGAGGAAGGCTTTATATGGCTTGAAGCAAGCACCTAGAGCATGGTATGAAAGATTGAGGGATTTCCTTCTATCTAAAGGGTTCATCATGGGGAAGGTTGATACTACTCTCTTCACCAAGAAGCTTAGCAAGGATCTATTTGTGCTCCAAATCTATGTGGATGACATCATATTTGGTTCAACCAATTAAGAATTTTGTGAAGAATTTGGCAAGATGATGGCAAATGAGTTTGAGATGTCAATGATTGGTGAACTTAGCTACTTCCTTGGTCTTCAAATCAAGCAATTGAAGAATGGCACCTTTGTGAGTCAAGGCAAGTACATCAAGGATATGATGAAGAAATTTGTCTTAGAAGAGTTTAAAGGCATTAGCACTCCTATGGGAACTAATGGACACTTGGATAGTGATGCTAGTGGCAACATGGTGGATCAAAAGTTGTATCGGTCTATGATTGGAAGCCTACTCTATGTGACCGCTTCAAGACCGGATGTGATGTTTTGTGTATGCATGTGTGCAAGATTCCAAGCCTCTCCAAGAGAAAGTCACTTGAAGGCTACAAAGAGAATATTGAGGTACTTGAAGCATACACAAGATGTTGGATTGTGGTATCCCAAGGGGTCAAACTTTGAGTTACTTGGATATTCAGACTCCGACTATGCGTGATGCAAGATTGATAGAAAGAGAACCTCGGGCACATGTCAAATGCTAGGCATGTCACTTGTATCTTGGTCATCAAATAAGCAAAATAGTGTTGCACTCTCTACCGCCGAAGCCGAATACATAAGTGCGGGTAGTTGTTGTGCTCAATTGCTTTGGATGAAAGCAACTTTGAATGACTATGGGATCAACTTCAAGCAAGTGTCATTGCTATTGACAATGAAAGTGCGGTGAAGCTAACCAACAATCCGGTTCAACATTCAAGAACCAAGCACATTGATGTAAGACACCACTTCATAAGGGATCATCAACTCAATGGTGATATCAAAATCATAAGTGTTGGCATCGATGATCAACTTGCCGACATATTCACCAAGCCATTAGATGAGAAGTGGTTTTGCAAGCTAAGGAATGAATTGAACATTCTTGACTTCTCAAATATGTGTTGATGCACCCCCATATATGACATGCCTCTCCTTCGAGCTATGCAAGGTACAAGTTGATTGACATGTCATTCATCCTTATTAGGACTTGTTAGTGCATCTAGACATCAATTCAATAGGCTCATTCATGAAAATCAAATGATTTGTTGCTTATATGGTACCACTATTGCTTCTATGCTTGATATGATCTAGTGGTAGCATATGACATATTTGTGGGCTTGCAAACTAGTGTTTGATCTAGATCATGAACTTCAAACGTTTAGCTCAACATGGGCAAGATAACCATTCTAGGATGTGTGAACAAGCTTGTCCATGGTTTAAACCGAGTTAAATACCTTGGGGCAAGTAATGTAGATTGAACCACAACTAAACTTCTATCCAATAATCAAACCTTTGAGCACATCTTTTATGATAATAGATGACAAAGGGGGAGAAGTAAGTAGTAAAGACAAAGAAATAGTTTGAAAATTTGAAAATGAAAGCACACAAGTAGGGGAGCAAGCCTATGAATAAAGTTGTTGCATATTCTTGTGCATTCATAAGTGCTTGCTTGCATTGTATCTTGATTCATGATATGCTTGTGTGGTGAATGATAGAAACATAATTGACTTGATGCTTGAAGTATTAGCATGCTTAGATCTTACATAGTTATAAGCCTTTCAAGTGGTATTTCAAGCTTGCTCTCAAAATAGTTGTCAAGTGGTTTCTAGGCATTCATGGTGCTAAGGATGGTTTCACATTGCACTTCAATTGGTATCACGCTTCAAAGGTCCATTCTACACACCTTAGCATCATTTGGTAGCATTCACTCTCCCACAATTCCTATTCATGCATATGTGATCAAAATGAACTAAACTCATATATCACATATGTAGGGGGAGCTAATACTACCAAAGTGGAATTTTTATCATATATATTCATTTGTGAAAGGTTGTCATCAATTACCAAAAAGGGGGAGATTTAAAGGCCATGTTTGGTTTTGAGTAATTGATGAAACCTATGGACTAACCCTATTGCTAAGTGCTAAATCAAGATAGGGTAATCCACCTTGACACATGGAGCATAAAGGATGATCATGATGAATCAAGTACTGTAACACCCCAAAAATTGCATGCTTTGAAATAGGATTAAAAAGTTTCCTTATGTAATTATTTTTATGCATTTAATCCAGTGAAAATAAATAATGGTTTGGTGAAAGTAAAAATTCCATGTAGAAACATGTGTGATCATTCATGCTGGTGCATTGTTGTTTTGTATTGAGTGATTTTGAAAAGGACTCAAAGCTGATTTGAAAATGGATTTGAAAATTGTTTAGAAGAATCAATTCTGAAAGTAGCAAAAACTTTCTTTTCATTCTTTCTCTCTTTCTGGCCCAGTCCTCCTTTGGCCGCAGGCCTTGCTCCCTCCCTCCATTCTCTCTGCTCGGCCCGCAACCGGCCTAGAGGCCCAACGGTGGCTCAACCTCGTGAGCACTCCTCCCTCATTTCCTCGCGTGGGCCGGCTCCTCCTCAGCCTAGCTCGGTGCAGGTGGGATCGCTCCTTCCTCCTTCCTGCCGCTGACAGCGCGGCCCCGCCCGTCAGCGTGCTTCTCCCTCCTTCCTATCTCCTTTGCCCAACCTTGCTCGGCACGGCGCAATGGCAAAGGTCATTGGTTGGGGGGCTCCCACCCAGGGTTTATCCTAGGTGCGGCACTTTATTTTGGATTTATTCTAGGATTTTCCGGCGCTACGCATTAAGTGGTAGGCGACGTTCCCGTTGACAGTGAGGCGCTTGTGGTGACTTTGTGGACTTCAAGATTTGCCGGTTCAGTCCTTCGAAGGTACTCATAGGGATAGGGTTTGTGTACGTGTGTTCGTAGGGGCGAGTGTGCGTGCATGTTGAGTGTCTGCATTGTACTGTGTACTCTAAAAAAACAGACTCGGCCACGAGCGACAGGATCCGCCTTCCCCCTGTTACCGCAGAGTTGATTGGAACCGAATCCAAATCAACAACCCACCCGCCTTAAGGAACGCTGCCGCACCCCTATTCCATCTATTCGCCCCTCAAATCACCCTAGCCACAGAACGCCGCCCCCGCAGCGCCGTTCGCGAGTTCCAGGAGCCGCCACCGCCATTGAAGGCAGTAAGAGCTCCTCCGCCGCCCGATTGACTTCCTACTCCTTGTGAGCAAGTTTTGGCATCCCGTGGTCTCTCTCCCGTGCTAGAAGTCACGTTTCTTTGCTCACACCATCTCGTCGTCGTTCGCAGGAAGACGAAAACCACCTAGCCAAGCCGCCAGCCGCCCTGGGTGCTCCTCGGTCCGTGCCAATCCCTCATGTGAGGTCGCAACCTTCCCCTTGTTCTCTCAGACCTATCAGTTCGCGAAACGGTGGACCATAGGCCCCGGACCGATCACCCCGGCGAGCTCCCCACCGAACCCATGGAGGGCCGCCGCGAACCTTCCCTTGTTCTCTCAGACCTATCGGTTCGTGAAACGGTGGACCATAGGCCCCGGACCGATCACGCCGGCGAGCTCCCCACCGAACCCATGGAGGGCCGCCGCGCCAGCTCTGTTTCCGGCCGGCCACCCCCTGTTCTCTCCCTCCCTTCTAATCTGGATCGTCCACGCTTGATCGGACGAACCGCGGTGCCCGGTACCCCTTCGATCCGGCCCTTTTGCAAAAGAGACCTCAGTTGTTTCCCTTCTAAACCCGCCGTCCATGGTGCCCTCCTTGACTGCGCTTTCGCCATTGGAAAGCGTACTATCGTTTGGGATTTGTCTTTATTCGAAAATAAATGAAAAATGCTATTTACAGAACTATCATCCGATTTTAAAAGCTTATACTTCTTCGGTTTAAATCCGTTTTGAACCGTTCAAATTGTGTTAGATTCATAATAAAATTCTCTACATGTTAGTACCACTGTTAGTCAGTTTTGAAACAGTTTAAATTCATGATTAGATTTAATTTAATATGTTTCTATAGGAAAACGCGTTTAATTCATAACTTTGTCGTTTTAGCTCCTTTTTTGGTGAACGAAACGCCGATGTGATCGTAGTGATACGTAGATTAGTTTTATAAACTTTTCATCTTATTTTCTTACTGTTGGTGTACTATTCTAATTATAGTTTTGTTTGCTTCGTGTATGTCTGCCCGTTGGTTGAATGGTGTTGATTGTTGATCGGTATAGACGTTGAGCAACCCGTTGAAGAACCAGAGTTTTTCTTTAATAAAGAACACCAGGACCAGCAGGAATTCTTCGAAGAAGGCAAGTATAACATGGGATTATCCTTGTTGTCCTATTCATGAAATATTAAATATTCATATGCATGCTATCCCTTGATCACCATAGATTGAATCTAGTACTTGTTACCCTGATACCTTGTTACCTACAATTTGTGCCACCACATATGATTAGTATTGCTAGCGCTCATACCAGATGTACATGATGTTAATGTGATAATGACTATATGCAATAATGATAAAACTCGCTTTTTAGCAACATTGGATTATAGGAGCTTATCTAGGGGCAAAAGCTGGGATATACAGTACAACCACGGGGGCTATATGGCTCTGGCTTTAGCTCAGTATGGGGACCTTTTCTAGCTCGTTTAGTGGTTACCTTTATGGCGCAAAATGGGACATGGCGAGACGGGTATAGTGTGGTTCCTAATCTATGGGCATAGCCGCGAAGGAGTGTGACCGTAGACAGGTTGGCTCTACACCCCCCTGTCATGAACCTTGCGGCCCTAGCTTGTTAGACGAACCCTTGGAAGGCTTCATAGTGTACCCTGCCCGCTCACATTGGCAGTGTTTTGGGAGTAATTAACCCAGACATGTGGGCAACACGACTCATGGATAAAGTTGTACACCTCTGATCAGAGTTAAAAACTATCAGGATAGCCGTGCTCACGGACACGAGCGGCTCGGAAAACTCACAGAATTATTGGGTTCTTATTTCTATGTGGCTTATGCAAGTTATTATTCATGTACTGTATCATTATCATTTACTTTATGATCATGGATATTTGAGCTTATGCAATACCTTGCAATTGTTGATATTAATATGAACTTGACATACTTAAAATGCTTACCACTATGAACCATGCATGCCCTTTTGAGCTTCATAAACCCCATGTTGTATTTGTTGAGTACTGTCGGTGTCTAAAATGGCGGGGTCTAGACGGTCAACGAGTGAATTTCTAAGCGTGTTGGAGTTCGGATGGTTGCGCTCGGAGAACACAGAGGTTTATACTGGTTCAGGCACGAACGCTCTACGTCCAATGTGTTGCGGGGTCGTATTACCGAGCGCGGAGAGCTCGTAGAGGAGAGCTACAAGCTTTGGTGAGAGAGGGAAGCGCCTTCCCAGGTCTCGTGCGTATGAGGTTCTTGGTTCTGGTGTGTGCTCGCGTGTGTGCGAGTTTGAGTGTGTGTGAATGAGTGTTCCAGAGTCGAGAGAGCTAGATTGGGGGTCCATTCCCTCCCTTTATACGTAGGGAGAGACGGAGGAGTACAGTAGAGAGAGAGAGGGAGTGATCGTGGGCCCGACTTGGGCTGCTACCGCGGGAGGGCTTCGTCCTCATCCTATCTTCCTTCCTGAAGAAGATTGCGCCAGTAGACACATGTCCGAGTCCTGTTCGTCCTTGTTGTGCTGTAGCCATGAACCTTGTGACTGGGAACCCTGTTGTCCCCTTTTCTAGGCATGGGCCGAGGCTATCGCATAGAACCAGGCACCCCCGCGTTCCGTCACACAGGGCTGATGACGCCCTAATCCCTGTTGAAGTGTCCGTCGGGGACATGGCGTGGATGTAATGCGTAGAAGTCATCGGCTTAGGCAGCATATGACCTTGTACCGCATGATGAACAGAGGTCGGCATGGCGACTCATGCCTTAAGCCCCATGCCTGAAGACGGAGGAGACTGAGAGATCTCTAGTGTTTTGGATAATTGATGAAACCTAAAGTACTAACCTAGCTCTAAGTGATTGAGTAGGTATAGTACACTCATTGAAGATGATGACAAGTGGTGGAGCAAGCAAAGGTGGTGGAGACCTACAACTCACACTTGGAGAAGAAGGAGAATGGAAAGACCCTAAGCTAAACAAGGCAAAGGTATATGCTAGGGCTTTTGTTTTGGTGATCAAGACACCAAGTGGGTGTTATCACATTTAGGTTAGACAACCGTACTATTAAGAGGGAAATGCAAAAGTGTTTGCGGTTTGTCAAGTGCCACTAGGTGTTATCTATATTGCATGAGCATTTAGGACCTAGTGACATACACCATGCTAAATGACAAGTGAAACATGCCAATACAAGCTCACCAAGGTGGATACTTAGTGCTTGGCAACTTAGAGCAAAGGTGGAAGAAGCAGAGACACACAGAAGGCGTCAGACGCTGAAGAAAAGGGTGTCGGACGCAAAGGATGATGGCGTCGGACACTGGGACTGTGAACTCCGTGCGTCCGTCGGCCACAGAGAAGCTCCAGAAGAAAACTCAAAGTGCGTCGGACGCTGAGGTGCAGCGTCCGTCGGATCGACGGAGCGTTCGGAAATATTTTCTCGGAATATTTTCAGAAACCCGAGAGCGAGGAGTTCGCGCCGGACGCTGAGGCGCAGCGTCCGTCGCAAAACATCAGAGCGTCCATCGGGCTTCCAGAGAGCTCTGTAGAGGGGCAGTTTGAAGAAAGGCGCCGGACGTTGAAGGTCAAGCGTCGGACGCTGGCGACGGAGCGTCCGTCGCCCGTGAAGCAGCCCAACGGCTAGTTCTGATAGTGCGTCGGACGCTGGCGACGGAGCGTCCGTCGCCCCCGTGAAGAGCGTTCGTCGCCAACTTATTAGGGCAACGACTAGTGGACTTTGAGGGGGTCTATAAATATGTGTTGGCCGGCTAGGGGATCTCTCTCTCTCGCACATTTGAACATCTTGAGACTCCTTTGAGCGAAGAAAACTCCCTCCCACTCATCTCCATGCTTGGTTAGTGAAAACCCAATAGAGATTGAGTGATCCAAGTGCATCTCACATATAGCTTGCATCTAGTGGCACTTGGGAGGCGTTCTCGCTGCGGATTTTTGTTTCTCTTGGTGATTGCCATCACCTAGACTGTTTGGAGCAGCGGTGGTAGATCGAGAAGCTTGGTGATTGTGCTTCGTCGACTGCAAGTTGATTGTGAGGGGTTCTTGTGCCTTCCCCGTGGGAGATCGCAAAGGTAACTCTAGTGGATTGCTCGTGGCATTTCAATAGCCTCATCTTGTGTTGGTTGTGCGGCACCCGGTGACGGGTTTGGCGTGTGAGGCCGATTAGCGCGTGAACCTCCAAGTGAGTGTCTTGCCACAACGAGGACTAGCTAGTTGGCAAACTAGTGAACCTCGGAAGAAAATCAAGTGTCAACTATTGTTTCTTGGGATTGATTGATTTCATTGGTATTCACTTGATTGGTTCATCCCCTACTACTCTACAACGGTATAATCAGATTTCCCATCTTTGCATTACCTTATTCATATTTGTCCTAGTATATTAGGTTGTGCCTTGAGGGCTACTAGAATTGAGTAGGAACTGTGTGATCCTAGATCTTATTAGGATATAAATTGTGGTTAGGTGGCTTTGCATCCCCTAGTAGGCTAGTGCAAGTCTAGCTTCTCTTCTTAGTTATGTAACTTGTTGTTGAGTTTGTTTTTAGTTTTCAAATTAGGCTATTCACCCCCCTCTAGCCATCACTTAGGACCTTTCAAGTGGTATTGGAGCTAGTACACTGTTGATTTGAGGCTTAACAACCTACGGTGTGAAGATGGCTCATATCAACAACATGAAGAAACCACCCAAGTTTGATGGCTCAAAATATGGTTATTGGAAAGTCAAGATGGCCGCTCATATCAAGTCAATTAGCCGGAAAGTTTGGCTAGTGGTGGACAAGAAGTTTGAGGTTGTGAATGTGGAGGCTCCCACTCCACAAGAGGAAGAAAAATTGCAACACAATGACATTGCTCTAAGTTCTATTCATGAGGCACTTGATGAAAAAGTGTTTGAGCAAATCAAGAATCTTGAGAGTGCTCATGAGGCTTGGAAGAAGCTAGAAGAATCATTTGAAGGCACTCAAGCCATCAAGAGTGCAAAGGCATACATCCTCAAAGAAAAGTTTGCAAGCTTCAAGATGGAGGATGATGAGAATGTGCCGGAGATGTTCCATAGGCTACAAGTGCTAGTCAATGATCTCACGGCTCTTGGTGAGAAGGTTGAGGATAAGGACTTCTCTCACAAGTTCTTGAGAAGTCTCCCATCTCGGTTTGAGACTCTTGTGACCTTGATTGTGAGAGGTGGATTGGATACCGTGACTCCTAACCAAGTTTTGGGCGATGTGATTACACAAGATTCCTACCGGGACAACAAAGAGAAAGATGTCAAGAAAGAAGAAAAGAAGGATGAGAAGAAGAAGAGCATAGCTTTCAAAGCTACTTCATCACACAAGAGCAATGGCAAAGCCAAGGTTGAAGAATCAAGTGAGGATGAAGACTCAAGTGCTAGTGAAGTGGATGAAGAAGAAATGGCTCTCTTTGTGAGAAAGTTTGGAAGATTCATGAAGAAGAAGGGCTATCATGCAAGAAGGAAGAGACCATCTTCCAAGAACTTTGATGAGCCAAGGAAGTGCTTCAAGTGTGGAAGCTTTGATCATCTCATTGCTCATTGTCCATACAATAGTGACAATGATGATGATGATCACAAGAAGAGAGACAAGAAAGAGAAGAAGCCCACCTTTGACAAGAAGAAGAAGAAGGGGTATTCTCACATAGTGACATGGGATAGTGACTCTTCATGTGATGATGATGATCAAGAGAAGAAGACCACTACTAAGAAGAAGGCTCTTGCAAGCATTACGGCTGGCCAAAGAAGGAAGGTGCGGATTGAAGGGATCTGCCGATGGAAAGTTTCCATCAAAGGAAAGACATAAGGAAACTGGTGATTTTATGCCAGTATTGTTATAGTAGTTTGAGTCCGACTCTTGCATGAGTCGTTTGTTTTCCTTTGAAATAGGTGTGTTTGTTTAGGAAAATAATATTATTGTTTTAGATCTGGCTCCTGCGCGAGTCAGTTTCCTTAAAGTTAGGAGTTTGTTTTAGGAAGGATACGAGTCATGTCTTTGTACAACTCTCCATGCGGGAGTATAAATATGTGTCCGAGGGTTGCGTGTAAACAGATCAATCCAACATCAATCAAACCAATTTTATTCTTATTCTACTTTTTATCGCAATTTACCTTTTACTGCATTAGTTGTAGTTTATCAACGAGTTCTTCAAGCTTCGACGGGCTGCATCAACTTGATCTCCGTCAAACCCTTGCAAGTTCTACGTGGGAGTACCTCTGAGCTTTGGCATCCGGGCGCATCGCTGTTGCCTCATTCAGCTCTGCTCTAGTTATCCTGATCAAACCTCAATCCTAGCATCCGGGCGCATCGTCGTTGTCTGGATTGGATCTTGTTCTAGTTATCGTCCTTGTCGATTAACTGGTCAAATCGACTGGCACGCCTCCGGATATCCAATTTCGGGTATAAGCCCGAGGTGTTCGCAGATCCTGACACTTTTTGTGAAGCAGCCCAACGGCTAGTTCTGACAGTGCGTCGGACGCTGGCGACGGAGCGTCCGTCGCCCCCGTGAAAAGCGTCTGTCGCCAACTTAACAGGGCCATGACTAGTGGACTTTGAGGGGGTCTATAAATATGTGTTGGCCGGCTAGGGGATCCCTCTCTCGCACATTTGAACAGCTTGAGACTCCTTTGAGCGGAGCAAACTCTTTGGAATATGCCCTAGAGGTAATCATAGAGATGATGTATTCCTTGTATCCATGACATGTTATGAATATCCATTAAAGACAACTTGTATCGATTAGCAATTATGTGAATTGCTTGTGAAACTCTTTTACTTGCATGATTATTATAAAAGTTGTCCCTGATCGGAGTTCGTGCAAGAATGCACATGAATATTAGATCAACAAATTATTAGTTGATGACTATGTTTCACAAGTCATGGACATGAGATGTCAAGCTAATAATGTGGGCACATGTAGGACATGATGCTGGACAGACCCGACATGAGATCGTCTCTATACACATCATGTACCTTATGTCCTTAGACCTGAGATTGTCGTATGTACTCAAGATGTGAAACGACCTACTTAGAGACTACCAAATGCTACTCCGTAACTAGGTAGTTATAAAGGTGGCTTTCGGGTTTGTCGGGAAACATGGTGTGAGACATAGTCAATCAAGATGGAATTTGCCACTCTTCATATGAGAGAGATATCACTGGATTTCAATACTTCATAACCTTCACTGATGATTTTAGTAGATATGGATATATCTACTTAATGAAACATAAGTCTGAAATATTTGAAAAGTTCAAAGAATTTCAGAATGAAGTAGAGAATCAACGTGTCAAGAAAATTAAAGCCTTGCGATCTGATCGTGGAGGCGAATATTTGAGCCATGAGTTTAGCAATCATCTAAAGAGTTGTGGAATTGTTCCACAGCTTACGCCACCTGGAATGCCTCAGAGAAACGACGTATCCGAGCGACGTAATCGGACTTTGTTGGACATGGTTCGCTCTATGATGAGCCAGTCAGACCTACCACTCTCGTTTTGGGGATATGCTCTAGAAACAGCCGCTTTCACATTGAATAGGGTACCGTCTAAGTCCGTAGTTAAGACACCACATGAGATGTGGACTGGTAAGAGTCCCAGTTTGTCTTTTCTAAAGATTTGGGGTTGTGAAGTTTATGTCAAACGACTTATGTCAGATAAACTAACACCCAAGTCGGACAAATGTTTTTTCGTGGGATATCCAAAGGAAACTTTAGGGTATTACTTCTACAACTGATCAGAGGGCAAAGTGTTTGTTGCTCGGAACGGTGTCTTCTTAGAGAAAGAGTTTCTCAATAAAGAGAAGAGTGGATAAAAGGTGTATCTTGAAGAAGTTCAAGATGAGCCAATAGGGGATAACTCTATGAGTGATGCTAATGTAGCAGAACAAGTTGAGATACTTGTGGCAAGAGAAACACCACCACTACCACGAAGGTCAGCAAGAATCCGTGAGGCATGTGGGGAAGTGTTGTTGTTAGACGATGACGAACCTACGACATACGCGGAAGCAATGATGGACCCAAATTCTGAGGAATGGCAAAGTGCCATGAGATCCGAGATAGATTCCATGGGAGACAATCAAGTTTGGAACTTGGTTGACCCGCCTGATGGGGTTAAACCCATAGAGTGCAAATGGGTCTATAAAAAGGAAAAGGATATAGATGGAAACGTTCACGTCTATAAAGCTCGACTTGTTGCAAAGGGTTTTCGGCAAGTTCAAGGAGTTGACTACGATGAGACATTCTTGCCGGTAGCGATGCTTAAATCTATCCGGATCATTCTAGCAATTGTTGCTTATTTCAATTATGAGATTTGATAGATGGATGTTAAAACAGCCTTTCTAAATGGAAATTTGGAAGAGGACGTGTATATGATACAACCCGAAGGCTTTGTTGATCCTAAAAATGCAGGAAAAATATGCAAGCTAAAGAAATCCATTTATGGATTAAAGCAAGCATCTCGGAGTTGGAATATTCGTTTTGATGAAGTGATCAAAGGGTTTGGCTTTCGTCAGAATGAAGAAGAACCTTGTGTTTACAAGAGGGAAAGTGGGAGCGCTGTTGTATTTCTAATCTTGTATGTGGATGACATACTATTGATTGGGAATGACATTCCTATGTTGCAATCCGTAAAGACTTCACTGGATAATAGTTTTTCTATGAAGGATTTAGGAGAAGCAACATACATTTTGGGCATTAAGATCTATAGAGATAGATCAAAGAGGCTTATAGGATTAAGCCAAGATACATACATTGACAAGGTGTTGAAATGGTTCAACATGGAACAATCCAAGAGAGGGTTCTTTCCTATGTCACATGGTATGCGTTTTAGTGAGAAGCAGTGTCCTACGACAGCTGATGAGCAAAAGCGCATCAGTAAGGTTCCATATGCTTCGGCTATTGGTTCCATTATGTACACCATGATATGTACTTGCCCAGATGTCTCATATGCTCTAAGTGTTGCGAGCAGGTACTAAGCAAATCCAGGTGAGAGTCATGGACGCTTGTTAAAAACATCCTTAAGTACTTGAGAAGGACTAAAGATGTGTTCCTAATCTATGGAGGTGAGGAGGAGCTCGTTGTAAATGGTTACACCGATGCCAGCTTCCAAACTGACGTGGATGATTCACAATCTCAATTAGGTTTTGTGTTCACAATAAATGGTGGTGCTGTAAGCTGGAAGAGTTCCAAGCAAGAGACGGTAACCGATTCTACAACAGAAGCCGAGTACATTGCATCTTCTGCCGCTGCAAAGGAAGTTGTTTGGATGAGGAGGTTTCTTATCGAGCTTGGTGTGGTTCCAAATGCATCTCGCCCATTGAATCTGTATTGTGATAACAATGGGGCGATAGCGCAGGCTAAGGAGCCTAGGAATCACCAAAAGAACAAACATGTACTGCGGAAGTTTCATCTCATTCGAGAGTTCGTCGGTCAAGATGAGATCAAGATGTGCAAAATACATACAGATTTGAGTGTTGCAGATCCTTTGACAAAGGCTCTTCCACAGCCCAAGCATGAGGCGCACGTGAAAGCTATGGGTATTAGATATCTTCGAGATTAGCTCTAGTGCAAGTGGGAGACTGTTGGGAATATGCCCTAGAGGTAATCATAGAGATGATGTATTCCTTGTATCCATGACATGTTATGAATATCCATTAAAGACAACTTGTATCGATTAGCAATTATGTGAATTGCTTGTGAAACTCTTTTACTTGTATGGTTATTATAAAAGTTGTCCCTGATCGGAGTTCGTGCAAGAATGCACATGAATATTAGATCAGCACATTATTAGTTGATGACTATGTTTCACAAGTCATGGACATGAGATGTCAAGCTAATAATGTGAGCACATGTAGGACATGATGCTGGACAGACCCGACATGAGATCGTCTCTATACACATCATGTACCTTATGTCCTTAGACCTGAGATTGTCGTATGTACTCAAGATGTGAAACGACCTACTTAGAGACTACCAAATGCTACTCCGTAACTAGGTAGTTATAAAGGTGGCTTTCGGGTTTGTCGGGAAACATGGTGTGAGACATAGTCAATCAAGATGGAATTTGCCACTCTTCATATGAGAGAGATATCACTGGACTACTCAAATGATTAGATCATGAAATGCATGGCCGTGCTTGGGTTAAGTGTTAACCCACGAGTTGGACCAAAAATCATAAGGCAAAGGAATAACATGTATATTGTATTGTGGTGGTTCGTCTGATATGATCGTAGCGTATGCATAGGAGTTGACACGCCTTGCTAGAGGCCGCTATCAACTATTGGTCGAGTAAGAGTACTTGGGCCATGTCTATGTGTGCGTGAGCCCATAGGGTCGCACGCTTAAGGGGCTGGAAGCCTAATTCGGGTTGGACCCGAATTAGACTAGCTTTAGGGTTGCTAATGGGCCTCCAACGTGGGAGCTCATTAGGACGCCTATATAAGCAAGGGGAGGCGCGGGGCGAGTTAGACTCACGTCCTTTGGCAGCCGCTGTCGCCCTCCCCATGCTCGCGCCTAGTACTTCTCGCAGACCTAGCATTCCAGAGGGGTGACGCTTCTTCCCTGCACGTGTGGGATTCCTCGAAGGTGCTGCATCTGGAGCACAAGGATGAACCGTGAGTAAGAGACGTTGAGACAGACGACCTCGCAACTGCACGACACTGCTGCGACGTGCACGACTACATCAAGTCGCTTCCGCTGCACCTGCGCGTCTAGTGGTAACCCCGTGATCTATAACTAGCACTAGTTCCTGGTTTATGGGGTAGAAAAATTTTGTTTTCTGGCTAGCGTAGCAACCTCATAACCCTACACAAACTCCCTCCCACTCATCTCCATTCTTGGTTAGTGAAAACCCAATAGAGATTGAGTGATCCAAGTGCATCTCACATATAGCTTGCATCTAGTGGCACTTGGGAGGCGTTCTCGCTGCGGATTTCTTGTTGCTCTTGGTGATTTCCATCACCTAGACGGTTTGGAGCAGGGGTGGTAGATCGAGAAGCTTGGTGATTGTGCTTCGTCGACTGCAAGTTGATTGTGAGGGGTTCTTGTGCCTTCCCCGCGGGAGATCACAAAGGTAACTCTAGTGGATTCCTCGTGGCGTTTCAATAGCCTCATCTTGTGTTGGTTGTGCGGCACCCGGTGACGGGTTTGGCGTGTGAGGCCGATTAGCACGTGAACCTCCAAGTGAGTGTTTTGCCACAACGAGGACTAGCTAGTTGGCAAACTAGTGAACCTCGGAAGAAAATCAAGTGTCAACCATTGTTTCTTGGGATTGATTGATTTCATTGGTATTCACTTGATTGGTTCATCCCCTACTACTCTACGGCGGTATAATCACCTTTCCCATCTTTGCATTACCTTATTCATATTTGTCCTAATATATTAGGTTGTGCCTTGAGGGCTACTAGAATTGAGTAGGAACTGTGTGATCCTAGAGCTTATTAGGATAGAAATTGTGGTTAGGCTGCTTTGCATCCCCTAGTAGGCTAGTGCAAGTCTAGCTTCGCTTCTTACTTATCTAACTTGTTGTTGAGTTTGTTTTTATTTTTCAAATTAGGCTATTCACCCCCCCCCTCTAGCCATCACTTAGGACCTTTCGGAGACTGTGGACCTTTTGACTATATGGGCTAGGGCACCCTAGGCTGTGGATGGCGATGAGATCCCTGAGGGCGAGGGATGACACGGATGGCGTTCGCTGGGCTCGGACGGGGCGGAAGAGCCCCCGAGGGTAGATTATGTCACGTGCGACGTCACCTAGACTCGGGCGAGGCGGAGGAGCCCCGAGGGTTGATGACGTCTCGGATGACGCCGCCTTGGCTCGGGCGAGGTGGAAGAGCCCCCGAGGGTCGATGACGTCTCAGATGATGCCACCTTAGCTCGGGCGAGGCGAAAGAGCCCCCGAGGGTCGATGACGTCTCGGATGACGCCACCTTGGCTCGGGCAAGGCGGAAGAGCCCCGAGGGTCGATGACGTCTCGGATGACGCCACCTTGGCTCGGGCGAGGCGGAGGAGCCCCCGAGGGTCGATGACGTCTCGGATGACACCACTTTGGCTCGGGCGAGGCGGAGCAGCCCCCGAGGGTTGATTTTGTTTTTGTCGAGCCCGGTAAATTGGGTACAATATTTCTAGGTATCCGATAGTAGCCGCCGAGCCTTCGATGTAGTGAAGGACTACACCAGAGACTTCTGAGAGTGCTTGTAGTGGTTTTGGTTGGGTCTTTGGTGCACCCGCCGGGTGTAGCCCCCGAGGCCTTAGGGGGAAGATATTTCCTCCTAAAGGCTTAATTGGAAACCTTCCACAGTGTTTGACCCTCCGCCTCCCTTACGAGGCGGGGCGGGAGTGACCTGCTTAGTACATCAGAGCCAGAGCTCTGGCTGCACGCCAGTCCTGCTGCGGGTTGCACTGTTGGCCTCGGGCCAACACGTCTTGAGACGACGAGTCGGCCCTGCGCCATGCTGTCCCTTCGGCCTGTACGGTCGATTGACTGGTCGGAGATATGTTTGTCGGATTCTGGGGTCTGATTGCGTCCCTTTTCCCCCTCCCGTGGACCAAAAGTGGACGTGCCCTGTCTTCCCTGTTCAAGGAGCGGCGCCAGAGCGCCACTTGCCCTGTGGTTAAGACTCCGGACGGCGCGCCCTGAGCCCGCCCTCTGTTTGGCCATTTATGGCCCCGCTGCACCCTCTTGAAGTGGGTGCTTCGGTACAGTGCGGTGTGGTTGGGAGGCGGACGCTGTAGCCCCACGGGCCTACCGCCGCGTGGATGCCCTGACGGGCTATAAATAGTGGTGGCCGCCTGCGGAGAGATTCACATCCACACGGTATGGCCTGTCCCAGATCCTTCCTCCGAGGCCTCGTTGGAGAGTCCCTTGAGCCGCCCTGGCGGGTGGCATTTTGAGAGCAGCACCAGATTCAGAGGAAGTTCTGCGTCGGGGTGCATCTGTCCCCTTTTGCTCTATGGAAGGATTGAGAGGAAGCTCTGCGAAATGCGCATAGCTCCCCCTTATCCTAACCACTGGTAGAACGGAAGGTTATGACCACCCCCTGCACGGATCGCTCCCTGGGATGAAGGGCGTAGGATCCATCCCTTTTGCGGAATGGCCCCCGCCCTTTGCCTCGGGGGAGTTGATGACATGATCCCCCTCTCCCGAGGGCAGCCAAGGATGTGCCTACTGGGAAAGTCGCAGCAGTTCGCCTGCGTGACCCCCGGTGATGACACATCCTTGGCTGTTGGTTGATGGCGTTGCTGCCGTTAGCGTGGTTGGCGGGCTCGGAGCTGTCCAAGCATGGCGGGCTCGGTGCCACCTAACGGCGGAGTCCTTGATCATGGAGCAGCTGGGGCAACTTAGCCGTAAAGTGGCCAACTAACTCCGGAGGGAGGGCGCAGCCTGGGGCGTTCTGAAGACGAGGCGGCGGCTGCTCTCCCGCAGCCGCAGCACGCCCGACCGAAGTGACCCATGGGCCGTGACGCCACCGTCCGATGTGTTCTTGTATATCAGGCACATGTTTCTCGGGCCTCGTGGCTAGGTTACCTGACCTTGACATATGGCTGCGTCGGTTGGTGGCGTGGTAGCTAAAGTGGGTGCCCCACGGGCACCCTTAGTTTTTGACCTGTTGGCCTGGGATTTCCCTTCAGTCCAATTTTTCGTGTTTTTGGTGTCTAATGATTGGGTTTTATCCCTTATGGTTCTTAGAGAGCATGTATCCCCTGCAAGAGTTAATATTTGAATATATCCAAAAAAGAGAGGGTGTTTGTGTTTACCTGTATGGACCTCCGATGCGTGAGGCTTGCCCCGTGGTGCGACGCCAGCCCCTGAGTCTTTACTCGGTGTAAAGAAAATCGTCTCGGTTTTGTGTCGTCTTTTTTATTCATTCCTCGCGCATCCCTCCGCAGGAAGGGGGAATATGAGCCGAACCATGCTATCCTCGAAGCGGACGAACCATGGCTGCTCATCGAGTTACTATCGGGCAAATTTGAGTGGGGTGCTCGGTTCCCGTTCCCTAGGGTTCCGGCTTGCGGCCAAAGTCGTGGCTCACCCCAAATCGGTTTCATTTAGTAGCTGGGTCCATTCGATGGGTCCCGGGGGCCTGTTGCCTTCCTTCGGTAGGAATACCATGAACCAATCATCCATGGAGATGGACTCAAATACGAAATGTGGGAATGACCTTGGCATCCGATTTCCAGGCTAATGACTGCTAGCGTGTCCATTCCTTGTTCGCCCCTCGCTCTATTGTCCTGAGACGGCCGTTTCGAACCCTGGTGGGTCGGCCTTCGTATCTATGGACCATAGTGGGCCGTCGGGGCATCTATAGCCCTTATCCCTTTTGCTTACCTAGGGCCATGGGCCGTCGCCGCTCGTTGCGCCACGTGCGCACCCCTCCGACCTTTGCGAGTCGGTCGCGTCGGGAGTTCTCCCGAGACGCGCTCGCGCTCGGGAGGAACGTGCCTTGGCTAGGGACACGTGTGTGAAATCTATGCATGCGGCGTGGTAGGACTGGGGTGGATCCTGTAATGATGATGGATACAGGATACGAATTGGAACGAGGAAGAAAAAATGAGTGGGAACAGTTACCTGCCGCAGCGCGTGCAACTCCCGATATTCCTGCGAATAGTGGAAAGCGAAGTGGTCGAGCGGACACATTTAATGCGGCTCGGATGGTGGGCCCGAGGCGTGGCATGTAGACTTGACGGGGTGACGGTCCGCCTTTCGGGTTCCTACAAATATCCGAGTGCCGCGTCATCATCCCCCCGCGTTTGTAGTGCTTGCCCTCTTTGTCTCTTGCCCCCACTCGAGCCGCCTCCACTTGCACCTAGGGTTTGCGCCGCCGTGCTCCTGCCCTAGTCACTCCTTCTGCCGCGACGTGGATCCTTCCCTGAGCGCACCCCCATGGCTGGAGATCAACCTTCAAGGAGTTGGGAACGGTGCGCGCTCGTTCGGGAGCGGGAACTTGAGCTAGTGCGAGAGGGGCTACTGCGCCCCGAGCATTCCACCGGTGGTGTCGTCGAGTGGATCGTCCCCACCGATGCCGACGTCCCGGCACCGCCTGAGGGGTACGTGGTTTCCTTCCTCCCGTTCCACGAGCGCGGGTTCGGGACCCCTCTGACTTGCTTCCTGTGGGGGATTCTTAACCATAACGGGATTGAGCTTCATAATCTCAATCCCAACTCTGTTCTTCACCTCACGTCCTTTGCGGCCATGTCGGAGGGAATGCTAGGGGTGGAGCCGGATTTCGTGTTGTGGAAGCATTTCTTCAAGGCGACGGTGTTCCTTGCCAAGTCCGGCGGCGCGAGATCGGTGGCATCCTGCGGGGGGTGCGCGCTTAGCCTCCACTCCTCCAACCTGGCGTCCTATATGCCGACGCGAGCGACTTCGTCGAACCGGGGGTGGCACTCGCAGTGGTTCTACATCTAGAACCACCCCGAGGCGCCGCTCCCGGTTTTCACAGGCCTGCGCTTCGGGGAGGAGCCTCCCCGCTGGCATCACGGCCCGACCCCAAGCGAGCTCGCTAGGATACAGCCCTACCTCCAGAGCCTGACCGAGCTTCGGAAGCATGGGCTGAACCTCGCGGGGGTCGTCATGCAGTTCCTTCGGCGTCGGGTCCTCCCGCTAATGGTGCGGATGCAACCGCTGAAAGACATGGTGCCCGGAGCACCGCGCGAAGGGACCGCCATGGCGGCCGAAGAGTTGAGCTTCGACCGCGCGGTCATGATTATGGGGGGACTGCCGGGGAACACGTTCACCCCCGACGACATCGGGCGCTGCCCTCCGATGCGCCCGGATTCCGCGTCCGTCGATCTGGTGAGTGCCGACGGCATGGTGTTTATTTTCTCTTTTGCGTTGCCTTCTCTTGCCGTTAACATCCCACGGGTCTTTGGTCTTTTCCCCGTAGGGGGCCCGCCCGTCGGTGTGTCACGTGGCCGCCCCCCTTCCCGTTCTGCCGGCACAGCGGTTGGCGAACAGGGAGCGGAACGCGCGGCAGCGAGCAGATTCCGTCGAGAGGAAGAGGAGGAAGGCCGAAAGGGCGCTGAGGCGCACAAAGCTGGAACAGCGGCGGGCGAGACAGCGCCGCGCTGGCGAACCGGTGGAGGAGTCCCCTACCGACTCAGACGAAGGCAGTGGGGACCCCAGTGGGGACGACGGCGATGATGATGATGACGACGAGGACGGGCGTCCTGGACCTGAGGTGGCGCCAGCCCCACTAGCGACCAGAACGCTGGGCTACCCCGTGGGGTCTGCGCCGGCAGCGGAGGCGCTCCCGGCTCGGACGCTCGGTGCGCACCTGGCCCCAGGGGGTTCCGAGAGTGGCGTTGCTGGAGACGCCCCGGTGACTCCCTGCTCTACCACATCAGGGGTCGAACAGAGCGAGAGTTCGGGCGCCACCGGCCGCAGCGGGGTGGATCCGAAGTGGAAACGCATCTTTTACGATGGGTGAGTTTGTCACGCTTGACGTCTTCCTCTGCCCTGTCGATAGGGAAAAGATTGCCAATGATTTGTGATTATCGTATCGAATGTTTCAGGACCACCGGCAGCTCTTTGTATGCGGGGTTGAAGAGACTGCGCTGGGGTGTGTCGTCTGCCAGGGAGGGGCAGACCGTCACCTCCCCGGTTTCTGAGCTGGCGAACGCCACCGGGACCGGAACCTGACCTACCCCCACCAACTCCGTTGGAGGGACGGCATAAGCCCCAGCGAACGTTGGCCTTGAGGGTACTACGCCGCTTACTCCCCCGGTCGTGGTAGTCGTCGACGACTCCGGGGAGGAGGGCAGTTTAGGTGAGCCCATGGTTGTGGATGCCGAGGAGACCTCGCCGTCTGAGGCGCCGAAAGACGCAACAGCGGCGGTCGTGACGGGAATAGTCGGCGGGGACGGCGCCGACCTGGTGGGTGCGGTTGCCAACATCGTCACCGATCTACCTGAGGACAGGGTGGCTGGCGCGAGTGACGAGGAGCCCCTGGGCAGCCCCCTTCCTCCCAACATGCCGGCCCGGGGCACCGCGGGTCCCCCGTCCTTCTCCGAAGGGGAGGTGGCGGCTGCCCGGGCATCGAAGGTTGTCTTATCCCAGTCCAGCGCAACTTCGCCAGGCGAGACGGCCGAGGTTATGAGAGAAGATGCCCCCAGGGCCCTGTGTCACCTACGTCCTGACCGTCGCGCCTTCGGGGATGGCGACCAGCTCATCTGGGCTGACCAGGGGAATCTGGGGTCCCTTGTGTTCACGTTGGACGACCGGCGCGAGCTTCACCATTGGAATCGGATGGCGGGTGCCCGTCAGGAGCTTGGCTTCCGAGTCACGCGGTACCTGGAGCAGATCCAGAGGGCCGTCGCGTCATTCAACGAGGACTTCTCGCATCACGGCAATGTGAGCGATCGTTTTGTTCACGGATGTTGTTTGTTCCTACTTGTCGAATTCCTGATGCCCTTCTTTGTGTAGATCCTGATGGCGACCAGCGTCGAGAAGTCGGAGTTCCTCCGTCGAGAGGCCAGCCGGTGGACTCCCGGGACGTGGACGCCCGTCGGGGAGGCCGCCTTGGCGGAGGACCTGGTCGCGGCTCGCCGCCGCATAACAGAGTTGGAGGAACAGTTGGGCGCTTCGGAGTCGAGCATGGCGGATGCCCAGGCGTTGGCGCTGCGGACTGCCAGCGACGTCGCATGGGTGGAGCAACAGCGAAACGCGGCACGTGCTGACGCGGAGGCAGTCCGCCAGATGTTGGCGGATGAACGCTCAGTGCGTCCAGTTGAGATGGGATGCCTGACGGCCAAGCGCGACGCCGAAGCCGAGGGGTGACGTCGAGCTGTCTCAACGTTGGATTCGATGGAGGAGGAGCGTAACACCATGCAGCGTCAGCGCGACGTCAAGGGTCGAGAGCACGATGTCGCAGTGACCCGCCTTGAGGACTTGACCAACAGGGCGCGTGAGCGCAGTGTCGACGCCGACCGGAGGATCCTAGAGTTCTTCGCCCAGGTGGGCGAATTGACGACGGTCGTCTCGCAGCTCCGTGCAGCAGTCAACGGTCTGGAGGAAGAAAACGCGGGTACATTTCCTCCTTCTACTCGTTTTCCTTGGCGTTGTGAGTAGTTTGTTTTCAGTGGTTGAGGTCCTCTTTCTTGTTGTTTCAGCGTTGCAGGCCGGCGCGCAGGAGGCGCAAACGTTGCGGAAGGCTGTGCACGGGGTGTGCGACCTCTTCGGCGTGGCAGCCGTCGAGGGTGGCCCGGCAGCGGCCAGGACCCGCGTCGGCCTGCTCTGGGAGCGGGGCCAAGCGTGGATCCGGGAGGCCCTGTGCATCGGGGTCCACCGCACGATGAGCATCGCCGCTTGCCTCTACGATGCGGTAACCCCTGCGCTTGTCAGCTTAGGGTACCCCCAGATGCCCCAAAATACCTGCTTGATCGGATCGAGGCCGATGCGGAGGAGCCTGCAGCGATCCTGGCCGCCAAGCTCGATGACGATGTGTTCCCGCCGCTGGAGGAGTGACCCTGTGTGGTCAGAGATCAGGGTTGAGGGCCCTTGTAACAAACAAACTAAGTTATCTTGTGTTGTGCCCCTGGGAGGGCTTTTTGATGACTTTAACAACTCTTTGGTGAGCTCATTTTAAATTTGTTTGCTTGTTGGTTTTTGCATTTGCCTTTTGCTTGGGCTACTTGCCAGACTTTCCCTCGGAGGAGCTTTGATCTATTCGGGTGTGAGGTCGGGTGGAGATACTTGGCTCCGGGGAGCCAGAGTATTTTGCGGCCCTTTTGGCACGGTCCGGCGAGATCTCTTCTCTCGGTGGGGGAGGTCGGGCTTTCGCCTAGCGGGTTCGGCAAAGCGATTTTGAGCGAAAACATTTTTGGAATGAAAGACAGGGGGTTACCCCCTTCCCAGCTCCGAGCGAGGTGTGTTCTGGCGCACGCCGAGAGTGCACCTTGCTAAGCGGTCGGTCCAGGGGTTCCCGCGTTTTTATTCCTCGAACTTTTTGCGAACACATGGTGGATAAGTACCCATGTATGTTTAGTTTTGTGATGAGTGATTGCCCAACACTTGAGCATTTCAGTTTGAGTGGCTTACTACTAATCTTTGCGAAAGCAAATGTGTGCCTGTCTATCGGCTTGTGGTGTGCAGGTACTATGCCTAGTGACAGTGGTCAATGGCGTGGAGAAGGTCGAGTAGAGGCTTGCCGTGCCGATGGACTGAGAGCGGTGAAGGGCGGAAGCGGGGCTCGGACTGAGGGACCATGGGCGCCGGTGGACTAGCTGTGGTGGCTAGTACTTGGCACCGGCGAGTGCGAGAAGACATGGAGGTAGACCGAGTCGACCAAGTCAAGACGGTGGACGCGCGAGTCGAGCGGAGGCTCAGGGGACTCGATGTCCGACCGGGCGAAGACAAGGTGGCTCGCGTCGAGTGGTTTGGTGGCTTGGGCCTCAAAACCATCCGCGTCGGTTTCCGAGTTTGGGCCGCAAAACTCGGGGTTCGGTAGTTGAGCCCAAAGCTACCGGTGGCGGGTTTCCTAGGTTTGGGCCTCAAAACCTAGGCGGAGCGTCCGAGGAAGCAGGGATGGCACGTGGCGGAATCCTGGCGGTTGCGTCGAGGCGACGGCAACTCCTGGCAGGAAGCGGGAACGTCCATTCAAATCGAGGGAGATATTTACCGAAGCTTGGACTGCAATGCTTAGGCTAGGTAGTTCACTCATTGTATCTAGGTGGGGTCTTTGGGAAATAGCCAAAGCCTCTGATAAATAGAGGATGAAGTGGTATCCTCATCCTATCTCTTGAACCCTAATCATTTGCCCCACCTCTCTCTCTACCCTCTCTCTAGTTCATGAGATCCCTAGGTTGATTTCACCAACCTCTGTAAGAACTTGAGTTTGTTGCGAGGAATCGGAGGCCGTAACCTCCGTAAGTCATGGTGTCTTCCACTTCTTGATCGTGTCCCCGTTTTGCTTGTGTTCTTCGCGTTTTGCTTTTGCTCCCTCTTTTTACCGAGATGATTTCTCTTTGTAGGGAGTAGCTCTTGCAAATCCGTTTGAACCAACTTGTTCGTATTCGTGAGGAGCATCTTTGCACCGAAGGAATTCCCCTCAAACCTCACGAGTGCGTAGATCGGGTGATTTCTTTGCGGTGTTCTTCGTTCTTGCCCCTTTTCCCCCAAATCCTCGTTTCTCTTTAATTCTCACCAAATTGAGCGATGATTTCTTCGGATTAGCTCCCCAGCTGTACAAGGATTATGCCTACAAAATTTGGTTGCAGATGGAGTTCATTTGGTTGAGTTTCGGGAAGATTTGGCGGAGAGAAAACGATTTTCGCGGTTGCTGCGCATTTGTCGGGGGCGTCGGACGCTCCGAGGGTTTGCGTCGGACGCTGGTAGGTACTGACGTCAGCATCCGTCGCCTCCCTTATCGGCGTCCTTCGGTTTTGGCGTCGGACGCTCTCCAGAGTCCGTCGCCCAGCGTCCGTCGCGTGGTGAACGTTGTTCTGTTCTGTTTTTCTCCCGGGTAGGCCGACGGACGATCTTCACAGCGTTCGTCGCCGACCGTCCGTCGCCTCGGTAGTTTTTCAGTCACTGTCAGGCTCTCTGGAAGGCCGACGGACGCTCGCCTAAGAGTCCGTCGCCACCGTCCGACGCCCTTCTCTAGAGCGTCCGTCGCGCTATTTTCCAGCGTCCGTCGCCCTGCTGTCCAGCGTCCGTCGCTTGCTTTTCTAGCTATTTTGCTTGGAATTCTTGCCTCTCTCATAGGGGTTGAGAACTCTTCTTGGAGGTTTCCGGTGAGTTTTTCTCCACTGCCGGTGAGCTTTCATTTGCTCGTTTTCGTCTGAGCACCCAACAACTGGGTTTGTTTTTTGGGAAGAGTGGCCCGAATATTTCGAGAAAAATTTGAGGCTCCCATTCACCCCCCTCTGGTCACCGTTCTCGGTCCTTCACTTTTTGCTCTTAAGGAAAGATTACATGCGTATGTACATGGTGATAGGTACACTAGAAAATAGTAGAAAAGTGACATAGCTGTTGGTGTCGTGGGCGTCCGAGCTCCTTGCGCCCTACGGGTCGACATCCATCTTGTCAGCGGCTTCGATCGCCGCCACCAGCTCCTCGCTTCGCACTTCGGCCATGGCATTCTCGCAGCAATCCACCTTGCACTGGTACGCCACCTTGACGTCGGAGGAGACTGTGATGATGCCGTGCGGCCCCGGAATCTTGAGCTTGAGGTAAGTGTAGTTGGGAACGACCATGAACTTCGCGTAGCACGGACTCCCCAACACTGCGTGGTAAGTCTCTCGGTACGCCACGACCTCAAAGGTGAGATACTCGGTCCGGAAGTTGTCTGGCTCCCCGAACGTGACGGGTAGGACGATCTGCCCCAGGGGTACCGTTTGTCTCCCGGGGATGATTCCCTGGAAGGGAGCCCCCGAGGATCGAAACTTCTCCCTTCGTAGACCGAGGGCCTCGAAGACATTATAGTACATGATGTTGAGGCTGCTACCCCCGTCCATCAGTACTTTGGTGAAGCGCACGCTCCCTATGATTGGGTCCACGACGAGCAGGTAACGACCTGGGTGAGGAACGTGGCTCGGATGGTCATCCCGGCCGAACGTGATGTCGGGCTCCAACCAGTCAAGAAAGGTCGGAGTTGCCGGGGCGACAGCAAAGACCTCGCGCCGCTCCTTCTTCTGCCGGCGCTTGCAGCTGTAGGCTTCTGGGCCTCCGAAGATCATGAGGCACTTGTTGACGTGTGGGTAGGAGTCTTCGCGACCCCCGTCCCCGTCGTGCCCTCTGATTCCTTTGGCTTGTCCTTGTTAGGGACGGCCTTGAAATACCTGGCCATCATGTCACACTGCTGGAGAGTGTGCTTGACTAGCCCATTGTGATACGGGCACGGCTTCGTGAGCATGTCGTCGAACTTGCCCACCTTCTTCCCGCCCTGGGGACGGGAAGGCTTGCGGTCTGCCGCTGCGACAAGGTTGTCGCCGCCGTCACGCTGCGGCTTACCATTCTTCTTGTTCCTGTTCGGGACGCGGTTCGAGCCGCCTTCGCCGGCGGTCTCAACTTCCTTGTCCTTTCCCTTGTCGGGGTGGAATATTGCGCCAAACGCCTCTTCTCCCGACGCGTAGCTCGTGGCGTTGTTGAGGAGTCATACGGTGGTGCGAGGGTTGCTGCGGCCCAGCTCGTGGACCAACTTTTTGCAGGTCGTGTCTGCGAGGAAGGCCCCGACCACGTCTGCGTTGGCCGCCGTTGGGACCAGCCCAAAATGCTTGCTCAGTTACTCTCGCCTCTCTGGATCTCTCCGCTATGAACCCTAGGCGTCGCCGCATGGCCACGGAGTCCCGCGGCAGCCGCCGCGCCTCTCCCCTGCTGCCTCTCTCGGCTGACGGCGTGGCTACGAGGTGACGGAAAGCGGAGGTCTACGCCAAGGTGCTCTGCCGCATCCTGGTGCCGGCGGCTATCATGCTGCTCACCCTAGCTTGGAGTATGAGCTCTAGCGCACTTCCAACGCCTACTCGACAGGTTCAAAACTCTCTCCTACCTCCTGCAAGCTTGTCTGCCTGCTAGCGCCGCTATGAAATTTGGATGCGTCACGCATCTCCTTACTGTACCATCCAATTAATGAATTTATTATGCGGTCTTTCTTCAGATCCAGTGGGATATGGAAATTATTATTATATAAAAGGAATGTGGTGGCGGCATCCGAGTGAAGCAGATCTAGTGCAGCGTGCACATCAGCATATACCCCATCAATTTCCCACCCAGAGATGCGTGGCCACTGAGTCACAAACACACAATGCATGCACTCTTCTCCCTCCAGGTCACTAAGGTGAGGCACATGGTCCTCTCTTCCTCAGATCTGCACTTGTTTATGTATATTCTGAAAAAGGTGGAATGGTATGATCTAGCTGAATCATGGTATTACGAAATATTGAGAATTTGAAAGTAAATCACTTGTTTCTTGCTCAGGTTTGCACTTGTGTATGTATATTTTGGAAAAAGGTTGATCAAGATTGTCTATTTTAATCATGGTCTTATTAAATATTGAGAAAATGGAAGTAGAACACTTGGTTTTAGAAATCTGATCTTGTCTCTGCTCTGAATCTATATGTATGATGTTCATGTCATGTTTGTCATTTAGCAAGTCTAATTTACATTTGTGTGGACTAGTAGTCAACATGTATATTGTAGTATAGCAATATTAGCAATAATTCTAAACTCTCATCATCCCATGTTATATATCCCAAAAAGTGCAGTTTGTATGTGTTTATTGATAAAGCATGCTTTTACAGTGTACATGGCACACAACCATAGTGATCTGTTGGACGATGATTGTTAATACCAGATGTTATTGTGTTCTGGATCCATGTGCTGCTAGTCATTCATTGTTGCAAGCTTATCTGAATTAATCATGAGTAGTCTAATAATTTTTTTCTTGGTTAATGCGTGTGTGGGATGTGGTGGCAGACTGGCAGTAGCTGAGTAGCACGTTAAATGCTTTCATCTTAACTAGCATTTGATATATTGGATAATTAGCTTGTCTGTGTTCAGCATGTGTCTCTACATTTGGCTCACTCATGCTAATGCTATTTCCTCCAATTTGGTGGAGATATAGGCCTGCTCGCCTCCACTACATGACTGCTGTTTATGCTGCAGCTGTCTTGCAACAGCCCATCGGCTGCTGCTAGCTACTGAAAATTTGTGCTGACACAGATATCTTGTTGGCGCTGCCGCAGTGAAGCATTATTACAGAGCAGGCGGATACTTGATAATATGGAGCTTATGGTGTGCTGTATTTTTCCTTTAGCAAGGGTCCAAAGTCTAGAGCTTTTTTGAGGTGTTCTTGCTAGTTGTTACCAAGGCTTACCGAGCAGTGAAGCATTATCAAGTGAAGCATTACCAAGCAGGTTGATACTTAATCATTTGTCATGAACTTTTGATTAATACTAGTTGTATGCATCAGTTATTTAGTTGCTGTCATAATGTAAATTAATGCATCAACTAATGTATTTATAATATATAGATAGACGTGTATGTGCCTATGACAGTTGTTTCTCTTGTTTAAATTGTGATTTTTGTTTTGGTTGGGAAACATGCTTATTATTTTATCTAAATGGCTGGACAACATTTCTTCTACATGAATGTGGAGTTTTGAATTTTTTTCTCGAATGTGTATGAATTTGAATGGGCTGGCCCAAAAACTATCATGGGTTTTACCCTAAGCTGGTTGGGTTGGACCAGGCCAAAAGTGAACTACAACAATGGGCTTAGCCCATTAGAAGCCCTGCTATGTGGGCTCAAACAAGCATGGTCTGGTTGGGTGGGACTAAGCCAAAAGTGAACTACAACAATGGGCTTAGCCCATTATAAGCCTAACTGCTATGTGGGCTCAAACAGGCAAGGTCAAATAACTTGTGACATGAAATGAGATGTCATAATGTTATGCCATGAACACCTAAACGTCATAAGTTGTCATTAAAGACGCTCATCTTTTGACATTTCATTTTTCGTCAACTTGGTGTCATAAATGATCACCTATGACTTATTTTGCAAGTATTATGACATATATCAAATGTCAAAAGATGACACATTTCTTTTAGTGGCGGTAGTCGTCGAGCCAGAGCCCGGGGTTCGTTTCCCGGAGTACCGGACGACGTTAGTTGATTGTCGAAAAGGGTGCGGGAACGGCGCGCGCCAGATGTGGCGAATGAACGCCAAGGGGCCCGGTGGCTCCGGCGTGGGAGGCCGGTCTTCATCGCTGTCATATCGGCCGCCACGTCGGACGTGGTAGCCTCGGCTTGCGCCGTCCTGCTTGGCGTGCTTGCGCGCGTTGAGCGTGTCACGCACGTCGTGATTTTCGCCTACGCGGGCGTGCACGGTGGGACGCCGGTGTTCGGCCAGTGCTGAGCCCACGCCTCCGCGACGCAGAGCTCTCGGCCTGTTGTTCCGCGACCCGCTCCAGAAGGGTCTTCAGCTCGTCGTGAGCGAGCTTGCCGTCGGGAGCATCTGGGATCGGAAGGTTGCGGAGCAGCATCCTTGCTGCCGCGATGTTCTGGCTTGCCCGCATGAACTGCGGCGTGCCGTGTTCATCGTTGATGATACGGTGGTGCACCGCCCGGGCCTCCCTGCGAGCGTGAGGCTCCACGGGATCCCTGGCGGCTTCGCGCTCGAACGTCACCTTTGGCTGCCGCTCCGCGAGCTGTTGCTCTATGTCGCGGAGGTCGTGGAGCTGTTGCTGCCAGGCCTCCGAAGACTGCGGGTCAGGCCTCGGCTGGGGTACCGTCACACCCGTCTGACGGATGGGCGTGTGGTTGCCGTCACCGTCATCGTCCCCTTCGTCGATAAGGGTGGGGTCGACGACGGTTGCGGGTGGAGGTGCGTCGCACATGAAGCACTCGCGGGCATGGTCCTCGTCGAGATCGTTCGAGTCGAAGTCGAGCAGATAATCACAGGCTTGGAGGAAGCCGTGAAGCGCCTCCTGATCCTCCAGACCGTCGAAGTCCAGGGGGTCCCAGTGATTAGTGCTCCCACGACTTGAGCCGGTGTAAGGTGTGGCCTCCGAGCTCGTAAGGAGATCGGAGGTGGAGCGAGAGTGGTGGGACGCGAGCCCCATTCATCTCCCTTCCGTGGGGTCAGCATGGAACCATGCGGCCACCATCTCCGCATACGACGCGGCGGCATTCCTCATGCTGAAAGGTTGTGCCTCCGAGACGGGCGTTTTGACGCGCCCAGGGGAGAGCAGCTGCCCTTCCGCGAGCTGCGCCATCACGTTAGCGAACGCGAAGTAGAAGTCGCGTAGAGACTCCTGAGTTGGTTGTGGTCCCTGGAGAATGTCGAGCTGGCGCTCGAACGGACAATGATCGGCCCGCGGGACGACCGCCTGACGAGCGGCTTGTTCCCCGGAGGGAGACAGATGGAGGTGGGCCATGGATGCGGTGATGGCGTCCACGGCTACCTCGGAAGATGCTACAGGGCGACGGAGAGCCAGGTCGGCCCCCTGCCCGTGGCACTGGAAGTCTAGGCTACCAAAACGAACAATGGAGCCCGGAGCGAAATCAACTTGGCGATCAGCCATCCGAAACTCAAAAATACGGGTGACATGCAAAGGTCCCCTACCTGGCGCGGCAACTGTCGGTGTCTAAAATGGCGGGGTCTAGACGGCCAACGAGTAAATTTCTAAGCGTGTCGGAGTTCGGATGGTTGCGCTCGGAGAACACAGAGGTTTATACTGGTTCAGGCACGAACACCCTACGTCCAGTGTGTTGCGGGGTCGTATTACCGAGCGCGGAGAGCTCATAGAGGGGAGCTAAAAGCTTTGGTGAGAGAGGGAAGCGCCTTCCCAGGTCTCGTGCGTATGAGGTTCCTTGTTCTGGTGTGTGCTCGCGTGTGTGCGAGTTTGAGTGTTGTGTGAATGATTGTTCCAGAGTCGAGAGAGCTAGAGTGGGGGTCCATTCCCTCCCTTTATACGTAGGGAGAGACGGAGGAGTACAGTAGAGAGAGAGGGAGCGATCGTGGGCCTGACTTGGGCTGCTGCCGCGGGAGGGCTTCGTCCTCATCCTCTCTTCCTTCTTGAAGAAGATTGCGCCAGTAGACACATGTCCGAGTCCTGTTCGTCCTTGTTGTGTTGTAGCCATGCACCTTGTGACTAGGAACCCCGCTGTCCCCTTTTCTAGGCATGGGCAGAGGCTGTCGCATAGGACCAGGTACCCCCGCGTTCCATCACACATGGCTGATGATGCCCTAATCCCTGTTGAAGTGTCCGTCGGGGACATGGCGTGGATGTAACGCGTAGAAGTCATCGGCTTAGGCAGGATGAATAGAGGTCGACATGGCGACTCATGCCTTAAGCCCCATGCCTGAGGATGGAGGAGACTGTGGACCTTTTGACTATATGGGCTAGGGCACCCTAGGCTGTGGATGGAGATGAGATCCCCGAGGGCGAGGGATGTCACGGATGACGTTCGGTGGGCTCGGACAGGGCGGAAGAACCCCCGAGGGTAGATGACGTCACGGGCGACGTCACCTAGACTCGGGCGAGACGGAGGAGCCCCCGAGGGTTGATAACATCTCGGATGACGCCGCCTTGGCTCGGGCGAGGCGGAAGAGCCCCCGAGGGTCGATGACGTCTCGGATGACGCCACCTTGGCTCGGGCGAGGCGGAAGAGCCCCCGAGGGTCGACGACGTCTCGGATGACGCCACCTTGGCTCGGGCGAGGCGGAAGAGCCCCCGAGGGTCGATGACATCTAAGATGACACCACCTTGGCTCAGGCGAGGCGGAGGAGCCCCCGAGGGTCGATGACGTCTCGGATGACGCCACTTTAGCTCTGGCGAGGTGGAGGAGCCCCCGAGGGTTGATTTTGTTTTTGTGGAGCCCGGTAAATTGGGTACCCTATTTTTAGGTATCCGACAAGTACGTATGTGCTCACCCTTGCATTCAAACACCACAGATGAAGATTGGGTTGATGATTACCGCAATGAGTACTAGTCTTGGAGTCAACCAGTCAAGCAGTCCCTTTTGGAGCTTCCGCAGAAGTCGTTGTTTAGTTAAGGATTTATTTGTTTAAGACTCTGTATTGAATATTCATTCGCTATGTAATAAGCACTGTGATGATACTATATATAGTTTGTCAACTCATGTGTGCGACATTTCCTGGGGTGCACATGAGCCTTTTATACACATGTTTTTGTTCTTAAAAACGGGTGTGTGACAAATTGGTATCAAAGCATGTGTTGACTGTAGGACGCAAGCCTAGTAGTTTTGGTCTCTATCTAAAGTTTAGTTTGCTACAAGAACTATTTTCTTCAACCTTGTCCTTTGAATTGATTATTTCTCAATCCTTGTCTAATCATCACCTCCTTGATAGCTTTCTTTGAGCTACTATTTCTTATCACCTTGTATATTTTGTTTCTCTTGGTTTTACTAAGTTTCTAGACTCATCTTGTTCAAAGTCTTTATGACCTTTAATCACCTGTCTTCCCTTTTCTAGGATGTTCCCCAATTGAGCAGAAGTGCGAGTAGTATCGCAGTTGAGTCTAGTTAATCGAGTCTTTGGTGTAGTGTGATCCATGTGTGCTTGGATTATTTGTCATGATGTTAATGTGTGATTTAGATATTTGTATTGCTTGCTGGAATCTTGTGGTTATACCTACAAGTTTCCAAAGTTTTATAATAATTAATTAATGGCATACATATAGTTGGGTTGGGTTTGTCCTATCTCTATCCTTGCTGTTTTCTGGAGCAGTATGCAATTTTTCTGTTATATCTCGAGATCGGATCATGCAAAATTCATGAAATTTTTCTGGGAACAACTATACTTACTCATGGTTCATCTCCAACTGGAATCACCCTCATAGCTGTTATATTTTAAGAGATATGTCTGTTACAATTTAAGGTTTCTGCACAGTCTAGAACCTGAAACAGAATCTGTTCTTTGCTGTTTTAAGCAATTTTAATTTCTGAATCTGAGAATGTCGGTTAAAACAAAGTTGTAGAGAATTTCGAGACCTTTCCATAAAGTCTAGAACCAACTGAATCGCATATGTGTAACTCGAGTTATGGTTGTTTTACTACAGTGTTGTCAGAACATCTTATCCAGAAAATTTCAGATTTACATATACCAACTGCTTTTTGATGCCCCAGATAATCTACCCTTAAGGGGGGTAGACTTTCAGATTACACCAGCTATTTTTGTTGAACAAGAAGGATGGTAGTCAAAGAATATGTGTTGACTATAGACCACTCAATGAGGTTACAATCAAAACATGTATCCGTTGCCTAGAATTGATGTTTTGTGTTATCAAAGGTTGATCTTCGTTCGGTCTATCACCAATTGAAGATCTGTACTAGTGATATTCCAAAGATAGCTTTCACCACAAGGTATGGTCAGCGCTTGCGCGGGCAGGTGAGACTTGTTGGCGTAAAACTGGCACCCTTCGCAGGCGCGTACTATCTCCGTGGCGTTTACTACGGCCGTAGGCCAATAGAAACCTTGGCGAAATGCTTTTCCGACGATCATGCGGGGGGCTGCGTGGTGTCCGTAGTCTCCCGCATGTATGTCCTCTAGCAGACCCATGCCCTGCTCCGTAGGGATGCAACGCTGCAAAATTCCCGTGGGGCTGCGTCTGTAGATTTCTTGGTTGATAATGACGAAGGACTTGGCGTGCTGTGCGATGTGGCGTGCTTTGTTCCTATCGTTGGGGAGGTGCTCCTGAATCAACCAATCCAGGATGAGTACCCTCCAGTCGGGGAGAGGGTCGTCGTTACCGGCCGGTGCGTCGTCCCCGGCGTCACGTACCTCCTCGATGTCCATGACTTCTATCGCGGTAATCTCCGGGGCCTCGGCCTCGGGCTCCACACGCCAGGTGATGAACGGCTTGTGGAGGTCGCTGGCGAAGACTCCGGGCGGGACCGCGCCTCAACTGGCAGCCAACTTTGTGAGCTTGTCTGCCGCCTCGTTGTATCTTCTGGCGACGTGGTTGAGCTCCAAGCCGTCAAATTTTTCCTCCAGGCGGCAGACCGCCTGGCAGTATGCTATCATGTTTGGGTCATGGCAGTTCGACTCCTTCATAACCTGTTCGACTACGAGCTGGGAGTCACCTCGCACGTCGAGCCTTTTGATGCCCAACTTTGTTGCTATGTGTAGCCCGTTTACCAGGGCCTCGTATTCTGCGATGTTGTTAGATGCCAGGAAGAACATACGGATCATGTACTTGAGCCGGACCCCGAGCGGGGAGACGAAAACCAGGCCGGCGCCGGCTCCAGTCTTCATCAGCGATCCGTCGAAATACATGACCCAAAACTCCTGGTTCTCCGCCGTCGGTGGCAGCTGGACCTCGGTCCACTCGGCGACGAAATCCGTGAGGACCTGGGATTTGATGGCCGTCCGTAGTGCATAAGAGATAAACTCCCCATGAGCTCTAATCCCCACTTCGCCACCCTTCCTGTAGCTCGCGGCTCTGTACCACCTCCCCGAGGGGGTAGGACAACACGACAATGACGTTGTGGCCATTGAAATAGTGGGCTAGCTTTCTCCGTGTGATGAGAACTACGTAAAGGAGCTTCTGGATTTGGGGGTACCTAGTCTTGGTCTCGGATAGTACCTCACTGATGAAATAGACCGTCCGCTGGACCTTTAGTGTGTGCCCCTCCTCCTCCCTTTCGACGACGATGACGGAGCTCACCACCTTGGTGGTGGCAGCTATGTAAAGGAGAAGGTCCTCGCATGGCGTCGGTGGAACGAGGATGGGTGCGCTTGTGAGGATCGCCTTGAGCTTGTCGAGGGCCTCTTGCGCTTCGGAGGTCCAGGTGAAGTGTTCGGTCTTCTTGAGATGTCGGTAAAGGGGGAGGCCTCGTTCGCCAAGGCGCGAGATGAAACGGCTCAAAGATGCAAGGCATCCCATGACCCGTTGCACCCCCTTCACATTGCGGATTGCTCCCATACTGGCGATGGCGGAGACTTTATCGGGATTGGCCTCGATGCCACGCTCGGAGACGATGAAGCCGAGAAGCATGCCACGCGGAACCCCGAATACACACTTCTCGGAGTTGAGCTTGACGCGTTGGAGCCTAATGGCCCCGAACGTTGTCTCGAGGTCTGCGACCATGGTTTGCGTCCGCTTGGACTTCACCACGATGTCGTCCACATATGCCTCAACCGTCGTGCCGATGAGTTTCCCAAAAATTGAGCGCATGCACCGCTGGTACGTGGCCCCCGCGTTCCTGAGTCCAAATGGCATGGTGACGTAGCAGAAAGAGCCGAACGGTGTGATGAAGGATGTCGCGAGCTGGTCAGACTCCTTCATATGAATTTGATGGTAGCCGGAGTATGCGTGAAGGAATGAAAGTGTTTCGCACCCCGAGGTGGAATCGACAATTTGATCGATATGCGGCAGAGGGTACGGGTCCTTGCCGCATGCCTTGTTCAGGCTGGTGTAATCTACGCACATTCTCCATTTTCCGCTCTTCTTCTTAACTAGCACTGGATTAGATAACCATTCAGGATGGAATACCTCTTTGATGAATCCAGCCATCAGAAGTTTGTGGAGCTCCTCCCCGATGGCCCGCCGCCTTTCCTCGTCGAAATGGCGCACGCATTGCTTCACCGGCTGGGCCCTGGATTGAATCATCAAGGCGTGCTCGGCCACGTCTCTCGGTATGCCTGGGACATCTGCGGGGCTCCAAGAGAACATATCGCCATTCACGCGGAGAAAGTCCACGAGCCCCGATTCTTGTTCCGGATCTAGGGAGGCACTGATGCACAGCAGTCGGTCATCCGTTTTGGACGGGTCGAGCTGGATCTCTTTTACCCCCTCTAGGGGGGTAAAGTTTCCCATGCCCTTAGAGTCGACCCTCTCGCTGCTTGCAGCCTCGGTTGCTGCAGCCAGCTCCGGACATCGCGCTGCGGCCATTGCTCTTTCGCAACTGTCCACATCACACTGGTACGCCTCCGCGAGCTCGAAGGTGACCGTGATGACTCCCTGAGGGCCTGGCATTTTGAGCTTGACGTAGGTGTAGTTCGGGATGGCCATGAACTTCGCGTAGCACGACCTTCCCAACACTGCATGGCAGGGCGCATCGTAGTGTGCGACCTCGAAGGTGAGGAGCTCGGTCCAGAAGTTGTCCGGTCCCCCGAACGTAACGGGCAAGTCGATCTACCTGAGGGGTATGGAAGGTTTGCCGGGTACAATTCCATAGAAGGCAACCCCCTCCAGGCGAAGTTTTCCCCGAGGTACCTTTAGGGCCTTGAAGGCGTTGTAAAACATGATGTTGAGGTCACTGCCCCCATCCATCAATACCTGGGTGAAGCGTATGCCCCCTATGATCGGGTCCACGATGAGTGGGTAGCGTCCCGGATGGGGGATGCGCTTCGGGCGGTCGCCTTGCCCGAAAGTGATGTCAGTGTCCGACCAGTCGAGGAAGTCAGGAGCCGTCGGGACAACTGTGAGGACCTCATGTCGTTCTTGTTCCTGCTGGAGCATGTGGTATCCGGTCCCCGAACCGCCGAAGATCATGAGGCATTTGTCCTCAGGGGGAGGAAGGTCGTTGCGACCCCCGCCCCCGTTTCTTCTAATCGAGAGATGCCTGGCCATCTTTTCACACTTCTTAAGGGCATGTCTGACAGGCACGCTGTGGTGCAGACAAGGCTTGGCAAGGGCGTCGTCGTAGTCGCCTCTCTCCTTACCGTCGTGGGGAGGAAAAGGAGGCCCGCGACCCTCCGACGCGACCGCATCGGCGTAGCTGCGTCGCGGCCTGCCTTTTGCCTTCCCGGAACAGGAGGTGACGCTAGGGAGGTGTCTGCATACTGGTCGTCGCTGTCCTCTCTTGGGTCTCCGTCCTAAGCCGTCGGGCTTCCCGAGGCTAGGCGAAGAGGGTCTGGAAAACGCAGGTCGCCTCGCGACGTGGGCGCCGGGGCTCCTGTTTCGGGTACGGGCGTGCTGTACCCAGAAGAGGGCGGCTGCCCTCCCGCGAGATGTGCCACCATGCTGGCGAACGAGGAGCAAAAGTTGCGCAGGGACTCCCATGCCGGCTGGGGTCCCATGAGCATGCCGAGCTGGCGCTCGAACTGAGGATAATTGGCCCGCAGGACGACCACCCCGCGAGCGGGGTGTTCCCTGGAGGGAGACAGACGAAGGTGGGTCATGGAAGCGGTGATGGTGTCCATGGCTACCTCAGGAGATGTCATAGGGCGACGGAGAGCCAGGTCGGTGTCCTGCCCGTGGCACTGGAAATCTAGGCTACCGAAACGAATGATGGTGCTCGGAGCGAAACGAACGTGGCGATTAGCCATCCGAAACTCGAAAATATAGGTGACACGCAAAGTTCCCTACCTGGCGCGCCAACTGTCGGTGTCTAAAATGGCGGGGTCTAGATGGCCAACGAGTAAATTTCTAAGCGTGTCGGAGTTCGGATGGTTGCGCTCGGAGAACACGAAGGTTTATACTGGTTCGGGCACGAATGCCCTACGTCCAGTGTGTCGCGGGGTTGTATTACCGAGCGCAGAGAGCTCGTAGGAGGGAGCTACAAGCTTTTGGTGAGAGAGGGGAGGTTGTGCCCAGGTCTTGTGCGTATGAGGTTCTTGGTTCTGGTGAGTGCTCGCGTGTGTGCGAGTTTGAGTGTGTGTGTGTGAATGAGAGTTGGAGTGTCGAGTCCCCCTGAGATTGGGGGTCCATTTCCTCCCTTTATACATAGGGAGAGATGGAGGAGTACAGTAGAGAGAGAGAGTGATGTGGGCCCGGCTTGGGCTGCTGCCGAAGGAAGCCTTTGTCTTCATCCTGTCTTCCTTCCTGGAGAAGATTGCGCCAATGGACGCATGTCCGAGTCCTGTTCGCCCCTGACGAGCTGTATCCATGCTCCCTGTGACCGGGAACCCTGCTGTTCCCCCTTTCCGAGTATGGGCGGAGGTTGGTCGCACAGGACCAAGCACCCCTGCGTTCCGTCGTTCAGTGCATGATGATGCCCTAATCCCTGTTGGAGTGTCCTTCGGAGCCATGGCGTGGATATCACGCGCGGAAGTCGTCGGTTAGGAAGCACAGGACCCTATTCCGTAGGGTGAACAGGGGTCGGCATGGTGGCTCATGCACTAAACCCCATCCCTGAGGACCCCACCTATGACATGCCTCTACTCCAACATAGCAAGGTACAATTGATTGACATATGCATTCATCCTTTGCTAAGTCTTGTGTAGAGCATATAGACATCACTCATGATAAGCTCATTCATGAAAAACAAATGTTTTCTATAGACATATGACATCACTATAGCTTCTATGAGTTGATTGATCTAGTGATGGCATATGACATGTTGATAAGCTTGCAACCTCACATGTTTAGTCTAGAATACTTATTCTTGTACTTAACCAACATGGCCAAGATAACCATTGCAAGATGTGTGAAGAAGCTTGTCCATGGTTTAAACCGTGTTAAGTATCTAGGACAAGTAATCTAGGTTAAATATAATTTGATAATTCACCCCACTCCTTTCTATATTGACTTGATAAACAAATCTTCCTAAGTATCCTCATGTGATACATGTTACTACAAGTGGTTTCCTTTGTGGTAATATGTGACAAAGGGGGAGAAATTGTGTTAAAATGATAGTGAAAGGGGGAGAAATGTTAAAATGAGAAACATGATAAGGAAAGAAACAAGTGGAATCTAGAAATAGGGGGAGAAATAAGATTTTGGAAAAATGAAAAATTAAAATTTGAGCACACAAGTAGGGGGAGCAAGCCTATGAACAATTTGTTGCATTTAAATGTGCATTCACTCATATGCTTGCTTGCTTTGAAGTTATAGTACTTTTTCATGTGGTTTCTTGCTTGTGTGGTGCATGAGTAGTTGTAATCTTGATTGATGATTTGATCACTAGCATGCATAGGAAGTTAGCTAGCTATCCTCTCTTGTTTATATTATGTATTCCTTGTGGTATCGAGCTAACCATGTTGCTAAGGGTAAAATGAAAGGCGCACTTCGATTGGTATCACACTTCAAAGGTCTATTCTTTAAACCTTAGCATCATGTCATAGTTTGTTAGTTGTTCACCCCTCCAAAAGTTCTATCTAAGCATGTGTGCAAAGCTTGATGTTTACTCTTAGTAGTGCACACATGTAGGGGGAGTTAACACTATCAAACCAACTTGGAAATGATTGACCACTTTCTTTTATAATCATATCTTCCAAGGGGTGTCAAGCATTTCAAAGTTGAAAAAAAATCATATTTCATATAATTTTATATGGGTTGTTATCAATTACCAAAAAGGGGGAGATTGAAAGATCTCTAGTGTTTTGGGTAATTGATGAAACCTAAGTACTAACCTAACTCTAAGTGTGAGTAGGCTTAGTACACTAAGACAAGTGATGGAGCAAGATGGAGGCTAAGGAGAAAGCTATCTAGAAGCTCACACTTGGAGAAGAAGAGAAGAGGAGGAGTCCCTAAAGCTTTTCAAGGAAAAGGTAAAATAGGGCTTTTTCTATTTTGGTGATCAAGACACCTAGTGGGTGTGATCACATTTAGGATAGGTAACCGTACTATGAAGATGGGAAAATAGTTAGTGGTTACACCTATCAAGTGCCATTAGGAGTTCATTACATGCATTGCATCTAATCCTAGAAAACAATCCCTTGTAAACTTGATAAAATATGCCAACACACATGCACAAGTCAGTGAAACACTTGGTGGTGGCACATGAGATCAAGGGAAGAAAAGAGAAGAAGATTTTGATCAAGACAGGAGCTCCAGACCAGTCTGTATGTGAGCACCGGACTATTGAAAGTGGTCCGGTGGTTCAGACTCAGGCAGGGCTCAAACAGTAAGGCTTCGGACTAGTGGTCTGGTGGTGCGTCGAACTATCAGAAGACCGGTTTTCAGAAGTCCGGTGGCTTAGCAGGAAATCAAGGCAAGCTCCGGACCAGGCGAAATGGTCCGGTGGTCAGCTTTGGACTGGTGGTCCGAAGCACTGGCACTCACTGTGTGAAATCGTCAAAAGACTAGAGAAGCTCCAGACCAGAGGATATGGTCCGGTGGTGAGCTCCGAACCAGAAGTCCGGAGCATGGGTGCTTACTGTACTCCAAGTTGGAGCTAAGGCAAAAGCGTTGGACCAGGGGCTCAAGACTATGGCAAGTGGTCCGAAGGTCAGATGGTTTGAATCTTCAACGGTCAAATTTAGAAGACAGTGGACATGTGGCACTCGCAGAGGCGTCGGACCAGGCGTCGTACTAGGCTCCGGACCATAGCGTCGGACCAGCTGCAATGGTTTGATGGTCTCAAAAGTAGTTCGGTGGTCACGTTTCAGCAGCTCCAAAAGTGGAAAACGGCTAGTTTCTTTGAGGAGGCTATATAAGGGTGTGTGGCTGGTTCAAGGAATCTCTCTTGCACATTTGGCTATTGCATACTCTTGTGAGCAAACCACACACACTCTCACTCATCTCTTAGTTGATTTTTATCATCCATTTGAGTGAGTGGAGTGATCAAGTGCATTGCATAAAGTGATTCATCTTAGTGGCACTTGGGAGTTGATACCACTGCTAGTTTCTTGTTACTCTTGGTGATTGCCTTCACCTAGACGGTTTGGAGCAAGCGGTGTGGATTCGAGAAGCTTGGTGATTGTGCTTCATCGACCACAAGTGAAGATTGTGAGGGGTTCTTGTGCCTTCCCCGCGGGAGATCACAAAGGTAACTCTAGTGGATTGCGCGTGTCTTGGAGAGCCCTTATTTTGTGTTGGTTGTGAGGCACCCGGTGACGGGTTTGTCGTGTGATGCCAATTAGCTCTTGAACCTCCAAGTAAGTGAGCCGACACAACAAGGACGTAGTGAGCTCTTGAACCTTTGTGAGCTCTTGAACCTTTGTGAAAAATCAAGTGTCATCTTTGTGTGATTGATTGGTGTTCTTGGAGCTCTCAACTTGATTGGATCAATCCTCTACTCGGCGGTATAATCACCCAACCTATCTCTTTCATACATGCAAGTAGCATATTAAGCTGTGCCTAGAGGGCTATTAGACTTGAGTAGAATTTGAGTGATCTTAGAGCCATATTAGGATAGCAATTGTGGTTAGGAAGCTTTTCTTAGCTAGGTTTGCTATTGCTAGTTAAGCTTCGCCTTTTAGTTATCTAACTTGTTGTTGAGTTTGTTTTAAGTTTCGAATTTAGGCTATTCACCCCCCCCTCTAACCTTGGATAGGACCTTTCACTGGGGTCTTTCACTTTTCTCAAATTATAAGTCGTCGTACGGGTGCGGTAGTGTGTTTGTTTCTTTGTATTCCAAAACTACCCCTTCTAGCTTTCTCCGCCCCCAGATCCAGATCCTCAGTCCGCTCCTCCCATGACCTCCGTCTAGCTCTCTCCGCCTCCAGATCCAGATCGAGGCTTCCCCAAAATCATTGTCCTCTTGCTCGTCAAACGCGGGCAGAGAAGGGCGCACGCCGCGCACGGATGGCGAACCAAGATGAGAAAGTTGCGAGGGCGACCATCAAGGAGAAGAACGCGGCGGCGGCGTTGCCTATCGAGGAGGCCACAGCATGTGAGCATATACCTCCTCCGCCCTGAACTAGAGCTCGCTCCCGCCGCCCAGTCCTCGCCACACCACTGCCCAGTCCGTCGCCACCAATGGCCTCCTCCGCCATGGAGCTCTCGCTCCTCAACCCTACCGCGATGCACCGCCACCACGGCGACCTCGCCGCCGGCATGCCCCTCTACGGCCGGCGCTCCTCCGTCGTCCGCTTCCGCGTGTCCGCCTCCGCCGCGGCCGCGCGCCGCCCAAGTCCTCGGGCCCCAAGAAGCGGGGCAAGAAGGAGATTCAGGATTCGCTGCTCACGCCCCGCTTCTACACCACCGACTTCGATGAGATGGAGACCCTCTTCAACGCCGAGATCAACAAGCAGCTCAACCAGGCGGAGTTCGACGCCCTGCTGCAGGAGTTCAAGACGGACTACAACCAGACCCACTTCGTGCACAACCCGAGTTCAAGGAGGCCGCTGACAAGATGCAGGGCCTGCTCCGCCAGATCTTCGTCGAGTTCCTCGAGCGCTCCTGCACCCCGAGTTCTTTGGCTTCCTCCTCTACAAGGAGCTCGGCCGCAGGTTCAAGGTTCTTCTTCGCAGCCAAGTAGAGTAATTTCGTCTGAATCCCCATCTTCCTCCGAATCCCCATCTTTCTCTCCTCCACTAGCTAGTGTACTCCCTCCTTATCTAATCTCGTCAGGATTATTGTTGCCCGGTTTCATAAAGTTTGCATTTTTTCACTGATTTGGTCATCATGCATGTGTGCCGGAATTGTTGCGTTAATTTTGTTTTTGCTTGCGCCCTCTCTAGGGGCTGACGCAAGAATACCCATCTTCCTCTCTAGGAGCTTCAGAAGGTGACAAGGGTGACGACACAACAGCCGTTCCGTCTCAGGACCGAGGTAGGCCTAGTGCTTCAAAACACCTTAGATTTGTTCATGCTTGGGAATCCTTCTGAAGAAATTGTGTCCTGTTCCTGTACTCAGCAAAGAGGAAAAGCCAAGGAAAGAAATTTTGTTGAGAGATTGAGGAAGATGGAGCTAGAGGAGGAGAGGTTGCGCAATCCACTCGCACAAGGTCTACCCTACACGACTGATGAACGAGAGGGTTAAGGGGTTCACGGCGCAATGGCAAAGGTCATTGGTTGGGGCTCCCACCCAGGGTTCAAATCCTGGGTGCGACACTTTATTCTGGATTTATTCCAGAATTTTCCGACGCTACGCATTAAGTGGTAGGCGACCTTCCCGTCGACAGCGAGGCGCCTGTGGTGACTTCATAGGGGTAGGGTTTGCGTGCGTGTGTTCGTAGGGGTGAGTGTGCGTACGTGTTGAGCGTCTGCGTTGTACTGCGTAATCTCAAAAAAAAAAGACTAATGAACCAGAGGTATGCCATGCCAGCTAAGTATGCCTTCAGTAATTTCAGTTCATAGTGTCCACTTAACACTGCTAGACTGCGTGAATTGTTGCTTGCATTACCATGGTCGTCAATGCCTACAGGAATTTTCATGTATACAGTTTTGTTCTAGCATCGTTGCCATCGGCTGGCACACAATTTTCAGTCATCTCTGAACTTCAAGGAAGACCATGTTTCCTTATCGGATATCTCAAGTGGTAATGTGGTAATGTTTGCTCAACCTTTCTCTGATCCTTATCTGTTCTGCAGATCCGCGCGAAATCTCCAACAAAGGAACCCACCGAACCGATCGATCATGTGTTGCACAGCGAAGTGCGTGTGGTCAAACGCGTCAAGTTCGATAGCCAAGTAAGTTGCCGATTGCGATGCTTGCTCGCCGTCGTTGATTCGTGAGGACTGCTATGCACCGGCTGTCTTTCCATCCTGCAGGTCGCTGAGCGCAATAGCTTCTTGGAGGAAGTGAAACTGGAGAGGGAAAGACAGCAAAAGGTTAAATTTGTTGCTGCCTATATCCATCTGAAACTTACTACAGCATGGTATTGGTACGAGTTTTCATCTTGTTCGGCTGTAAGAAATAAGGCCATCAAGGGATTCTTGTGCAGTTGGATGAGGAAATTTTGTTGAGAGGTTGATGAAGCAGCAGCTAGAGGAGGAGAGGCTGCACAATCCAGCTAGAGGAGTACGGAGTACTTGCTTTCTCAGAGTGCTTCTTTTGTGTTGTGCACCCTTCATGCATATTGAAAATCGATTGATTTTTGCAGATCTGTTGGGAAAATAAGCTTTTGGTATCCAGAAGTCCAGAAAAGGTTAGAAAATAAAAACCCCAACTTTGTTTGATGATTATTCTCAGGAGTAGAATCTTTTTATGACTTATCTTTGTGATTGATTTTGGATGCAGTACCTGGGATACTGAGGAGGAGCTACCGAAATCCCTTGTGAACATAGGGGAGAAACTCTGGTATGAGCATGAAAAGGACACCAGTAATTAATCTAAATTTAAAATACTTGTAACGTACGGTATAGAATTAAAATACTTGAGCCATACATTTTTATTCCTCTCTTTAAATAAAAAACCATATCTAAAAATTGCTAGCATAATCTTTACAAAATGACTTATAATAACAGACTAACATACTCAACCAAATTGTGCTAGCTGGGCAAGTGCACTAGCATAGAGACCATTCTCGCATGCCAATCGATGGGGTAGCCTTCCTTCTCTTTCTAGTCCTTGCTTATTCATATGTGGGATTTTGTACCAATTTCCTCCTCCAATTTTCATCACCTCTTTCATGCACATCTGAAGAGTTAGGAATACTCTATTCAGATTTTCCTCATAGCCCTCGAACTCTGCTTCCACGTTATAAATTAGATCTTCGATGGTTTCTGGACTTCCGCAGTCAGTTAAGGATTGTATGGAGTTGAAGAAACCAAGGTCCAGGACATTCATGTCTGGGGAGTTAGCTGGTTGTTGCATCAGCTGAATGTCCAGAACAGTAGCTGCCACAGCTTGAAGAAAGGCTGGATCATTTTGTTGAACATGTGTTCTAGCATTATCTTGTTGAATGAAAATGGTGTTGCCAGCATCTTCTTGTGGCCACATTTGTTGGATGGCTGGGATAACCTTGTTAATCAAATATTCCCTCATCAGCTCTCTATTGACTATGATAGATTTGGTTTCTAAGGTTCCCCTTATTCTGTTGTGGCTTCTTCTTGCTGGAGGAACCACTTTCACAAATGGCCATACTCCAATCTTTCCAGAAAATGTCACATTCCCTAGTCCATTGTATCTGGGCCTAGCTACAGCTGTGAGAAACATAACCTTACCAATATTGTTCTTGTTTTGAATAATACGCACAGGCTCATCTTCTTCTGGTAGCAAGTAGTATGTCCTTCCCCTTTTGGTCATATGGTACCATTTTTCATCGATGTGCACAATATTCAACAATCAACATGTCAATGAATTTAGGTTGTGCTTCCGATAGAGTTGTCTGATCTAGCATTGAAATGCAAAACTTCAGTCTATCTTTCTTGTTGTTGTCTCTCAACAGTGGCTTCAATGCACTTGAGTGGCGTTTTATCTCACCTAGCTTGAATTTTCTGTGCAATGTAGAAACACTAGCATCTAAAGATTTAGCTAGGGACCTTAAGGTGGACCTTTTGTTTAGTGGAATTGTGGCCATTTGAGAGACATCAAGTACAACTTTCTTGCGGCCCACATGACCAGTTTTTTTGTTAGAAATATCAACTTCTTGTCCTAGTGCCATCTGCTCAGCTGCACACTTCCAGATCTTTTGAATAACTCAAATATGTGCTTGAAAGACAGCAGCAACCTCCTTTGTTGCATTTTTCGGTAGTTTTCCAATTCTCCTTTTTGCATGCAAAGCTGTGTACACAGCATATCTTTGGGTATCAGTTAACCATTTCCTTAACCTTATGTGTTGTTCAACACCTACAATTGAAATAATAGGATAAGAATATTAAATTAATTGAAACTAACAATTTTTTTTTATTCAAGGTATTGACAGTGGTAGAGCTATTTTCTGCACACCTACAATCCTTATATAAGCCACTTTCTGCCATTTTCCATATGCAAAATTTTACAGTGGTAGAGCTATTTTTATAGAAGCACAAGAAAATGGACAACATGATGTTCTTTAAAATCACTTAAAATGGCTTCATAAGATTCTTGGCTACGTGCACTGCATGAGTGCCTTATTGTGCATACTAAATGTATTTAAGCATTTCATGGTGCAATTGATGACATGTTATATTGAAAAAAATTGTCACACATCACATTAGTTGGCATATTTCTAACTCATGGAGCATGTAAATAGAGGAATGAGGAAGAGGTAAATCAGAAGTTATACCTGCAGATACAGAGTTGACACCTTCATCTTGAGCCGGAGCGTTGCCATCCTCCAAGGTTGCAGAATTTCCAGCATCACCACCCTCAAAGGTTGCAGAATTGCTTTCTCCAGGTATGACTCTTCCATCTAAATCTTCTGGAGGTGTGCAATTGAGGTCTAGAAGAATGGTTGGTTCCATGCAAGATCAATTGCAGATCCAATCACCTGTATTTCACACCCGTTGATGCAGAGTCTGCAACATTTGATGAGTTACCTATGGATGCAGTGAGCTACAGGGAGGACAACTAGCCAGAGATGATCATGCTTGGGAAGGTCACCTGTTGATCACGAATGGAGAACTCTATACCATGCAAAAATTTGCTGGTGGTGGCTCGCGCAAGGGAGCTGGGTGTATGGAGGAAACCACAGGCGTGTGGATATGGACCGCAGCCGCCTCCGATGGCTTCCTGGCGTCGGTGGCGAGATCCCTGGTCTCCGCAGGAGGGGGATTTTTTAAATTGTTGACGCTGGTCTCCCCGCAGTAGAGAGGGAATTTTAAAATGTTTTGCCGTGTCTGTATTGTGAAAAGGAGAGAGCTGGGACCCACGTGATAGCAAGTTGCCGTGTCTGTATTTGAAAATTTCTGTTTCCTGGGACCCACGTGATAGCAAGTTGCTCAGCAAGTTGCATCTCTTTGAATTGCGTACGTCTCTTTTAATTTGTTGGTGGAAGGGTAAAACTGACAATCTGCAGCTTACCTTAACATCTACTAAACTGGTCGGAACGACCTATAAATTGGCACAGAGGGAGTACTTAATAAGAAACCCAAAACCTCTAAGTTTGCACCTAAAGTTGATGAAGGTTTTCTTCTTGGTTATGGATCAAATGAGCATGCCTATCGTGTATTCAACAAGACCTTAGGGAAAATTGAAATTGCGATAGATGTGACATTTGATGAATCGAATGGCTCTCAAGTAGAGCAAATTGATCAAGTGATTGTAGGTAATGAGGAACCACCTTGTAAAGCAATCAAGAATATGGCTATTGGTGACATTAGGCCACAAGAAATCCAGGCCACAGAAGTGGAACCTCAAGGTGATGATGCTACTGCCCCAAGACTTGAAGAAAATGGGCCAACGGTGCTCCCTGGTCAGGCATTTGTCCCTGTGGCCGGCACTGTCGGACCCAGCAGACAGGCAACAAGTCCTTCACCTGCAAGCCCAAGAAACCTACAACCTATATTTGAAGAGTATGAATATGATGACCAAGCTGATCAACAAGAAGCCACAGAACATCCAAGATTGAGGCAAACCATTCAAAAAGATCATCCCGTTGATAATATACTTGGGAGTCTTCGAAGGGGGGTAACTACTCATTCACATTTGGCAAATTTTTGTCAATTTTACTCTTTTGTCTCCTCTTTGGAACCTCTCAAGGTTGAGCAAGCTCTAGATGATCCGGATTGGGTGATGGCTATGCAAGAAGAGCTTAATAGCTTTGAAAGGAACAAGGTTTGGTCATTGGTGGAAAGACCCAATACAAATGTGATTGGAACCAAGTGGCTCTTCCACAACAAGCAAGATGAGCAAGGCGTGGTGACAAGGAACAAGACAAGATTGATGGCTCAAGGTTTCACTCAAGTGGAGGGCCTAGACTTTGAAGAGACATATGCACCTGTAGCTACGCTTGAAGCAATTCGAATGCTTTTGGCCTACGCCGCCCATCATGATTTCAAGCTTCAACAAATGGATGTGAAGAGTGCATTCCTCAATGGCCCAATCCAAGTGTTGGTCTATGTTGAGCAGCCACCGGGCTTTGAAGATCCCAAGTTCCCACATCATGTCTTCAAGCTCCATAAGGCGCTCTATGGGCTTAAGCAAGCACCAAGAGCATGGTATGAATGCCTTAAGGAATTTCTACTCAAACAAGGCTTTGAAATAGGCAAAGCAGATCCTACTCTCTTCACTCATAAAGTCAATAATGATATCTTTGTGTGCCAAATATATGTCGATGACATAATATTTGGTAGTACTAACCAATCCTTTTGTGATGAGTTTAGTAGGATCATGACTAAGAGATTTGAGATGTCTATGATGGGTGAGCTAAAGTTCTTCCTCGATTTTCAAATCAAGCAACTCAAGGAAGGGACTTTCTTATGCCAAACCAAGTACACCCATGATATGTTGAGAAAGTTTGACATGGTGAATGAAAAGCCAATCAAGACACCCATGCCAACTAATGGACATCTTGATCTTGATGAAGGAGGGAAATCCGTGGACATAAAGGTATATCGCTCCATGATCGGCTCTCTCCTTTACTTATGTGCATCTAGGCCGGACATAATGCTTAGTGTTTGCATGTGTGCTAGATTTCAAGCTAACTCGAAAGAGTGCCACTTGGTGGTTGTTAAGAGAATTTTGAGATATCTAGTTTTCACTCCTAACCTTGGCTTATGGTATCCTAAGGGCTCTAAGTTCGATCTACTTGGGTATTCGGATTCCGATTACACCGGTTGCAAGGTAGACCGAAAAAAGCACTTCGGGGACGTGTCAATTCCTTGGACGGTCCCTAGTGTCTTGGAGTTCTAAGAAGCAAAATTATGTAGCCCTTTCCACCGTCGAGGCCGAGTATGTTGCAGCTGGCGCATGTTGTGCTCAACTACTTTGGATGAGGCAAACCTTAAAAGATTTCGGATGTCAATTCACCAAGATACCTCTCTTGTGTGATAACGAGAGTGCAATCAAACTCGCAAATAACCCGGTTAGTCACTCTAGAACAAAACACATAGACATCTGTCATCACTTCTTGAGAGACCACGAATTAAAAGGAGATATCGCAACTCGCCATGTGAGCACCAAAAAGCAACTAGCCGATATCTTCACTAAGCCTCTCGATGAGACAAGGTTTTGTGCTTTGCGTAGTGAGCTGAATATACTTGATTCTCGTAACATGGTTTGAACTATAGCACACATTTGTTTGTCCACCTAGCGACTTAGGCAAAACTTTGAAAATTTCAATTATGTGCTTCAAACCCAATTTTGAAAGAAACTTGAATGTGTTGGTCATAGTATGATTGATGATTTGCTCACTGACCAACATATGGCAAAGGGGTATGTGTCCACAATTGCATAAATATATAGTATAAAGGTGGCATGGTACCTCACTGCCTGGCTAGGACAGCAGTGTCGGGGAGGCCGGCAGTGCCGGACCTAGTTCGGTAGTGCCGCGACTTAAGGGTCCCGAGCCTGTCGGGAACAAGTCCACCTCCCGGGTTTCTCTTTTATTCTCTATCTAGACCCGAGGGGATTCCATCCCAAGTCATATCCCCCAACGGAAACACCTCTCCTCTCCTCTCTCAACCCCAAGGAGACCTAGGGAGCCTAGAGGTCCCTCTCTTCTTCCCCAGCGGTGCCGCCCTTCGGAGGTGCTTCCATTGGAGGAGGTGTGGAGGATCTTCCTCCCTGCGTCAAGCTCCATTCAAGCCCGTCCTTCTTCATCCTCATCCCTCTCTTTCAAAGGTAATAACATGAAACCCTAACTTGGGTCGATCTATGCAATGTATGGATTTTGAGATGGGATTTAGGTTGTTAGTAGTTGCATTATGTATGGTGATGTACCTCCAGTAGTTGGATTTGGTCAAAACCAAGATTCCATGGTGGATTGGAAAAGCATGCTTGGGTGCTGTCTGCACCAGGCCGGCAGTGCCGGACTCTGGGCAACAGCACCGAAGCAGTTGCTTCTCCAGTCAACCATAGACTCTTGTTTTTTATTGAATCTTTCCACTAGAGTTTCTAGTCACTGTCTAAGTGCAGCAACTTAACCTTCTCTCTTTTAAATGCATAGATGGACGCCGGTGGATCGAGTGCTGGTGCTAGAGGAAAGGGGCCAAGGACAAAGGCCCGAGCTGTCAGAGGTGGTAGAGGAGGAATTGATGATGGCCTGAATCCTAGGCAGAGGATAAGGCAGGAGAGTGAGCTACAGATGGCAGGAAGAACCATAGAGGAGGGTGCTTGTCCTAGGACACCTCCTGATTTGGGTCTTTTGGATGGCTCATATCTCATTGAGCATCCTGAGGAGGTTCTTGTCAGAGGCCTCAGGACAACCGTGCCAGGGTCAAAATCAGCTATCAGAATCAGTGGCAGTCAATCCAGGAGCAAAGGGTCATCTATCCCTATGATCTGCCAAAGGATATGGGAGTGTACTGCAGGTTCTGGAGTATTTTTCACTCTGATTACTATTCCATTGTCCTCTTTCATGTTGCTAAGCCCAAGATTATCAAGATGAAATATGTTGATTGGGAGCACTTGGAGAACAAGAGAGATCCTGTGTTTGACAGGGTTATTGATTAGAGCAGGCAGCTTGGTATGTATCACTGGATGGGATTCTAGAATGACTGGAACATAGAGATAATTCACCAGTTCTATGCTACCTACTATCTTGACAGGGAGAACATGGTGATGCATTGGATGACAGAGGGCATGCACTATAAACTTGATTATGTGACTTTTGCCCATCTTATTGGATTTGGAAGGGATGACAGGAGGTGCTCTAATATTCATGATGAGAGAGGGTTGACCAATGAGGAGATCTCACAACTCTACATCAAGCCTGAGGAGGCAGATGGTCTAGTAAAGGGTTTGGGGAGCAAGTATTATATCTTGAACAACCTTTCAGGACCACTCTATCCCAAGGTGGGATCAGCTTCCAACCTCTATGCTTCATCCAAGAATGTGCTAAGGAGGATGAGAGGTGGAGCACCACCTTTTTCAGTTGCACGCTTTCTATGGGATGAGATATGCATTGCAGCTAAGGATGCTAGAAAGGTCTTCCTTATGACCCTTACCTGATGTTTATCATTGAGAGGGTGACTGGCAGGATCTACAACAAGGGCACAGCTCATGAGCCTTACAGAGGCGAGAAGGCCATTCACTCTATTGTTGTTCAGGAGGTGGTGACTTCTCCTAGAGCTGGGACCAGGGCAGCAGCAGCAGATATCCTGAGTCTTCCAGAGGAGTAGCAACAGCTAGCAGAGGCAGGAAGAAGGGTAAGCTTGGCAGGATCCTAAAGAAGATATCCATTGGCATCTGCTATGCCAATGACCATGCTTATCAGACTAGACTTGAGATCAGACAGCTCAGTCAAATACCTCCACCTACACCTTCACCAGAGCTCAGTGAGGAGTCTACCTATGATGAGGATGATGATGAGGAGGAGGAAATTCAGCAGCCGCAGACTCAGAGGTGCAGTAAGCGTGCCTCAGCTCCTAGTGTTCACTTCACAGCCCCTGATGATGATGATGATGCTGATGAAGATGAAGAGGAAGATGATGATGAAGATGACTAGATGGATGAGGATAGCGACTAGTTTGTATTCTTTTTTCTATGTTCTTTTCTTCTTTTTGGTGACTTGTTGCCAAAGGGGGAGAATTACTAAGTGAAGGGGGTACAACAATCTTCGACGGTCATGGAGGAGCAGTTGCTACTTATCTTAGTGTTAGTGTGTAAGATGAGAGAGCAACATGAAAAACTATTTTATTGTAATATTGCCACTTAAGTACTTGATTTGTGTCAATTGTGGACATGTACTCTCTCATATATATCATGCTTGTCTTAGTATGCATTTAGTTTATTTATTTATCTTGATGTGTGGCTGTGCTCTAGCTTCTACAGGCTTGTTGTTTGCAGCTAGGTCGGCAGTGTCGGGCTTCAGGCCGGCAGTGTCGGACTGCTCAACAGCAGGCACTCTGATTTGTGTCTTGAGACAGGTTGTATCATTCACGTATATTCTTGTGACACTTTTTTTCAGCACCCCACAGCAGCCATGGATGTAGGGGGAGCCCCATTTCACTCCAATGTGTGAATCTTGGATTTTTATGCCAAATTGGTAATTCAAATTCCTATTCACACATTTAGGGGGAGCTCCTACACCCATGACTTGCATTATCTCAGATTATTATTCACTTTTGTAAGTTTTAAGTGTGTTGTCATCAATCACTAAAAAGGGGGAGATTGAAAGTGAAATCAAGCCCTAAGTGGGTTTTGGTGACATGACAACATATTTAGGAGACTAATGAGACTTTGCAAGTATGACAAGCAGGTTAAACTTAAGGAGGTTGATGAACAGGTTGGCGGACCCCTCCAATTACAAAAGTGCATGGCAACAAGCTCAAAGGAGTCTAAATTCATTTATACTTTGAAATTGAGTTAGATATGTCGTACTATTAAGAGGGATTCAACACGTATGCCAACAAGTGAACCAAATGCTATATCTATCCAAATATATCACACCTCCACATACATAGAAGGCAAATCAGCCAGCTATTCAAGATCCACACTTTTGTTGTTTCTGCCAGGCCGGCAGTGCTCGCCCTCAGCGGCAGTGCCGGGCTACAGGCCGGTACTGCCGTGACTTGTTCTGCCCGTTGGACAGTGAAGGGGTATTTGATACTCCCTCACTCACCCCCAACGGCTAGTTCTGCTATTCTCACTTTCAGTCTTTGCAAGAACAGAAAAGAAGCTCTCTTCTAGCTCTCCCTTCTCCCTTGGTGCTCAACCACTCTCCTCCATTGATTTCCAATCATTCTTTGAGAGATTGAGCCTCCAAGCTTGAGAAGAAGCTTCTCCCTCGGATCTTCAACTCCTACAAGCATTTGGTTTGCGTGGTGACCGGCGGTTTGAGTTCTTTACTCTTGGAGCTTTGCTCCTAGCCGGTTAGAGGTTGCCCTTGAGCTTGCCTCCTTCATGTGGCAGCCTAGGGAAGTTTGTATCACCCCCATATTGCTAATACATCACCTCTCATCTTAAGGGTTCATTCCCTTGACTTGAGACCGAGGAAAGAGTTAGCCTTTGTGGTGAGCTTGAGCCTTGTGTGGCGCACCTCAACAACATGGATGTAGGCAAGCCTTGGTGGCGAGCTGAACCACGGGTCAAATCTTGTGTCATCATGTGCTTGTTACTTTACTTTGATATATATTGTTTGCAAGGTGATTTCTAGGGTTTGGACCCGATCTACTCGGTGGGTCTGTTGCTACCACTTTCAGGTGGTGCTAGAGGTTCCCTACACCTCTAGAAAGGTTTCTATTCAAGCACAATTTCCATTCTCGGTTTACATTTTGAATTGTGCTTAGTTCTGTTCAGGTGACCAGCAGTGCTGCCCTAGAGAGAAGCAGTGTCGGCCACCCCGGCAGGGCCGGACCCAAGGCCGGCAGGGCTGGACCTGTGATTGACAGAAAGTTGTTAAGTTGTTTTAAACAGGCCTATTCACCCCCCTCTAGGCTAATCAGGTCCTTACAACCGCTTGCTACTCTAGCAACCAGTTCTATTGTCACCCAATGATGGAGAAGACTTTATATGGCTTTATAAAGCTGAGGAAGGCTTTATATGGCTTGAAGCAAGCACCTACAGCATGGTATGAAAGATTGATGGATTTCCTTCTATCTAAAGGGTTCATCATGGGGAAGGTTGATACTACTCTCTTCACCAAGAGAAGCTTGGCAAGGATCTATTTGTGCTCCAAATCTATGTGGATGACATCATATTCGGTTCAACCAATCAAAATTTTTGTGAAGAATTTGGTAAGATGATGGCAAATGAGTTTGAGATGTCAATGATTGGTGAACTTAGCCACCTCTATGCACTTTGATTCATGTTATATGCTTACCAAAAGTGCTAAAGGTATCATGTCTAAGTATGTTGGCACACCTATTGTTGGCCCAAAGAAGAAGGCTATTTGGGTGTCAAAGTCCTTGGTCACTAACTTTGGAGGACCCAAACAAGTATGGGTACCTAAGAGGAACTAATTTGTTTTGTAGGTAAATTACAAAGTCGGAGGAAGGCATTGGGTGCTTGATAGTGGGTGCACTCAACACATGACCGCGGATTCTAAAATGTTCAAATCAATCAAATCCAACTCAAATGATGGCATTGATAGTATTACATTTGGTGATAACGGCAAGTGCAAGGTCAAGGGACTTGGTAAGATTGCAATATCCAATGTTTTGCTAGTTGAGAGCTTGAACTTCAATTTGCTATCGGTAGCTCAATTGTGTGATCTTGGATTCAAGTGCATACTTGGAATAGATGACGTTGGGATCATTAGTGTAGATGGTTCAAACTTGATCTTCAAAGGCTTTAGATATGAGAACCTCTACCTAGTTGATTTCAATACTAGTGAATCACAATTGTCTACATGTTTGCTCTCTAAGTCAAGTATGGGTTGGTTATGGCATAGAAGGCTTGGTCATGTTGGGATGAATCAATTGAATAGATTGATCAAACATGCCTTAGTAAGAGGCTTGAAATATGTTGTGTTTGAGAAGGACAAACTTTGTAACTCTCGTCAAGCTAGCAAACAAGTTGGTAACACCCATCCTAAGAAGAGCATGATGAGCACTAGTAGAGCATTTGAGTTGTTGCATATGGACTTGTTTGGTCCAACAACTTATACTAGTATTGGAGGGAACAAGTATGGATTTCTCATAGTGGATAATCTTACAAGATATACTTGGGTATTCTTTCTCAATGACAAGAGTGATACATTTGCTACCTTCAAATCTTTCGTCAAAAGATGTCACAATGAGTTTGAAACTACAATCAAGAAAGTGAGAAGTGACAATGGAAGTGAATTTAAGAATACAAGAGTTGAGGAGCTATGTGATGAATTGGGAATCAAACATCAACTCTCGGCCAAGTACACTCCACAATCAAATGGCCTTGTTGAGAGGAAGAATAGAACATTCATTGATATGGCAAGGTCTATGCTTAGTGAGTACAATGTGAGTCAATCCTTTTAGGCCGAAGCTATTAACACCACTTGCTACTCTAGCAATCGGTTATATTGTCACCCAATGATGGAGAAGACACCATATGAGCTATTGATTGGAATAAAGCCCAATATTGCATACTCTAGAGTCTTTGGGTGCAAATGCTACATCTTGAAGAAAGGCACAAGACTTGGAAAGTTTGACAAGAAATGTGATGAAGGGTTCTTACTTGGTTACTCAACCACAAGAAAAACCTATAGAGTGTGGAATTTGACTAGTGGTATACTTGAGGAGGTTCATGATGTTGAATTTGATGAAACCAATGGCTCCCAAGTTGAGAATGAGAATCTATAAGATGTGAGTGGATCTCAATTGGCAAATGCTATGAAAAGCATGGATATTGGTGATATTTGGCCTAGGCAAGTAATTGACATTGAAGATGACAAAGATCAAGTGCTCAACTCACCTATCAAGCAAGCTAGTAGTTCTCAAGCACAAGATCAACAAGTTGCTAGTTCATCTCAACTAAGCTCAAGCAATCAAGTTCCAACTCTCCAACCGACCAACATTGCAAGAGATCACCCCATTTTTTTTAGCACAAACCGTGGGGCAAAACACCCCCCAGCAACATTGAATTAAAAGGCACAAAGAACAGGGTACTTACAACAAAAAAACCCAGAGGCCTAACCAGAGGTTAGAGAAAACTGGAAAAAAGGGGATAAACAACTACACATCTAAGGACAAAAAGAGACAAAGTTACAGGGCATCAAGCCACAGCTGAATCGAGTGATGGAGGCTTGGCTTCATTCTGTAGAGATGACTAGTCACTTGTTCTTTGAAATCGATCTTCCACGAAGATAGACAGGGAGCTTTTCCATTGAAAATAAAAGAATTTCTTTCATTCCATATGCACCAAGCACTAATCATTGCGATTTCGATGAAAAAAGGGTGGGTGAACTTTTGTCTAGCAATTTGTATCTTATCGTGTACATTAGCTTCATCATCCCATATAATTCCTAGAGCAAACCATCTTGTAGCCGAAGAGGTGCAACCAAAGAAAAGATGATCAACCGTTTCTTCTCTGCCTTCTTAACACATGACACAGTTGTACCCTTCTTCTAAAAACTTCTGCCTTCTTCTTAACTTATTTCTAGTGTTCAATCTGTCATTCAGCAGGAGCCATGCAAAGAATTTGATTTTCGGGATACATTTAGACTTCTAGATCCAGATAACTGCTCTAGATGGGGTCACTAAGAAGAACTGATAATGATAGTATCTATTTGATGAAAAACTTTGATTCCCCCAAATATAGCTCCAAACATCCTTCATATCAAGAGAGACCGATTGATACTGACCAAGCTCTTCCTGTAAGGCAAGCAGCTCATTATATGCTTGCCTGGACATAGGGATTCAAAAACAATGTAACAGATTTTCAGCATTCCTTAGCTTCCAAAGAGAGATCTTTGGGTCTTTACCATATTGATAAAGACATGAAAGGGTTTCAGAGTGAATCTGATTATTGATAAGATCATCCCAGAAACTTACAGTATCACCTTTATGGGGGGAGCAAATAGCAATGCCTCTGAATTTTACATGCAACCTTAGGATATCCCTCCACCAGAACGAACCTTTTTCTCTAGCAAGATGGGGCACTTCATCAACATAATACTTCTGCCATATAAGATTGATCCACTGAACATTATCTCTTCTATAAAATTTGTCCAGTTGCTTCAATAGAAGAGCCTCATTTTGCAAACTTAGGTTAATAACACCCAGACCACCTTTATTTTTTGGCTTTTGCACCAGATCCCAAGCAGCCAGGTTATAACCCTTTCTTCTGAAATCTTTTCCTCTCCAAAGACAATTTTTTTTGTGCTTGTCGATGATTTCTATCACTGTAACAGGAAGCTTCAAAGAGCACATGTAATAAGTTGGGAGAGATGAGATGACTGAGTTGACAAGTTGTAGCCTACCAGCATATGGCAGGAATTGAGATATGGCAGATAATCTTCTTTCTATTCTGCAAATGAGGGGGGCATAATCCTTCACCTGAGGCTTAGTGAGACCCATGGGCAGCCCTAAGTATGTAAAAGGAAAAGACCCAACCATGCATCCAAAAACATTTGCAAGATCTGTAGCTCTGTTGTGTTCCATATTTATGGGGACTAAGCAGGATTTATTATAATTTATGATCAAACCGTGGAGATAGAAATCTTATGGAGGATCTTTTTTAATAAATGTAGCTGGTTCTCACATCCTTTCATGATTAGGATGGTATCATCAGCATATTGGACTATAGGGAATGGAGAATCTGGGTTCTGGGGGAAGGGAGGTAGCAGCTATCCAATTCTGAATTCATGATTAACAACACTTTGTAACAGATCAGCTGCAATGGCCAAAAGGAGGGGGAAGAGGGTCCCCCTGCCTAACTCCTCTTTTACACTTAAACTCTTTTCCCGCAACTCCATTAAGGAGAACAGATGAAGAAGAGATCGCCCCATTGGTAAAATAGTTGGTGACATTACAAGTGGTGTTCAAACAAGATCAAGATTGACATCCTTTTGTGAACACTACTCCTTTGTATCATCCATAGAGACAACAAAGATTGATGAAGCCCTACAAGATGTTGATTGGGTCAATGCTATACATGAAGAGCTCGACAATTTAACTAGAAACCAAGTTTGGGAAGTAGTTGAAAGACCCAAGAACTACAATGTGATTGGCACAAGATGGGTATTTAGAAACAAACAAGACCAAGATGGTATAGTTGTGAGGAACAAAGCAACATTGGTAGCTTAAGGATACACTCAAGTTGAGGGTCTTGACTTTGGAGAAACCTATGCACCGGTTGCAAGATTAGATGCAATTAGAATTCTATTGGCCTATACATGTGTACATAACATCAAGATATACCAAATGGATGTGAAGAGTGCTTTCTTGAATGGCTATATCAATGAGCTAGTATATGTTGAGCAACCTCCCGGATTTGAAGATGACAAAAAGCACAACCATGTGTACAAGCTGAGGAAGGCTTTATATGGCTTGAAGCAAGCACCTAGAGCATGTATGAAAGATTGTGGGATTTCCTTATATCTAAAGGGTTCATCATGGGGAAGGTTGATACTACTCTCTTCACCAAGAAGCTTGGCAAGGATCTATTTGTGCTCCAAATCTATGTGGATGACATCATATTCGGTTCAACCAATCAAGAATTTTGTGAAGAATTTGGCAAGATGATGGAAACTGAGTTTGAGATGTCAATGATTCGTGAACTTAGCTACTTCCTTGGTCTTCAAATCAAGCAATTGAAGAATGGCACCTTTGTGAGTCAAGGCAAGTACATCAAAGATATGATGAAGAAATTTGGCTTAGAAGAGTCTAAAGGCATTAGCACTACTATGGGCACTAATGGACACTTGGATAGTGATGCTAGTGGCAACATGGTGGATCAAAAGTTGTATCGGTCTATGATTGGAAGCCTACTCTATGTGACCACTTCAAGGACGGATGTGATGTTTTGTGTATGCATGTGTGCAAGATTCCAAGCCTCTCCAAGATAAAGTCACTTGAAGGCTACAAAGAGAATATTGAGGTACTTGAAGCATACACAAGATGTTAGATTGTGGTATCCCAAGGGGTCAAACTTTGAGTTACTTAGATATTCGGACTCTGACTATGCGGGATGCAAGATTGATAGAAAGAGTACATCAGGCACATGTCAAATGCTAGGCATGTCACTTGTATCTTGGTCATCAAAGAAGCAAAATAGTGTTGCACTGTCTACCGCTGAAGCCGAATACATAAGTGCGGGTAGTTGTTGTGCTCAATTGCTTTGGATGAAAGCAACTTTGAATGACTATGGGATCAACTTCAAGCAAGTGCCATTGCTATGTGACAATGAAATTGCGGTGAAGCTAACCAACAATCCGGTTCAACATTCAACAACCAAGCACATTGATGCAAGGCACCACTTCATAAGGGATCATCAACTCAATGGTGATATCAAAATCACAAGTGTTGGCACCGATGATCAACTTGCCGACATATTCACCAAGCCATTAGATGAGAAGAGGTTTTGCAAGCTAAGGAATGAATTGAACATTCTTGACTTCTCAAATATGTGTTGATGCACCCCCATATATGACATGCCTCTCCTTCGAGCTATGCAAGGTACAAGTTGATTGACATGTCATTCATCCTTATTAGGACTTGTTAGTGCATCTAGACATCAATTTAATAGGCTCATTCATGAAAATCAAATGATTTGTTGCTTATATGTTACCACTATTGCTTCTATGCTTGATATGATCTAGTGGTAGCATATGATATATTTGTAGGCTTGCAATCCTAGTGTTTGATCTAGATCATGAACTTCAAACGTTTAGCTCAACATGGGCAAGATAACCATTCTAGGATGTGTGAACAAGCTTGTCCATGGTTTAAACCGAGTTAAATACCTTGGGGCAAGTAATCTAGATTGAACCACAACTAAACTTCTCTCCAATAATCAAACCTTTGAGCACATCTTTTATGATAATCGATGACAAAGGGGGAGAAGTAAGTAGTAAAGACAAAGAAAAATTTTGAAAATTTGAAAATGAAAGCACACAAGTAGGGCGAGAAAGCCTATGAATAAAGTTGTTGTATATTCTTGTGCATTCATAAGTGCTTGATTGCATTGTATCTTGATTCATGATATGCTTGTGTGGTGAATGCTAGAAACATAATTGACTTGATGCTTGAAGTACTAGCATGCTTAGATCTTACATAGTTATAAGCCTTTCAAGTGGTATTTCAAGCTTGCTCTCAAAATAGTTGTCAAGTGGTTTCTAGGCATTCATTGTGCTAAGGATGGTTTCACATTGCACTCCGATTGGTATCACGCTTCAAAGGTCCATCCTACACACCTTAGCATCATTTGGTAGCATTCACTCTCCCACAATTCATGTTCATGCATATGTGATCAAAATGAACCAAACTCATATATCATATATGTAGGGGGAGCTAATACTACCAAAGTGGAATTTTCATCATATATATTCATTTGTGAAAGGTTGTCATCAATTACCAAAAATGGGGAGATTGAAAGCCCATGTTTGGTTTTGAGTAATTGATGAAACCTATGGACTAACCCTATTCCTAAGTGCTAAATCAAGATAGGGTAATCCACCTTGACACATGGATCATAAAGGATGATCATGATGAATCAAGTACTCCATGGACAAGGAAAAGATGGAATGGAAATGGCTCAAGGCAAAGGTATATCTATAGGGCCATTTTTTGTTTAGTGATCAAGACACTATAGAGAGTGTGATCACATTTAGGATAGATAGTCGTACTATCAAGAAGGGAAAACTCGTGTCGATTGCGGTTATCATGTGCCACTAGGTCATTTGCATTGCATATCTAAAATGAACCTAAGTGTCACAAAGAACTAAATAAAATCCAAGAAATATATTGTAAAGGCTAACACAGGTGAACAAAGGTATGGATCACAAGGTGTTAGCACATGGAAGCTTGGTGAAGAAGAGGCAGCTCGGATTGGAACTCAGAAGGCTCCGGACGTAGGGTCCGGACACTGGCTAGATGTCGTCCGGACCAATGGATATGCGACCGGAGGCATACCCTGTAGCTTAGCCTCTCTGGAGAGGAGGTCCGGACGCTTATGATGGTCTGGACGCGGACTCCAGACTTGCGTCTGGTTGTTTGGAGCTCTCTGGATGCTCTCTGCAGATGATCCGGACGATAAGTGACGTCCGGACGCAGGACACCGGACGCGCGACCGGAACCAAGGGGCTCTCTGGACCGGCACGTCAACACCAGGAAGGGCGCCAATGGCTGGATTCAAATTGGAGGAGGGTCCGGACGCATGCGCGTTGGTCCAGGACCCCCATGGAAACTACGTCCGGACTGGCGCAGAAAGCTGCAGTGAAGGGGCAAAACGGCTAGCTCGGTGGTGGAAGCTATATAAGTGTTTTGGCCGGCTCCTAGGGCTCTCTCTTGCACCTTCCATTCTCTTAAGACATTTGTGCTTGCTTGAGATAGTCCCCAACTCACTCTCTTCACTCTTTTTGCATACTTGTGAGAGTTTGAGTGATCCAAGTGCTTTGATCATTGCATTGCATCTTAGTGGCACTTGGCCATCGTCATCGCCGCGAAGTTTCTTGTTATTCTTGGTGTTTGCCAACACCTAGACGGCTTGGGAGATTGAGGAAGCTTCGGCGCAATTTGTGATTGTTTGCGGTCGGCTTCGATGATTGTGAGAGGGCTTGTACCCACCTCGGCGGAGCGCCAAAGGGTAACTAGTGGATTGCTCGTGTCATTGAGTTACTCTCATTTGGGTGGATTCTTGTGGCGCCTGAGTTAGTGGGCTAGGCTTGTCATTGCCTATTAGCCACCGAATCACCACTTGAGTAGTCGACACAACGGGGACTAGCTTGGTGGCAACCAAGTGAACCTCGGGAGAAAAATCAATTGTCAACTTGTCGTCTCCCGGATACTCTTTGGTATTCATTGTGATTGGTTCTCAACATTGACATCCATATATCACAAGGCATCGGTATATCAATCACCTCCTCTTTTGCATTTCTATTCATTCATAGCTTGCTAGTTAGCTTCTTTAGTAGTTGTTCTAGCTAGCTTGTACTAAATGCCTTAGGTTCTTGCTATTGATTGTTAGACACTTAGTTAACTAGAATTGCATTGGATAGTTGGCTTTGCACACCAAGTAGAGCTAGAGCAAAAAGCTTTGCTTAAATGTTATCTAACCTTTTGCTCTAAGTGGTTTGTAGAATTTTATTAGGCTATTCATCCCCCTTTAGCCATCTAAGACCTTTCAACAAGTCCAAATTGAGGATACGGTTCGTCAAACGCCATGTAGCATTGTAGCGTACGTGATCGACGGGAAAACAAAGAAGAAAGGAACCCGCGGCCGCAAGACATAAAAAACAAACGAGTCAAATTGCGATTGGGGGAGCTTTAGACACTCCAAGATTTGTGATCACAGCCAAATCTTGGAGTTGTTTTTAGTTTGAAGCATCCCAATGATCCCATCATGATTCAAGATGAATGGCGATGAGAGGAACGCAATGGATGAGCCTCATAGCACCACCTTGTTCACCATGATCATGCCACTCGATGTTCTCGGTGAATCTCACGACGTTTTGAATCGTGACACACAATAATAACAAAGAGATAACTGAATGGCCTGATTTCATCAAATGAAGAAGAAACGGTCCAGATTGCCAAGACAAACAAAAAAAACAAATGAATTAGGAGCAGGGATAAAACCAGATCAGATAATACTCAATATGAGTACTTGTTTCTTTCTACTGATTAATTGACATATATTCCATATACATATACCTGAAGATTCGGACACAGTACAGATGTTAAGAACTCCCAAAATACTTAACCTTTTCTAGCTCATGATTAAAGGAGCCAAAGTCGGTTTTCTTCCTTCTACATTATATGCTGTAGTACCCAACAGTGCTACATAGTGTTTTGAGAGCTGGAGCTGGTGCACCCCCAAACGGGCCCTTAGATTAGTATTTTTAAATTGCTTTGTGTAATTTATAAGTTCAGTTTTTAGTATGTGCATTTACATTAGTCATGAGATTGTTTGGAAAACATCAACCTTCATATACACACACAAAACTTCAAACTTTCACGTTCCAAAGAAAAAAAAAAAAAAAAAAAAAAAACTCCATTCATTTTAGTCAGAACTCAGAACATCATTGAATGTCATTTTACACATCAAAGTTACAATCCATGGGCATTAAGTACCGGTCCACATATCTGTCTCATCTGGGAATAACAAGGAAATGAACAACTAGGCACCATGAGCAAGTTGCAAAGGAAAGGTTGCAAGAAACAACATAGCACGGTAAACCAGGTCCAGCAAAGTTGGCAGAACATAACATTGGTAAAACTGGGAAACAATCCCAGAGACAAAAGGCAGCAAGCTTACTCAATTGGTACATAAGTGCTTCCCAGGTCCAAGTAGATAATCTTAACTTGGTACAACAAATGGAGGAACTTAAAACAATCCCACAGGAGAAGGCAGCATTCTTAGTGATAGCACTTGTCCGTGGCTCTTAGTTTCCTAAATCCTAATGTAATTAAGTGGCAGAAGATCCGTCTTCAGCTTTAAGCTTCATTTGGGGGAAACTAAAACCTATAAAATCAAAAAGATAGTAAGTTCCAGGGGTATCATCTTACAAATGATTGAGCAACTAAAATACAGGAAAAGACTAGCATATGAAATTTCAAGTGATAGACTGGAATATTAGAAAGTTGGAATTGTGAACAACTAAAATTGAGCTAAAGTAGAAAACTTAATCAATTACTTCCCATGACATCTTCAGGACATTGGAAGTCTTTGACATGCAGCTCGAATTTTACATAAATAAGTATCATGGTATATTATTGTAGTTTTGTTTTTTGACATCCCATTTTGACTGCCACCTTTTAAACCAAACATATTTGTACAGAATTATAAAATGAGTGACCAATCTAAACATTATTTTACATATTCCATATATTTATAGATGGAGGCAGTATTTTCATTACTTTTGAACTAACATCTTCACTACAAACACAACTAGCATGGAAATCAAAATATTCGTTAAAGGCTAATAGCACTTAATGCAGAATCCTAGATGATAAGGTGGATAGGGATAGCAAAGCTGAGAAATTAAAGTAGTCAAATGGAAATGGATTTGGATATCGTATTCGTGCATAGAACTTGTCTACTCTCATAACTGTTAAAACAGCAGCTGGATACAGCTTTGTAAGATTGTGAAAACAGATTCAAGGGTCCAAAGTATGATAGTGGTTAACCCAACAATAAAAAAAATGAAACAAGGAGCAAAACAGATAAGAATATTCTACTAAGACACTCATACCCTAGCGAGTGTGAGAGAGGGAGGGAGGCAGGAGAGACTTCCAAAGAAGGGATTATGAACTGAACTTCTGAAAACAACAGTTAGCACAACTTAGAAATTACATATACAGCAGGACCTATTAAAAACTGACATGGACATATTTGTGTTATGGTACAGAAATAATTAAGTAACACATTATACTACTGCTCTGTCCCAAAAATCAGTGCACATGTTTTCTTTCTTTCTGGCTGAGTACAACCACTTTCCTAAAGCTAGGAATTTCTTTGCTGCTTTATCTTTCCCACATACAGAGGCAAACAATTGTAATATGGAAGCATGGAGAGTGAGTCTATGTGTAGAAACACCTATGAAGAAAATGGATCAGATGGTATTTTTCCACTTCCCATCACCAAAATGTGGTGCAAGATTTTCATTTCCGCAATAGCATGGTTACCCAAATCACTGCTTAGTAACTAATATAGAGTTTCTTCATTGCTTGCCACTCTAATCTACCCATATGTTATACCATACAAGAGAAATATAGAATGCAAGAGAGTGTTGCTAGCTAACTTACTGATGTTAAGTTTGCTCAGGAACTGCAAAATTTTAAGAACGTTTCCATCAAGCCCTCCACAACTGATTTCAACTTCCTTAAGTTGTGATGATATGGTTGGTGGTAGCTCCTTTGGATTGAACCTTCCTTTAATTTGCACTTTATCTTCCGGTAGGTGAATCTGCATTATCATAAAGATTTCGCTACAATCAACCAACAACCTGCATTAAGTTCTACAATGCAGAAGTTGTCAATTTAGGAATTGTTTACCTTCAAATATAGAACAAAAGCAAGATTCTCTAAAACTGGCGAATGTTCAAGAATACATGCTAGTGGATACTCATCAGGAACACACCAGGTTTGATCGAGATACAAATCCTTTAATCGATTAAAAGTAGAGCAACCTTTCAAATCCCTTCTGAAAATGAACTGCACAAATAGCAACCAGATAGGTCAATGAATTTTTACTATAAACATAATGTTTGAAAAAAGGTGAACATGAATAAGATGATTTGAGGTTTCAGCATACCGAGTCCAGGGAAGACATCAACACCAAATCCTTTGCTTGGGACACAGCATGCAAAATCACACAGGCAGTGTCATCTCGTGTGCAACCTTGGCAGCTCTTATCACAATCCCCATAGCTGACATAGTTAGGAGATGAACTGCTACAGATGTCTTCACAAAGATCACGGAGTCCAACGGTTGCCGTAACCAACAAGGGCATTTTCTGAAATACAGGAGTCATGCCAAAAGTGACAAATAGCACCAATGAAGCAAGGTTTGGGGCAAGAATTCGAGCTCGGGAACTCGGGTTGAATGCGCCTGAGATTCTTAGGTGCCATAAGGACAGGGACGAGACCCTTCTGACATGCTCGAAGCTGCAGTCTTCAATATGTAGATCTTGTAACTCAGGACATCTCGAGAAGTCAAGAAAACCATCATTGAACACTAGGCCGCGAAGCTCTAGCTTGGTCAGGTGCCTGGAGGCGAGGGGTGGGTCATCCGGCCGAAGACAAGCATAGGTATCCCCAAAGAAGCTGAGCCGCAGGACCTGGACTTTGCACTGCACGGCGTACCTGACCCAGAGCCTAACGTGACGAACGTCAACATCGGCTCCGGTGACCCTCAGCTCAAACGTCTCCAGAGGGGAGCTTCCACGGAGGAGCAAAAGGCTGTCGACAAACTCCCGGACCTCATCGAAGGGCACCGGCGCCTCCCCTTTGGCGCCGACGATGCGCAGGCCAGTGGCGGACTTCCAAAGGTGGGCCCAGCGCCGGGCGAGCACGCAGGTGCGCACCGCCAGCTGCGCGGGGAGGAAGGAGAGGATGTGGTGTAGGGTTTCGTCCGGGAGGGCGCCGATGCGGTCGCCGGCGCTCGCTCGAGCTGATTTCCGCGCTCCCTTGCGCGCTTTACCGGCAGCCATTCCGGCGGCCGCGGGAAGATGCCTAGCTCCCCAGGGCAGGAGGCGACGGGGGCGAGCTCCAAGATTGGGGAACGGAGCAGATTGGGGGCTTGCGGGTGGTGGCGCGGACGAATTGGGGCGGCGGTGCTGTGGGGAGTGCTGGTTCACGGCTACTGCGGCTTGGGTGGGCCGGCGGCGGTGGCGGGCTGGCAGCGGCGGCGGAGGTCGCCGGGACTGCTTGCAGTCGTCACAACGTAGAGTGGCATCCGTCCAGCACCCACTCGTGTGCCATAGTACCATCCATGTGTTCGTGGGCTTGTGCTGGGCTGGTCTGGGCTGCGTGAAAAATTGGGCTGCCTTGATGGGCCATAGGTTGTAACGACTACGAACATATTAAATACTTTTTTTTTTCGAACACAGAACTTTATTAGACTTTAACTAGCATCCTTACAAGAGAGTGTATGAACCAACTCTGGAAAACAAATAAAAAAGCACTCACAAAACCTAGTCCTAATGGCATGCTGAGCCAACTCATGAGCTAAATTATTTTACACTCTACTAATCTTAACTCACTCCAACGTCTCGAGCTGACCACCAGTCCCCCGCGCCTCCTCAATGTAATGCCAAATAGCAGAACGATCATGTGCTTTGCTTCGGAGCTTGGCCACCACCGAACTACAATCTGACTCAAGCGTCATTGGGACATCCGGCCATCGAAGAGCCAAACGGACGCCCTCCAAGCACGATCTGGCTTCTGCCTCCTCTGCATCCCTGCAATGAGATATGATACGCCACGCAATTAGTTTTAGAGAGCCCCTTGAGTCTCTAATTGCCACTCCCACAACAGTGTCTCTCGACGAAGCGTTGAACGCTGCATCGACATTAATTTTAAGAGTCCCCTGTGGCGGCCGATGGCACCTCAAAGCTCTGTGGACCTCACTTATAATCATCTAAATTCCGAACTATACTCTGGACAACAGGTTCCAAACTACGTTTACCCTTCCTGTCCACATAATCCTCACGGTGCTGGATTTCCAACGGTGAACGCATGTATCGAGTAAGGAAAGTGACTGAACTAGCAATGAATGGGGACGCACCTTCATGTACCACCTTGTTCTGCATGCTCCAAATATGCCAAAGCAGTAGGAAAAGATTAGCCAGAACCTCCAAGGGATTGTTTGAGCACCAACATAAGCAACCAGTCCGGCCCAGTTCTAACAAAATCTTCTTCTGACGGTAACTGCCAATGATTCCTCATGGCATGACAAAGTGCTACTGCATGCGGACAGACCAAAAGGGCATGAAAGACATCCTCTTCATGTGATCCACATAATTCACAAACATCCTGTTGGTCGAGATGACGAAATTTCTTATTAACTCTGGTCGGCAAGCCATTATTTGCAAAGACAGAGACCTTGGATGGCACTTGTACCTGCCATAGCTTCTTCCATCCAGCTCTGCCCTGATCTGAACTTGCACTGCTACTAGGTGCTTCAACTCTGTACTGATTCCGTACCGCTAATCTGTAAGCACTTCTCACTGAAAAATTCCGGATTTCTCATAATGCCAGGAAACAAAATCAGCAGTACTCTGCTCAGGCAGCTTAATACTAAAAATCTCCAAAGCATCACAGGGATATAAATGCCTACGTACAGCCATTTCATCCCAACTGCCCTCGTCATCAATCAAATGGTGAACCCACCTGAGCCTGCACATGCGTCCGGGACCGATCAGTTTAAGACCGTGCTCTTTGGGCAGCCAATTATCTCGCCAAATCTGGGTAGATCTTCCATCTCCTATACGATGAATCACCCTAGTTTCAACAGCTCCAGTCCATGTTCAATTGCACGCCAAGTCTGTGAGGCCTCACCAGCCGGAGCTCTGTCCAACAAATTTCCTTGAGGGTAATATTTAGCTTTCAAAACCTTAGCACAGAGGCTATCCGGAGAGGTAACTAGTCTCCACGCTTGTCGAGCAAGCATTGCTTGGTTCATCAATCGGAGGTCCTTAAACCCCATGCCCCCAAAGCCCTTCGGCATCAGCAATTTCTCCCAAGGTATCCACTGCACCTTCCTCCTTCCATTTTCAGCGCCCCACCAGAAGGCTCGCACCTGCTTCATCAGCTCATCACATAAGGTCAGGGGGAGTTTAAAGACACTCATAATATATATATGGGTAGAGCCTGGGCAACAGATTTTATCAACACCTCCTTCCCTGCTGCCGAGAGGTATTTTTCCTTCCAAGCCAACATTCTCTTATGGAAGCGTTCTTCAAGTGGCTGAAATAAACCCCTTCGTACACGGCCATGTGGAGTCGGGAGGCCTAGATATTTGGCCTCAAAATCCACCCGCTGAACCTGCAACATTGTTTTGCTCTGAAATAATTTGGTCATGCTTATTGTTCACCAACAGAGAGCATTTGCTGGGACTTAGCAGTTGCCCCGTGCATCGCTCGAAAGTGTCAAGGACCCCACTAACAACCTGTGCTTGCTCCACCGTAGCTTTAAAAAAATAGCAGACTATCATCCGCAAATAACAGATGTGACACACTTGGAGCTCTCCGACAAACCTTTACTCCTTTGAGAAGACCAAGAGTTTCTTTATGCTTTAAAAGAGTAGATAAACCATCAGCAACTAGCAAGAACAAGTATGGTGAAAGCGGATCACCTTGTCGTAGGCCACGTGATGGGGAGAAGGTGATGGGGAGAGCACCCCATTGAAGCGAACTGAGTAGCGTACAGTTGAAACACAAGTCATGATCCACTGAACCCATTGACTTTGAAAGCCCAACTTCTCCAACAAATCCAGCTTATAAGCACAAAAGTTCTTGCCGCTCTCCCTCTAAATGGCATGAATACACTCAAACACAATTAAGGCATTATCTGTTATTAGTCTCACAGGAACAAAGGCGCTCGCTCAACAGAAATGATATCATCCAGAACTGTCCGCATCCGGTTAGCCAAGCATTTTGAAATTACCTTATAGATCACATTACACAAGCTGATGGGTCGAAAATCTTTGAGCTCCTCGGGTTCGGATCACTTCGGAATCAGAACAATAGTAGTATCATTTACCCCTGGAGGCAAGTAGCCATCCCTGAAAAAACCTTGAACTACAGCAATCACATCATCTTTCACCACCTCCCAGTATCTTTGGAAGAAGCGTGCCGGAAAACCGTCAGGCCCGGGAGCCTTCAGTGGTCCCATCTGAAACAAGGCGTCCGAGATTTCCTCCCTTGAGAACTCCTTGTACAAATCCTGATTCATAAGTTCAGTTAACTTTGGTTCAATAAGATCAACACATTAGGATCAGCCGTGTACAAATCACTGAAAAAAATCTGACGTCTGTTTGGGGTCCTCACACCAGTCACCATTGGGGTCCTTTAATTTCTTAATCTTATTCTTACGAGCCCGCCAGACAGCCTGTTTATGAAAATAACTCGTATTGTGATCGCCCTCTTTAAGCCAAGCAATTCGTGACCTTTGCAGCCACATCATCTCCTCCATATATAGCAATTCATCCATACGGTCAGATATCTGACGAACCTCCCTGGCACGTAGCATGTCCAGCTCCTGCGTGACCATGCCAAAATTTTCCCGGCTCCAGGAACGTAAAGTGTTCCGCACATGCTTCAGTGCAACCACTACACCACCCAAACCTTCTCTGCTAGCATCTGTACACCAGGCGTTCTTGACTTCCATAGCCAGGGACTCTAGACGTTCCCACATTATTTCATACCGAAAAATCCTTGGTTTATGTCGTTCCCAACTTTCTTTCCTCACTTCCAAAAACAATGGACATTTATCTGAGCGTGACGACACAAGATGATGTAGGGTGACATCGCCAAACAGATCACGCCATTCTGGGCACGCTACAGCTCGATCCAGTCGAACCTTGACATTGTCATCACCACTCCGCCCATTGTCATAGGTATAAGGGAGTCCAGAAAATCCCAAATCTGTAAGCTCACAATCAGCTAGCGCATCCCGAAAAGCAACCATTTGACGCTCCGGGCGAAAAGTGCTCATAGCCCCACAAGGCTTCATTGAAGTCACCAATTGCCAGCCATGGATCTGTAGACCGACCATGCAGCCGGCGTAGCAACTCCCACATAACATGCCTCTGATCCGTGCGTGGCTCCCCATAGACAAAGGTGATACGGAACCTCTCCGTCGACGGATTCTCCCTCACATAGACATCTATATATCTTTGGTGCTTCTCAATCAACGTGACATCTATTGACTCATGCCAGAAAAGAGCGAAACCACCACCTGTCCTCACACTGTCCACCGTGATGCAATGTTTTAGACCCAGTCTCCATCTCAAATTAGACACCCGAACACCTGTCATGCGAGTCTCCGATAAGAAGACAAGCAAACGGACTTTTTGCTCTGACCAGAGCAACAAGCTCTTGAACTGTCTGAGTCCCAACCCCCGACAGTTCCAGCTGAAAATATTCATTGCTCCTGACGGGCCTCATCGTGAGGTCCCGTCAGGTGTGGAGATGTCTGATCAACATCCACCTTCTTACTTCGCTTAAAAGCATTGTCCTGGACATGAGAATTTACACTGACATCCTGATTGTTCACATTAATCTCCATCATCTCATGACGCTTACCAAGAAGACCCAAACTGCTTTTCACAACCACAGCATTGCTTTGCACAATTTCTCGCAGTTCTGGTTCCAAATTATCACCACGACACACAGCCACCATCCGTGTCGCCTCCCCTTCTGACATTGAGGGGAACTCTGCTCTTAAATTCCGAGCTTCCTCCTAGGCATCATCCAAACGACCATCAGTTGGAGAACCCACGCCCATTTGCAGACTATTGCCAGATGTGGTACAATACTTTGGCCTGAATTTCCTCGGTCCTATTGAGCGCTTTGATTCTGCAATCTTTTCTTCCCATTGACGTGCCACAGCTGCCACAACCCTGTGCCGCACAGACTGCACAGGGGGCTGTGCAGCAAGACCATTATCACCCACCTCCTCACCATGACCACCCTGTTGGTCCACCTGCACACCATTATCATATTCTTGGACCTGAGCCAAACCATTAGCCACTGTCCTAAGAGTTGTGGGCTCCAGAACCTGCTCCTTTCGAGCACTAACATCACGAGCATCAGCTGAGCCCTGCTGCGTTGGGGAGACAACATGCTCAGTGTTAACCCCTTTATCATTCGCATCGGCAGGTCTGCTACCAGCCACCATCTCACCTTGAAAACTCCTACCCTCTCCAGGGCCCTCTTTATCTGCCACTTGCTTCTCCGGAGAAGTAGTAACTTTCAGGGACTGGACTTTGCTAGCAAGACCATCAGCAGTGCCCTTCCCAGGCCTCTGCTCTATGCCACCCCTCTTCTCTACATTCCTCCCATCAGGCACCCCATCCTGACATGGCCCAGAGGTCTTGTCTGTTACATTGCCCTGACGGTCTCGGTTCTGGCCCCCAGAACTACTCCTCTGAGGATCATCAAAATTAATATTGCGCTTCGCCGATGTATCACCCTCTCTGCGTGGAGCAGGTAGTTTATCCTTTGGCGACGCATGAAGGTGTAACCCAAAGCGAACCTTTTGTGCACCTTCCGGTAAGATACAGTCCTGGTCAACATGGCCAAGATGCCCACAGTACCTTCAGCACTTAGGCAGGCGCTCATACTTGACATTGAATCGTAGCGTATCACCCGTTTTAGAGTCCTCAATCCTGACCGACCGCAGCAAAACTTTGGTCACATCAAGATCCACTCGAACACGCATATAATCATCCCAACATCTTCCTCTCGCATCCTTCCCAACAACCACCACATTTCCAATCTTCTTGCCCAGTATTCTTCCCATCGCCTCATGCATCATATAACAAGGCATATTCATAATCCTTACCCAAACAGGTATTGTATCCATACTCACTTCAGACGGCCTGGACCGGCCATCATAAGCAGCAACAATTAATGGGAAAACCCCGATAAGTCCAAGGCCCTCCACGTAACACATATTGTACCTCATGCTCAGCTCTCAGTTCGATGAGATATTGTGCATGGAATATACTTCATAATATATTTATTCTTTTTTTTTTGAGATTACACAGTACAACGCAGACGCTCAACACGCACGCACACTCACTCCTATGAACACACGTACGCAAACCCTACCCCTATGAACACCTTCGAAGGACTGAGCCGACAAATCTTGAAGTTATATTTATTCAATCAGAAATATAAATATTGATGTTTTTTATATATTTTAATTAAACTTAAAAAGATTTGGATACTCGTCCTTGGTCCTAAAAAGATGTTGCTTAGTTTCTTGGCCCTTTTTTTTCTTAAATTTGCTTATTTGGCTCTAAAACAAATTTTCTTTGCTTTCTGGGCCCTTCCCTTAGTTTGACGGGCTAATTGTTTTAAGTTGTACGCGAAATGACCCTTTTATCACTAATAATTCACCAACATCCCCGCCGTTGAAGGCAGCACCGGCTCGAACGGCTGTACAGCTTTGTTTCATTTTTTTTCTTATTAATTTGGGAGAGGAAATTGGTTGATCATTTCTTAAAACCAGTAGAAGTGAAGGTGCAAGCAATTTGTGCAATAATATAAGACCAGTTTGCAATATGTGCATCCGAATCATGCTCATTTCATTAATCGGACAGGGCAACCAGAGAAGTCGGGAGATTATTTGGAAAATAGGAACCTAGATAGTACATACACAGACACACGAAACTTCAAACTTCTAATTTAGAACATAGAACATCATTGGACGCCATTTTGCACATCAAAGTTACAATCCATGGGCGTTGAGTACCAGCTACCAGGCCACATATCTATGTCATTTAGGAAGGACAAGACAATAGGCATGCACATAACAACAAGATACATACGACTGGTTTGATCTGGCATACTACCAGGAAATGAACAGCTAGACACCTTGAACAAGCAGCTCAGGAAAGGTTGCAAGAAACAGCATAGCACGGTAAACAAGGTCCTGCTAGATAATAGGGACAACTAATCAGTGACTCTTAAGTTGGTGTTACATAGGTAGAACTGGGAAACAATCCTAGAGACAAAAGGCAGCATGTTACTCAATTGGCAAAATAAGTGCTTCCCCGGATGAAACTTATCAGGTCCAAGTAGATAATCTTAACTTCGTACAACAAGTGGACGAACTTAAAACAATCCCAAAGGAGGAAGGCAGCATTCTTAATGTAATTAAGTGGCAGAAGATCAATCTTCAGCTTTAAGCTTCTATTCCATGAAACTAAAACCTGTACATAATTGAAAATCATAGTAAGTGCTAAGGTGTATCATCTGACAAATGATTGAGAGGTAAAAAAGTCAAGTATAATAAAGATGAGATACAGGAAAAGACTAGCATATGAAAATTTCACTTGACCAAACTGTAGTGAACTGGAATAATCCAGAGCTGGAGTTATAAACAACTAAAATGTAGGTACAGGAAAAACCAATAATAAATTACTTCCTGCATTCAAGGGCATGACAATTGACATCTTTAGGACTTTGAAGTCTTTGACATGCAACTTTGAATTTTACCTAAATATGTATCATGGTTTACTATATTCCTTGTAGAGACAGTTTAAGTAGTTGTGTATGGGAAGGAAGCAAAACTTGGTCCATGTGTGACAAGCTAGAATCAATTGACCATTTGTTTCTCAATATCTAATATTTATCAGAAAGGACTACGACCTGGAGGAAAGTACATCCATCAAAATGTTTGGTTGCTACAAGACTATATGGCAGGCCAAGACTTTCTTCCGAAAAGAATAACAAAACTGATTGGTTGTTGAGGTTACCAAAACTGATTGGGCGTAGAGGATTTAATCTTTTCCTGTGGTATATGTGCTCTCTAATCTGTACGTAGCATTAATATTGATTATCGATTTTTTTTGAACTTGTTGAAAAGGTTTCAAACCTTTATGAACTTGTATCTGTATGCAAGCCTGCATGCCACATGAGCAGCATGAGACCAAACTCTGGGATTACATTTGTTTATTACGGTGACTATTCTACGTTGTCCATAATAAAGAAGACACATGAGCGATATGCTCTTCTTTAGAAATAAAAGGTTTTCTCAACACATTAGAGTTCAAACTTTCAAAAGAAGGGATTATTTTTTTTAATGTTTTGTTCAGATGCAACGCAATGGAGCATAAATAACAGCACATGTGCTATTTTCACAGATGTGCATCCCTTGAAAAAAAAACAGTTAAATCAAAACACCGAACTTGGGGGAATAAATGCTTCTACACATATGAGATCAAGGTCAGATTAGTGTCACAAGCAACTGCAGAGGCACAGAACAAAGAAAAACTGAAATAAAAAAAGGAAATGAAAAGAAAAGAATCCTGATACATAAGTGTTAAAGAAGTTAAATACAAATTCCCTTGAAAAAGAAAGATAATTGAAGCTGATAAGTCTGCTTAGAATAATAACATGTAGACATTTGTGATATTATTAAAAAACTAATCATCGATTGAAAATGTAGCCAGACCAGCCCATTTCAATTGTTTGTGTCCATACCAAACTAATCAACAAATCAAACATTCAGAACTACTCTAGATATCAGCATACTATCTCACTGCTTGTATCATGCAATTCAATGTTCAGGATGCTATCTGTCAACAAAATGTCCATACAACACAAAGTTCAAATTTATCTCTAACTTGGCATCCTAAATCCTGTCATTCATAATGTTTTTGACATGTAGCTTTGAATTTTACCAAAATAAGTATCATGGTATATAATTGCGTTTTTGTTTTTGACATTCAATTTTGAGTGCCACCTTTCAAATAAAATATGTATATGCACATAATTGTAAAATGAGTGACCAATCTAAACATTATTGTATATATTGTATATATTTATAGATGGAGGCAGTATTTCCATTAGTTTTGAAGTAACATCTTCACTACAAATACAACTAGTATGAAAATCAAGTTATTCAACAGAGGTGGAAAGTCCTTAACGCAGAATCTAGATGATAAGGTGGATAGCAAAGCTGAGAAATTAAAGTCAAATGAAAATGAATTTGGGTATCAAATCCTTGCATAGAACTCGTCTACTCTCATAAGTGTTCAAACAGCACCTGGATACAACTTTCTAAGATTGTGAAAACAGATTCAAGGGTCCAAAGTATCATAATGGTTAATCCAACAATTTAAAAAATGAAATGAGGGAAACATATAAGAATATTCTACAAAGACACTCATACTCTAGTGAGTGTGAGGGAGGGGGGAGAGACTCCCAATGAACAAAGATGATATTATCAACTGAACTTCTGAAATTAACAGTTAGCACAACTTAGAGATTACATATACAGCAGGTCCTATTAAAAACCGACATTAGGACATTTGTGTTATGGTAAAGAAATAATTAAGTAATACATTATACTACTGCTCTGCCCCAAAAATTAGTGCACATAATCTCTTTCTTTCTAGCTGAGTACATTCACTTTCCTAAAGTTAGGAGTTTCTTTCTTGCTTTATCTTTCCCACATACAAAGACAAATAATTCTAATATGGAAGCATAGAAAGTGAGTCTATGTGCGCAGACACTTGTGAATAAAATGGATCCGATGGTATTTTCCACTTCCCGTCGCCAAAATGTGGTGCTAGATTTTCATTTCCACAGTAACTAGGTATACAGAAACAGAAATCATTGCTTTAGTAATAACTAGTATAGAGTTTCTTCATTGATTACCACTTTAATTTACCCATAAGTTAATTCAAACAAAAAATATATAGAAAGCATGAGTGTGTTGCTAGCTAACTTACTGATGTTAAGTTTGCTCAGGAACTTCAAAACTTTAAAAACGTTTCCATCAACCCCTCCACAAAAGATTTCAACTTTCTTAAGGTGTGATGATATGGTTGGTGGTAGCTTCTTTGGATTGAACCTTCCTTTAATTTGCATGCTATCCATCTGCATTATCATAAACATTTCACCAAGATCAACTAACAATCAACGTAAAGTTCTACGATGGCAACAGTTGTCAATTTAGAAATTGTTTACCTTGAAATATAAACCAAGAAAAAGCTCCTCTAAAACTGGTGAGTGTTCAAGAATACACGTTAGTGGATGCTCATCAGGAACACACCAATTTTCATTGAGCGTTAAAGACTTCAAGTGATTAAAAGTAGGGCAAAGTTTCAAATCCTTTCTGAAAATGAACTGGACATATAGCAACCAGATAAATCAATAAATCTTTAATATATATAAACATGATGTTTGAAAAACGATGAACATGATGATTTGAGGTCTCAGCATACCATGTCAGGGGAAGCTCCCAACACCAAATCTTCTGCTTGAGACATACTATGCAAAATCACAGAGGCGCTGTCATCTCGTATGCAACCTCCGCAGCTCTCATCACCACAGTCCCCGTACTTAGAACGGCTGCAGTAGTCGTTACATACCTCGTAGATTCTAACACAAGACCTAACCAGCAAGGGCATTTTCTCAAGTACAGGGGTCCTGCCAGCAGTGACATGTAGTAGCAATGAAGCAAGATTCGGGGCAAGAATTCGTGCTCGGGAACTCCGTTTGAATGTGGCTGTTTTGATAGTCAGATGCCTTAAGGACTGGGATGAGATCCTTTTGGCATGGTTGAAGCTACAGTCTTTAATCTTTAGATCTTGCAACTCAGGGCATCTCGAGAAATCAAGAAAACCATCATTGAATTCTATTCCGCGAAGCTCTAGCTTGGTCAGGTGCCTGGAAGCGAGGGATGGGTCCTCCGTATGAAGCCGAGCATAGGTATTCCCATGGAAGCTGACCCGCAGGACCTGGACTTTGCATTGCACGGCGTAATTGACCAAAAGCCTCATGCGGCGAACGTCAACAGCTGCTCCGGCGACTGTGAGCTCAAATGTCTCCATAGGCGAGCTTCCACGGAGGAGCAAAAGGCTGTCGACAAACTCCCGGACCTCCTCGAAGGGCACCGGCGCCTCCCCGTCGGCGCCGACGATGCGCACGCCAGGGGCGGACTTCCAGAGGTGTCGCCAGCGCTGGGCGAGCACGCATGTCTGCACGGCCTTCTGCGCGGGGAGGAAGGAGAGGACGCGGCGCAGGATTTCATCCGGGAGGGCACTGATGCGGTCGCCGCCGCTAGCCGGAGATGCTTGCTCCGCTCCCTTGGACGCTTTACCGGCAGGCATTCCGGTGGCTGCCGGAGGATGCCTATCTCCCTAAGGCAGGAGACGACGGGGATGAGCTGCGAGATTTGGGGACGGGGCAGATTGGGGTTTTTGCCGGCGGCGGCGCGGACGAATTGGGGCGGCGGTGCTGCAGGGAAGGCGCTGGGTCGCGGCTACTGTAGCTAGGGTGGTGCCATATCTGAGGCGGCGGCGGCGGATGTCGCCGGAACTGGGAGGCTTCTTCGCTTTCCTAGAGCGGCCTGCTATGTGCTATCGATGAGTCGTGGGCTGGGCTGGGCGGCGGGGGGGGGGGGGGGGGGGATGGGCTGGGCCAGGGGTTGTGAACTGGAATATCGATCACGAGCACGAGTGCTGAGTGCTGAACGCCTGGGGCGTGTTTGGTATGAGACCAGGGGGTGGCCCGAGCCCATGCAACGCACCGTGTTCGGTTCACTTGGCCCGCGGTTCGCCCTGTCTCCCCTCGTGCTTTTCCTCTCCCGCAGTCTGGCTCCGCAGCGAAGCTTTCCCCCTCGTTTTTCTAGGGCGCGGCTCTGGCGGCGCTCTCGCGGGCGATTTCGGCCGCTTTCCCATGGCTCCCGCGAGCTCACGCGGGAAAGGAGGTTTCCTCCCGCGCTACCTGCCTGTGGTTTTCGCGCCGTCTACATAAGCCCCTCCCCCTCCTCTCTTCCTCCCCTTGCCTCCATTCCCACCTACTTTCGTGAGAAACCGGCGGCGTGTTGAGGTGCTGGTGTCCGGCGACTAGGCGGGGTGGTGCTCTCGTCTCCCCTTGGTCGGATCTGGTCGCTTGCGGCGCCGTTCCTCCATTGTTGCTGGGACTCCGGAAGGCGGCGGTCTTCTTCCTCATCTTGTGGATTTGGGCGGGCCCTGGTGTTGCGGAGGATCAGATCCAGTTCCTCTCCTTCCGGATCGTCATCGTCTCCGTCCAGATCTGCTTGATCCGCCTTCATTCTTCTTCTTCTCCGTCGTTCGTCGCCTTTTGCTTCGTCCACCGACCACCTCGAGGTGAAATCACACCCTAAATATTGCTTGTTTTTGTTCGTCTTTGATGCTTTACGATTATGGTCTGAGTTGTTTATTTTGTAACCCATTTGTTGTTCTTTGTTAGGGTTTGTTGTCAGTCGTGGCGCCGCTCCTCCATAGCTGCTGGGATTCGGGAAGGCGGCTGCCTTCTTCCTGATCTTGTGGATTTCGGCGGTGCCTGGTGGTGCGGTTGACCGGATCTGCTTCCTCTCCTTCCGGCTGTACCTCAGCTCCGTCCAGATCTGCTTCGTCCTTGTTCATTCGTCTTCTTCTCGGTCGTTTGTTGCTTTTTGCTTCCTCCGCCGACCACCCCGAGGTGAAATCAAACCCTAACCATGGCTTGTTATTGTTATTTTGTGTTGCTGGTACTTCATATTGTACATGTGCTTTGCGGTTAGGGTTTGAGTTGTTTATTTTGGCACCCATTTGTTGTTCTTTGTTACGGTTCCAGTTGTTCATGATGCTTTTTACGGTTCATTTCGTTAGTACCTGTCACTGGGAGGCATTTCAATATGCAGCCGTGACTGGTGATGCCTGTGCTGGTTCGTCGTACTTGATTAAGCTCTGTTCTATGTTTGTTGTGTGTTGATTCTTTACTTACTGTCACTGGGAGGCATTTCAATATGCAGCTATGGCTTTTCTTGCTTGCTCATATGGATTATGGTCTGTTCTATGTCACTAGGAGGCATTACTTTGATGCAACCGTGACTTTTTAAGTTCTTTCATGCTTTGTTTTCCTACCTCTGTCAATGATGATGTCCATGCTGTCAGTGCTAGTTGAATCATGCATTATTCATTACTCAATTTGATGCCTACTTGGGTCAATTAAACATGGTTTGTCTGCTATTGTATGTGTATGTAGATGAATTCTGCTCAGAAAAGAGATGAGTTGGCCAAGCAAGCCTCTTCCTAGGTTGTAGTCACGGTGTCCTATGTTGCCAGTAGGATTAGGAGGCCTACCATTGAACCAGACCCACTTACATACAGTTTGAGAAGTGATGCTGACCAGCATAGGCAGCTTACACTTATGGTCATTTATAGGTCCACTGATAGAGAGTGTCTGTCCATGATTAGGATGACCAGAGCACCCTTTTTTGCCTTATGTGACCTATGTAGAAATAGAGGTCTTGTACCAGACAACAATGGTTCCTCTGTAGAAGAGCAGGTAGCTATGTTCCTGCTGATTGTGGGACACAACCAAAGGTTTAGGGTTGTCCATCAGGCATTTAGGAGGTCAATTGAGACTGTGCACAGGCATTTCCACCAGGTTTTGTATGCTCTAGGTGAGCTTAGAAGTGACTTAATCAATCCCCCCTCAACTGCCATTCATCCAAAGATACTTGGGAGCCCTAGATGGAACCCTTATTTCAAGATAATTCTGTCTTAGTAGCACTGCCTCCATAATTTCTGTCCAAACACTTGCCTTAACACCAATCTAAACATCTGTAGGACTGCATTAGTGCCATTGATGGCACCCATTGCTTGGCTAGGGTGCCTAGGAGAGTACAACAGGCTTTCAGGGGTAGGAAAAAGGAACCAACACAGAATATAATGGCTATTGTTAACTGGGACCTCAAGTTCACCTATGTCTTGGCTGGCTAGGAGGGATCAGCACATGATTCCCATATCCTAAATGATGCCATTGAGAGGGAAGATGGGTTCACTGTGCCTGAAGGTAACACAAACCACCTGTAATTTGCACTTGTGTCCATAGCACCCATTACACACTCATGATGCCCCTTCCACTGCTCCACTTGTAGGTAAAATGTACCTTGTAGATGCAGGCTATGCTTGCCGCAATGGTTTCCTACCTCCTTACAGGGGTGTTAGGTACCATTTGTCTGAGTACAACAACACCAACAGGCCAACCAATGCAAGAGAGTTGTTCAACCTCAGGCATTCCTCACTTAGGGTCACAATTGAGAGGGCTTTTGGGGCTTTGAAAAATAGATTTCGTATTCTAGACAACAAGCCCTTTCACCCATTCAAGACACAGGTTAAGCTAGTCATTGCTTGCTGCATCCTGCACAACTGGATCCTTGGGTTTGGTATTGATCACTGTGTGCCAGATGAGGAGTGGCTTCCACCCAACCAACCTGTCCCTGAGCCTGTGCCTAATTTGTTGACATAAGAAACTGTAGCTATGACTGCTAAGAGGGATGAAATCTATAATGCCATGTGGGAGGGTAGGGGGAGCCATAGGAACTGAGGTTTGGATGTCTGTATGATGATGAACTATGTCTGTTGACCCACTGTAGGAACATTTGATTTGTGAACTGTGTTTGTTTTGTAATTATTCATGGATAATCTGAGACCTTTCTTTATATGTTCTCTTCCTGACTGTTTGATACTTACACCAGTTAAGATGGCTGAACAAGTTGAGGCTGGGTTTGTGGCTGCTGCTGATATCTTGATTGTTGATGTTGAGGCTTTTGCTAGAGAGGTTTTTGCACCTCCAGTAGCACCTGCACCTCCTGCGGCCCCTGTCCAAGCCCCAGCAGCAGTAGCAGCAGTAGGGTCCATGAGGTGGAACAACAATACCTCAGGCTTTGTGCTTAGGAGGATGGCTCAGCTGCTGACTGATGGTACTAGGCTAGATAAGGCCTTTATGGACAAGGATGTGAACTATGTGGCCAAGTGCTTGAAAGAGTACAATGGTGATATAGTAAGCCCCACTCAGGTGTATAACCACTTGAGAAAGTGGAGGCAGAAGTGGTCAAGGGTGGCTAAGCTCAAGGAGCTAAGTGGTGCCCTATGGGACAATGACACCAGTGCTATTATTCTTGACCAAGACCACTACCTAGGGCACTGCAAGGTAGAAAATTGTTTTCCATCCTTCCCTTGTCTTTGCTCACCTAAACAGCCTTCCTGCACCTCACTTATTTATACTCATCTTGATCTGTCAGAACCACCCCAAGGATGCTGAATTCTTGAACTGCCCCATAAGGTTCTATACTGAGATGGAGGCCATATTTGACCACTCCATGGCAACTGGTAGGTATACTGTAGGTTCCGATGAGCCCTTTGGGGTCAACCAGGCTGACAGTCAAGCTGCTAAGATAGAGGGTGACTCTCAAACTGAGAAGAGCCCTGCTGAGAAGGGAGAAGGGAGAAGGCAGCAAGGTTACAACCACTCAGTCCCAGGATGCAGCAGCTGGCAACAAAAGAAAGAGGGGGACCTTTACTGAGGATGAGATGATCATGATCACCAACATGTCTGATGCTGTTAGGGATGTTGCCAATGCACTTAGAGAGATAGGGGCTGGCCATGTAGACCCAGACTTGTACCTTGTTGTCCTTGAGATGCCTGGCTTCACCACTGAGGCACTAATCTGTGCCTATACTTACCTTCTTGAGAACAAGGCCCTGGCCACTGGGTTTGTGACGATGGAGAGCAGCCATAGGGATATCTGGCTGAGGACCTACCTTGCTAAGAACTTCTTCATGTAGTTCTGTCCATCTTGGACTGCAAGGTCAGGAGGGGGTTGACTGTAGAGATGTATAGTTCCTCCACCCCCTCTCCCACTCTCTCACCTTTTGTTTACACTTAGGTGTAGCTTTTGTGCAGGGCTCTTGGCTGGTTGACCCCTTAGCTTTTGACTGACTTTAGTGGAGAGTTGGATTATATTTGTGCCCACATTGTTCAGGCACCCCTGGTCTATAACTTATAACTTGGTACCTTACTATTTCGAACTATGATTCAAGCTCTGTTGCTTTACTCTGTTGTTGTACTCTTGCTTTACTCTGTTGCTTTACACTGTTGGTTCACTCTGTTGGTTTATTCTGTGGTGTTTACATGTGGGATTGAAAAAGGCCTATGATGCAAAAAACTTTAATTATGAGGTGGCTACATTTTTTTACTATTGGTTGGTTTTATTGCTATTTTTTCAAGGCTGTCATCTAACCCATCTGAACCATCCATTTTCTGCAACTCTTTTGGGTTGATGGCAGAGAATGGATGGTCAGATGGATTACATGCCTGTCTTGTCTTTGCCTTGACTTTATTTGGAGTTAGTTGCATGTTATGTAGCCACCTATGATTTGCATTGAAAGGAATTAAGCACCACATCCTCGAGCTGAGGCTTATCTGTTATCAAAACTAACATGTCCATCATCTGGTCTGATGGAATCATCCATTGTTAACCACCTGTTTGGTGACCAACAGTGAATGCTTGATCAGACTGCATGGTTGCCATGTATCTGCTATGGTCTTGCTCTTTCCTGTTTTGTTTGCAGTTGTTTGACTCTGTTGGTTTACATTGTTGGTATTCTTTCTTATGCTGTGGTGTTTACATGTGGGATTAAAAAGGCATATGATGCAAAACAGTTTAAATATGAGGTGGCTACATTTTTTTACTGATGGTTGGTTTTCTTACTGTTTTTTCAAGGTTGTCATCTAACATGTCCATCATCTGGTCTCCTGGAATCATCCACTATTAACCACCTGTGGGTTGGCAACAGTGGATGCTTCAGCAGACTACATGGTTGTCATGTACCTACTTTGCTCTTGCCCTTTTCTATTTTTTTGAAGTTCTTTTTGATATCCTGTCTATCCACCAATGATATGAGAAAAAGATTCAAATTAAACTCTTAACCTGTCTAGCTGAGGCCTACATTTTGTACAACAATTCAATGTCATGCTGATCATTGGAAAGGAAGTTGAGATATTGTTGGCACAAATTATGACCATCTTTTACATAGCTAAAATGGTGCCAATAATCCAAGGATCAAGGATAAACAAACACATCATGAGCATTCTTTATCAAATAACTAGTTCCACATATCCATGAGTGTTTGAGTGCAGGAATGAACAAATGGAGCAAAGGAAAGCCATATGGGACCACCATGCTCTCTCCTCTCGACCATGATCCAAGAGAGGCACTCTAGAGTGGAATCCATCCATTGGATCACTCTGTGTTTCCTCTCAACGGCTCACAAGCAAACACATGTATCCATGGACCCACACCAAGGAAATAAATGTGACAAACACTACAGAACCAACAACCAGCACAAATGACAAGTGGGACCAACACCAGGGAGCAGAGGAGGGCCAGAATCCCCCAAGGAGGGATTCGGCCGAATCCCCATCTGCTCCAAACATGTCCCACTCAGTCCCTGACTGGTGGGACCTCATCCAAGGAGGCAAGGGAGGCCCCACTGACCATAGTGGCATTCGGCCGAATGCCCCCCAAGTCGGTTGGGCAACCCCCAACCGCCATAGCTCTTCCCCACGTGTTGGATCACCACCATCCATGCCTTGGTCGGTTCCAAGGTCGGTTGGATCCAAGGGTGGAGAATGGAAGGCCCTGGATCACTGACGTGGAGCTGGAGTAGCCCCTACTCCACCTCCTACTATAAATATAGGGTCACACCCCCCTCTCTAATCATGAAGAAGAAGCCTACAAGCTCTATTCCTTAGATTGTTCTAGGAGTTAGTCTAGAGTGGGAGTTAGAGTTGAGTCGAGCTGTGCTCGGGATTTCCGGAGTCGTCTTCTGGAGAATCTGGTATAACTCTTGTATCTTTCCTTCTTTGTAAGACTTTATCTTATTCAATATATACCTTTCTCTTTACTTTACTTAGTATTTACTTTGAGCATTTCTATACTAGATATAGTCTTGCTATATACTTTTGCTCTTTAATAGCCTTCACACCCATAGTCTGTGATCCTTGTGACCTTTCCTGTATGTGATCATTGCCTGTCATAGGGTACTTTGGTTATTGATCATAGTCAAAGTAGTAAGTTGTGTGTAAGCGTGGTGCTTATACATCATCTTATCCTTGGTTATCGCTTGCTGCACGGATTGTTTGTGGTAGCTAGCAAGAGGTGACAGCCTTGTCTAGTCTTTGTATTCCACCACGTGTTTATAGGCAAGTTCTTAAAAGGTAAGGCCCCTGTAAGAAGAGGGCGCGGTCCGGTAGGAGTTTTGTCCTCCTACTGATCTATCCCCTCGCCTAGCATACTTGTATTGAGGAGACAAACTATAGTGTCTAGACTAGTTATCTAGTTAAGTATATTGAAGTAGAGAGAAGTACATAGGAGTCCCTGTTCTCTTCTCGTTGTCCTCCCACCTAGCTAGTCTCTGAGGTCCGTTCTAAGTATCCTTTACCGTAGATTCTTCATTCATCAACCTCTTCCTATCACTTTTATCATTTACCCCCTATACTAGTTGGTACTAAGGTTGAGGTGTTCTCTAGGATCTCTCTCTAATTATCATTTCTAGCCAGCTTTCCCTTGGGATAATACCTCGGAATACTCCTTGGTGAAGTGCTACAGCGGTATAATCTGTGCGCTTGCGGATTTATCCAATAGTCATAAGAAATACCAATAGATATACTGATTTCATATGAGTTCAATCTGTAGATCTTCAAGTTCCTTACTAATATTCAGTGTGAGTTCATTTATGCACTGTGCTTCCTAACTATGGGCATGAGACACATCCATACAGTGCTTTAACCATAGATTATCTATGGTAATGCAGCTGTATGGGTGTGTTCCATGGCCACAATAGGTTGCACAAGTGTACAATGCTTCTATCCAGTTTTTTTGTTGTGGCCTGTGATGCAGATTTATAAAACTTGAGGTGGTTTTTTCATGTATGGCCTGTGATGCAAAACTATGTATTAGAGTGTGCCTGTTATCTTTGACATGTCTTTTTTTCTATCTTTTGTGGCTGTTATCAAGCCCTACTTGTGCACAACCACCCATTGCAACACCAGCTTCTACTAGTTGTTGTGTGATGGCAGTGAGTGGATGTGGACAATAGGGTTCCATAGCAGGCATGACATGCTATTTTACTGATGCTGTGTTTTCATTACTATTCCACACACTGACTTGAACTAAGGTAACGATTAAGCTGAGGCCATACTTGTTTACTTTTCAGAAAATGAGCAGTTACTATGTAGTTTTTATGGGAGGAAACCTGGGATTTATATGACCTGGCAGGAGTGCAGTGACCAAGTGCTTGGCTTCAAGAATGCTAAATTCAAGAAGTACTCTGACTATGAACATGCACTTAGTGATTTGAACTCATTTTTTGTTTCCTCATCTTTTCCTACTTGTTCATCTGTTGATGGTAAGTTTGATGGGCAACCTGTGCATGGTCCTGAAAACTCAGTGAAGAGTTTGTTTCATTGGAAGGATGTCACCATTGTTACCCTGTTAGTTCTTGTATGTGCTCTTTGGTCCAGGCTTTTGGTTTGCAGTACCTGAGGTGGCCTATGTTGGCCTTTGTTGGCCTATGTTCTGTCTGACCATCTGTTATTTTTGTAAGACTTCAATTTGTAACCTATCTTGACCTGTGATGCAAAACATAGTACTTGGTACCTGTTGTTACTCTTTGCTATATGTTTGTTTCATGTGTGCCATAAAACTGTTGTGAGGCATCACTCAATGCAACACCAAGTTGTTGCTTGAGATGATGGCACTGAATGATGTCCACAGGAGTTCCATGACAACCATGAGTTCTTACTTGTTCTTTATTGTTTGTCAAATTTGATTCTGCTCTTGGGTGGCAGGCACCTATTTTTTGGCAATTGGAATGAGTGAACCTTTGTCCAATAGCTGAGGTCAACATCTATTGCCACTTCTGCCAAGATTTGCACTCATTATTTGTTTGACACCGTTTTTCGGCATGTGTCAAGTGAGCTAAGTCCGGCATTGACCGGTAACCGTTTTGTATCGGCATCGGAGAGTCATCGGTCAGATTTACTGATGAGAGTGAATGTTGCAAGAAGGATAAGCTTGTTGCCGATGGAAGCTGGACGTTTCGTGCCGATAGGGATATTACTCATAAGGATGTTGCCGATGGGAGTTGGATGACTCTTGCCGATAAGAATTAATTGGTGGAGACAAGTTACCAGAAGTACAAGGTTGCCGATCGGGAAGTATTGCCGATGCCGATAGGCATGGAGTGCCGATGGACACAGGGTAACATGGCGGTTGACGTCAGCAAGGGATTGCCGATGGCGAAAGAAGGAAGTCGCGGATTGAAGGAGTCTGCCAATGGAAAGTTTTCATCGAAGGAAAGACATAAGGAAACTGGTGATTTTATACCAGTATTGTTATAGAAGTTTGAGTCCGACTCTTGCACGAGTCGTTTGTTTTCCTTAAAAATAGAGATGTTTGTTTAGGAAGATATTATTGTTATCAGGGTCCGACTCCTGCGCGGGTCAGTTATTTCCTTAAAATAGAGTTTTGTTTAGGAAAGGTACGAGTCGTGTCTTTGTATAACTCTCCATGCGGGAGTATAAATATGTGCCTAAGGGCTGCGGGTAGAAAAAAAATCAATCTATCAAACAAATCAAATTATTCTTATTCTACTTTTACTGCAATTTACCCTTTTTGCATTAGTCTTAGTCTATCTACGAGTTCTTCAAGCTTCGACGGGCTGCATCACCTTGATCTCCGTCAAACCCTTGCAAGTTCCGCGTGGGAGTAATCTAAGCCTTGACATCCGGGCGCATCGCTGTTGTCTCGTTCAGCTCTGCTCTAGTTATCCTGATCAAATCTGAGTCTTGGCATCCGGACGTATCGCCGTTGTCCTGTTCAAATTTTGTTCTAGTTATCGTCCTTGTCGATTAACTGGTCAAATCGACTGGCACACCTTGGATATCGAATTTCGGGTAATAGCCCGAGGTGTTCGCAGATCCTAACGCTTTTTGTGTCAACACCTCTTTTTGCACACCCGGTGGGACCATTATACATCTATCATGGGTGATAACTCCGACGTTAACCAAAGGAACGTCCTTGCAGTCTCCGAGGCCGATCTAAAAGATGATCAGAGGCTGGCCATGGAGCGGGCTATGGAGGAGTACAAGCAATTGTATCTGAAGTCCTTCAGCCTAAGAAGGAGCGGCGAAGCCATCCAGAAGCAAGATCCGCCGTTGCCGCGGCAGGTCACGTATGATGTCAATCCTGGTAAGTTACAAGAGATGGTTAATTCTGCTTTAAATCAAGCATTGATTAGCCACTCCAGTGTGCTGTCCAATACTGTGTACAATGCTGTCATGCAATCATTCAAAGAAGGACATGCACCTCAGTATGTTGGTCCAACGTATCATCAACCTGGATCGGCATCTATAAACCCATCGGCACCCCCAATGACGTCTTCTACTCCTGTGGATCCATCTGCCGATGTGGCTACACCGCCAAGGCCAAATCCTGAAAGCGCCACCAAGCTTAGCGCAGATCCAGTGGCGTCGGCAATGTCAGGACCTGCTATCCAGAATCATCCAACTCCTGCCAACTGGTGGGGTTGCGGTATGCCTTCAAATCCATCCGCTGGTTCTAATCTGGTGCAGGGAGATAGCTCAGCTTGGAAGGGCTCTATGACATCAGCAATGCAGTCACAACCGGTGATCCCTACGATGCATTACTCCACGCCTTCTCCAACTCTACAAGTGTCATCAGAATATTTCCAGGTGGTGATCCCTAAAGTACCTCTAATGCCACCATCGGCGAATTCTGTGCCGATGCAACACACTATAGCAACTGGAAGTCAACCTATGGTTGTAAATCCTTAGGCCGGAGTACCAGCACATCAAGGTAACCTATTTGTTGATTACTCTAAGGTACAGGAGCAGCAGGTGCCGGTTAGATATCAACCATCGGTAAGTCATATGCCGATGATTTATAATTCTAGATGGGCCAATCATCCCCTAGTTTAACAGCCTGGCGTATTAATGTATCAGTATGGAAGCCCGGCAAACACTCAGAGTGGACCATCGGTACAGCAACCGATGAATATGATGACCCAACCAAATCTACTAAGTGTGCAAAATTATCCATCGGTAAGTCAGTCGATGCATAACGTCCAGATGACTAGTGCTCCACCCATGCCAACTACTCCGAACCATCTTCTACCAAGACCTGAAGGGGCGTATCAGCCGGCTCCACTAGTCAACAACCAGCCAATGAGTCGGCAGGAGCAGGATGCATATTGGACCGATAAGATTGCCGAAGTGATGAAAGAACAATTCGGCATTAAACCCAAGGTTAATACATATTCTTATCGGACACCATATCCTCCAGCATATGATTTGATTCCTCTCCCAAATCGGTACAAGGTGCCTGAGTTTACCAAATTCTCCGGCCAAGATGACACATCGACGATGGAGCACATCAACCGCTTCATTATCCAATATGGAGAAGCTGCCAGCAGGGAGGAACTCAGGGTGAGATTGTTCTCGTCATCATTTTCTGGATCGGCATTCACATGGTTTAGATCATTGCCTCCAAACTCTGTAATTACATGGGCCGATCTAGAGAGACAGTTTCATAAATACTTCTTCGCTGGCATACATGAGAAGAAGATTACCGATTTGATTAAGCTGAGGCAACGCAATGACAAATTGGTGGAAAACTTTGTTCAGAGGCTGCGAGATGTAAAGAACAAGTGCTACAACCTGGTACTTGATGATCGGCAACTGGCCGATTTGGTTTTCCAAGGACTACTGCCGCATATCAAAGATAAGTACGTGTCTCAAGAATTTGAAAGCCTAAGTCATCTGGTGCAAAGGATTGCCGATCAAGATGTCAAAGCCTTTGAACCCAGGAAGACTTGGAATAAGAAGGTGACCTTCATTGGGCAAGAAGAAGATTCTGGGTCAGATGAAGAGCTAAGCATCGTTGCGGCCGAATAGGTGAAGGATAAGAAATCTGTGTCTTGTCCATTCGGCCAAAAGGAAACTGAAAGGTTCAACTTTGATATCACCAAGGCCGATAGGATGTTTGACTTATTACTTCAAGAAGGGTGAATCAAATTAGCACCTAACCAAGTGATTCCATCGGCCGAAGAACTCATAAAGATTAGGTATTGCAAGTGGCACAATACGACTTCGCACAGTACCAATGACTGCAAGTATTCAGGCAGCAGTTGCAGTCAGAGATTGAATCTGGACGAATCAAATTTGAAAATTCTAAAGTCCAGAAACCGATGAAGATTGATCAGCACCCGTTTCCAAATAATATGGTGGAAACTAGTGAAAAAACTAAAGTGCTGACATCGGAAGCTGCCAGGAAGAATGCATCGGTAGATCCTAACCATCAAGTAGCTGAGCACGACGAGAGTAGGTTTGTCGATGACAGAAAAGGTAAGAAAGTTGTCGATGAGGGTAGCAGTGCCAAGAGGGCTCCTGGTTTTATTATCACACATAAGCAGCCAAGGCAGGAGTATCGGCAATCGTAAAAGGACCGATATCGGCAGGAGGAAGAAGAGCTCCAAGAATGGCTTCGGCATAAGGACCACTGGAAGTGTCCCTTCTTCGTTCACTGTTGGGAGGAAGGCATCAAGCTGCCTACTGCTGATAGTTGCCCCGAATGCAATGGATATTACACTGCCGATCGGTCAGGTAAGAAACCTTGTTTTGACGATCGAATATCCAGGTATGCCAGGCCGCTCAGAGAGAAGAAATCGGCACATGACCGACTGGGGGGCAAGCTCAACGCGCATAGCAGACTTGGCAGGCGCGTTGATCAAGAGGAGCTGGAGGAGATGGCCAATGCAAGAGTGCCTGATGAAGAAGTATTCTCCAGAGATCCAAACATCAGGAGTGGTGCCGATGCAAACAATGAGAGGCGGCACCAGCCTGTTTGAAAAACCAAGCTTCCTCAGTGGTGCCCTAAGGGTCTGACCAAGACTCAGAAGAGAAGGATCCAACGCGAACGCCGAAATGACTTGTATGACAACGAAGATCCTTCAAAGGAGAAGCAGTGGAGGCCAAAACGCGAGGATCGGGATCCATCAGCAGAAATTAATATGGTCATCATATTGCCGATAGAGTTCATGGCACCTATCAGCAATGATGAAGAGACTGCTGAGATGGCACAATTGGTCTTGGATCCGATGGCAGCTGTCTTCAAGAAACCTGCCGATGATGAAAGGCAGCACCTGAGGGCCCTGTTTGTTAAAGGCAAGGTGGATGGACAACCTGTAACAAAGATGCTGGTAGATGGTGGGGCGTCGATCAACATAATGCCATATGTCATGTTCAGGAAGCTTGGAAAAGGTGACCAAGACTTAGTCAAAACGGACATGAAGCTCAAAGACTTTGAAGGTAATGTGTCGCCAGCCATGAGAGCCGTATGTGTTGAGTTAACCATCGGCAGTAAAACTTTGCCGACAACATTTTTTGTAATCAGTGGCAAAGGTACTTACAACTTGCTCCTTGGAAGGGATTAGATTCATGTCAATTGTTGTATTCCTTCTACAATGCACCAAAGTCTTGTGCAGTGGGTCAGAGACAAGATTGAAGTCGTCCGAAGTGAAGCCCCATCCATTGTTGCACCGGTAGAATCGGAAACTTATGAGCAGACCAGGTGTATATCAGGTGAAGCTTGGAACACGGAGTTCCTCAAAGTTGCCGATTATCGTGTTACACCGATCCAAGCAGTCGGTCTCGAAGAAGAGTTTTAATGGATCGGTTCGCTGATGATGGAAAACTAGGACAGGGCTTCATGTCCACTGATGATTTACTCGAAATAGACATCGGCGATGGTAGTAAACATAGGCCTACTTTTATTAGTGCTAAATTAGATTCCCAATGTAAACAGCAATTGATCGATTTATTAAAGGAATATAAAGATTGTTTTGCTTGGGATTATACAGAGATGCCTGGTTTAGACCGATCGATAGTTGAACATCGGTTACCCATCAAGTCTGGTTTCCAACCACATCGGCAACCTGCGCGCCGATGCAATCCTACTATTCTACCCGACATTAAAGCTGAAATTACAAAGTTAATTGAAGCTGGATTTATTCGGCAATGCCGATATGCCGAATGGATTTCTAATGTGGTTCCTGTGTATAAGAAAAACGGAAAACTTCATGTTTGTATTGATTTCAGGAATCTCAACAAGGCCACGCCCATGGATGGCTATCCGATGCCCATTGCCGATCTGCTGATTGATGCTGCTGCTGGACATCAAATCATTAGCTTCATGGATGGTAATGCTGGATATAATCAGATATTCATGGCTGAAGAAGACATATCCAAGACTGCTTTCAGATGTCCAGGTCATGTCGGATTGTTTGAGTGGGTTTTCATGACTTTTGGCTTGAAGAATGCCGGTGCTACTTATCAGAGAGCAATGAATTTTATCTTTCATAAGTACATCGGCACGATAGTTGAGATCTACATTGATGATGTGGTGGTCAAGTCTGGAAATTTTGAGAAGTATCTTTCCGATTTGCGAAAAATCCTTGAATGCACAAGGGAACATGGGCTGAAGATGAATCCTAACAAGTGTGCATTTGGTGAATCAGCAGGTCAATTTCTGGGTTTTATGGTGCATCAGAGAGGCATCGAGATCGGCAGGAAATCTATTGATGCAATTAATAAGGTGGTTGCTCCTACAAACAAGACTGAGCTGCAATCCTTGATCGGCAAGATTAACTTCATTAGAAGATTTATATCCAACTTATCTGGTAAGATTAAATCTTTTAGTCCATTGTTAAAGCTGAAGGTCAATCAAGAGTTTACATGGAAAGAAGAACAACAATTAGCCTTGGAGGAGATCAAAAAATATCTGGTGAACCCTCCAGTCTTGGTACCACCTCAACACGGGAAGCCTTTCAGATTGTATTTGTCTGCCGATGACGGTGTTATCGGATCAGCCTTAATTCAAGAATTTGAAGGGAAAGAACGTGTGATTTATTATTTGAGCAGAAGGTTAGTGGATGCTGAAACAAGGTATTCGGCCATAGAAAGATTATGCTTATGCTTATATTTCTCTTGTATAAGATTGAGGCATTATTTATTGTCGGCTGAATGCACTGTTATCTGCAAAGATGATGTGGTCAAGTATATGCTGTCAATGCCGATATTAAATGGAAGAATCGGCAAATGGATTCTGGCACTTTCAGAATTTGATTTAAGGTATGAATCGGCTAAGGCAGTTAAAGGTCAGGTGATGGCCGATTTTGTTACTCAGCATTGCAATATGGTAAGCTCTGTGGAAATTGCTCCTTGGACTTTGTTCTTTGATGGATCTACGTGCAAAGAAGGAGCAGGTATCGGTGTTCTCTTAATTTCACCCCGAGGATGGAAGTATGAGATTTCATTGCCAATTGTTGCTACATCAACAAACAATGAGGCTAAATATCAAGCTTTAATTAAAGGGTTGGAGTTACACAGGGAAGTACGTGCCGATGTTGTTGAAATTTTTGGCGACTCTATGTTGGTGATCAATCAATTGACTGGGGTATATGAATGCCAAAGTGAAGTGTTGATTGTACACCATGAGAGATGTTTACAATTATTGAAAGAATTCAAAGAATATCGCCTTGAGCATGTTCCTAGATTGCATAATGAAGAGGCAAATCGGTTAGCACAGAATGCTTCAGGATATCAGCCGATTCAAGAAGTCATGACATCGGTAATAGTTGCCGATGACTGAAAAAAAGAAATTGCCGATTACTTAAGAGATCCATCTAAAAAGGTTGAAAGGCGTCTAAGGTTCCAAGCTACCAAGTATGTGCTCCTTGACAATGAATTGTATTATCGGATGATTGATGGAGTTTTGCTCAGATGCCTTAGTAAAGAGGAATCAAAGGAGTTGATGGGCGAAATCCATGAAGGTGTGTGTGGAGCACATCAGTCGGCATTCAAGATGAAGTGGATGATTAGGCGAAATGGATATTATTGGCCGACAATTCTAGAAGATTGTTTCAACTATTTTAAAGGGTGCCAGGATTGTCAGAAGTTTGGTAATGTGCAGAGGGCACCTGCATCGGCAATGAATCCTATAATCAAGCCTTGGCCATTTAGAGGATGGGCTATTGATCTTATCGGCCAAATTTATCCACCATCGAGCAAGGGGCATAAGTTTATACTCGTTGCTACCGATTACTTTACAAAATGGGTTGAGGCGATTCCTTTGAAGAAAGTAACATCGGCGAACATGATAGATTTTGTAAAAGAACACATTGTTTACCGATTTGGTATTCCTCAAACTATTACTACCGATCAAGGAACCATGTTCACATCGGGAGAGTTTGATGAATTTGCTGCTAGCATGGGGTTCAAGGTATGGAATTCTTCTCCTTATTATGCTCAAGCTAACGGTCAGGCTGAAGCGACTAATAAGGGAGTCATTAAGCTTATCAAACGCAAGATTGAAGAGAACCCTAGAAGGTGGCATGTAGTGCTAAATGAAGCCCTATGGTCGTATCGGATGGCGTGTCATGGTGCAACCAAAGTTTCGCTGTATCAGTTAGTCTATGGACACGATGCTGTCCTGCCTTGGGAAATTAAAACTGGTTCCAGGCGATTATCTTTTCAAGATCAATTGACGACTGATGATTATGCTATTCTTATGAAGGATGAGTTAGAAGACTTAGCAGGTCATCGGTTGAGGGCTCTGATCAGCATTGAAGAAAATAAGAAAAGGGTTGCCAGATGGTATGACAAGAAAGTGAAGGTGAAGCAATTTGCCGATGACGATCTGGTATGGAAGTTGATTTTACCGATTGGGACTAAGAGTTCTAAGTTTGGAAAATGGTCTCCTAATTGGGAAGGTCCTTATCGGATAAAACAGTTGGCTCCTGGCAATGCTTATATTTTAGAAACTCTCGAAGGAGTTGCATTCTCTAGAGCAATCAACGGTAAATACTTGAAAAAGTATTACCCTAGTATTTGGGTAGATGCATAGAATACCCATTGATATGCCGATGAAAAAAAATGCTACATAAGACATCGGTTGAATATATTACAAACAAAATTGAGTATCCGTATTACACTTGCCGATATGATAGATTGTAACAAATTACAACAAGGATTGGATAGCTGATATCGCACGCAGGCGAATTTGCTCTATTTCTTCCATCTCCCTGGCATCATCATCGGCAGATCCGTCGACTGGCCTGATTTTCTTTTTCACCTGGATAGCTTGTCGGGCGTTGGCGTCTCTTTCTTGTCGCAAAGCTTTAACAACATCGGGTAGTTGAGCTTTCTTTTGACTAGCTGCGCTCAAGGCTTCTTCCACCCTTCTTAATTCGGCCTGCAGCTCTTCCCTCCTTGCCGATAGGTGAACTATCTCTTGCTCAAGATTAGCGTCGGAGGCTTCTACTTGGCCGATGTTCTTATGCTTCTCATCGGCAATTTGCTTGAACTTGAGCATTTCTTTTGTAAGCTTGGACTAAGTGTTCCTATCGGCAATGCGGCGTGAGACCCGTTGGTATTGGAGTTGGCGGCTCTCGAGGAATGCTGCTTGGAAGAGGATTTCTTCTGTATCGGCAGACAGGTGGCCTTGGATGTCTTTGAAAGCTGCCTTTGCTGCAGTAGAGTCTTGGACGAGCTGGGATGTGTTTTGTTGCAGCAGAGAGAGCAGTGTTTCAAGCTTGAATTTGACCTCTACCGATAAAGCTGGAGCAGAGCTTTCTTCGTCCTCATCTTCATCGGGAAAGTTGACGGCGAAGGAGAATAAGTTGTTTGCTGCAGCAGAACCTTCTTGATCTTCGTCTTCGCCAGGGAGGTTGACGCCGAAAGAGAACAAGCTATCGGGAGAGTCTTGGGCCTGAAAAGGAGAAAGTTAAAATTTACCGATCGTAAATTTGTATTGCAAGTTTTTAGATGATCGGCTTACCATCTTGAAACGGATCTCTTATCTGGGACTTGGAAAGGCCGTTCGTGCGGCTGCATCTTGGAGGTCGACAACAGTTGCTGATGAACACGCTTTCATAGGAGGAGCGGTTGGTGCTGTAGGTGCTGTTGTTGGCACTGTTTCTGCTGCGGCGGCTGGCTCCTGTGGTGGCGATGTTGTCCTCTGATCGGGAGTTTCATCAGGTACAGGTGTTGGTGCCGATACCGATGCTGTTGTAGCCGGTTCTTGCGGAGGTGTTGTTGCCTGGTCGGGAGCTTCGTCCATTGGCTGCTCGGGAATGGACGCCGAAGATGGTTCTGCCGTTGGTGCGTCGGTGGTCGATGATGGCTCTACTGTTGGTGCATCAATAGCTGGAGTAGCTAGCCTCAGACGCCTCTTCTTCCTCAGAGCAGCAGTCGGTGAGCCAGCCCGTTTCGATCGCGAAGCTTGGGAGACATCGGCAGCAGAGGTTGGGGAAGTTGGTACGTTTGCAGCAGCTGCCGATGACCTCGCTGCCTGAAGAATGTTTGGTGCAAGTTACATGGAATAAATATTGCCGATGAGCAGTTTATGATCGGTGTAAATAAAACTGAAACTTACTGCGAAAGCTCACGCCAAGATGGCAGCGGCGGCCGATGGAGTGGCACTGGTCGTTACAGGTGTCGACCTTGGCTTCAGAGTGACCTTAGGTGTCCTCTGGGGAATGAAGGCAGCCAATGAAGGAGCATTGTTGCCGATAATGGACACCGGGCTCATCACTCGGACACGGAAGGGCTTGCCACTTTTGCTCACTCGGGGGATTGGATCGTCAACCTGTAGTAAGAGAAAGTCAGATACCGATGGTAGAAGTGAATAGTAAGATACATTGGGATAAAGAAACTTACTGCATCATCGGGGATGACGTGATCGGCGTCAATCAAGTGTCGATAATAATGTGATGACTTGGCAAAAATTTGGCCTCTCCATTCTTGCCACCAAGATTTGTATAACTCTGTCATGAATGATGTTGGTGCCCAGGAGGATAGGTCGATGTCTGATGTGTCGGCATCGGGAGGGAGATTAACGACCTTGTTCCAGTCCATGGCGCTAGAGATGATTTGTCTTGGTTTTACTACCTTTGAGTAGCAGAGCTTGATTGGTAATTGACCGAACGCCAGTTGTCTTGCTGCTACCGATGGGTAATAAAACTCAAAGGATGGAGGAGCATTCTTCCCAGTTCCGAAAATGTTAACTGGGATAGCTCGGGGAACGATGCTGGCCTTCATGATTACTTCGTTCTGAGGCACGTTCCAATCGGTAAGGTTAAACAACACAGGGAATTGGTTGTTCTTGTCAACATAGGGCCACCAAAGTCGTTCTGCAACAGGGACTCCACAGTAAAACTTTTGGAAGAACCTGCCAAATTGATCCTTATTGGCGTCGGTTCCTGGCAGCACTATGATGGTTTCCCCAAAGTTGAGTGGGGGACGAGTTGCCGATTCATCATCTTCATATTCATAATCTTCCGATATATCCCTTGGGAATTGCTGGTTGAACAAGTCAAACTGAAGAACCTTGTACATGTGTGCGTTTAACCACATGTTTATGAACCACCAAGGACCCCCGAGGTTGCCGATGGACTCGCCCAGCAACAACTTCTTGGACACCTGGTGCAAGAGATGGTATACCGATCCAAGAAGATATCGGCCGAGAGGGAGTCTTGTTCCATCGGCAAGAAGTTCTGCTGCAGGGAGATGCATGGTGGTAGGTCCGACTGCTCTACCACAGAAGATGAATTTCTCTAGCCACATATTCAGAAAAATAGCGTGCTCCCTCTGACCTACCGATCCAGTCTTCTGGTACTCCTGGATATAACCAGTCTAGCCGTCGATATTGCGTGTGTTCACCTTATACTCAGCCTTTCTGTTGAACAGGACAGGGGTATCGGCAGAGGAGACATCTAAGCCGGTAAGCATATACACATCGGCAAGGGTGGGGGTGGCAGGTCCATGTCTAAATAAGAAGGCATTTATTGTATCGGACCAGAAGTAAGAGGCCGCCATCATCATGTTTTCATTCTTCTCCATATCGGCAATGGAGAGCCTAATGCACTGGTCCAGATTGCGCTCTGACCAATAAACTTGTTGGGTTCTGATCACCCTGAGGTACCAGTTCTTCCATCCTTTGGTAGGCCTAGGCCATGAACGGAAGGTGTCTTTCCATAACCCTAGACTAAAGCACTCGGATATGAAAGGGATGCGTTTGGCTTCGGCATTGATCAGATTGGTGGGGTCAGGATTTCCCATTGGACCCAGGCAGTTGAAATTGGATTATTCAATGGGGATTACTACCTTGTTGTACAGTTCTTAGGTTTTAGAAAAATCAAATAAAGAAAGGAGAAAAGAATTACGAGATTGACGTGGGAGAGAAATTTGCAGGAAATAAAGTGAGGAAGGAGCAGATTTACCTTGGGGACGTCGAAGTTGATCGCCGTTGGTGCTGTTCGAGTTCTGCTGGAGGAGGATGCCGCTGCTTGAGTTCACAAATTGTTCTTCGGAGTCGTTGCTGGAGTCACCGCCGAGGTTGAAGACGAAGGTAGGTGAAAGTGAAAGTAGGCTCAGGGTAAAGAATAGATTGGATGACGGTAATTTTTATAAGCTTGGTCAGGGGTATTTTAGAATTTTCTTCGTACTGAGCAGGAATGTGGAAGGGTATGCAATAGGTATGTGCGACAATCGAGGAGATATGATTGGATTTATAACTGTTCACGCTGCAGTCGCGGAATTTTGTTAATAAATTGCGGTTTTGCGCGCGGTAATCGAGGAAATCGTGCAGTTATCTTGGAGGGAACATTTATAGTAGAGAGAATTTCGGCGTGTAAAATATTCTACACTCCGAAATTGGGGGCATGTGTTGACACCGTTTTTCGGCACGTGTCAAGTAAGCTAAGTCTGGCGTTGACCGGTAGCCGTTTTGTATCGGCATCGGAGAGTCATCGGTCAGATTTACCGATGAGAGTGAATGTTGCAAGAAGGACAAGCTTGTTGCCAATGGAAGCTGGACGTTTCGTGCCGATAGGGATATTGCTGATAAGGATGTTGCCGATGGGAGTTGGATGACTCTTGCCGATAAGAATTAATTGGTGGAGACAAGTTACCAGAAGTATAAGGTTGCCGATCGGGAAGTATTGCCGATGCCGATAGGCATGGAGTGCCGATGGACACAGGGTAACATGACGGTTGACGTCAGCAAGGGATTGCCGATGGCGAAAGAAGGAAGTCGCGGATTGAAGGAGTCTACCGATGGAAAGTTTTCATCGAAGGAAAGACATAAGGAAACTGGTGATTTTATACCAGTATTGTTATAGAAGTTTGAGTCCGACTCTTGCACGAGTCGTTTGTTTTCCTTAAAAATAGAGATGTCTGTTTAGGAAGATATTATTGTTATCAGGGTCCGACTCCTGCGCGGGTCAGTTATTTCCTTAAAATAGAGTTTTGTTTAGGAAAGGTACGAGTCGTGTCTTTGTATAACTCTTCATGCGGGAGTATAAATATGTGTCCAAGGGCTGCGGGTAGAAAAAAAATCAATCTACCAAACAAATCAAATTATTCTTATTCTACTTTTACTGCAATTTACCCTTTTTGCATTAGTCTTAGTCTATCTACGAGTTCTTCAAGCTTCGATGGGCTGCATCACCTTGATCTCCGTCAAACCCTTGCAAATTCCGCGTGGGAGTAATCTGAGCCTTGACATCCGGGCGCATCGTTGTTGTCTCGTTCAGCTCTGCTCTAGTTATCCTGATCAAATCTGAGTCTTGGCATCCAGGCGTATCGCCGTTGTCCTTTTCAGATTTTGTTCTAGTTATCGTCCTTGTCGATTAACTGGTCAAATCGACTGGCACACCTTGGATATCGAATTTCGGGTAATAGCCCGAGGTGTTCGCAGATCCTAACGCTTTTTGTGTCAACAATTTGCCTACAATTAGTTCTGTTTTTTGGGAGACAATATAGTTGTAATCTGGTGTTGTTATTGTCATGTAAAGTTGCAAGGAAAATGGTCTATTTGTCATTAAAACTGTGAAATTTGTCCATGATTGATCTGTGATTTCGACATGACATCTGTGAACTTGTGTCATTTCGAATTTATATTCATATTGGTTCAAAAACCTATCATATTTATGATGTTGTGGTGTTGGTGCCTCCGTGGGCGGTTGAATGGCAGTTGGTGCCATTTGGTGGCAGTTGCCCAGCCAGGCCGGCCACCAAACACAACCTCCTTTGGGCGGTTGATGGCAGTTGGTTGCCGGCCGGGCTCCGAGGTGGCAACCAAACACAGTCTGTGCTCGGCCGAGCTCAGACCGGCTCGGTACCAAACATGGGAAGATGGTCCTCTAAACCCAGGCTATGGCTGGCCACAGCCTGGACGCTGGGCCTGGCTGCCCAGGAGCCGCGTACCAAACACGTCCCTGGTGTCCGCACTTTTTTCTAAAATTATTCCAGAATATTTTAGGTACACGCACGCGTGCGTATTCGGTGGTACTGCGCGTTTCCCGCGCACTGGAGGCGCTTCGGAGTCTCCCAATCTCTTCTTTGCGTGTGTACGGATGCGCACGCGTGTGTGTGCGTGTGGTGGTGTGAGTGTGGAGTGTGTGGGTTGTGTGCGTCCAAAAGTTTTACCGGATAAAAAAAAGAACGGTACCGCACAAAGTGCTAGCTAAATTTGATGGGTACTACCTCGGTTCTAAATTACTCTCTCCTTTTTATTCAAAAGAGTTATTAATTTTTTTATTTGTTTGGTACTACCTCCGTTCTAAATTACTCTCTCCTTTTCAAATTATAAATCGTTTAACTTTTTTTATTTCAAGTTTGATCACTTATCTTATTTAAAAAAATTTGTGTAAACATAGTCAAATTTAAATCGTTCTTATAAACTATTCATTAAATAAGTAAGTCATAACAAAAGAAATGATATTTTGCAAAAACAAATTGAATAAGACGAGTGGTCAAACTTAAAGTTGAAAAAAATCAAACAAACTATAATTTGAAGCGGAGGGAGTATAATTTATTTGACATTTTTAACTTAAGTTTGGCTACTCGTCTTATTAAAAAAAATGTGTGCAAACATACTCAAATTTAAGTCATTCTTAAAGATCTTTTATTAATAAAGAAAGTCACAACAAAAAGAAGTGATGTTTTGTATAATTTTTGAAAAAAAATGAGTGGTTAAATTTGGGTAAAAAAAGTCAGATAAATTATAATTCGGAGGAAGTTGTAAATATCTTTTTCCATGCGTCTGCGCACAAATAGTTTTATTGTAACTTTAGTTTTTCTTCAAATAGTTTTTGATAATTTTTCACTATTTGTATTCAGAATTGCTACTCTCAACCGGTTTGGCTCTTCCTAACAACAAAATTTGTGGCCGTCGATATCTCTCTGATAGGCTTATGATCTGGGGCGCGCTCGGCTTGGATGTGCGGCGGGTGGGAGGTCAGAGGTGGGCTGGTCGAGCTGCCCTGCGAGTGGTGGCTGACAACATTAGATCAACCGACGCAAGTGGGAAGTAGGCGACAACACATTGATCGCGCGCCGAAGTGGGAAGCGACACGACGGGTGGGGTTGGAGGCGGGCTGGTCAAGCTGCGAGCGGGGCCCAGCAACGGTAGATCCATCAGCGTCGGAGCGGACAAAAGCGGGTGGCGACTGGTCGAGTGGTGCAGCCTTCGTCGTGGTCGCGACTTTGTTTAATTTTCACTAGGGTTTATACAACCTAAAGGGAATGGAAGGGAAGAAGGGATAAGGTAGGGAGAGGATAACTTTTAATAATATTATGGACGCAACTAACGCGCGCACACACAGTCGCACACCCGTCCACCGGCGGAGTTTCTTTGTCGTCGACTCTAGTGCCCTCACCCTCACCCCCGCCGCGGCGAGCTCGTCGTGGAGCTCCGGCGAAACCCTAGCTCGCCCGTGGCGCCACCTTCTTCCCCTCCCCACGCCCGCTTCACCATCGTCTTGGCCATGGCGCCCCCACCCCAACCTTGTCGGTCGCCATCCACCGCCGCGGAGCTCCGGCGGAACCCTAGCTCGCCCGCGTCGCCACCTTCTTCCCCTCCCCACGCCCGCTTCATCATCGTCTTGGCCATGGCGCCCCCGCCCCAACCTTGACGGCCGCCATCCACCGCCGCCAGGGCCCCTAACGCCCGCCAACATCCCCACCGCCTGATGGTCGGCCTTCCTCCCTAAACCCCCTGCCTTCCTTTTCTAAACCCGCCAGAGTTGAGGAAGACAATGGAAAACTCGTCGGAACCCTCCTAGACCAGAGATCCAGGAGACCTACCTCGCGTGGATCCACCGCCGCCGTCCGCCATGGTCATCTTAGGAAGGCAGTAGAACGCGAGGAGTTTGTGGGAGACAGATGCGGGCCGGAGCTCGCCGGGCACGGATCCACCGCCGCTGTCACCATGGTCGAGGACTCGCATGTCTCCAGGCAGAGAGAGAGAGAGGAGGAGGAGGAGGAGGTTGAAGCTGCGCGTGGGGAGGAAATGCGGGGGTGAGCGTGCGGTTGGCTTAAAAAACGCTTGTGCGTTTTTAGGTCTTCACCTATTATTATTTCAATAGTATTAATGATACATAAATATTGAATTAATCTTAATATGTTTCTATTTAAGTTTAAACATATTATATTTGTTGTTTCAAACTATTTTAATATTTTATTTTATTTTTTCTAATTTCATTATTTATACAATTTATAATTTCATGGCAAATATTATATAAATAATTGGTCACTAATTAATATATGTTAGATCCACAACGTATAGTCAGCATGTTACCCCAACTTATTTTTTTAGATAATGGATAAAAAATCCAGCTTCATCTATCCTTGGATAGAATCTGACCACTTATTACAGACTTTGCTAACAAGTTCACACCCACGAACACTGGGAAAACTGAAACAAGGTAAAGTTTTTTGACTAAGCCAAAACAATATGTCTATGCCGTAGCCATCCATTGGAACTAAAAAAAATGTAACACCGACGTCTCAATATGCCGCGCCATAGAGGTCAAAAGATCTTTGCTATCTTCACGTCGCTGCAATTTCGCCCATTGACAAAACCAGTGAGTTCCTCTGAATAGTACCTGCAAAAGTGATTTTGGTCTGCATTTTTCAAACACCACCTCATTTCTAGTGATCAAATAGCCCACAGTAAAGTTGCGGCTGCTGTTAGTAACAAGGAATTATACTTTTTGTTCCCCAATTTAGACCAATTTAAAAATAAATCATCTATATTGGACGGAGGCTGCAAACCAAAAAGTATATAAACCGAACGTCATAAAAACTTAGCATAAAAGCAACCAAAAAAGAGATGATTAATTGACTCTTGGAGATGACAAAAGCAGCAACGAGTATCGCCACTCCAATTTCTCCTTGCCAAATTATCTTTGGTTAGAGTGACCTTTCTTTTTAAATACCATAAAAATTTTTAATCTTCATTGGTAGCTTTGTTTGTCAAATATCCTGTGATACTCGCACTCCATTGTTAATTAAAGCAATATACATTGACTTGACTGTAAAAACCCCAGAGGCCTTAAAGCCTCAAATGAAAACATCTCTTTCCTGTGATAAGTTAATAGTTTGCAAGGAGGCTACAATACGATATCAATTTGTCAAGTTTGCACCCATAAGATTCCTTCTGAAAGAGATATTAAGGGCCGGTGAACTCACGACTGTGGCAATGGAGTCTTGTTTCCTTCTAACAATATTGTACAACCCAGGAAACTTGTCTTTGAGGGCTTATTTCCTAGCCAAGTGTCACACCAGAACCTAGTTTGTGACTCATCTTTGACATTGAAATGCCCCAACTGCATGAAAGTATCCTTAATATTCATAAGACTCTTCCAGAAATGTGAGTCTGTAGGTTTCTTTTCGCAGCTACCCAAAGTCTTACTTTTAATATACTTATTTCGTACCAATTGTTGTCATAACCCATCTTCATTTAGCAACTTAAACAACCACTTACTCAGTAAGCATTTATTCTGAATTTCCAAATTCTGAATGCCTAGACCACCCTGGTCCTTAGGCTGACAAATGATTTCCCACTTTATTAGTCTATATTTTCTTTTGTGGTTGTCACCTTGCCAATAAAACTGAGACCGAAAATAGTCTATTTTTTCCAAAACTCCTTTCGATAGTTCAAAAAAAGACATCATAAACATCGGTAAGCTTGAGAGCACCGAGTTTATAAGAATTAACCGACCGCCTACTGTGAGTAACTTGCCCTTCCATCCACTCAATTTTTTCTCAATTCTTTCTTCGATGGTCTTCCAGTCTTTACTGAGTAATTTCCTGAAGTGCATAGGAATACCCAGATAACGGAAAGGGTATGTTCCAATGGTACATCAAAAAAGGTGGGAGTAGAACTCCTCATGATCCTTGGCTTTCCCAAAACAAAAAATTTCGCTTTTGTGAAAGTTAATCTTTAAGCCAGATAATTTTTCAAAAGTGGATAGCAGTAGTTTCATGTTTACTGTCTTTTCGACGTCATGACTCATAAAGATAATTGTATCATCTGTGTACTGTAGTATGGACAAACCATCTTCCAGTAAATGTGGAATTACCCCTTCTATCTGTCCTAATTCCTTTGCTCTGACAATGAGCACGGCCAACATATCAGCCACTATATTAAATAGTATGGGTGACATGGGGTCGCCTTGCCTAAGGCCTTTTTTTTTGAAAGTAAGGTCCTAAATCATCATTTATTTTTATATTTACATTACCTCCTTGTGTAAAATTCCTTATCCATTGACACCATTTTTGTGAGAAACCTTTTATCCTTAAGGTTTGCTGTAAAAAATCTCAGTTAACTTTGTCATAAGTTTTTTCAAAATCTATTTTAAAAATTACTCCATCCCTCTTTTTCGAATGCAGCTCGTGGAGCGTTTCATGTAAGATGACGGCTCCTTCTATAATGTTTCGACCAGGCATGAAAGTTGTCTGAGTCGATCTTATCAGTTTCTAAGCAATAGTAGCAAGTCTATTTGTCGCCACTTTGGTGAAGATCTTAAAAGAGACATTCAACAAACAGATAGGCCAGTATTGTTGAATAACTCTTGCATCTTTCTTTTTGGGCAGCAAAATTAAATTATCAAAATTGAGAGGATTGAGTGGTAATGTACCTTGATGGAAATCAAAAAACATAGCCATCAGATCGTCTTTAATTAACTCCCAGAAAACTGGATAGAACTCTGATGGAAAATCATCCGGACCAGGCGCCTTATTGTGCTCCATCTGGAATATAGTTGTTCGGACCTCAGCTTGAGTAAAAAGTTCAGTTAATATCTCATTTTCCAGATCGGAGACTTGAGGGATGTCCTCCCTCTGAGTTTCATCCAGAAAAACACTGGAAAATTCAAATGGGTCGAACAAGTGTTTGTAATAACTAGTGATATGCTCCTTAAGCTCAGCATCACCTGTTATAATACTATTACCCTCCTCAAGTTGCAAAATCCTGGTCTTCCTATGTCTGCCATTGGCAAGTAAATGGTAGTATTTCATATTGGCATCGCCCTCAAGCAGATGTTTCACTTTAGGCCTCTGGTACCATTTTAGTTCTTCTTCTCTAAGTAATTCAGCAAGCCTTTCACTTAGGACGTGCTTCAAATTCCTTTCTGTGTCATCCAACAGGGTGCTCTCCGCTTTTTTGTCAAGCTCATCTAATTTATTTAGGATAGTTGTTTTTTCTTTTTTGTACAGCCCGCTAACGTGTTTTGCCCAACCTCTTAGGTATTGACGTAGCCTACTGATTTTAGCTTGCCACCTCTGGATAAATGATCCTGAAGGCTGAGAGTTCTGCCATACCTCTGTAACCATCTCACAAAACCCATCTCTTAACAACCAACCAAGTTCGAACTTGAATTGAGGTTGTTGATTTAAAGATGTATTATTTATAGAGAATAAAAGAGGTGTATGATCAAAGATCTCTCTAGTCAGTGCCTGAACCGTTGTACGTCCATAGAAGGAATCAAACTCAGTGCACACAAGAATTCTATCCAGTTTTTCAAAGGTCGGATTCGGCAAGTTATTAGCCCAAGTAAAGTTCCTTCCCGACAGATCTAATTCCTTTAGATTCAATGAATCAATAACCGCATTAAACAGAAAAGGCCATCTGTCGCTATAATTGGCATTATTTTTCTCAGATGGACACCGAATAATGTTAAAGTCTCCACCTAACATAATAGGTATGGAGTCCTTTGAACATACTCGAACCATTTCAGATAAGAAGCTGGCTTTTTTATCTGCCTGCCTGGGCCATAGACCGAAATAAGATTAAAATAAAAGCCATGAACCTTATGTCTCAGCTTAAAACGAATAAAGAAATCCCCTTCTTCAATTTCCCCTATATCAAACGTCAACAAATGAACACCTAGAATCATGCCACCAGATCGACCTCTAGGAACCATACAATGCCAAATAAAATCTCTTGCAGCACAGATGGATCTCAAGGTATGCTGGGGAAAACTAGCTCTACCAGTTTCTGATAAAGCAATAAAATCTAGATTTTGTTCTTTTGTTAAGTCTGACAAGAATCTGTATTTCTTGCTATCTACAAACCCATTACAGTTCCAAAAACACCTTTCATCTTGATTTGCACTTGGTTTTTTTATTTAAAATATTAGAGCGGCCCTTCAACTTGTGTGATACAGGGGTTTGTAAGATCAAAGGATCACAACCCCCATCACCTAGGCCTTCTGCAATCTCAGCACAAATAAGATTTAAAGTTTCCAAGTCTACAACATCCTCACTAGAACAAATAGTTGAACCGTCCTCTACTAAGACAAGGTTTTCATCTCTTAACTTATTATTCTCCATCAGCCTACTATACTCTATATCTTTTAACAACTTAACAGAGTTAAAAATCTCAGTCTCATTATTCTCTAAAACAATTCCTAAGGCCTTTGTTAAATTAAGAATCAGAGAATCATCATGCGAGAAAAAAGAGGATGGATGCTGAGAGTTACCTTTGTCAGATGCGGTTTCGAGATTCTTTTTTGCCTTCAACTTGGCTGCCTTCTCGATGGAGTCCATGTCCACCGAAGAAGCGCTCCTCTTGCTAGAACGTGAAGGCGAGGTTGTCCCACTGATCAGTTTTTTATTTAATATCCCAGAGTCGAACTGCGGAGGTAACAAATATGCATTCCAGGCCCCAGAAGACTGAGAAACAATAATTGTATGTTTATTTTTTATGCCTATCAGTCTTGCTTGGTGGGATGGTATGATCCTCCACACCCTCCTAGTTAACCGCCCCTTTGGGCTGGGTGCCAGAGAGATCGTCAGTTGTTTTATGATCACCATTCACACTGTCTGGAATTTGAGAGTCATCTAATTTTCCATCAATGTCCATTGCCCCCTCTAGCTTATCCCCATTATAATTATCACTTGTTGAGCCGCCCCCCTTAGGTGTGTCCTCCTTTGGATCACCTTCCCTGGTAAGATCTATGTTAATAATTTGAGGCTCAACATTGGGGTTCTCAGTCTCAGCTGTAAACTGTAGCTCGTACACATGATCCCCAATAACCACATCCACATATTCTGGGATAAGTGTTGGGTCCAGCACTGCTACTTTTAGTCTTGCCCTACCGGTGTTCTTAGTAAAGACCATATCTATAGCCCTTGGCACACCCAAGATAGTTCCAACAGCCCAAATAATTTGGAACTCTTTGAACTCTTGTGGTAGTCCTCTAAATTACAGCCACACCTTAGCAATCTCTCTCTTGAACACTTCATTATCAGTTCCTTTTTCAAAACAAAATTTTCCTTTCACCGCCCTAGCATCCATAGGGCCCCAATTAACAACAGATTCCAATAAGTCAATAGATGGGAAATTAATAAGAAAAGCGCCCATGCCTGTAGTTTGAATTTCCCACTTGTGATTGTCTCCCGGTCGTAGTCTTTCTAGTTCCATTGCCAATTCATCGACAGTAAAAGAACCTTCCAGAACACGAACTACTGCTTTTGTACCATTCACACTGACTTTTGGAGGCTCTGGAACTGGAATAAAATAGAAACCAAATCCCTCCACAACATAACCACAAGGAATAACACTTATGGTCATCTTTTTATTATTTGGGCATATTTTAGTTGCATGATCCCCATGACAAATCTCGCAGCAAAGAACCACATTGC